>CAMAPF010000043.1:1245000-1894432 GCA_945859915.1 Cuscuta epithymum
CAACACTAAAAAGTGGTGCATATATATCTATATAACATAATGATAAGAGTTAACATTAAAACATGACAATCATTATTAAAACATGACAATCATTGGTGTCCAATAGATGCCGTATCACCTAAAATGTCAAGCTATGGAAAACTGAAAAATATGGATTTGAACAAGCATCCAGAATACCCTCTCCCAATAAGCAGCAGCACAAAGTCATAAATGATGAGTAAAAAAGATCAATGATGGAAACAAGTTATCAATTACTCATTTATACCGTCAGTCTTGCCTCTGCTGAAGCTTCATAAACATACCTAGCAAACATCAGGGGACAAAAAACATAATAACTACCTTGCACGTTAAAAATCAAAACTTAAAGCAACTCAGAACCAAACGAATTACCTTTAGAGAACTGCCATCACTGTTTTGTGAATTTTCGAGAAATAAACTGGAACTATCAAGTAGGGGATACTCCTTGACTTATAATAGCATCCTCTACTGACAATGAACACAGCTCTCTCCCAGACTTAGCAATCCAAGTATACATCTCCTGATATGTAAACAATCTCGAATGCCACTAGAAAACTTCTTGCCTTGATATACTTAGTCTCTTGCTAACAGAATACATAACCTGTTCTAAAATACAGAGAAGGAACACATTGGTTCTTAGAAGTTGCTTCACTTCAAGATTATGGTTTCAATAAACTTTAAACTCCATTATTTCTTAGAGGACTTTTCTCAAACACTATGCTTGCTCCATTCTAATATGCACTTACTTTAGATTAATTACAAAAACCTTTTTCATTTTTCAATCATTCATACACAAACTGATTTAAAATAAATTAGAACATGTAGGTGAATCATAAATGCACATAGACTTCATGAAAACTACGGAGCCCAAACACAGGGCCAGCAATGATATTGTGTATCATTAAGAAAGAACTACACATACCTTTTTTTATCAACAATAAAACATTATATTGACAATTCCACCAACAAAATAATCCAAAAATCATAAAAGAAATGTGAGTAACCTGTGAACCTGAGAAAATATAAAAATAAATTGACGTCCTCCCGTCCAAACCGAAGAAGGAATCCGTTTTTCTAGCTTCATAGTAACCACAGAAGGCCTAAATTGAAAGTGACTGACTCCGTATTGAAGCAGAAGTGGATCGAAGCCTGAACGGGTTGCCAAGCTCCATGCCATCCCCCTGCCTGTCCAAGTTGCCGCAATGGAAAATTGGAAAAGGTGAAGAAGAGTGTACGTTGTTTGCTTACACGAAGTAAAAGAGGAAAGATGAAGTGCGCAGAAGCAGATTCAGATTGAGCTACTTAGCGGCTGCGATGGATTTGTCGTCCTCTGAGCAGGATGAAATGGAATAGATCCGGAGTGGGTTTGGGGATGAAAGAGAATAGGGTTAGACGATTGATAAGTGGATCGGAGAATACTAAGCAGCTTAAATTAATTGTGCCTTTTTTGCGTCGACTCGTAAAAGAGAGATAGATGCTAAAATATTTGCGGTCACATGTTGACGTAAAACACACCTTATTTGCGTCGACTTTAGTTAACGCAAAACACTTGGACGCAAATTATGTTTTTTCTTGTAGTGTTAAAAATGTTTCTTGTAGAACAATGCGAAGCAAATCATAGAAAATTGCTTCATAGACAACCTTCTTTCCACTAATAAATATGACAAGCAATAAAGTTGCCACATATAAAAACGCTAAACTTTCTTGTGAAAGAATAAATGAAAAGAAATTTTACGGCATATTGAATTCATAAGTTGAGAATGATTTATTGACCACTAATGAGAGTCTAAAGTTTGAAGTTTCGAAAGAATGAAGAGTTTTAAAGAGAAAAATGTTTGGCTGCCAAGAAGACTCGCGCAAGAAGAGTGGAAATTTTACGTTATCTAAAACTACGATTAGGAACTTAGATTTAGTTTATTGAAATTTGGAAACAAATAAATAATTGGGATGAGATTTGAGAGACACATGTTCTAAAATAATTGTATAAATTTGTTATGTTATAATTAAAATGAATAAAAACCTTTAAGGCCAAAGAGATGTGAAGACTGGAGAGACATGCCTTTTATTGATGCAGCAACAATTGTATTGCTTTTATAAACTACAATTGATCCTACTTAAAATTAATGTATATATTCTTTCTTAAACTTGGCTATGTTTAAGATTCTTTATTTATGTTTTAAATTTTCAAATTGTCAACAAAATTAAACGTTAGGCCTAATTAATTGAACATAAGAATAAAAAATAAGCATACTCAAACTATATATAAAGAAAAAATCTTGGACCTATTTTTTCTTCTATTTTTTTGAGCCTAGGGTGGTTGCCCCTGTTGCACCCCTCTTAGAACCGGCCATGAATAGTAAGCATGTTGTAGAAGTTAGCTAATCCTATGCGTTATAAATTTATGTCAACAGAAATCCTCTATTGAATCTTCACCCCAAGAGTGTTCTACGCCCTTAGTCGCCCTGACCCGATAAGTATTTGGTAAGTTGTAAGCTACGTTGACTAAGTGTGCTTAATAGTTGTGGATCATGTACCTATACACATCAGGAGTCCAACCCAACACACATGAGTTGTAACCTTCACACAATCGTCGAAAGTTTTAATCAATGATCAATTCTCCAACTTTTTCAGCACTCAATCAGTTGAGTTACATCTGGTTGTAGTTAATAAGTAAAATAAAAGTAAATCAGTATTAGCCACTAGCTATGAGAAGATTGTTCTTGAAAAAGGTAAGTGAAAAAAAATGTGAGGACAAATATTTTCTAACTCAAAAACGCAATTATCAAAATCGGAAAACATGTGAGGTGCCAGCGGGCCACCCCCTATCTCCTAGTTCCATCTTTTTTTTTGGTAAAAAACCCCTAGTTCCATCTTCGCGTCGCCTATAATGGAGGAGCTTGGGAACTTTTGTTCATTCTTCTTTTTTGAGGTTGCCCTCTCCGTATATAAATATCCTCCCATCCTTAACAGGTTTATTACGGGAAATACTAGTATCATTTTCATCTCTTCCTGTTCACCTTTCTTCCATAGCACAGCAGCGCAGCAATATAATGGCGCCGCCACCGCCGCCGCATATTGTAATAGTCACCTACCCGGCGCAAGGGCACATCAACCCTTCTCTCCAGTTCGCCCAGCGCCTCATCCGCATGGGCATACACGTCACCCTCTCCACCACCGTCTTCGCCCACCGCTTAATGCTCAAAGCCAACGCCGCCGGCGTCCCCCGCGTCGCCGGCTTCACCATCACCCCTTTCTCCGACGGCTACGACGAGCACGGCTTCAGAATGAACCACGACGACATGAACCAATACTTGTCCGATCTCAGGACCCGAGGTTCCCAGGCTTTGAGAGACATCCTCTCCGGCTGCGCCTCCGACGGCCGCCCCGTCACGGCGGTCGTCCGGAATATCCTGCTTCCCTGGGTCGGCGACGTGGCGCGTGAGCTCAAACTTCCGACCGCCCTCCTCTGGATTCAACCCGCCGCCGTATTGGGTATTTACTACCACTATTTCCACGGGTACAAGGACGCCATATTGGAAAAGGAGGTGGTTGAGCTGCCGGGGCTGCCGCCGCTTTCAAGGGCCGATCTCCCGTCGTTCTTTTTGCCCTCCGGCTCCGACGGAGATTATAGTTTCGCTCTGGCCACCTTCAAAGAGGAACTGGAAAAGCTAGACGAGCTTCAACCCAGTGATCAGACGGTGCTGGTCAACACGTTCGACGCCTTAGAGGCGGAGACACTGAAGGCCGTTGAGATAAGGTACCGTACTATCATTGCCGGTTGCAGTGCTAATATTCGCTCCAATCATTGATTTTATAGAATAGAGAAAATTGCAAAACCAAGGACATGTTTACTTCACCGGTTATTAAACGGTGCTTATTAAGACCCGTGTTAATAAGCGGCGCATAAAATAAACAATGTTGTAAGACCGTGTTTACTTCAAACGGTTTAAAACACCGCTTAACATTAAAATGTCCAAAATAACCCTATACATATATATACACACAAACATTCATGAACACAAGTATATAATATAATATGTGTACCCATACCCCTAACCTCTTACCCACCCTACCACCTACCCCTACCCCTACCCCTACCCTACCTACCTGACCCCACCCTACCTACCCAACCCTACCCCTACCCTACCCGACCCCACCCTAACCTGTCCCCACCCTACCACAACCCTACCCCGACCCCATAGGCCCCTACCCCCATAGGCCCTTACCACATCGACCCCACCCCGACCCCACCTTACCCCAACCCCGCCCCTACCCCTACCCTACCCAACCCGGGTAGTGGTAGGGTGGGTTCGGGTAGGTAGGGTGGGGGTTGAGGCGGGGTAGGGTAGGGGTAGGGTCGGATAGGGTAGGGTGGGGTCGGGTATGTGGGTAAGGGGTGGGGTAGGTAGGGTAAGGGGTGGGGTAGGTAGGGTAAGAGTAGGTGTGTGGTCGGGTAAGTAGGGTAGGGGTGGGATTGGGTAGGTAGGGTAGTGGTAGGGTGGGGTCGGGTAGGGGTAGGACGGGGTAGGGTTGGGTTGGGTCAGGGTAGGGGTAGGGGTAAGGTGGGGTCGGGTAGGGGTTAGGGTAGGTGGGGTAAGGGTATGGGTGGGGTCGGGGTAAGGGTAGTGTAGGTGGGGTAAGGGTAGTGTGGGGGTTAGTTAGGTAGGGTAGGGGGGTGTCTGGTAATGGGGTGGGGTGGGGGGGTACGTGTAGGGTGGGGGTCGGACAAGTAAGGTAGGGGTAGGGTGGGGTCGGGGTAGTGGTAGGGGGGCCGGGTAGGTAGGGGTAGGGTCGGGGTAGGTAAGGGTATGGTGGGGGTCGGTTTGGGGTAGGGGTGGGGTCGGGGTGGGGTAGGTGGGGTAAGGGTAGGGTGGGGTTGGGGTAGTGGTAGGGGGGGTCGGGTAGGTCGGGGTAGGTAAGGGTATGGTGGGGGTCGGTTAGGTACCCCGGGGTGGGGTTGGGGTGGGGTAGGTGGGGTAGGGTAGGGTAGGTGGGGTGGGGTCGGGGGTAGGGTAGGTGGGGTAAGGGTAGGGTGGGGTTGGGGTCGAGGTGGGGCAGGGATAACAATAGGTTAAGGGCAAGGGGTAAATTCGGAAACTGAAAAAGCTTAAAGTGCCGCTTAATTAATACATGGGGGGTGGTATGCTTAATAAGCGGCACTTTAAGCACCTCTTTCGGTTAGTAAGCGACTTTTTAAGCAGTGTGCGTGTTTACTTCACCTGTCTTACTAACCTAACTGTGACTTTAGCAGTGAAGTAAACACCTCCCAAGACTTTTCTTTTCAGAACTAATTACCACACATCAAACATGACAATTCTATTTTGAAATTTCCAAAGTGTTTCAGGTAGGGCTGAGCACGGGCCGGGTTCGGGCGGGTCGGGTCTGCGTACCCTAAACCCGTTCGGGTTTTTAAAGTTAAATACTAGGCCCGACCCTTTGATATTTCAAATCGGGTTTTTCGGATATCTGTAAGTCGGATATTATCGGGTTTCGGATCGGGTTTCGGATATTTCGGTTATATTAAAAAAATTATAATTGGATAATTAATGTGTTTGAATGCCACTTTGATAAAAAATTCTACAAACTAGTGCACTAAACATTCAAATTACGTAAATAATTTAATACAAATTGCATAAATAATTACCCAAACAATTGAACACAAGTATTAATTTAACATATGTTGAAAGCTGACCAAGCTTCGTGTGCATGAAATGATGCACGCAACATACATACGTGGCTTTGAGGAAAAGAAATGATCTTTTCAGTTTTTCTTATAATTAAAATAAGATTTAGTCTTCATGTTTAGCTACTTTTGTGGAGTCAGTTCAGCACTTTAGTTTATTGCTTTTGAACGTGTGATCAGGCCTAAATAATAGGAGTTAGTTGAGTCATTAGTGGATCACTTTGTTTAACATTATTATGGCTATATATAGCCTTGTTACTTCAATGAAATATATGATTTGATACAGCAGCCTATTAGCTCGTTTATGCTTAAGCCTTCAGTTTATATTTCCTTCTTTATCCCAGTTTTAGACTACAACATATTCAAAGTACACACTACATAATTTAATATATTTCGAATATTTCAGTTATATTAAAACACATTATAATTGGATAATTAAAGTGTTGGAATGTCACTTTGACAAAAATTGTACACACTAGTGCACTACACATTCAAATTACAAAAATAATTTAACACAATTTGCTCAAATAATTACACAAATAATTGAACACAAGTATTAATTTAACATATTCAAAGTACATACTAAATTATTAAATATATTTCGGATATTCGGGCGGGTCGGGTTAGAATTTTACAAACCCTACCCGCCACCCGATCTAGGCCCAATACTAATCGGATTTTCGGTTTCGGGTTTTTCGGGTCGGATATCCATTTCGGTTCGGATATTATCCGAAAAAAACTTCGGGTTTTGCGGGTCGGTTCGGGTTTTGCTCAGCCCTAGTTTCAGGGAGTGTTTTCAACTGCTTCTACTTAATAAAGTACTTTTAGAGATGTACGGTTTGAGAGTTTCTACCCCATTTTTTTCCCTTCAAAATGTTTTCAACACGATCAGCCCAAAAAGATCCGTTGATGATAAAATCGAGGAATCAACACTTTCTGTCCACCACTAATACCAGTCAAAATTTTCCCCTCCAAAATATGATCGCAAAGCCTAATGAGAATGAGCGAGTGTCATTATACAACCCCATTGAATGATCAATAATTCTGAGACGTTTTTTATTTCTCACCAGTGATAGGTCCAAAACCAACATCACCAATTGCATTTTATTTCTTGTCAAATATGTTGAACCCACAGTATACATGTCATGCCTTAACGATACGTTTTTTTTTTCAAATCTTTTAACGGAGCTGAATTAATTAATTTAAATAACACAACGTTAAAGGACAATGTAATACATAACGAAAGCTGGGGCAAAACGGAAACACGATAAAAAATCTGTCATTAAATCAAAGCACAATAGTATTACTATAACCTGAACTGAAACAACCAATACTGACTGCAAAAACAGTGACATATTACAATGAAACAATATTTTAATTACTCGTATTGAATATCAATATATTGGCTGAACAAAAAAAAGGAAAAAAAGGATAAGTATAATAAAGCCTCAAATAGGCAATTTATAAGAAATTAATTTTAGCAAAAAACCAAACATTCCATCCAAGTTAAAGGCCAGAATAATGAAACCCAATGTTTTTCCGGGAAGAAGCCGAAACGGATCACATGTGCGGCCCAAACAAAGCCGACAATCACAGCCCAATAACCCATAACCTAACCCATATATTCCCTGAACTGCTCATCCCCACCCAAACCCTGAAATTATGTCGAAACTTACAGCTCCACCATCTCTCTCTAACGAACTGAGCACATCGGAAACCTACACACCGGCCCATCACAGAACAACGTCAGAACTTAGCAAAATAACTCCGGCCAGAAGAAAAAAACGTCTATCCTCAACCTATGAACCAAACTCCAAACCATACCCCCTCAAACACACAGCATGCAGCAGCACTCCGCCATCGATGCCTAACAACGACGATTAGAAGAGGCCTAGATCACTGCAGAGAAGACACCAGACGCCACCGGCTATTAACAACGACGTTCACGAATAGGCTTCAAAGGTAACCTTCTTCATCCGAAATCACACAACACCACAAACCCTATTCAAACACTTTACATGCACGAACACAACACTAATGCTTCTGGTGATTTTTTCATTAACTTTCAACAAAATTATCGTTAAAATTTTATCCAAAAAATGTGATAAAACCACAGATCTGGTCTTTTTTTCATCCGGTTCCGAAAGACAATCCTCCAAGATCGAACGATTTTGAATGGAAGTAATTGTATTTTGTAAGAATAAAATTGGAAAAAATATAGATCAAAACTTATCAACAATTAAACACACAGATCTGCAAGATCCGACTTTTTGTCTATTTTCCCGCCATGATTTAAACATCAACACAAAAAATTTTACACATTGTTTTCGGGCAAATATTAACGAAGCATTTTTTTTACCAAACACGGTAGTTTTTTATACCAATTTAATTTGTATTAATTATCTTTAGTAAAATACTCCCTCCGTAACTTTAAAATTTTCCCATTTCAAAAGTAGGTAGATTAAGAATAGTGAAAGATGATATGAATTATTGAGGGTATGATGGGAAAATAGTGGAATAATGTGGTGGAATGTAGGATAAATCCAAAAAAAGTAGTTGTAATAGTGTATTATTTTAAGAATTATTGAGGGTATGATGAGAAGATTTAGAAATGAGAAGATTTTTTTTGTTATGGACGAAAAAAGAAAGTGAGAAGATTTTTAAGTTACGGAGGGAGTATTTTAATAATCAGAAAAACATACGATAGTATTTATTTTTCTATTGAAACTCATTCCTTTAATTTTTCGTTATAAATAGAAGTAGTTGTAATTTTTTTCCAAAACATATGGAATCGATTTTTTAAATACTACTGAATAGTTATTTTATTAAGAGCCCTAACTTATTAGAAGAAGGGCTACCGAAATGTCTAGGATTTTTTTTAAATGACCTGTGAATTTTTTACCCAACAAAAAAATTGATACTACTCTGTAAAACATTTTTTTAAAAGAAGAATCTAGACACAGTAGAAAAGTACCGACAAAATAATGTGGCAGCCTGCGTAATTTCAGACCGTGCCCCACCCACGTGCTATTTTCAAAGTTCAAAACACCCACCCCATGCACATCATTTTTTTTTAATTAAAAAATCCAACCACCCACCACCCAACACCAGTTATTTTTCTCGAACCACCCAACCGCTACCTACTCCTTCAGGCTTTAACTCATGGAACCTCCCATCACCAAACGGCCAACTTAAAGGCCCTCGATTAAATCAAACGGTCACAAATTCACCTTTTCTATAAATTCTGAAGAATCACTACCACATGCCAACCCCCCTCCCCTTTATTTAAGTTTGAAAATGTTGTAATAATAAAATATATGGCACCACAAGCTGCCCCAAAACAGGCCACATGTACGCTTCTCTATGCACTGACTGAATGTTTAAGAGTATATTAATCCAATATACATTTTGAATGAAAGAAAAGCATAAAAATCATGTTTTCAATCATGTTTTCGATTATATCTGTTTTGAAGAATTAAAAAAACCAAAACATTAGATCACACAACCTTAGTTATTTTAATGCAAGCTATGGTCCCGATGCTATTGTATGTATTGCACGGAAGCAATACTGCCTTTAGTCCTTTGGACCCATCAGCTATACTAAACAAAATATTATATACTCATATTGAAATGCATGCCAGGTACACAAAGACACTTACTGAGTTTATGCGCCCCAAGCCTATTAATTTTCCTGTTCAGGAAAAACTATTCGAGGAAAATAACGTAGACTGAGGGGTAAATGCTAATAAATTCTAGATTATAATTTTATAAATAATATGGAGTATATGTTTATTTTTAGAACTGAAAAGGTTTATCATGTAATGAAATAAACATTTTGTGCGCCATATTTCTTGTTGATGTTGTCCAGGGCATCCAGATCCAGATTGCGTGTTTCTCACTGATAAACATGTTAATAAACTTGTCTGAAATGTGTGCATGCATCTTGGACCCCTGAAATACGAAACGGTGTTGGAATAAATCGATTTTTAGAAAAGTAGATGAAATGTCAAATGTAAACCATAAAATGCTCCAACCTTCTTGTCATGAAAGATGACCTCCTAATCCCTCCTATGGGCTGTGACTGGGAAAACAGTCATGAATTGGCTCCTTAAACCCAGTATCGCCCTCGGCTTGGTGATCCATCTCACGGAATTGGTACAAATGCAAACCATTTTCAGAAAACCTTGTATTTTTGTTTTCTTTACTGCCATGACTGACCATGAGTGTGATGTTGTAACATGGCTATCACTGCATTTATAACCGTGAATTTGACGCCTCAGTGAACCAATTGGAACACTATACGAATTGGGGGGAAAACTTTATTTCAAATTTTGAATTCTAAAAAGTGACAGCAAATCAGAACAATTATTTACCCTGTGTATCATCCGCACTAATTTTACTGTTCATCGAAAAAGGCAACCAATGAGAATCAGCCATAGGGGGTTGGAAATCCTAAAGAAATCTATACAGTGTCTCAACTTTCTACATCCATTCGTTTCTTTCAAAACGTCACATGCCGGGGCCTAACTTTAGTATTTTTTACACGATAAACCTTCAGCAAACCTTCGATCAATGAACAATGCACAACAAAGAATTGACAGTGACATTTCCGAGCGGGAAAAGCAGGCCCCCTTTCATTTTGCTGTTAGATTATAATGGATTTCTTCGTCCCCTTAAACGTCACTCCTGACGCCTTTTAGTTTGGAGGAGTTTGAATATAATACGAAGTACTCCGTACTCCGTAGGAGATGAGGAGTATTTAATTTGACCGTATCAAAATTAACACAACTCATTTTTATACTAATTCAATCTCATTTTACCTGTCTTACTTTTCTTTTAAGATTGTCCCAAAATAAGCGTAACATTTCTTTTTTTAAAAAGAAATATGTGGTCCAAAACATTTCACTTTATTATACTCAAATTTCAATCACAACTTTTACATTTTCAACTACTTTATTAATAGTTGTGTCAAAGTCAAAGGAGACAAATAAAATGGGACGGAGGTAGTAGTATATTTCATATACTCGCTCCGTCTTAATGGACTTTGTATAATCAAAGAAATAAAAATAGTAAAAATTGTGTGGTTAAAGTTTATGCAGAGGAGAGACAAATGAGCAGAACCACAAAATAGCTATTTCAATGGAAAAGTGACAATTTTTTTTGCGACTGAAAAGGAAAAATTGTCAAAGTAATGACACAAAGAGAATTTTCAATCAACTTTGCAAATTATAAGGGATAGAAGAGTAGGTTAATAGTAACAGGGCCGGTCCTGTCCATTTTTGGGCCTATGGGCGGTACGCTATTTTAGGCTTATATATATATATATATATATATATATATATATATATATATATATATATATATATATATATATACACACGAAAAATAGTAAACCATATACTTATTTGAAATATGAATTATAAAAAAAGTATCCAATGAAGTTCATAAAATAAAGACATGAATCACTTGATTATTATTTTAGTTACATATTTGAGCAAAAGTATCAACGCCAGTTTGGAATAAAAAGAAAAGACATTACCTAAAAATGTTTCTCATAGAACAATGCGAAGCAAATCATGGAAAATTGCTTCATAGACAACCTTCTTTCCACTAATAAATATGACAAGCAATAAAGTTGCCACATATAAAAACGCTAAACTTTCTTTTGAAAGGATAAATGAAAAGAAATTTTACTGCATATTGAATTCATAAGTTGAGAATGATTTATTGACCGCTAATGAGAGTCTAAAGTTTGAAGTTTCGAAAGAATGAAAGGTTTTAAAGAGAAAAATGTTTGGCTGCCAAGAAGACTCGCGCAAGAAGATTGGAAATTTTACGTCATCTAAAACTACGATTAGGAACTCAGATTTAGTTTATTGAGATTTGGAAACAAATAAATAATAAGGATGAGATTTGAGAGACACAGGTTCTAAAATAATTATATAAATTTGTTATGTTATAATTAAAATGAATAAAAACCTTTAAGGCCAAAGAGATGTGAAGACTGGAGAGACATGTCTTTTATTGATGCAACAACAATTGTATTGGTTTTATAAACTACAACTGATCCTACTTAAAATTAATGTATATATTCTTTTTTAAACTTGGCTATGTTTAAGTTTCTTTATTTATGTTTTAAATTTTCAAATTGTCAACAAAATTAAACGTTAGACCTAATTAACTGAACATAAGAATAAAAAATAAGCGTACTCAAACTATATATAAAGAAAAAATCTTGGACCTATTTTTTCTTCTATTTTTTCAGGTCTAGGGCGGTCGCCCCTGTTGCACCCCTCTTAGAACCGGCCATGGCCCTATTGCACCCCTCTTAGAACCGGCCATGAATAGTAAGCATGTTGTAGAAGTTAGCTAATCGTATGGGTTATAAATTTGTGTCAACAGAAATCCTCTATTGAATCCTCACCCCAAGAGTGTTCTACGCCCTTAGTCGCCCTGACCCGATAAGTATTAGGTAAGTTGTAAGCTACGTTGACTAAGTGTGCTTAATAGTTGTGGATCATGTACCTATGCACATCAGGAGTCCAACCCAAACACATGAGTTGTAACCTTCACACAGTCGTCACGAGTTTCAATCAATGGTCAATTCTCCAACTTTTTCAGCACTCAATCAGTTGAGTTACCTCTGGTTGTAGTTAAGTAAAATAAAAGTAAATCAGTATTAGCCACTAGCTATGCAGTACTTTCTCTAAAAAATGAGAAGATCGTTTTTGAAAAAGGTAAGTGAAAAAAATGTGAGGACAAATATTTTCTAACTCAAAAACGCAATTATCAAAATCGGAAAACATGTGAGGGGCCAGCGGGCCACCCCCTATCCCCTAGTTCCATCTTCGCGTCGCCTAAGGCAATTTGGAGTGGTAAGGTATTAGGAGTCTAAAATGTCAAAAATGGAAATTTTAGACTCCTAAATGCTTACATTGGAGACCAATTTGGGAGTCTAGAAATGGAAAATTGGATAGAAGGTCTCATATATCAAAGGTTGGGTTGACAGCCAAAAAGTATGGAAAAAAAGGAAAATGATGCCTGAAACAAATAGTGGACAACAAAAAAGGGGCATACGGAAGAATAATGGGACCACATAAAAAATATTTTCTTTTTTAAAAGTGTGATAACTTATTTATTTGTGCTTCAATTTTTACAAAACATATATCAAATTTTTTATTTTTTTATGATCTTTCATATGACACCAATATCACATATATAAAATTAAATGTATAAATGATGTTCAAACTGCCAGAGTATTTTAGGCTGAAAAAATACACGAAACATAAATTTATTAAACCATGGTGTCTCAACAAATAGACAAACAGTAGTTGAACCCAATTTTAAACCCAATTTATATTTTAATAGCAGGAAAAAGTATAAAAGAAATTAAAGATTTTTTTTAACATCAGAATGTGCATTTTTTACACATGTGAAAAGGGAATCCAATGTGTTATGGATAGACACACAAGTTGAAAAGAGAATCCAATGTTCTAATAAGTTTGAACTCAGTTCATCGAAAAACGTAAAAAAAACATTTATGAAATTATTTTTTTACATCGAAATGTGTCTTTTTTTATTTTATAATTATTCAAAGAAAAAATTAAAGGGAAAACATTACTTATAATAATTTAATTAATGTTTTACTAAATTGAGATATAAAAAAATGTGCAGAGTGTATTTTATTGAAGGTGCTGGAATGCAGAGAAATAGGAGTTAAAACACTGTTTTCATATGAACGGAATCCATTTTTGACATTTAGACTCTCACACCACTCCCCAAATGGTCTAACGGAGGAGCTCGGGGACTTTTGTTCATTCTTCTTTTTTGAGGTTGCCCTCTCCGTATATAAATATCCTCCCATCCTTAACAGGTTTATTACGGAAAATACTAGTATCATTTTCATCTCTTCCTGTTCACCTTTCTTCCATAGCACAGCAGCGCAGCAATATAATGGCGCCGCCACCGCCGCCGCATATTGTAATAGTCACCTACCCGGCGCAAGGGCACATCAACCCTTTTCTCCAGTTCGCCCAGCGCCTCATCCGCATGGGCATACACGTCACCCTCTCCACCACCGTCTTCGCCCACCGCTTAATGCTCAAAGCCAACGCCGCCGGCGTCCCCCGCGTCGCCGGCTTCACCATCACCCCTTTCTCCGACGGCTACGACGAGCACGGCTTCAGAATGAACCACGACGACATGAACCAATACTTGTCCGATCTCAGGACCCGAGGTTCCCAGGCTTTGAGAGACATCCTCTCCGGCTGCGCCTCCGACGGCCGCCCCGTCACGGCGGTCGTCCGGAATATCCTGCTTCCCTGGGTTGGCGACGTGGCGCGTGAGCTCAAACTTCCGACCGCCCTCCTCTGGATTCAACCCGCCGCCGTATTGGGTATTTACTACCACTATTTCCACGGGTACAAGGACGCCATATTGGAAAAGGAGGTGGTTGAGCTGCCGGGGCTGCCGCCGCTTTCAAGGGACGATCTCCCGTCGTTCTTTTTGCCCTCCGGCTCCGACGGAGATTATAGTTTCGCTCTGGCCACCTGCAAAGAGGAACTGGAAAAGCTAGACGAGCTTCAACCCAGTGATCAGACGGTGCTGGTCAACACGTTCGACGCCTTAGAGGCGGAGACCCTGAAGGCCGTTGAGATAAGGTACCGTACTATCATTGCCGGTTGCAGTGCTAATATTCGCTCCAATCATTGATTTTATAGAATAGAGAAAATTGCAAAACGAGACTTTTCTTTTCTAAATAAGACTAATTACAAGACATCAAACCTCACAATTCTATTTTGAAATTTTCAAAGTGTTTCGGGGAGTGTTTGCAACTGCTTCTGCTTAAAAGAGTACTTTTAGACATGTAAGAAAAAAGTGATTAGTAGTAAACGTTGATAGTGTTTGAGAAAAAAAATGATTTTGAAAGGTAAAAGTTGGCAGTGTTTGATAAAATAAGTGCTTTTTGTGTAGGTATAAAGACATAAGTAATAGAGTAATTAATATCCATTAATTAGGTTTCCATCTTTATGTAGTTTCCTAATATATTCAGGACATATTTTTATTATATATATGACACCTAGGGCTACCACGTTGGTAAGCCTTTCTCACAATCTCTGTTAGTTTATTCGCGTATAATTCGCGTATAATACACTCAAACGTATAATTCGCGTATAATATTCCCGTTTATGAATTTTTCAAAAAATTCGGAAAAATTCGCGTACTTTAAGAATAAAATGTATAATACACGTACCGTACGTATTGATACGTATTTTATTCCCGCATAATACTCTTGTTTATGAATTTTATTGTAAACCTCACGTACTTTAAGCATAAAATGTATAATACACGTACTGTATGTATTGATACATATTTTATTCAAAAACACACACCATTAAACGGAAGCCTAATGTAGTGATACAATTGAAACAAAATGTTTAGCTGCTCAATATTATTTATATTGCTTAAAAAAATTATGCCTTATATGTTCGTTAATTGTTTCATAGTCATTACATTTAATAAATTAGCTTCTTAAATTCGTAATCCTTTTCAATACTACTATTGTACTACTAATGTTCTCCACACATACCAAAACTCCAAAGAGATCGTAAAATGTTGTGGCGGCTCACGAAACTCACGGTCACAGTAATATCAACTATTCTCTAATAATATTTCTCTACTTCTACTCAAATAGGCAATGCCATTTTTATTACTTAGTGTACTTATGTGTTCAAATCTGTATATACGAAAAAATTATTCCGTACATTTTAAATTGTTGAAGAATGTGGTTCAAATGTTAAATAACTTTTTATTTCTATCATTAAATTAGTATATAAGACACATATTATATGCCGTATTTTTAAATTGTAAAACGTTTAAAACGCGTCCGTATCTTTATATATTTCACGAACGTATGAAACATATATTAAGCCGTATTTTATATAATTGTGTCGTATTATACACGAACGTACGTATTATTGTATTATTCACGAACCGTATATTACTAACAAAGCTCACAATAAGTAGGACTAAAAAAATGCTCGTTGAACTTAAATAGGACTCAATGTTTATTAACTCCCGTCTAGGACTACTCCGTACTTTTTTTCGGGGAGGGACAAAAATACCCTCACATCTCACGCACCAGCCACACAACACGCAACGAAGCCGTCCTCACGAATTCACAATTCACAATTCCCTCGCCGTCCTCCATTGTATCCATCGGGATTCAAAATTCCCTGACCGAAGCCGTCCTCAATTCCGTTTCCCTTCATCTTGACGCTCGAATGTTTTGTGTTAACTGCCGGTCTGCCGCTAGTAATCGCCGGAGTATATGCCTCTGGTCGTCGCCGGATCGTCCTCTTCTTTCTCTTATTTTTTGCTGCTGCTTCTTTTCAAGTTTTGTTGAACAAAAATGGGGTTGAAAGCTTACTCAGTTGATTCTAGCCGGAGCAATTAGGATTTTCCGATTTTTACAAAACCAATTTGTTGTTCTGTTTGTGTCTCGATGACCTGTGGAGAAGGAAGGTGACATCGCTGAGCTCAGCAAAGTCAATTATTGAGCTTTCTTCTTTTTGTCCAGATCTGTTTGTGATTTCCCCCTTTTTGCTTTTTTTTTTCTTTCTCAATTTTCCATTTTGTTTCATTATTGTTTCGAGTTCCCTTTGTTTCATTTCTCTAAATTCTTGTTTGGTTTTCCTTTCTCTTATTCTATGTTTTTTTTTTTTTACCAATTTCTCTTATTCTCTTAGTTATTCTAAATTTTTCTATCTACTTTTACCATGTAGATTCTAATTTTGTCTATATTTAATTTCCTTGTCATTTTCACAATATTATTAAATAATATCACAATATCACAATATTGTGATATTGTGAACAAACATTATTTCTTGACAATTGTACAATTTTAGTATCACAATCTCATAATGTCATTACATAATGTCACAATATCACAATCACAATGGCATTATAAAAACACAATGACACTTGTTAACAATGTCATACCAAAATATCATAATGGCAATGTTATGACATTGTTTATTGTACATAACTAGTGTCATGGAATTACAATGACATATCTTGACACGATGACATTTCCAATGACAATGTCATAAAAATGTCAATGTATAAAAATGTCACCGGGATAAGAAAATGTCACAATGGCAATGTCATTGTCGATGCTATAAAATGACATTGTCATTGTGACAATGTCAATAGTTATTATGACGATGTTGATTTTATAAAAATGAAGTCACAACGTCTTAAAAATGTTGTAATGCCAATTAATCACAATGACAATGTCATAAAAATGTCAATGATAATGTCATAAAAATGTCAATCATTATGAAATACGGAGTATAATTTTTTTTCAGCAAGTGCAATGTTTGCAAGACAACTTAATCAACTGCTCACATGTCTCTACTTAAGCAGTGTTTGCATTTGTTTTTTTTAAGCACTTTGGAGCTTTTAGCTTTGGAAAAGCTAAAAAAGGTGTTTGCTAATCCCAAATTCTGTTTTTTTAAAGTGCTTTTAAGCCAAAATCTAAAAGCTACCCAAGTGATGCTTTTTAGTGCTTTTAGGTAATGTTGTAAATAACTCCAACTTTAGGGATAATGTTATACCCAATTAAACCCAAAATACCCTTCATCCCTCCCCCACCAATCTAATGTCGAAGCTCACCCCTACCCACGCCGCTACGCTCTGCACTTCTTCTACACTTCTTTCTTCCCCTTTTCCCCACACACATACATGGGGATTTTAATTTGAAAGCAGAGAATCGCCGCCGGGGGACTTCGACGGTGTATTATCGTCCTCCGCCTCAGCCTCATATCAAAGCCGGCTCACCACCGTGACGGCGACGGTGACATCCGCCGGTTGTGGTGCGGCGGCGCGGCTGCAGCGGCGTTAAGAGGTGAGACTTGTGAAATTGATATAAAGAACATTGGATATGAAGAAAAGAAAAAGTCCTTAAGAGGTTAGTAGAAGTTCCAGGAAGAGATAATGAGAAATTCTTGCTAAAACTCAAGGATCGGTTTGACAGGCATGGATCGGAACTTGCTGGTTGAACACAGAATGCTTGCTGCGATGAAGCTGCGATGAAAGGAAAGGCTGAGGAAAGAGACGGGTCCTTGGGTATTTAATTAGGAAGGGTAAATTTGTACTTCTACAATCTACTCCATACAAAAATCACTTTTTTATCAAACACTTCAACTTTTACTTTTTTAATAAAATTACTTCTATTTCCAAACACTATCTACTTTTACTTTAAATCACTTTTCCAATAATCTCTTAAAAAAATCACTTTTAAAAAGCACAAGCAATCGCAAACACTCCCTTAATACGTAGTACGGAGTATAATTTATGTTTATGACTAGGTCTGGAAGAGCCAACTGCTCACATGTCTGTACTTAATCAACTGCCTTTTACTTCTTTATTTTACATTGAAGATACATCAATTAAAATCACTTACACCACCACATTAAGGCTTTGTTTGCAAGTGCTTGTGCTTAAATAAAAGCACTTTTTGGGAAAAAGTGATTAGTAGTAAAAGTTGGTAGTGTTTGGTAAAATAAGTGTTTTTTGTGTAATAGAAAAAGTAAAAAGTAGATTCTACACGAAAACCGAGAAAGTAAAAGTTGGTAGTGTTTGATAAAATAAGTGCTTTTTTCTTAGAAAAAAGCCACAATCACTTAAATTAAGAGGTTGCAAACAGAGCCTAAGATGGGTTAAATTAATCCGGTTGATAACTTGTATTTGAAAAAACTTCAAATAAATTAGTTAGGTTGTTCAGCAACATGCACTCAAAGGTTATATGAAAAATAGAATGCACCAGATGAGCTAACCTAATGTTAAAAGTTACGATAGTATAAAGTAACTTGCATAGCAAAATTAAAGGCATAGTCGATCTACCCTTCGAATTAAAAGCAGAAAATCTTCTGTCAACCGCCTCTCTCTTTTTAAAACAGAAAATCTCCGAATCAAAAAACTGGTAATACAACTTATATTCCATAAAAAGGGAGAGAGGCAGCCTCCAAAATAAAAAAAGGGAGGTTAGTAATCAGATCTGAGATAGGCCAAAGAAAAGCAACTACACCTGCAGAAGAAAACTGCTAGATCGACACATGAAAAGGGGAGAAGAGAAGAACAAGAAGAACAAGAAGAATGTGCCACCCACGATCGACGCCGTACATCAACCGCTGATGCCGTACATCAACCGCTGCGTAGCTGACTCGCCTGAAGCCCCTCCCTGCCTGGTCGCTTATGGTATGACCGTATGAAAGAGAAGAGAAGGGGAGTAAGGCGTAATAGATTCAGGGGCAAACCTGTAACACGGAAAAAATTAGGTCCTATTTAAGAGTAAAAAAGTCAAGGTCCTATTTAAGTATATACGGAAACTTAAGGTTCTATTTGGCACCATTTCTCTTTTGTGTAATAGAAAATGGAAAAACACTTTTCACACGCAAGCCGAGAAAAAATAAAAATTGGTAGTGTTTGGTAAATAAGTGTTTTTTAAGCCAAAAGCTCAGAAGTGTTTTTTTAAAGTTGTTGCAAACACTCCCTTAGTCCTATTTCAAGAACTTTCCCCATAGAGAATAGAAATTGCCCGCCGTAACACTATTTCAATGGGCAAGTTCCCAAAATAGGATTAAAAGAGTTTGAAAATTCTAAAACAGGACCGTCATGTTATTATTCCCAAAATAGGAGTAACCACTGTCAAGTTTGGAAAATACAGCCGTGTTTGAAATCTGATACTTCCAAAACATGACAGTATTTAGTCCTATTTAGGGAATAAAAACATGTGAGACCTATTTTGGAATTTTTAAACCTTTTTAGTCCTATTTCGGGTAATACCAGTATTCTCTATTTAAAATTTTAAAATAGGACTTTTATGTTTTTATTGTGAAGTTTTGTATTATCAAACTTTAAACATGATAGTTTCTGTCAAGTTTGGAAAAAACTTGACAGAAATTACTCCGATTTATAGAATAAAAACATAACAATCATATTTTAGAATTTCAAATCATTTTACTCGTATTCAGAGGTTTTTACCTTCTTTAGAAAAAGGAGAATTCCTTAAATAGGACTAGCTTTCCCATTCTACCCCTGCTTTCTTTTAATACAATTCATATTTTACTAATAATTAAAACATAAAAGGAATAATATAATTTTATACGAAGTATATAATAAAATGTAAACAAAATAAAAAACACGAAATAAATATTAAATAAAATTAATAGAAATAAAAAATTCAAAAAATGAAAAATTATAAAATAAAAAACTTTAAAAAATAAATAAAAAATTAAAAAACGTAAAAAAAAAAAGGCCTATGCTGCCGCGGTGCTGCCTCAATAACCTATCAGCACCACTAGCTCCGACCACAAAAACACCAATATGTGTCAAATATGTCATCTTGATGGCAATTTTCGAGAAAATTTTGACATTTTTAAAGACTAAAAATGACATCTTCATGATATTTTTAGAGAAGAATTACAATTTTTACACAAAATCGCATTTTTAGTCGATCGGATGTAACATTGTTGGACAGTGGCCGAGGTTGTGGGAAAGACCTCCATATTTTTTTTTATATTTTTAATGTATTCTATCTATATTTATTTATTTTTAAAGATTTTTAATCTTTTCTTTACTTTTTATTACTTAAGTATATGTTTAAAAAATATTTTTTTTAAAAAAAATTTGTTTTGTGTAAGATAAAAATTTATTATTATTTTTTTGTTCTTATTACAAATTAAATATGACTTTCCTATTAAGTTACGGTAAGGGTAGAATAGGATAATAAAATATACTGTAGTCCTATTTTGGGAAGAATAATTAATAGGACTATTTAATAGGGTTATTATTTTTTAAAGTGAAAGGACTTTATCCGTTTTATTTAAATAGGACTAAATGTTACATTTCATCTCTAACTTAATTAATTATAATATAATTAGTTGTCCCCTAGTTTCATCATGTAGGGGTGGGATCAGTCCGGTCTGGGTTGGGTTTTTGCTAAATCCGGAAATTACCCGGAAGGTCTCGGGTTATGAAAATAAGGGACCGGAACAAAGCCCCATTATATTCTGTCCGAGTCAGGTTTTTGGTATCCCGGGTTTGGTCCGGGTTCGGGTTGGACCGGTTAAAGCCCGGACGTGAAATGTGTCATTGTTCTTTTATATTTTTAACACTTATTTTCTAATAAAATTAATCAAAAATACAAACCACAAATAATAACACAAATATTAGTCTCCAAAATCACCAACAATTCAAACTTAAAGAAGATATTTTATGTAAGAATGTAAGATATATATATATATATATATATATATATATATATATATATATATATATATATAAATAATATAGGTTTCTTAAAAATATTACGAAATAAATTTTATAAATCAAAAAGTTACTAGAGTTGCTATAAATATATTCTCATGGTCATCATTACGCTAAACAAATTCAACGTATTTGTAGTCACTAAAAGTTACTAAATCTTTTTTTATCTATCGTGATTATAATCATATATTAGGAAATATTTTATTTATATTCATATACCCTAGTACTATATTAATTTTATATTAAAACTAATTGTTTCGGGTTTTTTCGGTCCGGGCCGGGTTATAGATTTTAAGGCCCGTTAATGAGCCCAGAATTTTCGATTCGGTCCGTTTTTTTTTTAATTCAAACCGGTTAAAAAGAAAAAATTCGGATCGGGATCATAATTCAGGTCAGTCCAGAGTCGGTTTCCGGGGTTCGGTTGGGTTTTTCCCACCCCTAGTTTCACCTATAACATAAGTCAATCTTTTGGTGGCGGATGAGTTCACTGGTGCAGTGGTGCCGACAATGAACTCCTTGAGCAGGGGAGACGACGATTGCGAGATTTTGATGGATTAGTGGGGGTGACCTCGATTGGATTGGATTCTAATTATGGAGAGCGAAGTCAACCTTTACTATTATCAACACAAATGATACTTTTGAAAATGTTTATAATAATTTGATCAATCATGCAAGCATTACTATTACTAAATATTGTCGTCATTAGCCTAGGCTGTATCTCATCAATATAAATAAGTTTATGTATTTTAGTTTGTTATAGTGAATTGAAATACTCACAGTCTGATGGTGTCGTATAGTAGTACTACGTATTTATTTGGAAGCATAGTTGTACGGGTATAAATCAATTTATGGTACATAATAAATTATGAATGTTTTTATTTTAATTGAAAATTTTCATTTGGTTTGTTTGGTTATTAATTTCTATCCCATCAAGTCTCACTTTGTTGAAGTGGCATGATTTGAATTGATCTAATTTGATCAAAACTTCAATTGAGTACAACTAAAATTCTAAAAACATTTTAAATGCTCCGTTTTAAAAACTTGAACTTGATGATTATTGCGTTTTCGCTCATATATGATCGTTTCGTCAATGTTTCTGGTGGTTAAAATCATCGGAAGAGAACTACAAATGATCAAGAAACATTAGTCAAATATTTAAAATGGATAAGGTGAAAAGACGTGAACTAAATGTGGAATGGATATAAAACTCAAATAACCAAAAGTGGAATTAATTCACGGAATATTAATTTACACAAAAGTTCAAACACATAAATATAATTTCGAAGTGTGACCAAGAAAATATGTGTTTCATTTTCTTCATCTTTACATTACCAATCCTTAACAGGTACACTTTACTCGGCGTTGGACCATTGATTCCGTTAGCTTTACATGACGGAGACGACCCTTCCGACACCGCATTTCGGGGCGATCTCTTCGAAAACAACGAAAACGACGATATCAAAAGGTGGCTGGGGTCACAGCCGAACGCATCCGTGGTGTACATATCATTTGGGAGCCTATTAAATCCTAGCAAACCCCAAAAGGAAGAGATCGCCAAAGCACTACTGGAGACAAAACGGCCCTTCCTGTGGGTGATAAGGAAGAAATCAGAAAATGAAGAAAAAGAAGAGCTAGATTGCAGGGAGGAGTTGGAAACACAGGGAAAAATAGTGGGGTGGTGCTCTCAAACGGAGGTGCTGAACCACCCGTCTCTCGGTTGCTTTATCACCCATTGCGGATGGAACTCGACGCTCGAAAGCATATGCTCCGGAGTGCCCGTGGTGGCGTTCCCCCACTGGACTGACCAGGGGACTAACGCCAAGCTTATTCAAGACGTGTGGAAGACGGGAGTTCGCGTGGCAGCGGGGGTGAAGGACGAGGCCGGCGTTGAGGTTGTTGGGAGTGATGAATTTAAGAGGTGCATCGAGATTGTGATGGATGGTGGGGAGAAAAGTGACGAGTTGAGAAAGAATGCCAAAAAATGGCAATATTTAGCTAAGGAAGCAAGCAAGGAAGGCGGTTCTTCTCACATGAATCTCAAGTCATTTGCCGAGGAAGTAGTAAACCATCAATAAACATCAAAAGATTAGTTTGCCCAGACCAATAAATTAAACTTTCAATAATTCAAATCAGTTTTATATTCAAATCAGTCGTACGTATATGTTAGTGACTTAGTGGTGTTGTGGGAATTGATCTGTGTTTTGGAAATATTGGTGAATTGGTATGGGATATTGGTGATGCCATCAACATATTCATTACGCCCAAGTAGATTGAATTGGCAAAATGAGTGGTGTGGCTAGTTTCAGTGATCATCATGAATGAGAGATGATTTTCATTAGAGTGTTGATCTTCATACCAAGAAGAATAGTTCCCCATTTCCTTTTGGGGTCGTCCCAAAAAATAGTCCTCATTTCCTTTTTTGGAAAGTTTTGTGTGACTCACATTCATTTACATTTTTCTTACTCAACCACAACCATTCAATCTCGCTTTATTCTCAATTTCCTAAACTCCGATCAAAGTCATTGCGAGAAATATTTTATGCGACGGAGGGATCGAGGGAGTATATGCTTGATTCATACAGTGAAATGATAACATTAAAAGTAAATAAAAATGTTTATTCGTGTTTCAATATGCGCAGTATATACTACTAACAAATAAAAAGAGTGGAAGCAAACTCATTCGAAGAAACAACATTTAAGAAAAAGTAAATACAAGCAAAGGATATGCATCAATAAGTTACTCCGTATTACATTACCACGGCTTAGAGAAGGCAATGAAATGAAATGAGATAAAGACAACTGAGGACGGTAGATATGCCAAACAGACCTACCAAATGAGATCCTTGAATCCCCCCTTGATAATGAATGCCACACAAGTAATTCCAAATAATTCCAAACAAATAACTAAACTTCAATCATACCTTGCTCTAATTCCAAATTAAAGCATGCTTGGGATCCATCATAAAAGTTCACTCGATAGAAAGAGAAGCCTATTATCATTTATCAAAAATACTTCAACAACAGCTAGAAATGAAATCCAAATAGGTGTAATTAAGCACAATTTCAACATTGCACATGGATAAGTGACTGGTTTACGTGGTATGGATAGCACATACAATGAGTGTAATTTTTTCATATTAGATTGACAACAAAGGTTTGCCTTTGGTGTGAGATATTTTCCACTACAATTCACACAACACACTCGCTAAGAGGTATGTTAGTGTGCTTCGTTTTTTTCGCGATTAAGTCGATTATATATATATGTTTGTTCATTCACATCTTTCACTTTTACATTTTATGTGTGTGCATGTGTGTATAAATTTCATTTGTTATTAATTTTAATACTGCTACTTATCCTCAAAAAATCAATTTAAAACTGTGCATGAGCGGAGAGATTGGCATCATGGGGCCGAGTTGATTCTGCTTAATCACTTAAAATTGTGCATGAAAGGCCCTGTATGTTCAAAGGCCTAGGGGCATACTAGGTACTTGTAGATATGAGTAAACCACTAAATGAGATTTTAGACTATTTTTCTATTTCCTATACCTCAGGGACACATAATTCATCAAAAAGAAAAAAAACAAAAGATGCATTAGGACAAATGGTAATATTGTTTTTCAAAATTTAGAATAATAGCTAACACACCAAACTATTAAATCTTTGAATCTTGAAAAAATAAAAGTAAAATGTAGGAACAAAATATTATCTATGCTAGATGAGTTAGAATACCTCAGACATCTCCTCTATTTGAAAATTGGGTATATTTTAAAAAGAGTTTTTTATAAGAATATTACTAAAATAAAATTTATTTACATAAGTATGACTATTCATTACTACAACGTAGTGTTGTGGTAACTTTAGTTCAAAACTTGAACATGAATTACTATGATTTCATTACTACTCTAGTAACTAGTCATATTTTTGTAAACCATCTTTATTTTGGTCATATTTATATAATTATTTCTTTTAAAAATCTTTTCCTAATTAAACTTATCCTAGATTTTAATCAATTAAAAAATAACTACCTCTTTCCTAAACGACTATACATATAGTGTGAAAGGTGTTGTCCAAATTATTTATGAATGGTGGGTTGTTTTAAAAAACAAATCCTAATTTAACTTATCCTAGATTTTAATCAATTAAAAAATAACTCTTTCCTAAACAACTATACATATAGTGTTCAAAAATAAAAATAAGAAGGTTTTGTCCAAATTATTTATGAATGGTGGTTTGTTTCATAGTTTGTTTTTTAAGTTTTATACTAGAATTGCAATGAAATTTCTCTAATATACATACCTTCATCACAAACTACCAGAATGAAATTAGTATCTTAAATTTACATCTTCATGGGTGTGTTCAAATAAGGCATTTCGTCTCACTTCTAAATGAATAAATTTTTGTTGAACAGAACAGCATAACAACTTGGTAAAGTATCTATTAGGTTCTTGCATGAACTTCTAATCATAATTGAAGCATAAAAACTTGGTAAAGTATCTATTAGGTTCTTGCATGAACTTCTGACTAATCATAATTGAAGTGCAACTGATGCATAAGTAGATATTGTCATAATGGAACTCGATCGATTGCCCTTATGCCCTATAAATCTTCACTTGATGATGCTTTGGATATCTATTTTAAGGTCTATAATTTTGGATATCTATTTTAAAATCTATAATTTTGGATATCTATGAATAAGTTTACCCCCATATAGAACCAGTGCGATAGCCTTTTCTGCTGTAAGTATCTGCAAGTATATATATTTCATCCCAATCATTAAGGTATGCCGTAAGTATCTGATTTTTATCTGGGCTATAGGCCTATAGCAATGAACCAGTAATACTTTTTTGAGCATTATCTACCAAACTTTGTTTCTACTCCATGAAATGAGTGGCAGTTTTGTTCTATTTAAGATCATATTAATCTTAGTTTCTACTTTTTCCTGGCAATCTTTAGTTTTGTTCATTTATTTGTTTGTTCTGTGTTTATTCAAAAGCAAATTGGTTCATATCATTTTGATTGTATTATCAAATACTAATGCTTGCAAGCGCAAATCAGTAGTGTGGCTTAATATTTTGTATTTAAATTGAATAAAACCGCACCCCACGGCATGGAGTACAAAAGAGTTGTGCTATAGAACTTTGTTTTTGGATAAAAGTTCATTTCTCAAGCCTATTTAATTAAAAATGGAGGAAATATGAAATAATAGTATATAATCATGTAAGTAGTATTATATTTCTTTAAAAAATCATGTAATATATGAACACACACACACATATATATAGCATAGTGTATCTATTTTGAAACACAGTGGAATACTAGCTCACATAGGATTTACATTATACTCCCTCCGTTCCCAAAAATACTTCTCACTTTTCTTTTTGGGTCGTTCCCAAAAATTCTTCCCACTTACCCTTTTTGGACAATTTGTGTGGCTCACATTCATTTTACCTTTTTCTCACACAACCACAACCACACATTTCCACTTTATTCCACTTTCTTTATACCACACTGGATTATTCGCATAGGATTTACCTTATCATTATTATCAAAAACATGTATTGGGTTGAAGCTATTTTGGTTACTAAAGATTATCTTCCACGCGCGGGTATTGAGAAGTGACAATTTTGCTCTTCTTTAGAACTGTTAGTTTTGTGAAGTTGAATATGATGCCATGATGTACTATTTTATATTCTTCTAAAGGAAAAGGCTTATACTAGCCAATGAGATTTTCATCTTCCATTTTTTTAAGTAACCTATCTCGCCCACTACAGTTTAAAGAAATATTTTTGAAACATTTACATGTAATTGTTGTATTTGAAGTACTAATTGACTCTATTCTAAAAAGTAGATGGATTTAAAATTGAAGATAACTTATTCCTCGAAAAGGTTGTTTGGATGAATTAGTCTCCTTGAGGATGTTTTTATATAGAATCATGTATAATTTAGTAGTGCCTATGTTTCTATCTAACGTCACCTAATTTATTTAGTGAGGTGATTGATTAAAGCCTTTATTATAATATTCTTTAGAAATTCATTTGAATTTCTAGGTTGAAGTTAATTTACTTAATGTCTTCCCGATTAAAATTTTAGCTGAAATTTGGTATGAGTAAACTAGACTTAATGAACAAGATGCTTAAAAAATTTCATAAAAAAATTCCACCGGGAACAGTCCCAAATGACGACGGCCGGACATAGCCTCCTATATAAGCTAAGGGCTTATTTGACCTTTTTATGTAAGTTCGAGGGCCTATATGACCCTTTTCCCTTAACAAATATTGATTCATATAATACATTTATTGATATACACTAATCTCTTATATTCATCTTAACATGAATTCACAGAAAATACATTTTTTTTCAAGATTTATATGATCCGGTTATGTGAGCAAGCTCCAATCTGATTGCGTGAGTTTCGTCTGTATTGATATAAAATTTCAAAATGAACATAACACCGGTACCGAATCAATACACATAACTAAAAAATATAATTAATCATATTCTTTTGAAATATGCATTGATATGGCATTTTAAAAATGAGCACAAATGAGTATAAATTGAGCATTTATAACTAACAATGAGACGAAAGGGAGTGACACACAAATCAATAAAAAATGGTTTATGTGATTGATATTGAATTGATAAACTAAGAATAAAGTAAAAATGATTTAAAGCCACATAAACTTTACCAAATTTGGTATGAAACAATCTTAATGGGACGGACCGATAAGGTAAAATGGGACAATCATAGCAGGACGGGAGTAGTAATAAATACTCATCTTAAACTAAAACTAAAAAATCAAACATTAACACCTTAAATATTTAATAAACTAATAAATATTCCTCTTAAACTAGAAATAAAAAAGAAAACATTAATTAATACCTTAAATATACATCATAATTAAAATCCATGGAAAAGAGTAACGTAAATCACAAACAATTACCAGTACAAAACAAAAAGCTAAGTAAAAAGCAAAAAATAAGTCAAAGATGGAAGAGAACATACAAAAAGAGTCATAAACGGAAAAGAGCATAGGTAGTGGACTCAAGCTCGTAGGGGAAGAATTAAAGAAAGGATAAGGACGAACGAACGAACTATAGCCATGCAAATCAGAAACAATTACAAAAATACCTGGATGTACAGTGAGAACCGTACATCCGGGTGTACGGTATAATTTGCCTAATAAGTCTGGTAATCAAATTCGGTTCAAGTACATTACTGTTGGGGTATATTACCCCGGCCTACTACTGTTCGGATGCCCAAGACACCGCCCCGGTACGAGGCCCGATCTGCGAGGCTCATTTAGGCCCTTGGGCCCATTGGGAGCCATTTAGGCCTACTTGGCCTACTTGGGCCTGCTTTGGCACACTAAGGCCTTTTCGGCCCATTAGCATAAAAGGATTTCCCTCCCCTTCTATAAATAGGAAGCTTCGCTTCCAGATTAAGGAGGCTCTTTTGGCTCTTCCCTGCTAGAGAGGGTTTCTTCTTCCTCTCCACTTCTTAACTAGTTTAGCAAGCTTCTTCAACCTCCATTAATGGAGTTCTACTTTTGTATTATATAAATTGGTGAGGAGAGCAGACTAATGAGAAAGAGCGGGCTTGGATGTTAGCCTAAAAAGTCCTGGGGTTTTTACCCTTTCCGGGTTTCCACGTAAAAATAGCTAGTTATACACATTTATACACTTATTTACAATCCTATGTTGGGATTAAAATCAACAATTACAAAATGTATTACTACAAAAATACAGTGCATTAAGCTAAAAAGTCAACTACACTTTGGGTCTTTTGCCCTTAATTAAGTTTACATTTCATCTACTTTCATCATTGCTAACGAATTGAACTTTCATTTTTTACTCAATTAGTCATCAGATTGAGACTAGCAATTGCAAAACCAGTATTCCTTATGATTTTTTTAACATAATTTTTAAGCACCGTAACCATTGGGTAACCCTCCAAGAAATAGACAAATATAAACGCAGCTTTTGTCAAATATAAACGCAGCTTTTGTATGTTGCACTACAAAAATACAGGTCATTAGCGTCGCTTATAATGTCACCTCACGTCGGTTATAACCGATGTCAGTTGAGACGACGACGGTTTCCATAACCCTCGGCAACACCTCCGTGGGGAAGAGTCTTGTGTCGGTTTTGCAAACCGTCGGAACAACCGACGCGAGAAACCAACGGTAGTTCCCAACGGTTCTTAATGACACTAAGAGCTAAAGCTAAGTTAAATTTTTTGGGTCGCCACCGGTTATTAACGTCACTTATAACCGACGCTAGATGACAGCAAAATTCAAACCAGTACCACACTTCCCAACGGTTTTAAACAACGTTGTTTCCTATGTTATTTGTTTATACTAGCACTTAGCGTCACTTATAACCGACGCTAGATGACAAATAAACCAAATAGGTAACATGGTAGTCTTATTTATAACCGACGTAAAATACACAATATTGAAAAAAATGGTCAATTATATTAGGACTATTCTTGAATCTAGAAATAGAGAAATGATACAACCTCATTCACAAGCTAAAATCATTTACCAAAATATATCATCTAAGCATGAAACTCATCAAACAAACATAAATGTTTGACCAATAATTCTTCATAGATCTTGATAAGTGTAATGCAAAAATATACTTGGAGTATTATTTAGGACAACAAAATGGTCATTTCACATGACTACGCCCCATAGTTTCTTCAACAACAGTTACTAAGATAACAAAAATCAATGATCTAGAATTCACCATTCCTCCATATGGGTTACTATGAAATACAAGTGATGATACTAATTAACAAAATGTAGATCATTGCATGCTCTTGATGATCATATGTTGCTTGAAATCAGACTAATCAATCATCTTGCGTTGCTTGAGATGTTTCAGGACTCAATGAAACTGCCTCCTGAAAAATGAAGAATTCCAAGCTTCAAGTAATATTCTAGCTTACAAGATTGTAAAAAGTATAAGACCTATGGACTCTATTAAAGACATAATATGGCAGATAACATGCAATACATGGCAGATGTAATGTATTTACTTCATATTATAAATGAATGCATGATCCAATGAAGTTTGTTGATATCTTTCCACATTATGCATTGCTCGACTATGTGGGCTTATAAATCTTTTTGTTAAAACTGTTATATTTTCTATGCGGGCACTGGTGCTAAAAGAAAAAGCTCTCTATTCCTATAGCCATTCTGGGAATTCACAACACCCCATTTTTGTTACTTTTTTCCTGTTTTATGAACCCAAAGTTAAAATTTCGAGCATAATATGAGAACCCTTCACAAAAATAGTAATCATGAACTTATTTTCAACATCTGTACACTGAAGTACCTGAATTTCATATCCATACACCCACTTAAAGTAGGAACAAAAGACAAAAGCAAACTCAAGTAGTGGGAATAAATAACAGTCAAACCATTAATATAATTTTTATGATAACTACGGTGAGCAACTTACCTCCGGCAGTTTCAGTCCCAAGTGTTGTTCTAGGTATTTGAAGACATTAGCAATCCTAGATTGATCTCGTTCTCTTTTGGAACGCTCCTTCTCAAGTTTCTTGTTCACATTTAATAGTTCCAATTTTAGGGACTGCACTTCAGAAGACGTGGTAGAGCCAAAACTTGCAGTGGCTGAATCTCCTCTACCTCGGCAAGTTGATGGACTGAATACTTTAGACGGACAAACACCAAATCCCATCGCACGAACTCTTCCATTATGTTCATTTCCTAAGACTTGGCCCAATGCATCATTTTTGGAAGGAATTCCATCATTAATTTTCCCCTCATTCTTTTCATCAACAATTATTTTTTCAATTTGCTCCTACAAATTATATGCACAAGTGTCAATGCATATGGTTATGTGTGTGTATTAGTGTTCATAATAAGATGCATTATGCTAATGAATGGACAACTTACACCAACAACTTTGGCATCATCATTAACATAAGATCCATCTTTCTTCTTGTGAGTAACGATGAATGCTGCACCTCGACCAAGATGTTCGCCAGTTTCCAACTCCTGCATTGTATAATAACATGCATACATGTGCATTTCGAATATAATTAGAGTCAAAGGGCTGCGAGGTGTTAGAGAATATGGACATTACCATTTCATGTGTTCGCCTTGCGATACTTTTTGACCCTCCAGTGTGAGGAAACTTCAATTTTTTTCGATTTTCAGTATTTTGTTCAGTCATTTTCTGTAAGTGCATTTCAAATGAATGTAGTTAATTTCGCATGTATAACACAAATACATGACTACAAATAATATTTCAATCACAAAGTTGTAGAATTTTTTCACCTTGCACTTTGGAGAAAACCAGTAATTAACCAAACTGTTCCATTGATCTTGAGGTATTCCAGGAGCTGGAGTGCCCATAACTAGATCTCTTGTGCTATTGATTTTGCAATAGACACTTTTTAGTCTATTTCGAAACTCCTTTCTTTTTTCACGTAATGATTCCATTGCCCATGACATCCCAAAGTCAGATTCCAAATAGAAGTGGCTCTACATTTATAGGTGATGTAATTAAAAATGTTTATAAGCACTATGGATAAGTAAAAATAAGTATAATACCTCAATATCTGTAACAGCTTTGTCCTTGTAAGATTTTGGAACTGTCCTCCAGTCAGTGAAATTCATAGGAATCACTTTTACATCACTCGCTAATTCTCCTAACCAAACTCCAATCAATCCAGCGCCTTCACCAATCCCTTGTTGAAATCTATTAAAGTTAATGACCACTTTCTTTCCTTGCAAGTTCCATACATCCTTAGCTTTCAACTTCTGCTCAGCAATCACTCCTTTTTCATCTAAAACATAAAATTATTACATCATTCTATATATATCAAATATGAATTTTGAGTTATATGACCTGTCTTCTTATTAGATGAAATAAGAATCATACCTATCACATTAACTGTCCAGTACTTCCTGGAGGAATTAACTGATGCAACAGGTTTAGTATTCTTTGTAGAATTACGGGCTGAACTAGAGTGAGGTGATGATGTAGGAGTGGCACCACTATTATCATTATCTAACTCATGGTCTTCACTAGAATGAGGAGCATAATTAGAGGTGTTCGGTGATGAAGGAGTAGGATTGATATCTTTATTGGCAGCTTTATTTCCAGCAGATCGGTGGAGAGCAGATGAAGTGGGATGAGGTATAGTACAAGTAGTAGCTGTGGCAGATGTATGAGTGTTGTTGGTAAATAGAGAGCGCAGGGTGTTTGGTGCTACCACTGTTTTTTGTCGCTTTGACTTAGGCCCCATCCTGTAAAGATTTAAAAGCATATGTCAATATATTTCAGAATAAATAAGTGAAATACATAAATTCGATAATACATTCTAAGAAACAAAAATTAAATATCAAATATACACCATGAGTTTGAGTTACCCTATTGGCAGAATCATCATTCATAAGATCTGGATCATCTCTTACTAATGTTAAATCATCAATATCACTTGGAAAAACTGATGCTTCTAAAGTATCGATCTCAAACACATTCATGTGATGTGGTTCTAAATCCCCTGTTTCTAGATCACATTCACCCATGTCATACAGATCTCTAGGTTTTACGTGTATAGCAACATTCCAAGGTGAGTTAGATTTATCCTCCACATAGAATACCATTTGAGCGTCTGATGCCAAAATATAAGGTTCATGATCCTCATGCTCCCCTGGATACATATCTCGAGAAAAGTCAACCAATGTGAACTGTAGGTTGTCTTTTTTTATGTTTTTTAAATCCACCCAATTGCATTTAAATAGAAAAATCTGCATATGACCATAATAGTTCAGCTCAATTATGTCAACTATTCTTCCGTAGTACCAAACTGTGCCACATATAGGATTTCTATCCCGTGAACTTGCATAACTAATGGTTTCAGAAGCAATACACACTCCACTATTTTGAGTCTTCAGTGTTTGCTCCCTCTCTAAAGTTCGAAATCGGAGCCCATTCACATCGTATATGTTAAACCTTCTACAAAATGCAAGAGGGCCTCTGGCAAGAAACTTTAGATCTTTAGATGTATTTTCATTGTCTCTCTCGATCTAAAACAAGAAATATTTAGTTATAATATCATCTGAAAGCTGAAATCATATCTTCAACTTATAACATTTACTTACATGTTCTCTAAACCAGTTTGCAAAATTTTTGTGGACATGTTTATCCACTGCTGTAGCTGATCTAGTTTGACTGCGTAACTGTCGTCTTACTTCATCTCTATAATTTCTACATAAATATAAGTTTAATTAAACGATACAAGGTTCTTTACTAACTCATATAAATATATATCTTCTCCTTTATTAGTTTAAACTTACTCGATGTATTTGTTAATTGCTGGACAGTTAAACAACACATATCGATGTGCTTGTAATAACTCTAGATCACTTAGTTTGACATATGAAGACCCTCCAACTGGTTGACCTACTTGTAGAAAGAGCAATGAACGTGGGACTTGAAGACTCCTTTCATCATTATTGCGAGTCTGCTTATTAAACCTTGTCTCTATATCTTGCATATACCTTGAACAAAATGTAAGGCATTCCTCGGCTATGTAGCCTTCTGCAATAGAAGCCTCAGGTTGTGCTTTGTTTTTAACAAATGACTTACAATGTCCAAGGTACCTTGCATTAATCAATAAAAGTTGTCATTAAAACTAAACACACGGTTAATTACATGTGCATGTATATTTACTAATACTTACCTCTCCATAGAATACATCCATCTATAAGGAACAGGGCCTCCAAGTTTGACTTCATTTACCAAATGAACAATCAAATGAACCATTACTGTGAAGAATGATGGTGGAAACAACATTTCTAAACGGCAAAGTGTAGTAACTACTTTTTCTTGGAGTTTGTCAAGTTCTTCAACGCTTAACACCTTTTTGCATAATGTTTTAAAAAACAAACACAGCTCAATAACGACTGCAGTAACTTTTGGATCCATAACAGATCGCAGTGCCACTGGAAGTAATTGTTCCATAAGTATATGGCAGTCATGACTTTTTAAACCAGACAACTTACGTTTTTCAATGTCAACACATCTAGAAATCTGTGAAGCATAGCCATCTGGAACAATTACATTGGAAAAATAATGTGGCTTTGTTTCTTCTCTAATCATTATTTCCTCAGTTGTAAGAGAGAATTCCCACTTTAGGAGTAAAACATATCAATAATGCAAAAATAGGAGTCCTATCCCCACCATTAGTTTGACATACGGAAATATATAGTAAGAGACTAGAATACCCTTAATGAAAAATTACAATTGATTTCTTTATTGATAATAAAAAATACTCGACATCTCCAGCGCACAACACAAGCCTTGCACAACACAGTCGTCATCTCCAATGCCACTAGCGTCGCTACCATCTCCATCGCCGCCGCCGTCACCACCATCTCTGGTGCCACAAGCACCACCACCACCATCTCTGGCGCAACCAGCGCCGCCACCATCTCCGCCGCCACCACCAGCATCGCCGCCCATCACCGCCGTCTCATCCGACGTGACCACCACCTAATCCAGCGCCACCGTCCCTCATCTTTGCAACCAGCATCCTCTACAACACTACTGCAGCCTCATATAAAGCAACCACTTCAGATCTCTGTTTGGATATGTAATCTAGAAAAATCATCAGAACAATTGCCATCTTATAATTTTAATGTCATCTTATTGTCATCCTTATAAAAATACAAAACATGAACTATATTTCCATCTTGACATTATATTGCCATCTTTTGATTAAAATATGGCATTACTACTGTTAATTGTATTTCCAGAATAGTAGTATTGTCGTCTTAATGAAAAAAGTAATATTGCCATCTTTTGATTGAAAATATGGCAATACTAATGTTAAATGTATTTTCAGAAGAGTAGTATTGCCATATTGGTAAAGTTAATGTCACACAAATGACATTAGTATGAAATCAAAACTAAAAAAAACCAAAATAGTAATTTTGAAAAAATTGAATGTAAAATTAATCATAAATGAACTAATTAATATCAAAATTAAATAAAAAATGATTGGAAAGAAAATAAAAATTAAAGTAAAAATAAAAGAGGGAAAGTGATGGATAACAAAAACAGAGAGATGGTGGAAGAAGGAGAAGAGGAAGAAGGAGAAGGAGAAGAAATAGATACTTACCTATATTCATGATGAATTAGGCCGCCCTCCGCCGCACCACCGCCCTAACCCCTTCACCGCCGCACCACCACCTTACGCCCTTCACCGCCACCCTACTCCATCTGAGAACCCGGAGAAATAAAATTTAACAGATGCAAGGGATAAAGAGAAGAGATTGATGTTGCAGGAGAAAAATAAAGAAGAGGGGAGAATGAGTGGTTACGATGAAGGTTGGGTAGAGAAGATAAGATAGATGAGAGAGTGGCTTTTAATTAGAATAATACAATGAAGGGTATAATTGTAATGATAAATAAAGAAGTAACGGCTCAACAACCTACTAACTCCTAATTAGGGAATATATAAATTGAGACTCCTATTTTGGAATTTTTCTATTGTTTTAGTCCTATTAAGGACAATTTCTTCAGTTGTAATCTTGTATTGACCGGGCCTCCTGTCCATTAAGTCTTCGTCTAAGTGTTAAGGATGTTTTTTACTTTTTGGGTCATACATCGAACTAACACTACAAGAAAAATCGTTTATAGAGGCAACACTTTGAAACAAGTTGCCTCTAAAAGACCTTTTTAGTGTCATATAAACCGTGGTTGCCTCTAATCTTAAAAGCTCTCAATACATTTGAGACAACCGCAATTTTCTTGTCTCTAAAAGGTATTATTTGGAGCAACCTTCTTAAGGTTGCCTCTAAAAGCATGTTGCAAAAGCATAGTCGCCCCTAAAAGTATTAGTTGAAGCAATCTTTTTAGAATTACTTCTAAAAGTTTGTTGCAAATACAATCTCCCCAAAAACGTTAGCTTCAAAATGTATATCACTTATGGAGGAAAGAATTTGGGGCAACTCTTTTCATAGTCTTTTAAGAGGTGCAATTAATTAGCGGAATTTCAATTATAATTACCCTTAAAGTATTCTGTATTTTAAAATTGGTTGAATTGGCTAGATTTATTAAAATTGATAAAATGCTGGTTGAAGTGAGTGAATGTGGTGAATTATGAAAAATATGTTTAGATTATATTCTATTAGTAGATTAAAAAACAATATATGAAAAATTAACTATAATGGCCCTCTATAGTAACTCCATTCAATTTAAACAAAAAAGTAACTTCAATCTCAGTGGCTAGATCGGTACAAAGAATCTTTTTGAAAAAAAATACACTAAATTTTTTATCTTAAAAATTAAAACGTTTTTTATATTTGGTGTGTTAGGGCCTATGTTGGGTTCCTTTAATTCCGCCTTGTTCAATCTTACTTATTTTGATTATTACAAAATTCGATGAGCAATATAAAAAAATACGTATTTGATAAAAAAAAAGTTTGTCAATAAGAAGTATAAAAACATAGCTTATCAAACGGACTCTTAAATTGGCCCTTCAAAATCAGATTTTCAGCATCTCTAACGCCTTCTATTTTGTGCAAATTGGCCCCTCAATTTCAGCATCTTTAGTAATGAGTAATAACCACTACGTAACCAAAACTTTCCCAATTTTTGCAGCTTCTTTTTCACTCTCTCTCAATTTCCCAATTTTCTAATTTTTAGAAGATTGCCGCTTCTTTTTCACCATTGCCGCAAATAATATTAACCCTAAGTTAGCACCTCCAATTCAACCCCTAATCCATACGACCATACCTACGGAGCAGAGTTCAGAGAAGAGGGCATTGATTCCAAGCTTCTTTCTCTGTTCGCGAAGACAGCTCTTCTTCTTGAAGCAATTAAGGCGAGAGGCTGTAATCTTCATCTTCTCCATGTTCGCCTTATCATCCGGTAAGTATTTCTCCCTAAGTTCATCAATCGTGTGCCCGGACCAACGGGCTAAAATGGATGAGAATGCCGAAGGAAGAATCCATAAGCTGCTCCGCCGATCCTTTTGTTCCGCCCAATTCTTCCTCTCATCCGCCTATTTCCACTCCCGCTACTAGGTAAGCCCAATCCCCACTGCAACTACAAAACCCTATCTCACAATTTCATTTACCAATTTCGTGTCACATTTGATACCTTGTTAGGTCTTTGATATTCCTTACGGATTCTTGGTTCTCAATATGAAAACAATTGAGAATTGTGCTACTAATGTGCTTTATTAATTGCTTATGATGTAATCGTATTTGATTATATACACTTGTGAATTGTGATTTCTGACGATTCCATTTACTACATCAAGTATGAAGAGAAAAACAGATTTCCAATTAGCTAATACTTGAGTTATGGATGGTCCTCTTTTTCAGAATTGAGAGGAATATCACATTATTATGATGCTCTTTTTTTTAAAGAGGGTGGATTTTATTTGCTTAGAATTTTAATTGGGGTTGGATGTTAAGTTATTACTCCATTTTTTTTGTAAAAAGAAAAAATTGATCTCAAATTCGAAACTAATCTGGAGCTTTATTTACATCTTTTGTATTTCTATTGGTGCATTCAGACATGGAAAATTGGAGGGTGGATGAATGCAAACTGGGAAAAAAGTATTGAGGAATGCCATTTTCCAGAGCTAAAGCAGTTTGTATGTGATATCTGAACTGTACACACCACTTCATTTGTACTCCTGCTAGGCGTTATCTCAGTGCATTGTTTCAATTGAAGTTGTAAGATTATATGGTACAGAAGATCCTTTCATGTGGTTGCAAATTTCTTTTTTCAAAGTTGTCCATATATGATTAAAACTTTTTTTCATATTTCCATTTCACTAACTTTAATTTCATTTATTCAAAGTTTTTAACATCCTTTATTTTTATTAGAGTTACTGGGATAATAAGTAACTCCTTAGGTTATGGAAATAAAATAGATTGTGTGTTTGTATAAATTAATTAACCCAAAAGTGTAATTTAAAAGGCAAGAATTTGATTAGTAACTACATACTATATTCTTTGTTAGTTTTGTGTTTAATTTTGTGAATTTGGTTGTGTTAATTTTTAAACCATTGGCTTATGATGATATTTTTTACTTGCGTGAAGACCCCACTTCTTTGTAAATACGGAGTACATATTTAAATGCCTCTCTTCTTGTGCTTAGTTTGTACACAGAGAAGCCAACCATTATTGATTTCAGTTACTTTTTTATATATGTGGTTTAAAGTTTGCATTTGTAGCCCTGCTTGTGTACAAACTACAAGGTTTATTTCGGAATTGATCTGTTTAATTTTAACTACTTCAGAATATAGACCTTCTCATACGAAAACATTTGATCTATGATTATAGAGTTTTTCACAGACATTCTGACCAAAAGGAACAAGAATTAACTCTTAGAGCATGTTTTGACCAAACTGCATGTGGAAGAGGTAAGTCTTGAGCTTCTCTGGTTCTGCATATGAAAACATCATCAAAGTATATATGTTTGTGTCTTATCTTTGGCACTACCAGTTTTTAGTCTTTATGATGTCTGGTATTCTACGGGTTTTTGTTAATACCTTCATTTATGATTTTTACAAGCCTATGATATTTTTACAAGCCCAAGATACTGAGTAGTGATAAAATAGTAACAACTTGAGTGGACAATATGAGAGTATAATAAGCTACATGTAGCTATAAGGTCATGGAATTCTAGACAACACAAAAATTCCACATTATTAATAAATAATAATAATAATAATAATAATAATAATAATAATAATAATAATAACTTAAAGAATAAAAGACAAAACTGTAATACAACAATAATGACTTAGTAAGGGAAGTTAGTTTTGTGTTAGCGATTGCAGTTTTTCCATACACAAATTTCACACAATTTGTTTATTGCTGTTTTTTTTTATTTAGTGTTAGTTTCAGTCTATGATTTTCCATAGCTAATAACTAATGAGTTATCTCATCACATTAACTTTCTTAGTCATTTCTTAAATTAGTTTTTTATATTAATATTTATAAAATACTAATTTACTTTTTCTGATGTTTCAGATGGATGGATAGAGCGAGGAAATGCCAACAGATGATGACAATGAAGTAGATTTATTCCTTGGCCTTTAGTTTCATCTGGTTTCAGCTGAATAGTTAGCCGCAACTAAATTTGTTCTTGCTTTGTATTATTGAGATTTATTGACTAGTTGTAATTTACTTAAAGTTAACTTATGTAACTCCGTCATTGTATATATGACTAAACTTTGTTCTGAATTTAAGTTCTATAATCTATAGGCCTATAGCCAGTTATGACTAACTGTAATGAAATTTATTGTTAACTATTCTTATAATCTCATGTAGTGTTTTATGATACTACAAAAATATTGCAAAATGTGTAATTTAAGTGTTCGCATTTGATAATGCATTTAACGATTGATAATGATTTGTTTAATCTAATTGAGGCAACAAATTAGCATTTTTCGTATTGTTGTCTCTAAAAGCATAAATAACAAAGAAATAAATTGCATCTAATTATATAGTGACAATATATGACATTGCCTCTAATTTCATTTCGTGGCAATATAATTACGTTTGCTTCTAATTATATTTTGAGACAATATAATTTGATTGCCTCTAATGATATTTTGGGGCAACATAATATGGTTGCCTCTAAAGATATATGGTTTAGAGTCACACTTTTTTGTTGCCTCAAAAAATAGGTTTAGAGGCAACCATCAATTAGGGACGGATTAATTAGAGGCGCCTTTGGGGCAAACAATAAATTGCCTCTAAAAGTAATTAGAGGCTACATTTCTACTTATAGAGGCAACTATGTCCCGCCTCTATAAATCATTTTTGTTGTAGTGTAAGTCATATCAAACTAGATTTAAATAGATAAAATTAAACAAATACTAACTTTACATAATCATATCATATTTTGGACGTTGGGTGTTCTGTCTCATTTATAAATTTCTTTGATGTGTTCGCAAACGTCTTGATCCTCACTTTGTTCTGCGTTCCGGTTAAACTCCTATTTAGGAATTACCTAACTCCCATATTAAATTGAAAAATAAATTAAAAATGATTTAGAATCATATAAATTTTACTAAATTTAGTATGAGATAATCTTAATGTGATTTTCCAAAAATATAAAATGGGACAATCTTAGCGGGACAGAGGTAATAATTATTAAAATTCAACTAATTATCAATATTAGTGATTTAACTTTATTATTTGTTGATTGTTTTTTTGAAGAGAGATTTTCCTAAATAGGACTAAAACAATATAGAATTGCAAAATTAGGACTGATATGTTTTATTAAACAAAAATAGGACTAAAAAGAGCTAATCTGACAAAAATATCCTTAATGAAATAAAACTAAAAACTCTCCCAGGCGTGCGCTTCTGGGAAGACTGTGGCCGCAAGGAATTCTCCGGCAAAACTTTGCTCCCATCTACATCTTGGTCTCTCAAGCCGCCTTTGCTGCCGTCCAAAAGATCACTGCTCAACAATCTGTCACCAACAAGTGCAGGGGAAAGTAGCTTCTTATTTCAAATAGCAGGTCATCTTCTTCACTTCTTCTTCCTCATTCTCTTCTTCTCCTTCTCCTTCTTCTCATCTTCTTCAATGTCCTCTGTTTTCTTCTTCTTTGATTTTGAATTTTATTTATTGATTTTGATTAATCTGGACTTTAAGAATGCCATAAAATAAATAACATTTAGAAAAAATGTCACTTTTATGACATTGCACCTATTAAGATGACACTATTATTTTAAAATTATAAGACTGTAGAATGTCATATTTTTGTCTGTTTCACAAAATAATGTCAGTTTTATGCCACTAACTTTATAAAGATGATATTTTCTTACTGAACTTTAACTTTTACACATTAATGGCATTTTCTTACTAACTTTATGCCACTTAATACGAATAACGACATGTTAATGGCATTTTCTTATGGACATATGACATTCTTAGATTTCTATCCTGATACAATGTACTGCCACAAACATGGCAGGTTTTTTAGATAACAATTTTTTTTGACATTCTCAAATTATGAAAGTGGCATTTGTCTGAATAAAATCCAAAAAATCATTTAGAATTTAAAAATTTAGAATTTAAAAAGGTAGTAGATGAATAGAAGAAGAAAAAATATAAAACAGAGTGCAGAAGGGGGAATCGAAGAAGTGCACCAGGGGAAGAAGAAAAAATAGAAAACAGAGTGAAGAAGGGGGAATCGAAGAAGTGGACTAGGGGAAGAAGAAAGAAGAAAGAGAGGAAGAGGAAGAGGAGGAGTAGGAGGTTACCTACGATCGACACAAGTGCGGTGCGAGGCCAAAGTCAGTGGAGGAGCTGTTGCGATGAATTTTTGCAATCGATCAAGAGAAGCTGATGAATTGCAGAAGGATGTGAAGGGCAGAATGGTAATCGGTGGTCCTATTTAGAGAATTTAAAACATATAGTCTTATTGTTGAATTTTGATCATGTTTTAGTCCTATTAAGATCAATTTCTTTTTTTTGAAATGTTTATTAAGGAGTATTAGTTGATTCAAGAATGAGTTTGCAGACCAATATGGGAAGGAGTAGTATATACTAGTAACTGGTAACTCATACATTTCGAAACCGTAATCCTCCCTAATAAAACATGTCAACAAAAATGGTGCACCAGCGGCAGCCGCCGCCAGGGCATATTGTGATAGCAACTTTTCCGGCCCAAGGACACATCAACCCTTCTCTCCAGTTCGCCGAGCGCCTCATCCGCATGGGTATACACGTCACCCTTGCCACCACCGTCTTCGCCCACCGCTTAATGATCAAAGCCAACGGCGCCGGCGTTCCCCACGCCGCCGGCTTCAACATCGCCGCTTTCTCCGACGGATACGACCAAGGCTTCAAAAAGAACGACGACTTCAATCACTACCTGTCCGAGCTCAGGACCCACGGTTCTGAGGCGTTGAAAGACATCGTCTCCGCCTGCGCCGCCGACGGTTTCCCCGTGACGGCGATCGTCCGGACGATCATGCTTCCGTGGGTTGCGGACGTGGCGCGTGAGGTCAACGTCCCCTCCGCCCTGCTGTGGATTCAACCGGCCGCCGTCTTGGGCATATACTACTACTACTTCCACGGGTACGAGGACGCCTTCGGGAAGGAGGTGGTGGAGCTGCCGGGGTTGCCGCCGCTTTCGGGCGGCGATCTCCCGTCGTTCTTGCTCCCTTCCGGCTCTGGTGGAATTTACGGTTTCGCCCTCGCTGCCTTCAAAGAGGATATGGAGCAGCTAGACGATGTTGACCCCAATGATGCGACGGTTCTGGTCAACACTTTCGACGCCTTAGAGGCACAAACACTAAAGGCAGCTGTTAACATCAGGTGCGAAAATTTCTTACCGTCGTCCATGTTAACATCAGCCGCCCAACTAGTCCTCTAGACGCTAGGCCTGGTTGGGCATCAAATTTGTTTGCCGCCTCAATGAATGAATTGACCCGTCCAAAGTGCGTAACTGGCCTTTTTTTGCTGAATTATTTTTTACTCTTACTCCTAATTTAAGAGTAAGAGTAATCTATTTATATATAAGAAAAGAAATAGCTCATTAAAATACATTTTTACCCTCAAATAATCACACGTGTCTCCGTACCCAAAGTTTACTCCCTTATTCTCCAACTGCCACGTGGTCATTTTAATTCAAAAGTACCGAATTCTCCATCCAACAATGGTATGGAAGGAGCAGCCTCAGGGATACAGTTGGTGGGGCCCAAGATATAAAAATCCCAATTTTCTTTAAAGTGTTATAACTTTTTCATTTTTAATGCAATTGTTACAAAAAATATATCAAAATTCATAATTTTTTGTGATCTTTCATTTGAGATCAATTTTGAATATAAAAATATAATTTATTAACAGTCTCTATAATTATACTTCAAATTATTTATATATAGTACATTTTTGATCTATTTTGGTGTCTGAATTGGGGAAGTCACTGTAGGTGATCATTTTTAGCTACGTTTTGTAAAATGTTTTTCTTTATTTCTCTAATAAAATTAATTTAAATTAAATTTATCCATACACCAAAAGTTTCAACTAAATCAATCACTTCTTTTAGAATTTCATCCATTTCAACAGATTCAACTAATAATTTCAGTACTACTAAACGGTCTTTAAATCAAAATCAGACCATGAAAGGAAAAATCTAAAAGTACTAAATTTATTTAAGAAAACTTTCTTAAAGCATTTTATAATTTGATGTGCACTGGTTTGATATATATAAAAATCCGCAAATGAAAATCTAATTACTTCTAATTAAAAAAAAATGAGTTGGTCTATTTACTTTTGTTTTGAGTTGGTCTAAATTGAAGACAACGAGTGATTTGCATTCATCAATTGTATGATTAATAAAAATCTAATGTTATTTTTATTTTTATTCTACTCCCTTGATTAAACTATTACAAACCTTATTTCTTTGTATTATATGTCACTCGAGAATAGAAAAATAGCAAATGAAAATGATAAAAACATCAAGTGCTAATAAAACAAACCTCAAGTTGAGTTTTATTAAATTAATATTTTTGACTTATTCGGCTGAAGTTACTGTTATTAGTGTTATTAGGTATGAGGTAAGTCGGCTAACAATTGAGCTGGAGAATTTAGCGAGAAGATCTTTTAAAGATAAGCTTACTTTCACTCTCACGGGTAGTTCTTCTTAAGTACTCCATATATAAGATAATCTGGGTAATCGTTGAGCGGAAAAATTTTCTCTTCCATATGTAGTGATTTTAGGTATAACATAAATTGACTAATAATTGAACGAGAAATTTTTCTCTCTCATATGTAGTCTTCTATTTATGTATATAAGAAAAAAATTAGCTCCATTGTTTACAAAAAAATATATCAAAATTCATAATTTTTTGTGATCTTTCATTTGAGATCAATAAAAAAAATGTAATTTATTAATGATCTCTATTTTTTTTTAAAAAGCATACATATGGTTTTACTCCCAATTATGTATAAAAGCATACATATTTATATATGGAGTATAAAAAGGAGTAGGCTATTATAAATAAGGTTTTACTCCCAATTATTATTCAACAAGTCTATCTACCAGTGTTAGAGAGCATTGCTCTACTTATACCATGTGCCTTCATCTTTTGCATTTTTGTTATTGGCTTTACAAAAAACGAATTACGAAGATGGAAAATAATAAAAATTTGACCTACTAATATAAGTCTTCTGTCTCAACGAAACTCCAGCCTTTAATATGATCTTACTTTTAACTAAAAATCTATTCTATTCCATTTTTTATTTACCAAAGGAAAAAGGAAGGTGGGCGCAGGGGATGTATTTGGTGGGGTCTAGGCTATATATAAAAAAAACCCAATTTTATTTAAAGTGTTACAAGTTTTTATTTTTTGTTCCATTTTTTACAAAAAAAAATATGAAAATTCATAATTTTTGTGATCTTTCATTTGAGGTCAATATTGAAGTTATTTTTCAGTGTGAGTTGCCTGAAGTTATTATAGGTGATCATTTTAAGCTACTTTTCAGATACTTCTTTTCTTTATTTCATTAATAAAATATATTTTAAAATTAAATTTATCCATAAATCAATAGATTCAACTAATTCAACCACTTCTCTTAGAGCTTATCTATTTGAACTCATTCAATTATATCAATTTCACTGCTACTATAAAGTCTCTAAAATCAAAATCAGACCATGAAAGAGGAAAATCTAAAAATAATAAATTTATTTGAGAAAACTTTCTTTAAGTATTTTATGATGTGAATTGCATTAGTTTGATATATAAAAAAATTAGAAAATGAAAATCCAATTAGTTCTAATAAAATAAAACTTCAAGTTGGTCTATTAAGTTCTTTTTTTATTTGGTCTAAAGTGAAGACGATGAGTAATTTGAATTCATCAACCCGATGATTAATACAAATCTAATGTTATTTTCGTTTTTTTATTCTACTCCTTTCATTAAACCACTAGAAACATTATTCTTGCTTTTTAAGAAATGGAGAAAATATGAAAATGTGGATTTATCATTTTAGTTTGTTTTAAACTGCGGGCTCTGGTCTATTTAATCTAGCTTTATTGAAATTATTTTCTAACTAATTCGACTGAAGTTATTGTACAAATAATTTTAATTACTTTCGACATAATTTTTTATTTACTCCATTAATAAAATATAATTTAAATTTACTTTATCTATAAATCAACATATTCAACCAATTCAGTCACTTCTACCAGAACTTCATCAATTTCAAAAGAATCAAACGATTTAGCTAATTTCAATGTAACTAAACTGACTCTAAATATGAAAATTAGATCATGAAAGTAACAATAGATCAATGGCTAATAAAAAGAGTCTTTTTAAAAAAGACTTTTAAAAAGAAAAAAAGAATGAGAATATTAAAAAACAATCGCATTTCATTAAAAAATCAACATGTTGACATATTATCTTTATAATATGTAAGTGACTCAAAATTATAAATATACTTGAATTTGGTTATTATTGTGTACTTCCAATTCTGAACATACAAACAAGACAAATTTACGAAAGTGTTTCAGATGATTCCTAATCTAGCAACTCAAGAATATTTGAACAAAAAAATGTACATCTCTTACTATAGAATGGATCATGAAAGAAGCACTATATTAGATTACCAACCAGAATGTATTGTTGGTACAAGATAAACCGCGTAACAATTGAACGGGAGAACTTTCTCTCTCATATGTATTGTTTTTAGATATTAGAAGATAAGTGTGCTATCAATTGAGGGGAAGAACTTTCTCTGTCATATGTAGTTCTTTTAAGTATAAAATTCGGCTAACAAGTGAGGTGCAATATTTCTCTGCAATATGTAGTGCTTTTCGGTAGAAGGTAAACCGGCTAACAATTAAGTGTGAGAGATTTCTCTCTCATATGTGGTGATTTTAGATATAAGAAGATAAGTTTCCTAATAACTGAGAGGGGAATTTTCTCTCTCATATATAGTGCTTTTAGGTATTATTATATTATACAAGACTAGAAGATAAAATTGCAACAATTGAGCGGGAGAATTGAGGGGAGGGGGGTCTCATATGTAGTGCTTTTAGGTATTATAAGATAAACTTGCTAACAATTGAGCGAGATTTCTATCTCATATATATGTTGTTCTTTCAAGTATACAAGATAAGATAATCCGACAAAAACAATTGAGCAGAATAATTTATCTTTCATTTGTATTACTTGAAGGTATAAGAAGCTAAAAAGATAAGCCTGCTAACAATTATCCAGGTAAATTTTATCTCTCATATGCAATGCTTTTTAGTATAAGGTAAGATAAGTTACCTAACAATTGAGCGTATAATTTTTTTTAATCATATATAGTGCTTTTTTATATAAGATTTTAGATATAAGAAAGAATAAGCCATAACCCGTCTAATAATTGAGCGAGAAACATTCCTCTCTCATAAGTAGTTTTTAGGTATAAAATAATCCAACTAATAATTGAGAAGAAGAATTTTTTCTATCATATATAACGCTTTTAGGTTTAAGACAAATCGGCTAATAATTGAGCGGGCAATTTTTCTCTAATATGTAGTTCTTTTAGGTACTAAAAGATAAATTTCCGGCTAACAATTTAGCAAAAGAATTATTCTCTCTCATATGTAAGAGTTTTAGCTAGGTATAAGTACATAAGTTTGCTAATAATTGAGCAATGAAACTTTCTCTCTCACATGTAAATCTTTTTAAGTACTAAGTATAAGATAGTCTAGCTAACAAATAAGTGAGATTTTTTTCGCCTATATGTAGTTCTTTTAGGTATAACATAACAAAAGCCGACTAACAATTGAACGTGGAAATTTTCTCTCTCATATGTAATGCTTATATGTATTAGAAGATAAACTTACTAACAATTGAATATAGAATTCTTGTATATGTAAATTTTTAAGTATAAAATAAGTCGGCTAACAATTAAGCTGTAGTGCTTTTAGGTATTAGCTAATCCGGCTAACTAACAATCGAGTTAGAGAATTTTCTCTCATATGTAGTCCCTTTTTGTATCAGATAAGCGAACTAAGAATTGGGTAGGATAATTGTCCTCTCATATGCTAGCACTAATTTAACTAATGAGCAACAAATTCTAATATAACTAATACGGAGTACGTAATATTCATTAATTTTAATATTTATTGCATTCACTTTTTTAGATTAGTATTTAAATTTAAAATTAATTTAATCATAAAAATTAATAAGTAGCAAATTCTAATGAGTGGTGTTTAATTAATTTTTCCTAATATACTCTTCATTGAATATTTATTGTATGAATTTATATTTTATGGTATTAGCTTATTGTACTTTTATTTTTCGAAAATGTAGAATCCTAAAAATTAAAAAAAAATTATTTTAATATTTAATTAGATAGTGAATAAAATATATGACCAACCGTTTTTTCCCGTGCGTATGCACGGGTACTATACTAGTTAGTACTAAAATTTTACTCCTAAAATGGCTCACAAAATTGTCTGCGCTTCTTTATTATGAAGCAGTCAGTCAGTCCATGCAATTATCGACATGATTTTCACTATGGGTCATTCGGAAACAGTCTCTTTGTACTTTATTATAAGGGCAAGACTGCGTACATCCGATTCCCCTTACCCTACCGAAGGTGGGGCCTTTGCGGCACTGGGATAATGATAATGATGATGACTCCTAATTTAAGATAAAAACTACTCCGTATATATATGCACACTAAATTTTTTGATCTTCTTCAATTTTATTACTCATCCATTCTTTAATACGTAGTAGATGCAAGACTTTGAATTTTACATTATCCACACACCTTACTATGCTCCATATATTTTCTATGTAAGAGGGGCAAATCCGATACAAACTATGTTTATTGTGCAAAACTTTGAACGATGTATATTTAAGCTATTTGTATTACACAAGGAATGATCAGGTCCGAACGTTCGGACAGAAGCCTCCGTCCGAACATCCTCGTTTGGGGCCCTTCCCGGTAGAATTTTTTGATGAAATTTTTTTAACATGTTCCTCATCAAGTATAGTTTGTACATACTAAATTTCAGCTCAAAATTCGATCGGGAAGGCATACAAATTATTTTTTGAAGTTGACTGCGTTTTTATATGTATATTTTGACGCAGTCAACTTCAAAAAATGATTTGAATGCCTTCCTGATCGAATTTTGAGCTGAAATTTGGTATGGACAAACTAGACTTGATGGGGAACATGCTCAAAAAATTTCATTAAAAATTCCGCCGGGGAGTGGCCCAAACGTCCATGTTCGGACGGTGCTCGGACGGGGAATGTTCGGACCTGAACATTCCTCTTGTATTACATATTGATGTTCAAAGTGTTGTACTACCTCCGTTCTTAAATAAGTGCAACATGTTGAATTTTACACTATTCACATGTTCAACTTTGACTACGTTTTATTTATCAATGCATTATTTTTTTTTCGATTTTTTTTTGTTAAATTTGTCTCATTGTAAGTTTTCACAATCTGATTTTCTAAATTTTTTTACTCATAGGGAATTATACATATATAAGCGGTCAAAGTTGTGGCTCGGCAAATGTGAAAAGTTGACTATTGCACTTATTTAAGAACGGAGGAAGTATATAATTATATGATGTAATACACACTTGCGTATTAAGGTTCAAACTTTTGCATTCACAAAAAGTTTGGTTTTATAACCGAAATGTCATCGTTTGTTTTTAGCCTTTAAGAATGATCAACATGAGTTTATAATTCAGAAGGAGTTTGTATTTGATCACGTAATATCATCTCCACAAATATACAAGTATACACAAAACTTAGAAAGTCCACTCCACTACTCCTTCCTTTGACTATCTATTTTTCATGTGTTCTACTAAGTTTGTCACATATGAGATGTATTTGGTATTATTTGTATTGTTATAGCTCATTTCTTATTCTCGATCATACTACACAAACTCAATAGTCAATACGGAGTATCTATCTTTCAATTTCAGTTTTCAAAATAATGGTGTCGCTTCTTCATATCTGAATTGTAAAGAGACCAAAGAATGTTCCTATTACCGAATTATTATACAGGGAATATAATTAATACTCCGTACTATCATGTATTTAGTAATAGATTAATTCTCTTTCCGTCTTATTTTGTAACTAGTTTTACGACGCGCGTTGCGCATGTGAAATAATGCCCAATAATATTTAATGTGCACGTTGAATGCAACAGAAATGTGGATCCAAAAAGACCATATTATATTCTCAAGTCTAGCTAGCTCTCACAAAGTTCATACAACTTCCAATTTTCTAGTCACATCCAAGCTATTATAGGACTTCTTTTTTTAACGGAGGTAACCGATGAGTAGCACTAAAAGTCTAAAGTACAATGGTCAGACCATATTGTACAACAATATGTTGCTTTGTGTTACATCAACACAATTTATATGTCAAAAATACCCTAACCTTCATTGGTGTTTATAAGTTTTTATTTTAAGATATACACTTTTTTTGGGTTGTCCAAAAATATGATCATTTTTCTAAATTGTATTCCATTAACTTTTTATTTTGCTACTTTATCCTTTTATCTATCGTTTCCTTTTTTTAATTTGTGTGGATCTGTCCGTCTTCCTCTTCCTTATATTTTGCAATTTAAAATTGTAAAACAACCAGTTTATCTTTTATTTTCTTAAAATCTGCACCAAACTAAAATGTTACATTATGGGACGAAGATAGTAATGATGTATTCCTTAATGAAGGATAGAGCGGGGATGGGCGGGAGAATATCTCTGATCCACCATCATTGGCCCGCCCTAAGCCCCACCTTGTTTCCACCATTAGCGAAAACAATTTCATCTCGCGACACTAGTGGAAAAAAATCACTTTCTATACTACCGAAATTTTTTGGGTTTTTTACAAGAATATTACTAAAATAAAACTTATTTACATAAATATGACTATTCATTACTACAACGTAGTGCTGTGGTAACTAAAGTTCAAAACTTGAACATGAATTACTATGATTTCATTACTACTCTAGTAATGAATCATATTTTTGTAAACCATCTTTATTTTGGTCATATTTATGTAATTATTTCAAATTTTTTCACCTCTTGACTCGTCCCTGAGCCCCACCTTGTTCTCAGCCTACGAGGCACATGCCAATGGTCCTCACGACCTCACCCATTGTGATTTCATAGCTACTCCATATATAAATGTGTCCATTGTGTTAACAGGTACAATTTGCTCGGTATTGGGCCATTGATCCCTCAATACAAAAATGACCCCTCAAACACCTCATTTCGTGGGGACCTATTCAAGAACGTTGAAAATGACAATATAAAAAATTGGTTAGATTCTCAGCCTGAGTCATCTTTGGTGTACATATCATTCGGGAGTTTCTTGAATCCTTGCAAATCCCAAAAAGAAGAGATATCCAAAGCACTATTGGAGATTAAACGGCCTTTCTTGTGGGTTATTAGACATAAATTGGAAAATGAAATGGAAGAAAGGACAGAAGACCAGGAAGAAGAGTTTAGTAATAGGGAGGAGTTGGAAAAACAAGGGAAGATATTGGGTTGGTGCTCTCAAATGGAGGTGCTGAGCCACCCGTCTCTGGGTTGCTTCATCACCCACTGCGGTTGGAACTCGACGCTCGAGAGCATATGCAGCGGTGTGCCCGTGGTGGCGTTCCCTCATTGGGCCGACCAAGGGACCAATGCAAAACTTATTCAAGATGTGTGGAAGACGGGCGTGCGTGTGGCGGCGAAGGCGAAGAATGATGCCGGTGTTGAAGTTGTTGGGAGTGATGAGATAAAGAGGTGTATAGAAATCGTGTTGGGTAAAGGAGGTGAAGGAGATGAATTGAGAAGAAATGCTAAAAAATGGAGGGATTTGGCTATGGAGGCGAGCAAGGAAGGTGGTTCTTCCGGCATGAATCTCAAAACATTTGCTGCAAAAGTTGCAACTCAGTACTATGAATAATAAAATTAGGGGTTTTTACTGAAATATTACTAAAATAAAACTTATTTACATAAATATAACTATTTATTACTAGAATGTAGTGTTGTGGTAACTTAAGTTCAAAATTTGAACATGAATTACTGTGATTTCATTACTACTCTATTAACTAGTCATATTCTTGTAAACCATCTTTATTTTAATCATATTGACGTAATTATTTCATAAAATTAATCAAGACCGGTTAGCTTTCTAAGTAAGGGTTGGAAGAAAGATTATGTAACACTGAGAAAATTCTCTAAATAAGATTAAAATAAGGGAAAACTGTCAAATAGGTCCTCGAACTTTCATAAAAAGGTCAATTAAGTCCTTTTATAGGAGGTTCTGTCCGGCTGTCACGATTTGGGGCATTTCCCGGTGGAATTTTTTGATGAAATGTTTTGAGCATCTTATTCACCAAGTCTAGTTTACTCATACCAAATTTCAGCTAAAAATTCAATCGGGAACACATTCAAATTAATTCTTGAAGATAACTGCACATTTTTGCGTTCTCGAATAAATTTGAATGCGCTCGCGATTACATTTTTAGCTGAAATTTGGTATGAGTAAACTAGACTTGATGAATAAGATGCTCAAAAAAATTCATCAAAAAATTCCACCGAGAACCGTCCCAAATCGCGACGACCGGACAGAGTCTCCTATAGAAGGACTTAATTGACTTTTTTATGAAAGTTCGAGGACCTATTTGACAGTTTTCCCTTAAATTTGGGAAGATGTTTTAAAGTTCATAAATAAGATTGTCATTATTTTATTCTCAAAATATGACTCATTCACTCTTAATTTGGGAAATTCTAATCAAGTTATAAGGACTAAAGAAGTCCTGTTTGGGGAATATAATATACTTGATCAATCTTATTTTTGAAGATAAGTATGCTTTGATCCTATATTGAGCAGTTTCTAAAGTTATAAACTCTTAAAAGTTTATTTTAAGAGAAATATAGAGTATCATATATAAAATGGTTTGTTTTCATATTCATCTCTTTGTTGAACCTCATCATCCCCATATCCATTTAGTATTTTCAATCATGGTTTAGAATAGAGATAAGGGTCAGATAGGGTCTCAAACTTGAAAAAAAATGTCAAATAAGGCCATATTTAGGATGCTCTGTCCGGCCGACGCCATTTGGGGTGGTTTCTGGTAGAATTTTTTGATGAATTTTTTTGAGAATCTTATTCATTAAGTCTAGTTTACTCATATCAAATTTGAACTAAAACTTTAATCGGGAATGCATTCAAATGAATTCTTGAAGATAAATGTACCGTTAAAAGCGCAGTTATCTTCATGAATTCATTTGAATGCCTTCCCGATTGAATTGTTAGCTCAAATTTGATATGAGTAAACTAGACTTAATGAATAAGATTCTCAAAAAAATTCATCAAAAAATTCCACCGGGAACCACCCCAAATGGCGTCGGCCGGACAGAACATCTTAAATATGGCCTTATTTGACATTTTTTTCAAGTTCGAGGCCCTATCTGACCCTTATCCCTTCACATTGCGAAGCCTAAAATGTAGAGTTCAAATACGGAGTATAAAGTAAGAAGTTAGTTGAAATATATATCCATGATTTGCATCTTATACCGATTCTGTTAAATCATCTACCAACTAATTTTTTCACTCAAACTCATGAGCGTAACGACCTGTTTGGATGGAGTGTTGAAAGGTGTTAGTAATGGAAGTGTTAGTAAATGTTGACAGGGGTCCGGAAGGGAAGGTAAGTGTAAATGTAAAACATAAACCTACATTGTTTGGGAGACCTAAAAATGAGGTGTTAATAATGAAAGTGTTTTCGGTTAAATTGACAATAAGGCCCTCATTTAAATCCTAAAAGCAATATGAATATACCTCTGCTTCTCAAAAGCTTATCTTTAGACCTGGTTCGGTACACACATACATATACGAACTCCTTATATTTAAGTTAATAACAACAAATTCATTAAAAACATGAACGTCAAATACTAAGTATATATATACAAAGCATATTTTGGTTGTTAACATGATTTTCCAATTTCTTAAAAAAAACGACATGAATATGCAATTATACATGTTTGCTTAGAGTGAGAATTCCATTGACGGCCAATCCAACCACCATGGTTGTCGGCGAGCACCAGAATTGGGTTGAAGAGGAGATATAGATGTTTCCCAGTCATGGAGAATGAAGGAGATGTTGGCCTAGCCGGGAAAGATGCTTCAGATCGGGATGAGGGTTACGATGGTTATGGACGGACAAGTCTGCCAGGGAGTAGGATGGAGGTAGAACGACGATTTAACATGAAGGGTAAGATTTGTCAACACTCCAAAACACTCCAATTTGGTTTGGGGTGTTAAAAAAGCCACTTGTTGAGGTGTTAGGGAGGTTTCATCTAACACCCTTAAACACTTACTAACAGGGGCGGACCCAGGAAGTTTGTTTTGGGAGGGCGGTAACTTAAACAAAATATTTTTTGGGAGGGCGAAAATTATTTTTTATAATATATATACACTAAAAAATTTTGTTGTTGGGGGGGGGGGGCGACCGCCCCCTGGGTCTGTACTACGGTCCGCCCCTGCTTACTAACACTCCAATTTTTTAGAAAAAATGTCTGCCAAACAAGTGTTAATACCAACACTGCTCAACACTTCCATTACTAACACCCTTCAACACTCGATCCAAACAGGTCGTAAGGCACCACCTTGTGTCTGATATTCAGAAAGCGGCATAGAAGTTTTATAACTACTAGTAAACCACTTAACCACTCACTTACAAACATTAAATAGTCCCAACAATGCAAGTATAATAGTTATGAGACCATTGGAGTTACAAAACATAAACATTTAGAATGAAGTGAAGAACTTTTTCTTTAAGTACATATTACAAAACATAAACATTTAGAATGAAGTGAAGAACTTTTTTTTAATGTAATGAAGTGAATAACTTCGAACACAAAATCCAAAGAAAACTCTAGAATATACAAATACATACACGTTACTCAGATTTATTACATCAGAAGCTAGCTTAAACATGGAGATTTAAAAAATCATTAATTGGTTATATCTAGTCTAACAAAGGATTTAAAACAAAAATTTTGAAGTAATGGCCCATTGTTCTATGATTACAAAAACCTAACGCCTTTTAAGGTTGAAAAACATCTATTTATATATAAGAAAAGAAATAGCTCATTAAAATACATTTTTACCCTCAAATAATCACACGTGTCTCCGTACCCAAAGTTTACTCCCTTATTCTCCAACTGCCACGTGGTCATTTTAATTCAAAAGTACCGAATTCTCCATCCAACAATGGTATGGAAGGAGCAGCCTCAGGGATACAGTTGGTGGGGCCCAAGATATAAAAATCCCAATTTTCTTTAAAGTGTTATAACTTTTTCATTTTTAATGCAATTGTTACAAAAAATATATCAAAATTCATAATTTTTTGTGATCTTTCATTTGAGATCAATTTTGAATATAAAAATATAATTTATTAACAGTCTCTATAATTATACTTCAAATTATTTATATATAGTACATTTTTGATCTATTTTGGTGTCTGAATTGGGGAAGTCACTGTAGGTGATCATTTTTAGCTACGTTTTGTAAAATGTTTTTCTTTATTTCTCTAATAAAATTAATTTAAATTAAATTTATCCATACACCAAAAGTTTCAACTAAATCAATCACTTCTTTTAGAATTTCATCCATTTCAACAGATTCAACTAATAATTTCAGTACTACTAAACGGTCTTTAAATCAAAATCAGACCATGAAAGGAAAAATCTAAAAGTACTAAATTTATTTAAGAAAACTTTCTTAAAGCATTTTATAATTTGATGTGCACTGGTTTGATATATATAAAAATCCGCAAATGAAAATCTAATTACTTCTAATTAAAAAAAAATGAGTTGGTCTATTTACTTTTGTTTTGAGTTGGTCTAAATTGAAGACAACGAGTGATTTGCATTCATCAATTGTATGATTAATAAAAATCTAATGTTATTTTTATTTTTATTCTACTCCCTTGATTAAACTATTACAAACCTTATTTCTTTGTATTATATGTCACTCGAGAATAGAAAAATAGCAAATGAAAATGATAAAAACATCAAGTGCTAATAAAACAAACCTCAAGTTGAGTTTTATTAAATTAATATTTTTGACTTATTCGGCTGAAGTTACTGTTATTAGTGTTATTAGGTATGAGGTAAGTCGGCTAACAATTGAGCTGGAGAATTTAGCGAGAAGATCTTTTAAAGATAAGCTTACTTTCACTCTCACGGGTAGTTCTTCTTAAGTACTCCATATATAAGATAATCTGGGTAATCGTTGAGCGGAAAAATTTTCTCTTCCATATGTAGTGATTTTAGGTATAACATAAATTGACTAATAATTGAACGAGAAATTTTTCTCTCTCATATGTAGTCTTCTATTTATGTATATAAGAAAAAAATTAGCTCCATTGTTTACAAAAAAATATATCAAAATTCATAATTTTTTGTGATCTTTCATTTGAGATCAATAAAAAAAATGTAATTTATTAATGATCTCTATTTTTTTTTAAAAAGCATACATATGGTTTTACTCCCAATTATGTATAAAAGCATACATATTTATATATGGAGTATAAAAAGGAGTAGGCTATTATAAATAAGGTTTTACTCCCAATTATTATTCAACAAGTCTATCTACCAGTGTTAGAGAGCATTGCTCTACTTATACCATGTGCCTTCATCTTTTGCATTTTTGTTATTGGCTTTACAAAAAACGAATTACGAAGATGGAAAATAATAAAAATTTGACCTACTAATATAAGTCTTCTGTCTCAACGAAACTCCAGCCTTTAATATGATCTTACTTTTAACTAAAAATCTATTCTATTCCATTTTTTATTTACCAAAGGAAAAAGGAAGGTGGGCGCAGGGGATGTATTTGGTGGGGTCTAGGCTATATATAAAAAAAACCCAATTTTATTTAAAGTGTTACAAGTTTTTATTTTTTGTTCCATTTTTTACAAAAAAAAATATGAAAATTCATAATTTTTGTGATCTTTCATTTGAGGTCAATATTGAAGTTATTTTTCAGTGTGAGTTGCCTGAAGTTATTATAGGTGATCATTTTAAGCTACTTTTCAGATACTTCTTTTCTTTATTTCATTAATAAAATATATTTTAAAATTAAATTTATCCATAAATCAATAGATTCAACTAATTCAACCACTTCTCTTAGAGCTTATCTATTTGAACTCATTCAATTATATCAATTTCACTGCTACTATAAAGTCTCTAAAATCAAAATCAGACCATGAAAGAGGAAAATCTAAAAATAATAAATTTATTTGAGAAAACTTTCTTTAAGTATTTTATGATGTGAATTGCATTAGTTTGATATATAAAAAAATTAGAAAATGAAAATCCAATTAGTTCTAATAAAATAAAACTTCAAGTTGGTCTATTAAGTTCTTTTTTTATTTGGTCTAAAGTGAAGACGATGAGTAATTTGAATTCATCAACCCGATGATTAATACAAATCTAATGTTATTTTCGTTTTTTTATTCTACTCCTTTCATTAAACCACTAGAAACATTATTCTTGCTTTTTAAGAAATGGAGAAAATATGAAAATGTGGATTTATCATTTTAGTTTGTTTTAAACTGCGGGCTCTGGTCTATTTAATCTAGCTTTATTGAAATTATTTTCTAACTAATTCGACTGAAGTTATTGTACAAATAATTTTAATTACTTTCGACATAATTTTTTATTTACTCCATTAATAAAATATAATTTAAATTTACTTTATCTATAAATCAACATATTCAACCAATTCAGTCACTTCTACCAGAACTTCATCAATTTCAAAAGAATCAAACGATTTAGCTAATTTCAATGTAACTAAACTGACTCTAAATATGAAAATTAGATCATGAAAGTAACAATAGATCAATGGCTAATAAAAAGAGTCTTTTTAAAAAAGACTTTTAAAAAGAAAAAAAGAATGAGAATATTAAAAAACAATCGCATTTCATTAAAAAATCAACATGTTGACATATTATCTTTATAATATGTAAGTGACTCAAAATTATAAATATACTTGAATTTGGTTATTATTGTGTACTTCCAATTCTGAACATACAAACAAGACAAATTTACGAAAGTGTTTCAGATGATTCCTAATCTAGCAACTCAAGAATATTTGAACAAAAAAATGTACATCTCTTACTATAGAATGGATCATGAAAGAAGCACTATATTAGATTACCAACCAGAATGTATTGTTGGTACAAGATAAACCGCGTAACAATTGAACGGGAGAACTTTCTCTCTCATATGTATTGTTTTTAGATATTAGAAGATAAGTGTGCTATCAATTGAGGGGAAGAACTTTCTCTGTCATATGTAGTTCTTTTAAGTATAAAATTCGGCTAACAAGTGAGGTGCAATATTTCTCTGCAATATGTAGTGCTTTTCGGTAGAAGGTAAACCGGCTAACAATTAAGTGTGAGAGATTTCTCTCTCATATGTGGTGATTTTAGATATAAGAAGATAAGTTTCCTAATAACTGAGAGGGGAATTTTCTCTCTCATATATAGTGCTTTTAGGTATTATTATATTATACAAGACTAGAAGATAAAATTGCAACAATTGAGCGGGAGAATTGAGGGGAGGGGGGTCTCATATGTAGTGCTTTTAGGTATTATAAGATAAACTTGCTAACAATTGAGCGAGATTTCTATCTCATATATATGTTGTTCTTTCAAGTATACAAGATAAGATAATCCGACAAAAACAATTGAGCAGAATAATTTATCTTTCATTTGTATTACTTGAAGGTATAAGAAGCTAAAAAGATAAGCCTGCTAACAATTATCCAGGTAAATTTTATCTCTCATATGCAATGCTTTTTAGTATAAGGTAAGATAAGTTACCTAACAATTGAGCGTATAATTTTTTTTAATCATATATAGTGCTTTTTTATATAAGATTTTAGATATAAGAAAGAATAAGCCATAACCCGTCTAATAATTGAGCGAGAAACATTCCTCTCTCATAAGTAGTTTTTAGGTATAAAATAATCCAACTAATAATTGAGAAGAAGAATTTTTTCTATCATATATAACGCTTTTAGGTTTAAGACAAATCGGCTAATAATTGAGCGGGCAATTTTTCTCTAATATGTAGTTCTTTTAGGTACTAAAAGATAAATTTCCGGCTAACAATTTAGCAAAAGAATTATTCTCTCTCATATGTAAGAGTTTTAGCTAGGTATAAGTACATAAGTTTGCTAATAATTGAGCAATGAAACTTTCTCTCTCACATGTAAATCTTTTTAAGTACTAAGTATAAGATAGTCTAGCTAACAAATAAGTGAGATTTTTTTCGCCTATATGTAGTTCTTTTAGGTATAACATAACAAAAGCCGACTAACAATTGAACGTGGAAATTTTCTCTCTCATATGTAATGCTTATATGTATTAGAAGATAAACTTACTAACAATTGAATATAGAATTCTTGTATATGTAAATTTTTAAGTATAAAATAAGTCGGCTAACAATTAAGCTGTAGTGCTTTTAGGTATTAGCTAATCCGGCTAACTAACAATCGAGTTAGAGAATTTTCTCTCATATGTAGTCCCTTTTTGTATCAGATAAGCGAACTAAGAATTGGGTAGGATAATTGTCCTCTCATATGCTAGCACTAATTTAACTAATGAGCAACAAATTCTAATATAACTAATACGGAGTACGTAATATTCATTAATTTTAATATTTATTGCATTCACTTTTTTAGATTAGTATTTAAATTTAAAATTAATTTAATCATAAAAATTAATAAGTAGCAAATTCTAATGAGTGGTGTTTAATTAATTTTTCCTAATATACTCTTCATTGAATATTTATTGTATGAATTTATATTTTATGGTATTAGCTTATTGTACTTTTATTTTTCGAAAATGTAGAATCCTAAAAATTAAAAAAAAATTATTTTAATATTTAATTAGATAGTGAATAAAATATATGACCAACCGTTTTTTCCCGTGCGTATGCACGGGTACTATACTAGTTGATTGAAAAAATGAAAGCCCGCTTTTTTACAAATTCCAAAATTCACTCCCTCAAAGAATTGATTAGAACTACCCAACTCCTATCCTTTACAGAACGTTTAAAGAATGCATACACTTTCCAATGCTCCCATGACCTAAATGATTTGGGACCAGTGAAAATATCATCACTATACCCAACTCCCGCTTTTTTACAAATTCCAAAATTCACTCCCTCGAAGTATAATGTTTAGCATATTGGATGCTTAGTTATTTCCATTCTAAGTTCTTACATATTAAAAATATTTGATCTTGACAAGTATCTTGTGGTCTGATAGCATCACTGTGACACTCCCAAGGAGGAAGTCACAGGTTCGAATCTCATCTCATTTCAAGGATGTTGACATTAACATTGTGAATAGATACTATAATAGGTTATAAAGATTTGTCCCAAAAAAAATATTCGATCTCATAAAAGGAATGATTTTTTGGTTGAAATGAACAAAAGCTCTATATTAATTTCCTTAAAATTGATTTTGAGGAGACGGGCCACGGATTACACAATGGGCTTCATGGTGACCTGCGTGTGGGTTTTTTTTAAAGTGAAGGTAAATGGCAAAAAATTGTGAAGATGAAGATATAAAAGATATCCGGAGTAGAAGTTAACAACAAGGAACAAAGCATAACAAGGGCACTGGGCTGATACAAAGAGTATATTTGGAAAAAATTAAATGAAATTTGTTACCGTAAAAATTTGGACAATTTTTAAATTTGGAATGGATCGGGGTCTAGGTTGCCGTTCTAGATCCGCTCGTGCGGAGGAGTAGATGAGGTTCAGACGAGAGTCGAGATAAAATGGTGAGAATAATGTGATTGTTTAAAAAAGGAAATAATGACAAAGACATTACTAAAACAAAGGAGCTAGATAAAAATATTATTTTTTATACCATGTGAAATAATAAAAGTGGAGAATAATGGATTACCTGTCTGGTAGCCCTTGCATCATATTCATACTAATAAAACATTAGAGTACTTACACATAGGTCCTTAATATAATACTTCGTACGTTATTTCATCACTGTGACCCTCTCAATTAGGAGGTCACATGTCCGAATCTCTTCTCAGTTCAAGGATGTTGACCTTAACATAGAACATATACTATTATAAGTTGGAAAGCATTGTCAAGAAAAGATCCACTAAAAAGTACAGGAAACAATGACAAAAAGGAGGAACAAAGGGTAAAAATACATGGTACAACGAAAGGAGCATATGGTATAATTGTATATTGCTTTGTGTTATATCGACACATTTAATATATCAAAAATACTCAAACATTCATTGGCGTTTATAATTTTTTAAGATAAGATTAGAGGGTATTAGAGTCCATTCACTTTTTTTTAATATCTTTTCCGTCCAAATTAAATCAAGTCCTCGTATGTTTTATTGTTAATTTACCTATTTAAAAAATGGGGGTACCGTACCTACCATGCATTTGATTGGTCCAAATCATTAAATCCCTTTTAATTTAGATTTAAATAATTCAACTGCATGATTCTAATTGGCCCATGTGGACAAAGGTACGGTACCTTATGGGTACCATAGAATCTACCTAATTGTAATTGATTGGTAATGGTAACTATAATTTTGTACTGGTAATGGTAAATGACGGATGGGTAATTCCGTAATTGTAATTGATTAGTAACTATAATGTTGTACTGCTAATGGTAAGTGACAGGTTGGGTAACTCCCTAACTGTAATTGATTGGGTTGAGTAACTGTAAATGACATGTCGAATAATTGTAATTGGTCGGGTCGGATAACTGTAATTGATGAATAAGGTAATTGTAACTGGTTGGGCTGAGTAACTGTAATTGACGAGTCAAGTAACTGTAACTGGTCGGATAATTATAATTGATGGTGAGTAACTGGTCGGATCGGGTAACTGGTCGGATCGAGTAATTGTAATTGGTTGGATTGGGTAACTGGTCGGTTCGAGTAATTGTAATTGGTTGGATTGGGTAACTGGTCGGTTCGAGTAATGGTAACTGATTAAATCGATAACTGTATTTGATCAAAACGGGTAATTGTAACGGGTCAGATTAGTTAATTGTAATTGGGTAGGTCGGGTAACATTAACGGTCGGGTCGGATTAATTAGTAAATATAGTTGGATAATCGGGTGTTGAGGTTTATTCCTTCAACCCTTGGACCCAACACGTAAGCCCAAAGATTTCGAGTGGAGTGTTTGGATATCTAGCCCAACAACTTTCAGATGGATCAGGAAACAAGAGAAATAGCAGGCAATGTAAATAGGTATTATTAACTCCGTAATAACTCCCCTAAATACAATCTACTTGCTAAAAGGGCACGTCGGCCGTTCGTCTTACAAGGCACTTAGAAATGCTGCAAGTAAGAATGCTGAAGCTGGTATGCTAAGAATAGAAAGTTGCCAACCCTTTACAAGGAAATAAATGCTTCTATTTATACCCGCCAATGGGCAGGTAGCTGTACTGACGTGGCAGCCTGTGGACCGCTGGTGTCCCAACTACCAAATCTTTAGCATTAAATGCACTTCCCGCCAGAATCTAGGTTTCCCGCCGGATCAGTGGGGACGTTCGTCCACCCGGGAAGTGAGTTGGATTGCTCCAAGTGACCCTTGAGGGATATTGGCCGTTCGTCTCCTGGCCTTGATAGATACTCACCATGTGCACTGGGTTTTCTCCGATGACTACATGCTTGCTCTGGGGACGTTCGTCGCCATCCCTGGTGGCCCGTGGCTCTGCTCCTTGTCCCTGCATAGACGTTCGTCGGAATGAGCTGCTGGGCCTGAGTCCTCCAACACCAGACGTTCGTCCATCCTTAAAGAACATGGGCCTGTGGGCTGGCCTAGTTTCTAGCTGGACGCTCGTCTGGCAAAATGGGTTAGTGGGCCGGACCTCGGCTTGGGCCCTTAACCCAACATCGGGTAATTGTAATATTTGAGTTGGGTAAGTGGAGTAACTGTAACTGGTGTATCGCGTAATTGTAACTGGCAAATCATGTAACTGTAACTCGTGAATCGGGTAATTGTAACTGACGAGTCATGTAACTGTAACTAAGGGTGGGTCGGAGAAACCGAAAACCGAAAACCGAATCGAAAAAATCCGAACCGCAACCAAAATAATCGAACCGCAAGAAAACCGAAACCGAACTCAAAAAACCGAACCGAACCGTAGTTGTTTGATTTCTGTTTTGGTTTTCACATCTCAAAACCGAACCGAACCGAACCGAATAAACCGAACTTTTTAAAACTTGTTATTTTATTTATTAATCCTTAAATATAATACTTTGTTTAGTTCTTAATTCTTAACTCTAGAAAATTAAGGTTTGATACTAGATTTATTATGATTTGCAAGATACTGACATTTAATATTTATGGCTTAATTAAGTGAAACACTTGTACATACACTTAAATATATTGTTATAAATACTATTATGTTGATATTTTAAATCATAATTTTTATATTTTGCTTGTTGTTTCATGTCAATGATATTTTGTTGATATATTATATGCTATGTATGCTTGTTATCACATAATTTATATATTGAGCAAATATGTATTAATATAAACTACACCTTAAAAAACATAGCAAAATATCTTTGTATAAAAAGAAAGTAGGATAAGTTATTTACTAAATAAATTTTAACTTGCGAATACACTGTATATAATTCACGAATAAACTCATACGTTTAATTAATTTAGAAAATGTTTAAATTGATATACACATACTCTCTAATTCATTGTTTGGAAGTGCATTTGTTTCTTCTCTCTTTTTCAATTATATGTTTTTGTATTGTATTACTATTAATAATACTTTGATGTAGTTTTTTTTTTGTTTTCCAATTACAACTTTTCTAATCAACAAAAATACTTTGGTAAAAACCGAAAAAAACCAAAACCGAACTGAAATAAACCGAACCGCACAAACTGTGGTTCCAAATTTTGTAACATAAAATCGAACCGAACCGAACTTTTTACTTTGGTTCCGCATTCGGTTTTAGGTGAAAACCGAACCGTTTGAACCGAACCCGCCCCTAACTGTAACTGACGAATCAGGTATTTGTAACCGGCGGATCATGTAACTGTAACTGATGAATCGCGAAATTCGGAAATTGTAACTGGCGGATCATGTAACTGTAACTCGTGAATCGGGTAATTGTAACCGGCGGCTCATGTAACCGTAACTGGCGGTTCATGTAACTGTAAGTGACGAATCAGGTAATTGTAACTTGCGGGACATGTAACTATAACTGACGAATCAGATAATTGTAACATGTGAGTCGGGTAACTGTAACTGGTTGGGTCGAGTAACTGTAATTGACGAGTCAAGTAACTGTAACAGGTCGGATAATTATAATTGATGGCGAGTAACTGGTCGGATCGGGTAACTGGTCGGATCGAGTAATTGTAATTGGTCGGATCGGGTAACTGGTCGGTTCGAGTAATGATAACTGATTAAATCGGTAACTGTAATTGATCAAAACGGGTAATTGTAACTGGTCGGATTGGTTAATTGTAATTGGGTGGGTCGGGTAACATTAATGGTCGGGTTGGATGAATTAGTAAATGTAGTTGGTGAATCGGGTAATTGTAACATGTGAGTTGGGTAAGTGGAGTAACTGTAACTGGTGAATCGTGTAATTGTAAATGGCAGATCATGTAACTGGTAACTCGTGAATTGGGTAATTGTAACTGGTGGGTCATGTAACTGTAACTGACGAATCAGGTAATTGTAACTGGCAGATCATGTAACTGTAGCTGATGAATCGTGTAATTGTAACTGTCGGATCATGTGACTGTAACTCGCGAATCGGGTAATTGAAACCGGCGGCTCATGTAACTGTAACTGGCGGTTCATGTAACTGTAACTGATGAATCAGGTAATTGTAACTTGCGGGACATGTAACTATAACTAGCGAATCAGATAATTGTAACATGTAAGTCGGGTAAGTAACGGTGACTGGCGAATCACGTAATTGTAATTGACGGGTCATGTAACTATAACTGGTGAATCAGATAAGTGTAATTGATTGAAACATGTAATTGTAACTGATCGAATAAGTGTAATTGATTGGACGGGTAATTGTAACTAATCAGATGAATAATTATAACTGATTGAATGTGTAGTTGTAATTTATCAGATCAAATAATTGAAAATGGTAACCTTGTAATTATAATTGAAGAATACGAGTAACATAAAATGAAATATATATTGTTTTGATAATGGCCTGGGAACAAACACGGGAGAGATGATACTCCGTATTTAGGTTATCGCCAATTCGCTATGCAGGGGCACAATTGGCATATTAATCTTAAGTTCCTAATTCATAAGCGCGCACGGTCACTTTGTTGACAATTTCTAAAAGAGGTCTTAGATTTGTCCAAATCTTTTTAGTTAGTACTACCTCCGTTCCTAAAAATTCTTCCCGGTTTGAATTGACACGCTTATTAAGAAAGTGGAATAAAGTGGAAATGTGTGGTTGTGTAAGAAAGAGGTAAAATGAATGTGAGCCACACAAATTGTCCAAAAAGGGAAAGTGGGAAGAATTTTTGGGAACGGCCCAAAAAGGAAAGTGGGAAGTATTTTTGGGAACGGAGGGAGTATTATTCATGACCTAACCCCAAAGTACAATATATAATAGATTATTAAAGCAACTCTAACCTAAATTATAATAAGTTACAAGATGATAATTAATTACAAATTACAATAAATTATAATTATACAATATGATTATTGGATGTTCGATGATAGTTAGTTACAAATTAATATAAATTACAATTAAAATAACTCAAATATAAACAACATCACACATTAAAAGAGACTAATTAGTTAGCTAGCAAATCGGCATGGTGTTGTATGTGATAGATTGACGAGTGGAAGAATGCTACCTCGGCTAGTATTATGGGTGTATGAAAATGGCATTTCGGCAAAAAAAACCAGTTTGATCATTTTAGCGTTTTCAATGAGTGAAAACGATGTTTGATAGATAGCTTTTCGGCCCTAGCGTTTTGGGTTAGCGTTTGAAATAGGTCATTTCTTACTATTTATTGCTACGGCCAAACAGCTAAATTACCACACATCTTTTTGCAACACACTAACTTATTCCGCTACTCAAATCCGACGACTGAATATGCTATTAACAACTCAATAATGTAATTCACTATTAAAAGTCAAACATGCACATTGTGTGCGATTGTGCAGGTTGGCTTGTGAGAATGTGTCAGAAGAGATTTCCATGTAATATAGGGGTTATTCTAAAAGGAAAAATTGATAAAAATAATCTCAGCTTTTACTGGTCTTCTCATAATAATCTCACTTTTACGTAATCCAAAAATAATCTCACATTTGCATCTCATCTTCTTTCATTGGACCCAGACCTATTGATGACCTACATAGGTGGGATTATTTATCTAAGTTTTTCAAAAAAAAAGGTCCAATGAAAGAAGACGGGATGCAAATGTGGGATTATTCTGGGATTACATAAAGGTGAGATTATTATGAGAAAACCAGTGAAAGATGGAACTATTCTTATCAATTTTTCCATTCTAAAATACAATTTGGTGGAATATCAGATTGAATTAAATAATGAGAGGGTCCCACCTCGGTTTAATAATTTTGTTATGAAGTTTTCCTCGATGATGAGTAGACCTATCTGAAGTAGTATATTGGAGTTTTGTTCCGAATTAATGCGAATTAAAAACTATTTACGTAAATAATGATGGGTTAAAAGTATTTACGGATATACTGATGGGCTTAATCCGGGTTGGGAAAAGTCGTCAAACGGTTTGACGACTTTGCCACTACACCTGCAAAACCAGAAATATCAAATAACATATTAAAAACAGAACAGAATTTGACAAAAACAAGGCAATGCACCTAGTCACAAACACCGTATAATTAAAAACACAGTACAGACATCCAATATGCATAACCCAACACATCAACACATCATAAACAAATGATTAAGTAACTAATAACATAATATCCAATAGTTTGCAAGCGGACATACATAAAAAAAGTGTTTCACAGATTGAAAAAACTTCTACAACATTTGGGGTACATGAATTAGTCCAATAATCTTCTGTTGGAAAAATCGAGTATTTCAAATGAATAAATTATTTGCTAATTTTATTTATTTTGATAATTTGTTTATTCAATTAAATTTACACTTTGTACGTTACTTCTAAAAAGAGTAGTGTGTGTTTATTAAAGTTAATTTGCACCAGTGAGCTACGCTTTAATGGATGGTGAGCTAATAGCTTTTATTGTTGTCACAAATTATAATTATTACACTCCAACGTTCCTTAACCTTAATGTCAATCCGAACGTTGCTTCAGGAGTTTTCTTAACATCAATATTTACTAATTTCAGCCGTTGGAATTTTTGGCCAGCTACGTTCATTGTGTCTGTATGTATATATATACACATGTGTTCGGCCATTAGACGTGTGTGTGAAAAACAACATATTATTTTGAGATAAAGATACGAGCTAAAACTCCCTCACACAAAATTACTCTGCTGGATTAATATTATTTCTTACTCTCGTTGTTCTGTTACCGGCGTAAGCCGAAGAGCTCGTTATATCTTGGGGAAAGATTTTCGCTAGTCGGAAATACTTTCTTGAGGACAGCGTCTGACGTGTCTCGAGCTAGATTATTTTCTAACGTTATTTTTGCAGGTATATCCGGCCGAATTTCCACCAACAATCTCAAGAAAGTATTAGACGTCGGATATGTCTGCACGTGTGATCTCACAAGGCGTTGTCGCTGCACTCATCACGGCCATGTTATTCTTGCATGTGTGGTGTGATTTAGACTGGTATTTGGATATATCTCTACGTATAATGCTTACTCTCTTTACTTTCGTACTTACAATAAGCTATACTTTAACACCAATTTTTGAGAAAAATATTATTCCTTTATTTAGTGGTAAAATGACAACTATGAAAAACAACAACCCACTAAAATCAAGTTTAAACTTGGTTAGTAGTGATGATAATTTTATTGCGGTTGTTTCTCAAAGTTGTAAAATGAATGATGTGAATGAGTGGGTGGTAGACTCCGGGGCTACCAAGCATATTTGTAAAAACAAAAATGCTTTTACCTCCTATACTACTATGGGAGATGGAGAAGAGCTCGTATACCTAGCGGACTCTAAAACCGTTAAGGTACATGGAAAAGGGAAAGTTCTTCTTAAACTCACATCAGGGAAAACTTTATCACTAAATGATGTGCTTCATGTGCCCGAGATTCGGACTAATTTAGTTTCTGTTTATCTCTTGGGAAAAGTTGGAGTTAAAGTTTCTTTTGGTTGTGATAATTTTGTTATGACCAAAAATGATGTTCTTGTGGGAAATGGCTATTGTAAGAAAGGACTATATATACTTGGCATTTCTGAAATATTGCATGATAATGCTTCTGTCTATTTAGTTGATTCTTATAATGTGTGGCATGCTAGATTAGGACATGCAAGTAATTCTTATATTAAAATGCTAAATGATTGTGGTTTGATTTCTAGTAAAAATAAAATGACACTAGAAAAATGCGATGTTTGTGTTCAATCTAAACTAACCAAAAAACCTTGTCCCTCCACGTTTAGGGAATCAGAATTGCTTAGTTTAATTCACACGGATTTAGGTGATTTAAAAAATACCATCACTAGAGGTGGCAAAAAATATTATGTCACCTTTATAGATGATTTTTCTAGATACACTAAAGTTTATTTGCTTAAAAATAAAGATGAGGCTTTTGATAAATTTTTAGTGTATAAATCTGAGGTAGAAAATCAATTAAATAAAAAGATTAAGAGAGTTAGATCAGATAGAGGGGGTGAGTTTATTTTATTTAATGATTTTTGTGAAAAAGAAGGGATAATTCATGAGGTCACTCCGCCATATTCACCCGAATCTAATGGAATAGCTGAAAGAAAAAATAGGACACTAAAAGAGATGATGAATGCTCTCTTAATTAGTTCCGGTGCACCTGATAATCTTTGGGGGGAGGCTATTCTTTCTGCTTGTCACTTACAAAATAGGATTCCTCGTAAGCACAATATGAAAACCCCTTATGAATTGTGGAAAGGTTTTGCACCTAATTTGAAATATTTGAAAGTGTGGGGGTGTTTAGCTAAGGTCTTATTGCCTGATCCTAAGAAGAGGAAAATTGGTTCTAAGACTTCTGATTGCATGTTTATTGGTTATGCTGAATCTAGTGCTGCTTATAGATTCCTGGTTTTGCAAAGTGATGTACTTGAATGTGATACAATTGTTGAAACAAAAAATGCTGAATTTTTTGAAAATGTGTTTCCTTTGAAACGTGAACACAAGACCATTGCACCATATAGTGAGTATGACCCATTACAAGGAAATGAAACCTTTAATGATGATTCCTCTAGTGATTGTGATCCATTAAAAGAAAATAATACTTTTAATGATGAACCTTCTCTTTTGAGAAGAAGTAAGAGGCCAAGGATAGAAAAATCTTTTGGAAATGATTTTTATACATATCTTGTTAATGATGAACCTTTAACTTATACACAAGCTATTTCTTCAAAAGAAGCTCCATTTTGGTTTGAGGCCATACAAAATGAAATTGATTCTATCAAACAAAATAAAACTTGGGTTTTAACCGATTTACCAAAAGGTTGTAAACCAATCGGATGCAAATGGATTTTTAAAAAGAAATTAAATCCGGATGGTTCAATTGATAAATATAAAGCGAGGCTTGTGGCGAAAGGTTTTTCTCAAAAACAAGATGTTGATTATTTTGATACATTTGCACCGGTAACGCGTATTTCTTCCATTCGAACTTTAATTGCCTTGGCTTCTATTCACAAACTTTTTGTCCATCAAATGGATGTTAAAACTGCATTTTTAAATGGTGAGCTAGAGGAAGAAATTTATATGGTGCAACCGGAGGGTCATGTAGTTATTGGTCAGGAACACAAAGTGTGTAAGTTGATCAAATCTTTATATGGTTTGAAACAAGCTCCAAAACAATGGAATAAAAAATTTGATGAAGTGTTATTAGCTCATGGTTTTACCTCACTTGAAGTAGATAAGTGTGTATACACTAAATGTGAAAATGGTGTGTGCATTATTATTTGCTTGTATGTGGATGATATGTTAATTTTTAGTAGCAACCTTGAGTTAATAAATGAGACAAAATCTTTTCTTGCTTCAAAATTTGTGATGAAAGACTTGGGGGAAGCAAAATTGATTTTGGGTATGAAAGTCATAAGGAAGGATGATGGTATTATACTATCTCAAGAGCACTATGCTGAAAAACTTCTAAAGAGGTTTGGACATTTCGATGTCACCCCCGTGAGTATCCCTTATGACTCTCATATGCATTTGAAAAAACATAAAGGTGATCCCGAGGCTCAATATGAGTATTCCCAAATTATTGGAAGTCTATTACACTTGATGAATTATACGAGGCCCGGCATAGCTTATGCTGTCGGAAGATTGAGTCGATATACACATAATCCAAGTGGGGATCATTGGACCGCGTTGAGGCAGTTACTTAGATATTTGAGAGGTACCATTAATTATGGTATATTTTATAGTGGGTTACCCGCTGTACTAGAGGGATACAGCGATGCTAACTGGGTCACTGACTCAGATGAGATAAAATCCAATACTGGATATATATTCACCCTTGGAGGTGGTGCCATTACGTGGAAATCAACCAAACAAACTACAATTCTAGATCCACTATGGAGTCCGAGCTTATTGCTTTGGAAGTAGCCTGTAGTGAAGCGGAGTGGTTGAAAACTTTCTTAGCAGAAATTCCAGTTGGTACAAAACCAACACCATCTGTGTCTATTCATTGTGATTGCAGAAGTGCAATAGATATTGCTAAGAAATGTGTTATAATGGGAAGAATAGACACATTCGTTTAAGACATAAAGTCATTAAACGATTATTGAAGAATGGAATTGTGTCCATTAATTTTGTGAGGTCACAAGGAAATTTAGCGGATCCTTTGACAAAAGCCCTAGGACGAAAATTAATAACCGAAACATCTAAGGAAATGGGACTAGTGTCACTTTGAAACGAATGGGGATGGGAACCCAACTTGTGTGATTGGAGATCCCATGAAGCAAGTTCAAATGGGTAATAACAAGTCTTCCATTTAGTTCTGCTAGCCTAACTAAAATTGCCCATTTCCATGATGTGAGATATTGGCTAGAAACCGCATACTTTGAGAGGATGAGCTAAAAGCTCTTAATGATTATCATAGCCCTTACTTTAAGGGTGGTGTGCAAAAGCGGTACACACTTGATGATATCACCTATATGAGTGTGAGGTGGGGCCGCCTCCATGAAGCATGACAAAACTTCTAGAGCACTCATGAAAACCAAGCACGCGCATGACCTTACGGCGCACAACGGCGTAATAACGAGAAATTGTGCAGGGTGAGACACGACCATTAAGACCCTGATTTACCAATAGTAGCTTGTTGGTTTCAAGAAACTATAGGTTTCACCATAAGCTCGGTTTATTAAGACTTAATCGTCTCGGTTTGGTTTCAAGTCTACGGACACCAAACTTAAAGTCTCATTCCTTTAATCCAGCAGAAATTTTCTAAACTATTTTCAAAATCTAAAATTATTCATTTGAAACATGTGGGGGATTGTTGGAAAAATCGAGTATTTCAAATGAATAAATTATTTGCTAATTTTATTTATTTTGATAATTTGTTTATTCAATTAAATTTACACTTTGTACGTTACTTCTAAAAAGAGTAGTGTGTGTTTATTAAAGTTAATTTGCACTAGTGAGCTACGTTTTAATGGATGGTGAGCTAATAGCTTTTATTGTTGTCACAAATTATAATTATTACACTCCAACGTTCCTTAACCTTAATGTCAATCCGAACGTTGCTTCAGGAGTTTTCTTAACATCAATATTTACTAATTTCAGCCGTTGGAATTTTTGGCCAGCTACGTTCATTGTGTCTGTATGTATATATATACACATGTGTTCGGCCATTAGACGTGTGTGTGAAAAACAACATATTATTTTGAGATAAAGATACGAGCTAAAACTCCCTCACACAAAATTACTCTGCTGGATTAATATTATTTCTTACTCTCGTTGTTCTGTTACCGACGTAAGCCGAAGAGCTCGTTATATCTTGGGGAAAGATTTTCGCTAGTCGGAAAAACTTTCTTGAGGACAGCGTCTGACGCGTCTCGAGCTAGATTATTTTCTAACGTTATTTTTGCAGGTATATCCGGCCGAATTTCCACCAACATCTTCATCACATATGATGTAATGGAGACAGACTACAAGTTTTCATGCTCTTCTTGATCGTCTTGGTCATGGAGATGTGGTTTTTGACGCATACGTCACGCCGCTGACGTGGCTGAATAACAACTTTGCCACGCCGACTCTGGGATGTAGAAGGTGCTGTTGCGGTAGATGTAGATGTCATAGAATCCTGAGAGGAAGTCATATGTATAAGATGTCCATAGTCCGCTCGCCCCAACACATCCGAACACAACGAAGCAACGCCCATCAAAACCTGAACGTACGTGTCCATGTCATGCGTCTCATTCACTTTGCCAGTCACTCGCTCATGTATACACTGCAAAGCCCGTATCTGAAATGTGCAACATGAATTATAATTATTTTCAAATAAAAATGTTAAATAAAGAACATGAATTACTTTAGTAGTTAGTAGCACACTTACATCAAGTGGAAAGCCATGGAACTAGACTGATAATGGTGAGTAAGGAGCCTGACGTGCACTTTGTCGCGGTGTGCACTCAAAGTAATAATACAATACGACACTAATACGTAGTATAGTGTAGTAAGGTTCGTATCCACAGGGAAAGGAACACTTCTCTTTTTATAGAAATAGATGAGTAACAAGGGGGGTTTTTATGTTTGGTTTGTTGAACTTAAATTAAATTTAAACACAAAGATGAACGACTTATTTGGTTTAATTAATGAGAAGAAGACTTGGCTTTGCTTTTATCCACTTAATGAAATGTTCGTCGATCCCGGTTATATCTTTAACTATCTTCCTCTCGAATACTCAATCGAGGAGTATATCCAGTTCATCGAGGGTAGTTATTAATAACGAGACGCGTTCATTAATAAAACTTACTACCGAGTCAATATAGAACAAGCGCCGTATATTAACTTGATAGTAGCAATAAAATCAAGATGAAAACGATTGAGATTGATAACCTCAACACAAGCGGTTTATTGGTTTAATCAATATAATTAATTCCTCTTGGCTTATTAACCATGAGAAGCATGCATTAACAACCCAAGTTTACTACCGTGAAAGGACCGGATTAATAACAAGCGTATTAACCGACCGATTCTAGTGATAATTAATATATGAGACAAAACTAGTTGATCCTTTAAGTAATGTTCAAAATATTAATATGAAATATGAATAGGAATTAATTAATACTCAAGGAAGAATATTAAAGAAGATGAATCCTACTATAGTTAATATCAAGATGTTAACTAATTGTCATCTTAGTAACACTCCCCAATATTAACATAGAGGAAGAAATAGTTATTACTATAACTAATGTCAAGATGTTAACTAATTGTCATCTTAGTAACACTCCCCAACATTGATATAGAAATAGTATTTAAAGGGAGAATTAATATTCAAGGAAGAAGATTAAAGAGAATAACTCACAACTTACAAATTCATTAAGCTTCAAAGTAGCAAAACCAAGATGGAAGAGTTTAGCTCCTCATTTGGAGACTAAACATGATGAAAAATATAAAGAAAGAACTTGTCTAAACTGAGCTAAGAAGTATATGTGAATTGGTGCTCTTATGGGAAGGAAATGGGGTGTATTTATAGGCTTTTGGGAGCTGCAGGGCTGTGTACCCGATCGGGTATATAGGATACCTGATCGGGTATCTTAGGAAATTGCCCAGAAATTGAAAAATAGGGTCATACCCGATCGGGTCTGTCGGTCACCCGATCGGGTATGACAATCGAACATGGCCAAAATCTTTCCCGCATGTTGCTCGGTTCCCGGGTTGATCCGATTTGATTTTTTAGAAGGGTACCCGATCGGGTATAGGTCATACCCGACCGGGTACAGACCAAAAACGAAATCTCCATTTTTTGTCTTGCATTTTTGCACTTTCCTTCCACTTGTGGTGTTCACCAATGGTCCCCAAAGTGTTCTTGGACCTGTTTGAGCTCAGAATAAACCTAATCTAAACATATTACAAATATTTTACAAACTAAACTATTACACCAAAAGTGTGTAATTTCCGAAGTAACACTCACTCTAAACTAATTAAAAACACAAATTTACACATGGAAATTACATGAATGTCAGAGCCCGAAAGAAGAAGAGACAAACAACCATGTGTTGGTGCAATACCATCTCATATAGTCTAAAGAAATCGATAGATGTAATGTCGGCGTCCCAGTCATAACATGCTCTTCTCGCCTCTCCCATACAATGACATATCAGACATATCTGAGTGACCAACTCTCTGTGGGATTAATTCCCACGCCTATCCATGTTATGAAGATCCACACGTGTCCGCAACTACTAGAATGACCTGCTCATAGCCAAATTGACACAGTACACGATCAGGCAAATAAAGCTCAACAATGTCAAAACATATCAATGGCATACGTGCTCATCATATATCATAATGTTCTCGTCCTGCCGGGGGCAACTCCTCTAACATCTGGGTTGTATATGACATCCATGTAATCTGGTTCATAAGGACAAAAAATTTGGCTTACTGCTATTCATATGATAGTTAATGTTATATTATGTACACCAAACCGAATTATCAGACATGCGATCAAATGCATCCCTATAGTAGCCGAGCCCAACGACCGATCATGATGTGCCAGAAAGATCGGCAAATAGCCATCTAACCATTCGTGTAATAAATATTAATATAAATATAATCAATATAAATATTTAAAAAATAAAAATAAAGATACTCTTCTAAAATAAACATACAATAAAATAAAGATACTATTCTAGAGCATACCGATGCCCCAGAGGGTCCTCGCCCCGTCGATGATGTGGTCCAACAGTCCAAGGAGCCGTGGAGGCTGGTCATGAAGTGGGTGTCCATCTAGCCCATGGTATCGTACTATAATGAGGAGGCCAATGAGGATGTACTCCCATGACCAAATCTGTAATAACGAAAAAACAATCTCTGTGCTCCCACTCTGACAACCTCGACACAGCTGCCTATATAGATAAACTAGAGTGGCACTACCCCAACTGAAGTATGCAACGACATCAAAACTCTATAGCATCGGCAAAAATATAACACATGAACCTCATTTCCACTCTTATCAGCAAAAGTGGAAGCTCTCATCAACATCAAAATGTGTGATTGTGCATGCTGCTGAATCATCACATCATCTGCATCCTGAGTAAGAACAACGAAATGCTCCTTCATCCATGACATGCCATCTTCTGAGATGACCCATGAATGTCTGTCCGGAGAAGGGGGCGAACACCCAACAATCGCTCCACATCCTCAACCCATGGTCGACATGCAGTACCAGTAACTGCTCTCCCATGGACCAGTAAGTCAGTTACTACAACCACATCTCTCAAGGTCACTGTCACCTCACCAACTGGAAGGTGAAATGTGTGTGTCTCCTGCCTCCAACGCTTAAGAAGAGAAGTGACTAGAGCTCTATCAAAAGGGACAATAGACATTAATCTATGAACACCCGAAAACCCCGCTACTCTAATATACGCTAAAACTCTATCGTCCACCTGCACTTGGAACAAACTATGGAGGGGTTCTCGACACCTATCAACCTGCACATCGAGGCCACGCCACACGTCATCGGTCCTATGTGTGGCCTGCAATGTGAGGACAGAACGATCAATCGGATCTGGATGCACTGACACCTCCATAATGCCTACAGTACATGACAGCATGTGCTAGTCATTAATTAATTAATAATTTTGCATGAATTACTCATTTTTAATCATATTAATAGAAGTTGTGGATCTTAAGAGTTAAAACCTTACCCAGTGGACCCTCCATCATCTCTTGAAGATCTCTTCGCACATGTGTCCCTATTATGGCTAGTTTGTTTACAAATTCCACATCTAAGGGTTCCTCTTCCACCTTCATCCATCTCATTCTTAATTTGTGTGGACTTAGATCGTCCCTTTTCACGAAGCATGGATGGATCGTGCACAATTCGTGCTCTAGTGTAAGTCGGCCAATAAGCATGGCCAGGAATGGGTTTGAAAACTCTTTGATACTCCCTCTGTCCCACAAAACTTGGCCAATTTGACTTTTCTTGGTCAACCGTAATAAACTTCGAATAATGATTTTAGTTATTATATTTGTATGAAACTTATAACTTGTATACTTTTATGAAAGTACTTTTGACAAAGAACATTTTCATATAATTTTCATATTTGAAATAATTATATATTATGAGATATAAAGGGTCAAATTTGGCCATCATTGACCAGGAAAAGTCAATATGGCCAAGTTTTATGGGACGGAGGGAGAATGAAGCAAAGCGTTGGGAAGATGAGAAAAAGGATCCACAAAAGTATGGTAAGACAAACTGCGTTGTCTACACACAACTAATACATGTGAGCACAAAATCTTATATATTTCCACCTTCTTAATTATAAGTACAAGTATGCCTCTGCAAATTCACTATTTGCTTTTTCCCACCATTTCCCAATGTTCGGCCGCCACATCCCATTTCCACTTGGTATAGCCCTCGGCCTATATACAATGAAGTGACAGTGTTGTGTTTAGCTTTGTCCTTATTCTTGTCAAACATATTTGTTATGTAGTGTGGCGTGTACTCATGGCCTTCTGTCACTCTTCTTTTTGCTACTTTCACGCCTGTCCACAAAATATGCATTAACGTGATAAAAGGAAACTTGAACCAAAGCTGTGATGGATAAGTATCAGACATTTTTCATCACACTGTGGAAAACCTCATCCATATTAGAAGTTGTAGTACCGTATCTGAACCCCCTCATCATGGTGTAATGACCACTTTTCCAAGGGAATATTCCCAGAAATTGTCGTGCCTCCACCCGCATTTCGCCTATCTTGTTGAACCCACCATCAATTTTTTCTTCCTGATGTTGCTATGCAGTCCAAACAAACATATTTTTCATGTGGATGTCTTTATAATGAGTGCACATTTGATGCAAGATGGTGCATACATAGCTTGTGGTGCACAAAGGGTCCCTCCCAACCACTCCCCGTCTCATTCGCTACCTTTATAATACCTGGATGTCAACCAGAAAGGACACATAATTCCCTTTTGGTTACAAAAGCCCGAATGCATGCCATAAACCATGACCAACTCTCCTCATTCTCCGATTCACATATTGCAAAGACCACATGAAAGAGTTGATTGTTTGCATCGCTACCCATAGTCATGAGTAATGACCCTTGTACTTCCCATACAAGTGTGAGCCATCAATAGTCAATACTGGTCGACAGTGCTTAAAACCATGAATATAAGGCTTGAATGCCCAAAAGACTCTATGAAAATGGACACATGCAGTGGGACCATTAATGGGTGGGTACCAATGCAGAATTGTCCCCTGATTAGAATGTTGGAGCGCTGCCATGAAATGGGACAATTCAGAATATGACTTCTCCCAACCTCCAAAAATTGCAGCAATGGCCTTTTGTTTGCCCTACGATGTTCGTTTGCAGGTAACCCTATAACCATACTTTCCCTTAATTAACTCCATAAGAGTATGAACTTTAAGGGATGGACCAGTGAGAAGAAGGTCAATTACATCTCAGGCAATAAAATTTGAAGAAATCACCACATGATCATCACTGTCATTGTTGCCAACACACGTAGCACAATGAGGTCCAGCATAACGCACAACTGTGAAAATGTCAAGGCTTGCATGTTTCTTTGTGGCTTGTATTCTCAAAGTGCAATCACTTTCCTTTTTTCTCTTGCACTCTGCAACCCATTTATGTTTATCTGACTCCAACACACGAAAAAATTGGTTGCGTTTGATAGAACACAAGCTCACCATATTGATGAGTTGTTCCTTGTTATCAAACTGTTGACCAACATCAAACTCGTCATCTAGTGTAAACCTGTTCACACTTGTTCCACTCCTCCACGCATCATCAAAGTCGGATGGGAGATCAAATAATCTAGTAGAGTGACTAGACGGGGCAGATGGGCTCATAGTATCACCCTCGTCTTCATCTGATTCTGCCATTTCATCATGATTGATGTGTTCATCAGCATCATCATCAGTTCCGTGGTTATCCAAAAATGTTGCATCATTGTGCAAATACCTCCCATCCTCCTCTACAACCATTTTCAAAACAGGCTCATTTGGGGAGGCCGCTGCGTGAACACAATGTCCATATTTAACAGCATTTGATGCTGACGGATTTATAGAAGCGTCACCTATGCATTCTGCAATTTGTATCTCCATTTTGGACATAGTCATCATCAGGAATATCTTCCACATTCCCGTGATAGCTTCCTCATCATCAAGTGGTATCATCATGTATGATCCCCCGTGAAGGGGATATTTCACTTGCACTTCCAAAGAATGGCTTGGAGGAATATGTGTAACTATATATTTTTTTGCACCAACTCTAGCATACATGCCCCACGAGAAACAACTACAATCTGTCTCCTACCACCTTCATAGCCTATTCCCCCTACTTCCTCAAATAATTTCCCTCCCCAATGACACACTATTGGGAAGTTATAGAAATTCATATTATAATAACAATACATAACGATAATTGACGAGAACACATTAATATACACACTTTATACATCCAAATTCATCATTTCATAGATATAACAACATATTAAAAAACTCCTTGATGGATAGTCTACCCGGGGGGTATCTTATCCGAGGGGTTATTGCAGGAATAACTAGAGAGAAGTCAGAGCAAAATAGGAGGAGAGAGAGTCGATTTATTAAATGAACTCAGCGTGTCTTTACAAGGTGAATAAGGGCTGCTATTTATAGCAGCAATAAATGCGATGAGAGTACACGTGTCAGTAATCCGACGGCCGAGGGGTCACATCAGCCGGGTGGCACCGGCAGTGGTACGTTCACTGCATTGAATGCGGTTGGCGGATGTGACGTGGCATTAAATGCGGTGGTTGGCTGTCTCCAAAAGGAATCTTCGATGATTGAGCATGTTTGGCCGAAGGCTCCTGGTGTGGCCGAGGGCTCCATGTGACCAAGGACCCCTGTGCGGCCGAAAGCCTTATGTGGCCGAAGGCTTGGTTCAGCCGAAGGCTTCCCCTGGTGCCGAGGGCTCCACAGTGCCGAAGGCTCCCGTTTTCTGTCACTTCCTCCCAGCAGCTTCTTATGCCAGAAAGGCCATCCTGTGAGGTCTGGAGCCTTCGGCCAGGGAGGCCGAAGGCACCCCAGTATGTATTCTGGGCTATTTTGAGGCTTGGGCCGCCACAATTGGGCCTGAGTTGTTCTCTGGGCTCGACGAACTTGTGTAGGAGAAGCAGGAGTCTATGGGCCGGGGGTTCCTGGGCCATATACTCCATCAGGAGTCCCTCACTCCTTTTGCCGAAAGGTACTTGAGGGAAAAGGAGTAGTTGTGTTGATTCTCCTGGAGGCTTCATCATTTCGTTGGGTGCCTTTGCCGGAGAACTTCCCTTCTGCCGAAGGCTTCCCTCAGTCCCTCACATGTCGAGGGTTTTCTGAGGGAAGGTATTCACAACCTTCGTATGTTCGCCGGGGGCTCCCCTCAGTCCCTCACATGTCGAGGGTTTTCTGGGGGCAGTATAACACCTGTATGACCGCAGAAGGCTTTCCTTAGTCCCTCACACGTCGAGGGTTTTCTGAGGAAAGCATGGATGTATTGCCTGCGTGTGTTGTGATGAGGGTTGCTTTATTTCCGCAAAATGACTCGGGGAAAAATTTTGATACTCTACCTCTGCCGAAGGATGTGTTGAAGTATATACCCGAAAGTTTCTGCTTTGATGTTCACCCGGATGCTACTTGCGTCAATTGTAAATCTTTGCATGAGGAATTTTTGTCCTGCATGATTCCCGAGGGGTGTATCCCAGTCCCCCACTCCTTTAGGCCGAGGGCGAGTTCGGGCTGAAGGAGTTATAATGTGTTGTTGGGTTCCCCGGGGGCTTGTGCTGCCGCGGGCTCGAAGGCGTTTGGTGGAATTCGTTGTTCGAAGGATGTGGCGGGTGATAGCCGGAGGCTATCATTCGAGGGCACTCCAGTGTTGCCGAAATATAGTCGTTGTAATATAGCCGTTGGAAGAGGGTTCCACGTGGCGCTTTGTCGTTGGCAGGTGGGGGGCGGCTTCCATCCATTGGCTGAACCGGCGGCCCGTAATGATGGCCTTTTCAAATCCAGGCCCAGTTCTCAAGGCTGAAAGCCTATATATACTCCAAGTCTGAGCTCATTTCCGCTGCGCGTTTTAGAATTGAAGCGAAGCTCTGCCGAAATTTCTAGAGAGAGAAAGTCCTTGCTTCGATCAAATCCTATTTCTAAGGTCAGTTCTTCCTCAGTTCTTCGTTTCTTCGGCATACTTAGCTACTTCGGCCTTAGATTTAGCGTTTTAGTTCCCCCCAGTTAGTATTCTTTTCCAATCTTCCCCCTTATTCCGCGGAAAGATGTCCTCGGCAAGTGACTCCCAAAACATCTCGGAGGAAGCCCCCGCCCAATCTGAGAGCTACCTGGGTACGGAGTCATCGAGCGAGGCTTCGTCCAACAATGATTCTGAGGTGGCGAGAGAGGTACAAAGCAACCTTCATGCTGAGGTTGAAGCCGAAGACTTCGAACAGGTTGCTGAGGACGAGGAGATGGCCCTCGCGCTTCAGGTAGCTGAGGAAGAGGAGGAGAAGGAGAGGCAACGTGTCACGGTTGCTTTTTTGCCTTCGCGAGGCGCCGGTGAAACGAGTAGCTCCCGGCCGATTGACGCGGTCCCCCTCCGGGTAGCTTCGGGGAAGAAGGGAAAGAAGCAGAAGGCTGCCCAGAAGAAGAAACAGGCTGCGGTGGATGCAGGACAGCCGGTGGGAATTCCCGAAGGACATTCCTACCTCAACACAGCCGCGCTAGATTTGAAGACGAAGGCTGTGGAGGCGGAGTATCTCAAGACTCAGCTCTTAGTGGGCCCGTCGGCACAGGTGGTGGTGCCAGGTCCTGACGACGTGCTGTTATCTCCCCCCGAAGGCTGCTTTGCTGTGCATATCCTCTCGGTGGAGTTGGGCCTCCGCTTCCCCTTGCACCCCTTCGTCGTGCAATACCTCCGGTTCGTAGGCCTCGCTCCCTGTCAGTTAACTCCCAACAGCCATTCATACTTGGCGGGGTTCCTCTCTCTGTGTGATTCCCGGGGGGTGGAACCTTCTCTCGACCAGTTTTTCCTGTCCTTCAACCTTTGCCGAGGGGGGGGCCGCGAACAGCGAAGGCTTTGCCAACCTTCAACAGCTGCCGGCATGGAGGCTTTTTTCAGAGGTACCCTCGTCCCATAAGGGATGGAAGGATCGTTTCTGCTACCTGAGGATGCTGGGAGCTGACTTCCCGAGGCCTCTCCGCAATCATTTCCGGAGGCACCCCAAGGTAGGCAACGCCGCCCTTGAGAGTGATGGGAAAAAGCTGAAGGCGAAGCTGCCGGGTTCAGAGAAGCTGACAACAATCAAGGCCGCCACGCTCCCGGAAGAGCTGTTTAAGCTAGAATTCCGGCGGTACCCGCCTGCCAGGGGAGAAAGACGAGAGATATCCTCTCCTTGACCGGGGCTCTCCGGGTGTCAGAGGTTGTTGCCGAGGGCCATTACTGTTAGTACTTAGAGATGTAAGTCCTTGATTTGCTTTTGATTCTAACTTCTTCTTTGATGTTCTCTTGCAGGCGATTTTATGGACCCGAAGGCATTCTCCAAGCTGTCTCGGCAATTGGCCAAGGATAAGAAGAAGGGGGAGAGGCCCCCGGCACAGCCGCGGGGAGACGCTCTCTCCAAGAGGCAGGAGACCCCTGAGGGTCAAGGGCCCCCAAAGGGGGTTGTCATCGCTGGTGCCGGTTCTGATGCCGGAGGCTCCAAGGAGGGGGAGCTCAAGCGAAAAAACGCCGGGAAGGGCGTCAGGCCTCCGGAAGGGAAAAAGTTGAAGGGGGACGTTGAGCCGAAGGATGCCCCCGTGGTGATCATTGACGACCCCCCAGCCGGCCAATCGTCTGCCACTGCTCCCCTGGAGGATCTCGTCGAGGGTGCCTGGCCCCTTGAAACAGTACACTTCCCCATCAAGAAGGGGACAGCCATCATGCATGGCACCCTCGACCCGAGGGAATTCTTGAGGGGTGCCACCCCTTCGGTGGACCGGTCCACCCTTAGCCGGTTCGGGGACGAAGCCCTCGAGCTCAAGGCCCTCCAGGCCTCGGCCACTGTAAGTATTTCGACCTCTGGAATCCTCTGTTATTGTGTTCCTTTTCCTTTGCATAATCTGATCTCAGGTGTACCCCTGTCTGCTTGCAGGCTAGCTTGGCCTTCGGGGAACTTGTCCGCAGGGCGGAACAGCACCGCCTCGAGAGGGCGAAGTCCGACGAGGTGACGAGGAAGCTGGTTGCCAACAACACCGAGGCCATTCGGCAGCTGGCGAGCTTGGAGGAGGCCCTCCGGCAGGCGGAGAAGAAGCTGGTGGCGGCTAAGGAGGAAGCCCGGGCCGAGGGGAAAGCAGAAGCTGAGAAGGCTGCCGCCACCGCTGCCAAGGCCGCTGCCGAGGCCGCCGAGGTTGCCAAGAGGGATGCAGCAGCCGAAGCGGCGAGGGATGCTGTTGACGCCTTCAAGGCCGGGGGCTGGAAAACCGAGGGCCACAAGGAGTGGGTGGCCTCAGTGGTGCCGGAGGTCGTCGAAGAATGGGTAACTGGCCCCGGGGCTATGTGGCTAGCCCGCAAGGGTAAGTCGTTCTATGAGGGGGGTCAGTACTTCACCCAAGCGATGCTGTACCGGAGGCTTGCCCGGCACCTCGGCCTTGACCCGAAAGATTTCAAGCCTGAGTCCCACGGCCTTCCTCCGCTAGTTCCAGATATCCGGGTTCCCCTCCCCGAGGGCGAGGAAAGACAGCTGTTGGAGGATTCAGAGCTTGATGGGATGGCCTCGGATGATGATGAAGACGCTGGGGATGATGCTGCCTCAAAGGCCAAGGGGGATGCCGCTGAAGAAGCCCAAGTCTGAACTCTCCTAAGTATAACTTCTGTAATAGCAGTAGGCCTCGGTTTCAACCATGTCTTGTAATGAAATATACTTTTGTACCTCAAACATTTTTTCGGGTGAATGAATGATTGCCTTCGGGCTTTTTGTATGGATGAATGCCTTTGTCTCTTTTATGTTTGTGTATGAATACTTTCCTTCACTTGGATGAATGTATTTGTTCCTTCTTTAGTCTGGCTTCCCGAAGGCCACAAGTTTGTGGACTTAGAGAATTTCCTAAGTACAACTTGATCAGAACCCTTCGGATGTAGAGTAGAATAGCCGGGGGTTGTTGTTGTGGACCATCGGGGGGCTTGAAGCTGTGGACTTAAAAGATTTCCTGAGTAAGAACTTAGATCATGTCCTCGGTGACTAGGCCCTCGGTAGTGGCGAGCCTCCGACCGTAGTGTAGCATTAGGTTATTGCCAAGTAGATTAGGGGGCCATCGGCTGTACGAAGGTTGGTGAAGATAGTATCCCGGTTAGCCCCCGAAGGGCTCCCCCATCGTGGACTTAGGCGAATTTCCATAAAGCTTCAATAGGTGCCGTAGTGGACCTTCGGGCGTGAGAGTTGCTTGGGCCCCCGGTGTGTACCGTTGCCGAGGGGTCCAAGATTATGGACTTAAGTGAAATTCTGAGATTTGTTGAGATCGTTTGAATGAGCTTGGTGATCCTTCTTCCCGTGGCATGAACTTTCCGGTTTGTGTAGGTGTAGATTTAGCTTGCCTTGCCTTAGAACTGTGTGTAGCCTTCGGCGTGGTAAATTTCGGCCTTAGCCAAATTTAGGTGAAGTTTTGCTTAGTGAGCCCTCTTCTTGGGCCTCCGGTGGAATTCCTGTACTCCAAGGCTTCGTGTAGTGAAGCCTTTGGCTATGTAGCCAGATGTCTTGTTGTTGAGGGGTTTTATTTCGTCTTTGTAGGATCCTTCGGGAATGCATATCCGAAGTGTTGAGCCTCCGGGGAGAATAGTATCCGGGGAGTTCCTTCCCCCCTACACATCTTTTTTTTTTTTTTTTTTTTTTTTTTTTTTTTTTTTTTTGATGGTGTAGGAGAGGCATCTAGAAACTTGGTTTCTAGGAAAGGCTTGGCCTATATGGGAGGCAACGGAACAAACCGTTGGCTCCCCCTTCGGGAATGACCTTCCGATATCCCGAAGGGTTTGAGGGTCGTTTCCTCGGCCCGAGACATCGTCTGTTGCCTGCTTCCCCTTGGGAGATAGCACGGAAAGCGCCTCGGTTTTGAAAGTCGTCCCCTCAGCCCGAGACATGGTCTGTTGCCTGCTTCCCCTTGGGGGATAGCGCGGGGAGCGTTTCGTTTGTGGAAGTCGAATCCTGGGCCCGGGACATGGCCCGTTGCCTGCCTCCCCTTGGGGGATGGCGCGGAAAGCGTTCCTGGGAAGGGTTTTATTTGTGTGTGGGACACAAATAGCCGGGGGTACTTGGTACCGGCCGGAGCCGAGGGGTATTGCACCCCCCGTTTTTTCTTTTTTTTTTTTTTTTTTTTAGGAGAGTATGTAAAAGTTTGGGAAAACACTTGGTGTTTTCAAAGAGTGATGGGGGTGACCCCTACACTTGGTACTTGGTACCTAAATTGTCGTTCCCCCTCATGGGAGGGAGAGGCCTTGGGCCTATTTTGGTGAAGCGATGAGGGCTTAGCCACTCATTTGTAGGAGAGAAGGGGGGGCCTTGGGCCGCTTGTACAATATGTAGGTGATGAAGGCTTGGCCTTTTGATTATTCTTCAAAAACAGATGGGGCCTTGGGCCATTGATATTTACACTTGCTGAGGGTGAGGGCTTGGACGCTCACGCCTTATTGATAGAACTTGACAAGGTGGTGCACATTCCAATGTCTAGGGACCTCCGTCCCATTGGGACGTTTAAGCTTGTATGTCCCTGGTTTGATGATGGCTGAGATGATGTAGGGGCCTTCAAACTTGGGCGCCATCTTTCCTCCTTCGGTGGGTAGACTGGCCTCCCTTCGTCGGAGGACGTAGTCTCCCACTTGGAATTCCCGGGAGCGGACCTTGGCGTCGATGTATCCTTTGACTTGTCTCCTATAGTTTTCGGCTCTGAGGAAAGCTTGCTCTCGGCGTTCCGAGATGAGATGAAGGTCGAGGGCCATGTTGGCGTCATTGACCTCGGGCTCATATTGTTCCACCCTTCGGGTGGGAAGAGTCACTTCTGTTGGAGCCTTTGCCTCAAAGCCATAGCATAGGGAGAAGGGCGTTTCGCCCGTCGCCCGCCGAGGGGTGGTGCGGTAGGCCCATAAGATGTTGTGAAGCTCTTCTACCCAGCCTCCCCCTTCGGCTTCTAGCTTCTTCTTCAACCCTTCAAGGAGAGTGCGGTTGGCATTCTCTACTTGTCCGTTGCCCTGAGGGTAGGCAACGGAAGAGAATGTGTGCTTGATGCCCCAAGCCTCAAGGAGGGCACAGAAGGGGGCCGCCTCGAACTGAGTCCCGTTGTCGGAGATGATTTGTTGGGGGACGCCAAACCTTGTGAGGATATTTTTGAGAACAAAGTGGCGGCACCGGGCCTCAGTGATGCTGGCGAGGGGTTCGGCCTCCACCCATTTGGTGAAGTAGTCAATGGCAACGATGATGTACCTGTTGTTGGAGGTACCCCTCGGCAGAGGGCCTACTAGGTCAATTCCCCATCTAGAGAAGGGTATAGCGGTGCTGATGGGGGCATAGTTGACCGCTGGCCTGCCGGGGGCCTTCTGAAAGTGTTGGCAAGCGGTGCATCTTCGGGCTAGATCAGCACAATCTCTAGCCATCGTGGGCCAGAAGTAGCCCTGAACTATGAGCCTTCGGGACATGGAGAAGGGTCCCTGGTGAGCTGAGCAAGTGCCACTGTGCACTTCCTCCATGGCGACTTCGGCCTCATCTCGGTGAAGGCACCGAAGGAGGGTGCCGTTGTAAGATCTTTTGTAAAGCCTCCCATTCTCGAGGGTACAGCTGGGAGCCCTCAGCTTAGCTAACTTGGCGCGGGCTTCGTCTTGGGGCAGTTGTCCTGTGGTGATGAAGGCGATGATGTCAGAGATCCAGTCCTCCGGCCTTAGGTGGATGTCCATGACGGGGCTCGCGTGGATGCTTGAGAGGCTGAGTTCCTCAATTCTTGCAATTTTGGAGAGGTGCTCGGGGGATTCATCCGAGAGCTTTGATAGAATATCGGCCTCGGAGTTTTGAGCCCTCGGTATTTGGGTGAGGGAATGCGCCTCAAATACCTTGAGCAACTCCTTAGCCGCTTCTTTGTATTGTTTCATCCTTCCTTCCTTGGCTTCGTACTCCCCGGAAATTTGACCCACAACAAGCTTGGAGTCACACTTGACGTGGATCATCTTGGCCTTCAGATTCGCTGCCAGCCGAAGGCCACATAGGAGGGCTTCATACTCGGCCTCGTTGTTGGAGACTTTGAAGGAGAAGCGGATGGCATAATAGGCGCGGAAGCCTTCGGGTGTGATCAGAACTACTCCCCCTCCGCATGCTTTGGTGGCCGAGGAGCCATCGGTGTAGAGGGTCCACCACTCATCGAGGGGTGCCGAGGGCTCCTCGTCAGTTGCTGATCTTGCGGTGCATTCCGTTACGAAGTCCGCCAGGGCTTGGCCCTTAATGGAAGGCCTCGGACGGATGTCTATGTTGTATTGGCTGAGGAAGATGGCCCATTTTACCATCCGGGAGGAGCTAGTGGGACTTCTCATGAGGGCGCCGAGGGGTTGATGAGTGAGCACTTGGACCGGATGAGCTTGAAAGTAGTGGCCAAGCTTCTTGACGGTCCAAACGATGGCTAGCACCGTCTTCTCGACGGGAGAATACCTGAGTTCGGCCTCCCGGAGGGTTTTGCTGACGTAGAAGATGGCATGTTGGATGCCGTCTTCTTCTCGGATCAGTACTGAGCTGATAGCCGCAGGGCTAACACCGAGATATAAGTATAAAGTCTCCCCCACCTTTGGTTTGGAGAGCACTGGGGGAGAGGAGAGATACTTCTTGAGTTCGTCGAAGGCCTCTTGACACTCAGGTGTCCATTGAAAACCCGCCGTCTTCCTCATGACTTGGAAGAAGGGGAGGGCCCTCTCGGCTGACTTAGAGAGGAATCGGTTGAGGGCCGCCAGGCGACCCGTCAGCCGTTGAACTTCTTTGACGTTGCGTGGAGGCTCCATGTTGATGATGGCCTGAATCTTCTCGGGGTTGGCCTCAATACCCCTCCGGCTGACCATGTAGCCCAAGAACTTTCCTCCCTGCACGCCGAAGGTGCATTTCTTTGGATTTAGCCGGAGGTTGAATTTTTGCATGATGGCAAAAATTTCCCGGAGGTCGTCGGCGTGAGTGTTTGCCTTCTTACTTTTGACGATCATATCGTCAACGTAAGCCTCCATGGTGCGTCCTAGGACAGCTTGAAAGACCCTGGCCACCATTCGGGTGTAGGTGGCGCCCGAATTCTTGAGGCCGAAGGCCATCACAAGGTAGCAGAAGATGCCTTCGGGTGTCATGAAGGCAGTTTTTTCAGCGTCTTCTTCATGCATGTAGATTTGATGATACCCGCGGAATGCGTCGAGGAAGGACATGATTTCGCATCCCGCGGTCTCATCAACCAGCTGATCAATGTTTGGCAGTGGGAAGGGGTCCATGGGGCACGCTTTATTTAGGTCCGTGTAGTCCACGCACATGCGGAAGGTAGGAGGCTTCTGTGCGAGGACTACGTTTGCCAGCCAAGAAGGGTATTTCACCTCCTTGATGTGCTTGATGGAGAGGAGCATAGATACCTCCTTCTTTACGAACTCCCTTCTCTCGGCCGAGAGGGGTCTTCTCCGCTGCTGCACTGGTTTGGCCGAAGGGTCTACCGCCAGGCGGTGGGTGATAACCCTTCGGTCAATTCCCGGCATATCCTCCGGCCCCCATGCGAAAACAATGGAGTGGGCGCGGAGGGCTTTGGTGATGCCAGCCTTCAAGTCTTCGGGGAGCTTGGCTCCAATCTTCAGGACTCTCTCCGGCTTGGCCGGATCGAGTAAGAAATCTTCGGTCTCCTCGGCGGGTTCAGCCCTCGGCCTACCTTCTTCTTCCTCCAGGGCCTTGGCGGTGATGGTGTCAATCCGAAATTCAGTTTTACTAACCTTCTTGGTAAGCTGAAGGTAGCATGCCCTGGAGAGCTTCTGATTTCCCCTCGAGTAATCGATGCCGGTAGGCGTGGGGAATTTGAGGCAGAGGTGCCTCATGGAGATGACGGCTTCCAAGTCCTCGAGGGCAGGCCGGCCGAGGATGATGTTGTGTGCGCAGTCGAGGTTGACGACGACGAACTCCACTTCGAGCTTGGCTCTATGGGATCCGTCGCCGAATTCAACCATGAGGGTGATGACGCCCTCGGCGTCGATGCTGTCCCCCGTGAATCCGGAGAGGGGGGTGTTGATGTGCCGAAGGGACCCCCTGTCGAGTCCCAACTCTTGAAAAGTGCTGAGGTACATGACGTTGACAGAACTCCCCGTGTCGACGTAAGTCCGGTGGATGATGGCGTCATTGATCTCAGTGCGGATAACAAGGGCATCCCTATGCGGCAGAGAACCCGAGGGTAGGTCTGCATTTGTGAAGAAGATGGGTTCTCCCCTCGGCCTCTTAGTTGGGGGCGCGTGGCTGACCTCCCCAACGTAAAGGGATTGAGCCCACTTCTTCCGCTGGCTGGTGGAGTCTCCACCAGTGTTGCCACCATTAATCATGTGGATGTGGCGCTTGTATTGTTGGTGGGAGCCCTCTCCCTCGTCGTCGAGGCCCCCAATTTCACGCTTCTTCCCCTGCGGGTTTCCCAAAGGGATGGTGTTGGGGTTCACCCATTTGTTTGCCTTCGGCGGAGGCCCTTGATGGTGAAGGAGGCCCTGGGGAGGAGGGCCCCTGATAAACTGAGACAAGTGGCCCGCCTGTATCAGCCTCTCAATTGCGTTTTTCAGTTGGTGGCAGTCGTCGGTCTTGTGCCCGTGGTGGCGGTGAAAGCGGCAGTAGGGCTCATCAGGACCGATGGCATAAATCTCGAGGGGTGTGCGGGAGTCTCGCTCAACGAGCCCCCGCTCTTCCGCATGATCAAGAATGACGCTGACGGGGTGCGTCAGGGGAGTGCGTGGGTGCTCCAGGAGGACGGGTTGTGCCCAAGCCTTCGGATTGTTCTTGTAACCGCCCCCGGGTCTGGCTTGGCCACCCCGGGAGCGATCGTTGTACTGTGCCTCTCGGTGGACCGGAGGGGGAGGCCCTCCGGGCCGGTTCCTGCCTTCATTCTTCTGAGAAGGATCCGTGTTGCGGCGGTCCTTCTCGATTTCCTCCGCTTCAGCGTATCGGTCCCCCCGCTGAAGGGCCTTTGTATAATCGCGGGGGGGATCAGTGATAAGGCTCCGGGAGAAGTTACCATTGCGGAGGACGGTGTGGAAGAGGGCCATCAGGGTCCTGTCATCGGCGCCCTCGACCTCGAGGGAGGCCTGCCTCCAGCGTTCTAGGAAACTCCGAAGGGTTTCCTCCTTCTGTTGTCTCACATTCAGAAGGTGGGAGAAGTGTTTCTTTGAGCGGTGCCTCCCGGCAAACTGTGTAAGGAAGCGGTGGGCAAGTTCTTGCCACGAATCAATGCTGCCTTCGGGCAATCGGTTGAACCACTCATACGCGGGTCCCTCCAAGGTGGAAAGGAACCAACGGCATAAGTATTCGTCCGATGCCCCCACCATCATCATGCTGTTTTGATAGCGGCTATAGTGCTCCTGGGGATCCGTCTTCCCCTCATACGGCTTGATGGGTTGCCCCCGATATTTGTGGGGGATTTTGGCCGCCAACACCCTTGGGGTGAAGGGTGTTCTAGTACGGAGTTGAATGAGGGGCTCGCCTGAGCCTTCGGCAAGCTTACGCTTCATTTCCTCCACCTGCGCCCGGAGGTCGGCGTACTCAGGATCCGGCCTTGCTGTGGAAGCCGTCGGGGGTGCCTGACGATTTTCCTCGAGTTGACGGAGGAGGGCTTCAATGATTTCGTCCTTGGGATCCTTCGGGGCAACCCCTTGGGAGTTGGCCCAGAAGGATTGCGCCTGTGTGATTTGGTGCCTGGCATCATCGGCATGGAGGAGAGCTTTGCCTTTGCTTCGGGGGGGAGGCACGCCCTCGGCACCCAAAGCGGAGGCTCCACTTTCCTGGGGCCTGCTGAGCGCTTGTTTCCCGAGGCGGTCTTGGACCACTCGGTGCCCGGGAGCTCCCCCGAGCCTCTCAAGTGCAGAGGTTCGGGGCTTCTCCTTCATCATGGGGCGCTTGTCCCTGGACTGGGCCTCTTGGGAGGCGGTATCCTGCGCCATGACCCCCTCGGCATTGCCAATTCCCGGGGGAGGATTGTTGAACAAAGGAGGGAGCGGTGGCAATTGAATAACATTTCCTCCAGCGTAGGGCTGGAGGGGTGTCTGAGAGGCGAGGGCTCCGGAATTGAGAGCCATGTTTTGAACAAAGGCCGCAAAGGCTGCCTGAAGATCGATGGCCGGGGCCGGAGGGGGAACTTGGTTCTCACTCCGATCCCTCCTTCGATTATCAAGGCCAATGCGGGCATCAGGGGCGTTCTTCTGTAGCTGCTGACGGAGGTCAGCGGTGGCCTGCTCCAACTCAAGGATGACACCACCCTCGGGTACTAAGAGCCTGTTGGAGGCCTCAGCCCCGTTGGTTTCGCCGGGGGCTATGTGGTTCTCCTCAAGGGTTTTGGACTGGGCACGGGTGGTTCTTCCCATTTTTGGTAAGTATTTTGTGTTTGGTAGAGGGGGAGGGTTTCTTACTTGATTGTTCTGACCTCTCAACGAGAGCACCAAATGATGGATAGTCTACCCGGGGGGTATCTTATCCGAGGGGTTATTGCAGGAATAACTAGAGAGAAGTCAGAGCAAAATAGGAGGAGAGAGAGTCGATTTATTAAATGAACTCAGCGTGTCTTTACAAGGTGAATAAGGGCTGCTATTTATAGCAGCAATAAATGCGATGAGAGTACACGTGTCAGTAATCCGACGGCCGAGGGGTCACATCAGCCGGGTGGCACCGGCAGTGGTACGTTCACTGCATTGAATGCGGTTGGCGGATGTGACGTGGCATTAAATGCGGTGGTTGGCTGTCTCCAAAAGGAATCTTCGATGATTGAGCATGTTTGGCCGAAGGCTCCTGGTGTGGCCGAGGGCTCCATGTGACCAAGGACCCCTGTGCGGCCGAAAGCCTTATGTGGCCGAAGGCTTGGTTCAGCCGAAGGCTTCCCCTGGTGCCGAGGGCTCCACAGTGCCGAAGGCTCCCGTTTTCTGTCACTTCCTCCCAGCAGCTTCTTATGCCAGAAAGGCCATCCTGTGAGGTCTGGAGCCTTCGGCCAGGGAGGCCGAAGGCACCCCAGTATGTATTCTGGGCTATTTTGAGGCTTGGGCCGCCACAATTGGGCCTGAGTTGTTCTCTGGGCTCGACGAACTTGTGTAGGAGAAGCAGGAGTCTATGGGCCGGGGGTTCCTGGGCCATATACTCCATCACTCCTCATATTTAAGCAAATCCTATGTGATATAATTACATACACTTAACAAAATCAAAATATTACATTAAAATTCACATCACACAACAAGTCCACAGCATAATCAAACTATTACATTAAAATCCACATTAAAATTCAACATTTCATACATATCCACATTACACAAAAAATCAATTCCCAAATCAATTCCTATTTTACAAATTCGAAATTTATTCATTCTAAACCATAACTTGAAATATGAGAGGAAATGAAGATTGGATTTACCTGGAGGAAAGAGTGGTGAAGAAGATGGTTGTGGAGTATGGGGGCCTGGCCGTAGCTGCAGTCGCTGGAGATGGAGCAGTAGCTTCGAAGTCGCCAGATGGTTTTTTTTGGGGATGAAACTCGTTCTGTCTGCAGACTGGTTGGCGACCCGTCTGTTTTAAAGGCAAAGTCGCCAAACTGTTTGGCAACTTATAAGTTGCAAACCGTTTGACGACTTTTCCCAACCCAGGTTAAGTCCAGCAATATATCCGAAAATACTTTTAACCCAACATTATTTACATAAATACATTTTTTAATTCGCATTAATTTGGTAAAAAACTCAGTATATTAGATTATCTAAATATGTAAATCATGTATATTGGACTGATTTTAATAATGCAAATACCTATATATAGAGTCTGTTTGATAATATTGAAATTTTGATTGAATCGGTTGATTTGCTAAAATTTATGAATTTCTGGTTGAAGTGGCTGAATTGGTTGATTTGGTTTCGACATTTATATTTGAAATATATTTTATTAATAAAACAAAATTAACTAAAATGACCTACTATTTCGTACATACTTATTTTGCTTATTATACAATTCATTGCGCGAAATCAAAAGTTACATGTTTGGTAAAAAAATTGGCCGATAACGCCAAAAAATAGAAAAACAGAGTCACTAAGCGGGCTCTTAAGGGGATTTTTGAAATTGATTCTACTTCTGCTTCTTTTTTAAAAGCAGAAGCAGAATCAGAATCCGTTTTTCAGAAGCTCATCTCCCCCAGTTTCTAAAGATGTTTTTAATTGGACTATTTTCAGTCCCAAACCAGACCAGACTTTCATAGTTATAAAGTACACAGAGACCAGACATTTACCAGATCAGACCAGACCTAAACAGATCAGACCAGATCAGACTAGATCAACAAATTTCATTCCAAGTAAAAACATACTAATTAAAAAACTACTTCTAGGAGCAATTTGGAACACCCACAAGTACTTATGCAGTCTCACCCAAACACTCCAATATTTGTTTCTGTTCTCTGTAAATAATTAGAAACAGTTTTAAGGAGTAAATCCAAACACCTCAATGTATCTACTAATTGGATGGACTACTTACCTCAATTACATCCGTGATCGGTGATATCTTTACTCATACGTTTATCATGAGTTTTATTTTGAAAAAATTCTCGAAATAGGAGTATATAAGTTTTGAAATTCCAAATTTGTTTTCTTTAAAATAGGAGTAGTATATCAATATTTACTGTCATATTTGAGTCATTACTGTCAAAATAGTTGCAGTGGTAGGCATTAACATGATGATATATTGCCATAAATACGATATTTTTCAATATTGGGAGTATCGTCTCCAATTTCGAGAAAAAAAACATATGAGTCCTATTTTGAAAATTCCACCGCCTCACTCTGAGAAGAAGTTAGTGCTCAACTGGATTTCCTTTTCGATGGCCGGTCAAAGTGATGGTTCAATCGATTTCTATTCTGTCGAATTTCCTTTGTTAATTGGTGAAATCGGGTCTTTTATTTGTATTTTTTGGTTTTTCTTTGGAGTAGCAAGAAGAGAAACAAAACTGTTAGACTAGACTACATTATTGTAAAGTTAGTGAACTCGAAGGATTTGTGGGACCCTCTTCGTTCTATATCTTATCTCATTGTAGCCTTAGACTATTTATTCACGTGTTCTTTTGCTATCATTCAATGAATAAATTAGTTATTTGTTTTAGAAAAACTAAGAGTGAAGTTATTGTTTTAGCTAAATTCGCTAAAGTTATTGTAAAAAAACATTTTAGCTATTTTTCCATATAATACATTTTTTATTTTATTGATAAAATATACAGAGTATTTCAAATAATTTCCCCCCAGAATTCAACAAATTCAATCAATTTAGCTGTTTTGATCATAATTTTATGAATTTCAGCATATTTAATCGATGTAAAGAGCAATTATACTTCAATTTTCAATGTAAACATGAGTTGTATGGAACAATGGATGAGATTGCGCCACATTACCAAAAGCCATTGCTAGTCGAATAAATTTTGGTGGCGTAACCGCGTAAGTGCGTGACAGAGGGATTTTGACCTCCGAATGGTTCTTTCTCTTGACATTAGTTCGTGCCATGTTAAAATTGCTTCTCAATGGGGCATTTATCAATTGTTTATGCGACAGTCTCTCGTGATTCTAATTCTTCTTCCAACATATCCAACTAAACAGTCCTGGCATGTGCCAACGAGTTAGGATTATAAAAAGGTTGTAATTGTATCAACACCCAGGTTTCATGTCAACCACGTTTGAAAAGTAATCTGAAATTTTGATATCTTTTAAATAGTTCGGAGTATATATTTTAAGTAAGTTTGAAATCTTGAAATCTTAAAATATGTCTAACACTCATATCACAATTAGAAAATTCGTCAGGATCGTGATCTCAAAAAATGTAACCTCTTAAATAACTTTGATCATCAATTTATGTTCAAATTTTACATTTAAGTGATTATCACACCCTGTTTGTGTAGGTATTATCAAATAGGGAAAGTTCCCGAAATGGGACTAAAAAAGTTTGAAAATTCCAAAATAGGACTGTCATGTTTTTATTCCCAAAATAGGAATAATTACTGTCAAATTTGGAAAATACTGTCATGTTTGAAGTCTTGTACTGCCAAAACTTGATAGTAATTAGTCCTATTTTGGGAATAAAAACATGGAAGTCCTATTTTGGAATTTCCAAACTTTTTTAGTCCCATTTTGGGTAATATCTCTTTTTAATACAAATCAAAACCATGATTTTGATTTTTTTTTTTGCGAGGAAATTTTATATGAAGAATTAATATTAGATAAATATTAAACCTAACCATGATTTTTGATTATGATATTATTAAGATTTAGGAATCATTTTTTTTACTCCAGAGGGTTTTGGGGGGGAGGGGGCTGGGGGAGCCTGGAGAAACCAGGGTTGAAACTCACTCTATTTAGGAATCATTTTAAAAGCTTCATCTTATAGTACTATGTATATGAGACGGAACACACTAACACATGAGATGTAATGCATGATCTTGTATTCTTATACTCCCTCCGTCCCGCTAAGATTGCCCTATTTTACTTTTCGGTCGATTATATATCAAATTTGGTAAAGTTTGTGTGATTCTAGATTTTTCTTACTTTATTATTGTTTTATTCTTACTTTATCAATTCAATATCAACTATATACATTATTTTTTATTGGTTTGCGTGTCACTCAGGACTACTAAGTAACAAATTGTAATGCACAAAAAGAAAAGGGGGAATCAAAGTAAAGCTCTAACAACAAATAAAAGAGAGCAAAAAGGAATTGCATAGTAGCCAGCAGTAGGGTTCATCCAGTTCATGCGCAGCTGTCTGGATTACCATTACACCCTTTGGTCTATTAGTGGGGTTGACTAGTAGTTGTCCTTCTTCCTTTTCAAGTAAGCATAATAACTTCATAATTTCTTATAACGTAAGAGGCACTAAATCCATTGAATGTCTCGTTATATCGGTAATAGTTGATGACTGTCGCTTTGGATCATAATACAGAGCTTTACATTTAATTAGAATCGTTCAAGATAGAAATATATAGTTATGACTTGTCCAAGCTAAGTTTCAAATAGAATGTTGAAGGTTACCGTTTTTTACAAAAGGGTTACTGTTTAGATAAAATTTGGTGAGTATTTTTTTCAAAAAAATGGTGAACTTTGCCAAACTCGTATAAATGTAAGGTTATTTCAAACAAATATCTTTTTTATGGACCAATTTTGGCTCCGATACTTGTTGAGATTTGAGTTTTTTCCTCTAAAAATCAACTGTAAATGAGAAGCAATCTTGAATCTTAATACTTCGGTATATTATTTTATCATCTCATAAGTAATTAAGTACTGAGACTTGAACATATTCTAAAGAATTTAGAACATATCTCAATGTTCCCTTTCTACTACTTATTATCCAGTCACACCTTGAAATGCATGCTATTAAGACATTTCATAATTATTTAGGATATTTTATGTTCCAAAAATATTTGATGGTAGTTTTTGTGTTTAAGTAGTACAAAGTACTTAGGTAGGAGACTCGGGGGTGTTCATATGGTTGAAACTCTTTTCAATTAAGATTTAACTAAAACAGATATTATAATAATAAGGAAACAGAACAACAACAACAAAACTAGTACCTTACTACTATTTTCACCTCATTGAACTTTGACAACTTTTTTTTATTCTTGTTCAAAAAACTTTGTCAATTTTTAATTAAAGTAACTAATTCGTGATGTTTAGTCATTTCCTACCTAATTTAAAGTGAACAAAGTGCATGAGGGACGGAGGTAATATTATGTAATTAATATCCATGGACGTTTTTAAGGGATTGACATCCCCTGCCGTGCGACAGAGTGCCTTGTGAGCATGATTTGGACCTTGAAATCTCTAATCATTAAAGTTTTGATTGGACGGTCCCCGAAGGTCAGGCACCTTGCCTTGCTCTAAAGAAATAAGGCTCCAACCCACACGGGTAGCTCAACTGGTAAAGCGGTGAGAAAGTTTGACTTGGACAAATGATCAAGGATCGAAACTCGCAACGACCGTGTGGAGGTCATGGTTCCTATGTGCCGGGCTGGGGCTCTAGTGTGTACGGATATAAAGGCTGCCACCGTTAAAATTGGTTATTCTGATTTACAATCTTCCAAATGCTCTATTGGGTTAGGGCGTGGGGGGCTTGGGGTTGGGGAGTAACCTTGATAAAAAAAAAAAAAGGTTCAGGATCCGTTTTTAAGGTGTGATTGTGTGAAAGCCTTTTTTATGCAGTGACCTCCTTTGCTGAAACCCTGAAACTTCACTTTTAAAGAAAGAAAGGACGTGAAGATTTCCCCACTTCTATAGTTCGCCATTTTCTCTCCCAACATTTTTCCGTCCCCAAACAATCCCTCCCTCTGCCTAACTCAGACGGAGTAACATATGCTTCTTCTCTCAACCTTCTAGATCCCATGGCTTCCGCCAAACCCCCGCTCCACTTCCTCCTCTTCTGTAGCCTCATCTACGTCGCCCTCTCCGACGATGCCGCCGTCATGTCAAAGCTCCGCGCTGCTTTGTCTCCGGTGCCTTCTGGTTGGTCCGGTTCCGTCCCATTCTGTTCATGGTCCGACGTGAACTGTGATAAGTCGACTGGCAACGTCATCTCCATCAACTTAGACTCCAAGTCCGTCTCCGGCAGCCTTCCTTCCGATATCACCCTGCTTTCCGAACTCCGGAGCCTCTCCGTCCAGAGAAACTCCCTCTCCGGAACACTGCCGTCTTTTGCGAACATGTCAAACCTGGAGGACCTCTATTTAAACAATAACAACTTCAGCTCAACCCCGCAGGGTTTCCTTTTAGGTATTCCCAAGTTGCAGACGCTCAGCATTTCTGAAAACGCAAACCTAGGTCCTTGGCAAATCCCTACTTACTTGACAGAAAGCACTAATTTGAAATCGCTGTACGCGAGCCATGCCGGTATATTTGGTTCCATTCCGGATTTCTTTGATTCCTTCCCAAATCTCCAGGACTTGAAGTTATCCTATAACAATCTCACAGGCTCACTCCCCCAGTCGTTTTCTTCATCGGAGATCCAAAATCTGTGGCTGAATAACCAGCAACAAGGCCTCTCAGGGACTATTGAAGTGCTTTCCTCTATGACACAGCTCTCCCAAGTATGGCTTCACGCTAATTCATTTTCGGGTCCTATCCCCGACCTCTCAAAATGCACCAATCTATTCGATTTGCAGCTTAGGGACAATCAGTTCACTGGAATTGTTCCTGATTCTCTTGGTAATCTCCCAAGTCTAAAGAATATCACATTGCAGAACAACAAGTTGCAGGGTCCTCAGCCTAATTTTGGAGACGGTGTTAAGGCCATTGTTGGGCCTATAAACAGTTTCTGCAAGGATACCCCAGGTCCGTGTGATCCCCAGGTAACTGCCCTACTTGCTATTGCGGGTGGTCTTGGTTATCCGATGACTCTTGCAGACTCTTGGAAGGGGAATGATGGTTGTAAGCAATGGACGTTTGTGAATTGTGATCCACAGCAGAAGAATGTGATTACTCTTAACCTTGGAAAGCAGCATTTTTCTGGTGTTATTTCTCCAGCCATTGCGAACTTGACGTCACTTAGGAATGTTTACTTGAATGATAATAATCTCACAGGTTCCATCCCTAAGAGCTTGACTACTTTGCCTCAGCTTAGAGTTCTTGATTTGACTAATAACAACTTGTCTGGGGACATACCCGTGTTTCCACCTTCTGTGAAGTTCACCTATTCCGGCAACTTATTTCTTGGGAAGAATGTCGCTCCTTCTGGGGGACCACCTGGACCGGGTCCTAACCCAAATGCTCCTCCTTCTCCTGCCACTCCAAATAGCTCCTCGATTTCGCCTGGTATCATTGTGGGTGTGATTATAGCTGTGATAATATTTCTTCTAGTTGTGTTGTATGTTTCTTACAAATACTATGTGAATCGTCGCCATAAAAAATTTGGTAGGGTAGGAAAGCCTGAGAAAACCAATCAGATGGTGGTTAAGACTAACGTTAGTGAATATTCTGGCAATGCAAATGAGTCACAAAGAATGAACAGCGGTGAAATTAGTGTTTTTGAAGGAGGTAACATATCTATATCAATCGAGGTTCTTAGACAAGTGACGAACAATTTTAGCCCTGATAATGTGTTAGGAAGAGGAGGGTTTGGGGTTGTTTATAAGGGAGAATTACATGATGGAACTAAGATTGCCGTGAAAAGGATGGAGTCCAGTGGAGCAATGGGTACGAAAGGGATGAAAGAGTTTCAAGCAGAAATTGCTGTCCTTACTAAGGTCAGACACAGACATTTGGTTGCTCTTCTTGGTTATTGTATTAATGGAAACGAGAGGCTTTTGGTGTACGAATATATGCCACAGGGTACATTGAGTCAACATCTGTTCGAATGGAGGGAGTATGGATTACAGCCTTTAACTTGGAAGCAGAGGGTGACAATTGCATTGGATGTGGGAAGGGGGGTTGAGTATCTGCATAGTTTGGCACAACAGAGTTTCATACACAGAGATCTAAAACCATCTAATATTCTGCTTGGTGATGATATGAGAGCCAAGGTTGCTGATTTTGGGTTGGTTAAAAATGCACCCGATGGGAAATACTCGGTGGAGACACGATTAGCTGGAACATTTGGGTATCTTGCACCGGAATATGCTGGTAAGTTCTTTTGATGTATGCTTGAATTTACTTACCTTAAAGTTAAGCAAGTCTCACATAATATCTCCTTGGTATTCCTTAGTAGTAGTTTATGCCATATCAATTTCAGTTCTCCTAATTCAGCAGTGTTTTTTTGTTTTTTTTATGGTGAAATGAAATGTATAATCCCAAGCATACTAATTATATGAAAACTAAGTGAAATGTAGATGGTGTCTCAAACATGGTAGCCGGGTAGGAGTATATGCAATTCATAATTACTTTCTATCTATTGAATATAACAACAACATCCAAGCCTTATTTCCAAAAGATTATAATTGAATATAAGGTATAAATAATTTTGTGCCTGCTTGGTAGCACTTATAGTCACTTGTTCCCTCCATTCATTAATAAAAGTCACTTGTGATTAAATTACACACCAATATAAGTAACTAATGCACTCAAAGTGTCATGTACCAATATTGCACTAAAACTAATCACCATTTCCTTGCTAAACAACACAGACCTGCGTATACCAAGTTTTTGATGAGGGAAAATAGTACCTTAACGTAATAGAAATACGTTAAGTAATAGTACCTTAACAAAAATACTAATACGTTTCCATCATTTGCAATGGAGCAAAAGACTCGCTACTTTTTGGCTTGTGAATATGATAGAATAAAGCAAAAGGCTCACTAAACTGTATGTGCTTCTTTGTTATGAAGCAGTAGTCAATTCATGCAATTTTCGATGTGAATTTCACTATGGGTCATCCAGAAACAATCTCTCTATGCTTTAGTACATCCGACCCCCTTTACCTTATTGTAGGTGGGAGCCTTTGCGGCACTGGGGTAATGATGATGATGAACGTAATTGTAATACGCTTCATTGCAATGGTAAAGTGCCTTGTAAAAAAAGTAGTGCAAATATTACTTAAACTGAAAGGGTTGCAGTGAACGTAAATGGCTCTTCCGCCTTCATCCCTTAATTAGTGTTCCTTTTATTTATTTAAAAATACATTTGAGTACACTAAGTTAAGATAATTTTAACCATTCGGTCATTTCATCCACAATAGTTAGAGCTAGTTCATTGATGTGTGAAACTTGACTAAAATGACTGGACTAGGATTTGGTTTTACATATAACACTATACCAGTGGAAATGTTTTCTGAATCTGAATAGGTTATTTCGCAACTGCATATTTTATTTGTCCATTCACTAAGACAGATTCTCTTTGGTGCTCGTATGTGGTATGATAATCTTGTATTAGTTTTTTATAATAATTTGCACATAATAATATTTTATGAGAAGATAAATGCAGCATTGCTTAGAAGATCTCCGCCATCTGACCCACATAATGTTCTAAAATCTGAAGCTTTTATCTCTTGTTTCAACAGCTACTGGGAGAGTCACAACAAAAGTGGATGTTTATGCATTTGGGGTTGTCCTAATGGAGATAATTACTGGAAGAAAAGCACTGGACGAGACAATGCCAGATGAAAGGTCACATCTTGTGACATGGTTCCGTAGGGTCTTTATCAACAAAGACAACCTACGAAAGGCTATTGACCCGAACCTTGACCATGAGGATGAGGAAACTTATGAGAGCATCTGTAAGGTGGCTGAGTTGGCAGGTCACTGTACTGCACGTGAGCCATTTCAGAGACCCGAGATGGGACATGCTGTTAACGTACTTGGACCACTTGTTGAACAGTGGAAGCCTTCTAGATCCGGAGAAGATGAGGGTGATGGCGGTATTGATCTGCATATGAGCCTTCCTCAAGCCCTGCAAAGATGGCAGGCAGACGAAGGAACTTCTAGAATGTTTGGTAGTGACTTGTCATCATCCTACAGCCAAACACAGTCAAGCATTCCTTCAAAGCCATCTGGGCTCGCTGATACTTTTAATTCCATGGATTGCAGATGAATGGTACAAGATCATTCCAACAACATTCAAAATTTTCTTTCTTTATGAGGAGACATATATAAACCAATTTATTCAACCTACAATTCTATGTAAATAGATTTCAAATTCTTGACTTTAATTGTGTAGTTATGTTTTTGAGGAAGAATTGCCTTCAGGAGCTCAGGCAAGCGTATTGCAGGGACATTTTATTGATTCTTCTTGATTAGTTTTTGTATGCAATTGATTGCTTTACATAACTATCACAGTTAGGAACGTATGGTGATGACTGATGAGTAATGATTAATGACAGGGCTTTTGAGGCTTAATAAATTGTGTCATACTCCCACAGTTAGGAACGTATCTACTTCAACTGCATTACATTTTTTATCAACTCTCTATTGAAGTCAAATCTCAAGTATGAAGTGATTATGGATACTAAGCACTACAGTAGGGGAGTAGGGTCTGCCGGACTATTTCCATCCAAACCTAACAAATGATCAATCCTAGAATCTGGACCCAGCTCTATAGCAGTACTATTTTGGTTCTACAGAATACGACCAGAATCAATTCCCTTTTGCTCCAAGATCTGCCCTTGAGCCAGGACTTATGCTCCAAAGAGTCTCCTATAACGTCCGTGGGAGTTCATCAAAGTGATAAAGCTGTTACAGACTTACAGATTTATCATTTATCTTAAGTGTGTCTTGAAACCCAGAAATAGCTAGCTAATGCACGGGTACACGCTCGAGCAGTCTTAAATCGTGCGTGAGTAATGATTGTTGATTTCTCCTCGTCCAAACTAGATGGGGAAAAAGGCCTCATGAGGTTGAAATATACTAGACAACTATTCTTTTTGTTGAAGGAAAAATATATGTAGTTGATACGATTCCTAATAGGATGTGTATTACAGTAATATGATGGCCCATCAGCCTAATTTCCATATCTAAAAGGGCTTTACTTCTAGTGAAATGACACACATTTCCCTACAACACGTTATCAACACGGCTCTAATCTAAACGTTTTTTTTCCTCCGTTGCTCTCCTACTAACAAGATGTTTTTTCTTTTCTCCATCTTGCATTGGCTGTGCGGTCTTCGATGCTCAACCTTACCATAGCTTGTGGCCCTCCCGAACCATTCAACACAATCCAAAATCAAGCCACAGCAGAGTATTTTCCAAATTAGATCAGCCATTGCATGTTATGTAATCCAGATTGAAGAATAGAGTATGCCTAGTCGGCTAGTCCATCACAGCAGCGCATGGCAAAACTTGTTTTCGCTATCATCATGTTGAGATTGAATGAAGCAATTTACGTTTTATCTCAGGGATGGATCCAGGAATCTGAGATGTTCTGGGTTGAAGATCAATTATGTTAGACTAAAACATTAGAAGAGTGAACTAAATATGAAAAATGAAAAATTTTATACTAAAAAATTGAAAAAAAGTTAAGTTACACATACATCCTCCCCTACTGGTACTTGTAGTTTTGACTCTAAATCCCAATTAGTATGTTCTATTATATGGTTTCAATATATTTTTAGTTCCCCCAAAAATAGAACGTTTTGTTTTACATCCCAACAATTTTTTTTTTTGTTTTTCGTCCCTACAATTTATGTTGGTTTCTTTTCAGGGGTGTTTGGAACTGATTCTGCTTCCGCTTCTTTTTTTAAAGCAGAATCAGGATCAATTTTTAGAAGCTGGTCTCCCTCATCTTAAAAAAACTGATTCTAGGAATAAATTACAGTACCAGAATCACTTCTGCACTTTCACCCAAACACTCCAACTTTTGCTTCTGCTCCCTCAAGGAGCAGAAGCAGTTTTAAGAATCAGATCCAAACACTACCTCGGTCTATCACCGAAGATAACAACCTCAGCTTAACCTCAAATTGACTCAGATTAATAGATTTCTTCTAATTATTTTCATGTTATTAAAAAACTATTTAATTTTATTTTTAGAAGATTTTTAACATATATTTTTAAAATGTGAATAGTGAATAATTAGTTTTGCATTGTTCTAACTCTCATATTAGCCTAAAAAAACTATAAATGGACAAATTTAAATATTTCTATTAGATTTTAGTAATTGACAATAACTTTTTTTGTAAGTGGAGTGGTTTTGGAATTAGAGATTGACTAAAAACAAAATAATTCATATTGCAAAGATGAAAAAAAGATATATTTTACAGGGACCTAAAACTAAGTGTGTTATATTTGCAGGAACTAAAAACATATTTAAACCTTATTTTGACACAAAATTTCATCAAAACAAGCTCTTAGGTAAATTTTTTTTGAAAGGAACAAGCTCTTAGGTATAATTGTATAAATATACCTCTCTTAATTTAAAGTCCAAAAGGTAATTAAAGTTCTTCTATCTTCAACACTCCAGGTGGTGTCCCCAACCTAGATTTTGAAGGATTTTTTAGGATATTAAATTCCATGGATTGTAAAAGAATTACAAAGACTCCACCAGATTTTATGGGATTCTATCAGATTCCATGAAGGCAGATGGTTGCTCTCTTTTCTCCTTTTTGCAACGGATGTGCGCACAAAGCTTCTAGATATCACCTTCTCATACACCACATGCTACTTCACATCTTTATGGTTGCTCGACGATTCTCTTTTCGAAATCTTTATGATGAACCGATTTGGCTTGAAAACTGCCCGGCGAACTATGCAGTTGCGATGGTGATCGAGTTAGAGCACCCAAAGCTCGAAATCGGACCTCCAACATTCAGCCGGTGGGGAAAGTACTTGCCTGCTAGTTGTTGAGGACGAAGAAGGCCGATCTCAAGTGAGAAGGAAGAAGAAGTTTGGATTTAGAGCTACGGATCTTAATTGAAATCCATCAAAATCCAAAGGGGAGAGGCACAGAATGGTGCTGGAATGGTTTCAACATATTTCATATTTGTAACCTATAATTCCATCAAAATCAATCCAAATCCATAAGAGTTAAAATCCATGAAATGTTTGAGGACACCTGAATTTTAATAGATTCTATGGAAATCTATATTGAGGATACCTTGATTTTGATGGAATTCTAAAATCCATTAAAATCCACATTGAGGACACCCCGGAGTATATTCATATATTCATATCCATACAAGATACGTAGTATATTCAAAATCAACACACACTATTTTAAGTTAAAATAAAAAGGCTACTAGCATAAAATGAGAACGGTGAAGAAAATGAACTAAAAAAAATCTGATAAGATATACGGAGTAAATCAATATGACGATGTGAGTTCTTGTTATGCCTAGCTAGCCATATTACGTAGTTTATATTTCAATTTTGTTTGGACAAATCCCTAATCCTATTTCTTTTAATAATTACTCCTACTAACCTTTGAAAATTTTAGTAAACTTCCACAAACACTTAGAGGTCGTTTGACAACACTATTTTTCGGTTTATCACATTTATCAGTCAACTTTTTCACCAAACACGTAATTTTTTATTTCACGCGCTGAATTGTGTAATAAGCATAAAAAGTAAGGTTGAAGTTACTTTTCTGGCTGTATTGGCTGAAGTTACTGTAGATGACCATTTTAGCTATTTTACATATAACTTTTTCTTTATTTTATTAATAAAATATATTTTAAAAATAATTTTTCTTAAATTAGCAGAATCAGCCAATGCAGCCACTTCAGCCAAAACTTCATAAATTTCAACAAAATCAGCTAAAACAACCGATTTTCGTGCTACCGAACGAGCTCTTAGTCTCTTACCTTCTACGGAGTATATAATGTGAGTATAATGTCCCCTATTTTTCTGTACCGCACATTCTGTTAAGACCCGAGATACTTTAACCAGGGGCAGAGATAGGGGGGGGGGGGGGGGGGCAACCTTGGCCCTGGCCTAGCCCAAATTAAAAAAAAATGTCTTTATTTTTAGTGTAAAAAATTTCGGGCAAAAAAATTTTCACAAATATTCTTTGTATCGGCCCAGTCCAATCCAGTGCCCTGGCTCCGCCCCTGACTCTAACACATTCGCATTCGCACATATTTTGTTTGTATGACTTGGGCCTTCGATGCTTCAGATTCTAGTATTCTACTCTTATGAAGAATATATGTTCTCTAATGGAGGTTGATATTGTAAGGAGCACACAGAAAAGACAATGAAATTTAATGGATGGTCACCCCCCTCCCCATTTCTATATATATGTTCTCCACAATTGAGTAAAGAATTTAAAGTTACTGGATTTAAAGTTGTATGTTGTCCAAACTTTACAAGAAAAATGATCTCTTGAACTAACACCTAGTTTTATTCTAAGAGCCATGTTTGGTGTACACATTTTTTGTGTACACTTTTGACACACTTGTCTGTCTACGCAACACATACAGAGTTGTATGTATACAGATAAGTGTGTCAAAGCTGTACAAAAAAACATGTACACCAACCATTTCTCTTATTATAGTCGTTTGAGATAAATAGTTGGTGTTAAGAAACTCAAGAAAGAAGAAAATGTGATAGTCTGGGTTTATTTGGCCCTTACGTTTACATTTGACATTTTTTTTGTACTGAAAAATAGGTAAGGGGTATATGTGTTCTCCGATTGGACGTGGTTACATTTTCAATGGCTCATGTGTTGAAGTGAAACACTCTAATTATAATTTATTTATAAACCTAATAACATACTTATATGGTTATACACTATGTTCATATATACTCTGTATGTTCCATATCCCTATGATTAAATATTCTCTCGGTCCCATTTTATAAGATATCTTTCATATTCATTTGGTCAACACAAATCACTCTTAATCTTTTACCTTATATATCAAAATTTTATGAAATTTGAATTATTTTTTGCAGGCTTAGTAACAGTTTTAATGTAATTTCTGAATACATGAATTTTATTATCTAAAACTAATTTGAGTGTTGACAGAGATCAATTTACTTTATCGTCGGTCGTAAACCCTAAAATATCTTATAATTCGAGACGGAGTACACCGTATAACAAAATACAATTGAGTTTGAGGTCAATTTTTTTCGATGGAAGCCGGAGAATTGAAAGTATCAGAAACTAAGACAACTAACTCTTACGTCAAAGAAAGTAAAGTTGGAGTGGAAAGTAAAAAATCGAATCACAAAAAATCTGATCGATCTGCTGAAAGTAAGTTTTTTTTTTTTGCATTAAATTGTTCTGTACCCACTCTTTGCTAGCTGGGATCTGCAAGCTACCAGAATTAGATAGATTCTAAATAAATAGAGAAATATGATCAAGAATCAAATAAAGAAACATGGATGGGCCCAACGTTTGCTTATGTAACTACTGTAAATAATAAATAGGGTCAGAAATGGGAGAAGATTGAGAAAAAAAGAAATGGAGAAGTCACGAGGAGGAAGAAAGGATTCAAATGAAGAGGAACTTTAACTCATGTGATTTTTTCATATTTGACCAAATCCAATTCAAATATTTGAATCATAACTTCAGTGATTTCAATATATGACCTCATTTAGCTTATCAAATTTTCTTACTATCGTATTTAATTGTCCCAATAAATTTATTATTTTTATTTAAGAAAATAAATAGGTGGTAGAACTATTATTATTATTTCTTTTACACATATTTTTACCACACAATTTTCACATTATTATTCGACATATAAATCAATCTTGATCAAATTTTAAAAAATAAATCTTCAAGGGCTTGTTTGGTACTGGCTGCAACAGTTGAAATTACTGAACTGACAGAAATGACTGAAATTTATAAAGTAAGAGTGTTTGGTATTATTTAATATTATTACACCATATTAAATAATGTGTGTGAGTGTATTACATACGTAGTGTACGGCCCACTACGAATTACGGAGTATATTTGTTGAAGGCAGGTTTCAATCCAATACGTAGGTTTCCAATCGAGTATACTTTCTAGAATTTATACGCATGAATCCATTGATGAGGCCATGAGGGGAGATCAGAAGCACTATGGTATGTTTCCAGAGGTGAGCTTTGGGTTAATAAAGCAAAGATAAAAGTGTCTTCTGATAGTTTAGTGGAGGGATAATAGAATTCATCAGTTGAAAACAAGTAGCTATCTACTTACTTTTTCAGCTGATAAGAAAAAACAACCACACCAGCCAATTCAATGGGTGTTTGGTTATTTTTATGGCTTTTGAGGCTTATAAGCCAATTTTTCCTCCTCCAAACAGCCACTAATTGAGCATTAAAAATGTTGCCCCCGGTTTTCCTAATAATTTTATTGGCCCTAAGGCCATCACCCGGCTCACCTATATTGCACTTGGCCACACACTAAGAAAAATTAAAGTGTATTGATAAAATTTTAACGGTTAATGTTGGATCAAATATTGGACGGTTTGATTTTACATTTATGAGAATTGATCATGGAAGTTAATGGTACATTTATAAGACATAGGCTTTGTTTGCAATCTCTGATGATAAGTGTTTTTGGCTTTTTTTTTTAAAGAAAAAACACTTATTTTACGGGATAAGGTTCAGTTTGGTCCTCGAAGTTGCAAAAAGGGGGTCAAATAAGTCCTTATATAGAAGATTCTGTCCGGACGTGTCATTTGAGATGGCTCCTGGTAGAATTTTTTGATGAAATTTTTTGAGCATCTTATTCATTAAGTCTAGTTTACTCATACTAAATTTCAGATAAAAATTCAATCGGGAAGACATTCAAATGAATTCTTGAAGATAACTGTGCCGTTAAAAGCGCTGTTATCTTCAAGAATTCATTTGAATGTCTTCCCGATTGAATTTTTAGCTGAAATTTGGTATGAGTAAACTAGACTTAATGAATAAGATGCTCAAAAAATTTATCACAAAATTCCACCGGGAGCCACCTCAAATGGCACGTCCGGACAAAATCTTCTATATAAGAACTTATTTGACGCCTTTTTTGCAACTTCGAGGACCAAACTGACCCTTTACTCCTTATTTTACCAAACACTACCAACTTTTACTATTTCAGTGTTCGTGCAGAATCTACTTTTTACTTTTTCTATTACACAAAAAACACTTATTTTACCAAACACCACCAACTTTTACTACTAATCACTTTTTCCCAAAAGTGCTTTTATTTATGCACAAGTGGTTGCAAACAAAGCTATAATGCTACTGTTCGGATATTCGTTTGTAGTAATATGGTCATTAATGTAATAATGGAGCAGGTTTATTAGGTTGACCGTTGACCAATAAACCTACTATTTGTTTAATAATGATGAGTCATCAAATCGTCGGATCAAATCGTCGGACAATGACAGACCCAGACGTAATGTATACATGTCATTATTAGCATTTATTGACTATCTTAATTCAGAGCTTCAAAATAATGAAGTGCCAGATTGTTTTACGAAGAGAGTTTTTGTCACTTTTAGTCCTCGAAGTATTATGTCACTGACACTTTTGATACTCGACTTTGAGTTTTCCACTTTTAGTCCTTAACTATTGCGCGAAAGATACTTTTGGTACTCATCTTTGAAAATTTCCATAATTAGTCCTTCAACTTTCATCGAAGTGACACTTTTGGTCTCTTAAGTACTATAATAGTGATATTTTCAGTCCTACACTTATTGTGCCTAAATCATAGTGGAAGGATCACAAGTGTCAATTTGATAATATTCAGGGGACTAAATGTGAGAAACTTGAAAGTTGAGGACTAAAAATGTCTCTCTCACAATAGTCAAGGACAAAAATTGAAAAATTAATAGTTGAGTACCAAAAGTGTCACCGACACATTACTCGGGGGACCAAAAGTGGCAAAAACTCCATATGAAGACAACTATGTAACGGATGGTCCTGCTCCTACCTTTCCACTGGACGAATCGGAAGTGACGAAATGGGCAAGATGCATTGATTTCTAGTGTTTTAAATAGCATTAGCACCCAATGCAAAGAGACAAACATTTTTATTCACTCATACTCTGAAATACACATGTACCATCAAACAACATTCTAAAATACATTTAAACTTATGAGATATATTAGGAAAACTGTCAATTTGGTCTTTCATTGTACTGTCAATTAAGTCCTCATACTTTTAAAAAAATCAATCAAATCCTCAACTTTGTAAAAGCATCCAATTGAGCCTATTAGCAGGTTACCTGCCACGTCAGCAAGTCACCGCTGACGTATCTCGCATGTAGCATTCCAGTCAGCACCGACTTTACTGATGCAGAGCACACGTGGAAGCTCAGTAGGCCATTTACCAATGACGTGGCACACATGTGGACCGCCACGTGTGCACTACGTCATGGGGTGACCTGCTGACATGGCAGGTAACTTGGTAATTGACTCAATTGAACGTTTTCCCAACGTACAAGGATTTGATTGATTTGTTTTAAAGTCTGAGGATCTTATTGACTTTTTCGTGATAGTACGAGGACCGAATTGACAGTTTCTCGAATATATTATGCTTTGATCGTTATTCATTTGATTCTTCACTATATCTTTAATCATTGCACGCTACCCAACAAATTTGTCATTTCTGAGCGTTCAAATCATATTTACGTAGTTTAGCTTACGAAAAAGAGCTTAAACAGGTAAGAGCCTTAATAGAGAAGCAAACATTTGAATTATCATTTTGCAAAACTATTCATGTATTTGAGGGCAATATTTATAGTCTTTAAAGGCGAAGTCATTATTTGATGATAAAAAATATGTTTTCATCGAGTGTTTATTTCAAAAATAGCGTAATATAGTATGACGGCATCAAGATGAGTTGGACATTGTTTATTGAAGAATTGACTCAATGTACTATTAGAATAAACAATTTCTGCATGGCTCGCCGTAAGATATAGTAAACACCCTATTAATCAACGATAAGGGGTATCCACAAATGGGCTACCGTCATCCATGTGAAAGCATAAAATTTTGTTCCATGGGAAACTGATTGGAGCTAGGGTGACCGGGTGAGCACCAGTTCAAGACCGTAATTGATTGGGGCTAGGTGTGACCAAGTGAGCACCAGTCCAAGAATATAATTGGTTGGACTGGAAGTGGAGTTCGCAAAAATATCGGATCATATACCGAACCTATATAATGTCGTCCAAGACTAGATTGGACCAGATTTTCTGGATTTGACCGAACCGGAATTGGACTAGATTTGGATTTTTAATTAAAAACAATATTTTTTCTAATAAGTAAATAACTATGATGGCATAAATCTTTCTTGAATAAATATTCAAACAAAACTAAATCTAATCACTTATTAATATTTGTTACATACTAATACATTATAGGAAAAAAAATATATTTAAAAATAATACATGTTTGGCCTAACATGTTCGGGTGTAAATATTCTTGGTTTGGACCTTATCGGAACCAGAAACTCCAAAAAGCTTGACCAAAGACATGTTTGATATGTAACTACTCCGAGTTTGGTCTTTATCGATCGATCAGGTCCGGTTCGATTTTCCACTCTTTCAAAATTTCAAGAGTATATTTGCATAGACTTGTGGCAAAACTTTCGGAGAATAGACAATTTCAATTCTTTTTTTACCCTAGGGGAGTCGGGGGAGGGGGCTTGGGAGACTGGGTAAACTGGGATCATACCGGGACCTCTCATAAGGGAGAGTGAGTCGGTGACCAACAAAACTGGACCACTTTCTCACATACAACTTCAATTCCAAGAAAATATTTTAGCTTGCCCAAGTATTTGATATTTAATTTGGAACTCAAACGACCTTTCAAAATGACAATAAGAGATGTATTTTTTCCATCCAAGTAGACCATCAACGTAAGTAAGAGCGAAAGTGTGGATGGGACCCTATTGAAAAACAAGTTAGGTATGATGGGCTTGAGATTGGTTAAATCCAATCCTAGTGATTTGTGGTACCAATTACGTGAAGCATGTCATAATCCATAAAGAGTTTCTTGTAACATCCAAATGCAAGTTCACTACTCCTTGCAAATGTCTAGGGCATTCGTATATAGACATCTTCAGAAAAATCATTGTGAAGGAACACATTGCTGACGTTTAGCCGATGTATTACTTATTGGTTTTAACTACTACGACTTACATACATTGTAGTACTGTACTGTGACAAGTTTGACAAAAGAACAAACTCCCTCAACTTGTGTGAATCTCTTAGCCTGAACCATTAGCTTTCTAATGTTCCACATTGCCACTAAGTTTTTTATCCTTCGGAAGGTAAACCACCAAAATCAGTGGGGTAAATGTCGGGGTAAATTTACCATATTTTATTTGAAAATCATCAAAACAACACGAGAGGGGGACCCAACCAGAACTTCTCGGGAACAGTTCGAAAACAATACAAATAAGCATTGGGGGGACTAGGTCTGGCCCATTGTCGTGCAAAATCAACAATATCTAAAAGAAGGAATACCAAAAAGATCTGAGAAATAAGCTTTACGGACTGGAACCGTAAAATCCGTAACCCGAGTGAATGTTTGAAATTGGGCCGAGGACTAGTCAGCCAAGAAATGGGCCACCCAATTACCCTCGCGTAAAACATGCTCAAACCTGACCCCTTTCCTAATCGTCTGAAGCAAAATTTCCTGAAATGCTCTCTTCCATCTACCAGCTCCACCATCTGAGATGAAACATTGTCACTAAGTTTATATTTAATTTTATATAGCTACTTAGAATCTGCAACTATCCTTCTTGGTGGAAATTTGAGCAAAGTCTAGATGGCATTTCTTTTATAATGGTAATTCCCTTCTATATACTCCGAAGTTCTCATTTTCCTTATTTGGATGTCACTAATTTAAGCTCCCATTTCCTTAAATGGAAAGTTATCTACATCAAAACAGTGCAAAACAGTGTCAAACAGTGCCAAACAGTGTCAAAACAATAAAATTTACCCCCTTCGAGAAATCTTTTTCGAAACGGAGCCTGAACCTGAACCTCGAGAAATCTTTTTTGAAACGGAGCCTGAACCTCGAGAACCTGTTGTTTTTTATGCTGGACTGCGAGAAAACCTTTTCGATCAAGAACCTGGTTTTCGATGTTGATCCGTGAGAAAGACTTCTCGATCGAGAACCTGTACTGCGAGAAAGACTTCTCGCACCTTGCCTTCGAGAAACAGTTTTCGATGCCCGCCTTCGAGAAACCTGAAGTTCGAGAACCTGCTCTCGAGAACTTCTTCGATGTTAACCTGCAAAATATCTCAAACACATCGAAAACTCATAATTCTGAAATGCGCAGTTTCAAATTCCTTTATCACAAACGCTAATCGAAATCTTCCTGAAATTCCAGAAAAGCATCCAAAACAGGTCGATCACAACAAAAATGCATAAATCAAATTTTCGAAAAAAAACTGCTCTTCAGCGTCAATGGCAGATTCGAAAACGCAAAAACCTTCAATCGATTTCACGCTTGGCTCTGATACCAATTGTTTGACCCTGTATCAACAATCAATCTAACAATATATGATAGAGAAGAGAAGAACGGAGCTTGATTCAATACCAAACAAAGATTTCGCAATACAGAATATGGGTATCGAAAACAAAACTATCGGCTCTCTCTCTCACTAGAATGTTATGCGCTCGGAATAATCTGTGTAAAAAGCCTCTTTCACATTCCCTTAAAGGCAATATTTATATGCCTAAAGAATGTGTGATGTGACCTAAGCATCATGATTGGGCTCTTTTACTAATTGGGCCCAATAGACACTTTACACATTTCCTAATAAAGCTAATCTAACAATAGCTAACAAAGATCCCAATGGGCTAAAATATCTAGACAAAATAGCTACACAAATACAAAGATATTTATCAGGATTGGACACCATAAATATTCCTAACAGCTAGCTAAAGTAAGCTGCACTAGAATTTTCGAATGTATAAAAAACATTCAACATCATGTACATCAAGTTATATTTTGAAATGTATAGAAACTCTAGAGTCAATTATCCATGGACGAGCATCCGGCACTATATATGCCATATTCACTTGAATATCAAAAGAAGAACTCATAGCTTCATGATTTGGAATCATGGTTAGTTTACTTATCGCCATAGCTTATCTATGGAGGAAGAAAATATATACATATTTAGGAGAGTGAAGCTCCCCTCTTTTAAATGAGGGAGCATTCCCAGTTTTACATGCGTTCCGGCGTACGCATATAAAACCCGAATATCTCTCTCCAATTCTTCAAACCTTCTTCCCTTCGTTAACCTGAGTTCTTCCCTTCAGTACTTTAGAGGGGGTTCTTGAAATTCTTGACCAGACAATTCCTGAAGTTCTTAGCACACAAAATGAAGCTCCAAGAACTCAGAAGTTCTGAATTTGAAGTCTTAGGGAAGGAAGGACATATAAAAATAGCTACTATATATGAGGAAAACGAAGCACCTTTGCTAACCGGACCTTGGGAACGCATAGATTACCACCAGTTTAGTCGAGAAACCGAAAATCTTAAAGAGGTTGTATGGCAGGGGAGAGCTTACTTCTGCGCTTCAGATGCCAGGGGGACCACCTGTCAGGGGTAGAGGGCATCCCATTCCCATCCACCCCAGTTGTCGACCGCATAGCAACACTATCAGCAAAAAGAGGATTGCGCACTACAGCCGCAGGAGAAGCCCCCGACAAAGCCACACGCGCCGCCCAGTGATTCTTTGCTTGGCTGCTCCTCTGCATTGTGGTTGGGGCTTTCATCATATTCTCCTCTTTATCCAAAGAAGATCAGGATTTCTTTGTTAACACACTCACAAGGTTCAGGCAAACCGTGCAACTGGCCAAAGAAAGTGTAGATGATGTGATGAGGGTTGCAGCAAGAACGTTCGAAGCAGTGAAGAATACCTCTCAGCTAATACAACAACCATAGTTTTTTGTTTAGAATTTTTTTATGGTAGAGTATTCCGATTACTTGGAAAAAAATTGTAAAAAAATTCTTTCTTTGAAAAATTGAGATTCCATTTATCTCAAAAAAAGGAAGTGAAAAATTAGGACATTTTATTTCCAAAAATTCAGCTCTGATATCTTATAAAAGTTAAGAATGAATATAAAGAACAAAAGTATTGAGAGGAGAGATTAATATTACACCCCCCTTTTATTGACGGTGCATATATATGCGTATATATATTACATTATTTATGCATGGTTCTTTTATAGTAGATAGAAGGTGACTCGCATGTGCATTAACCATGCAATAATCAGAATCTACATAAATAAATTTGCATGCGCATGTTCATTTAATAGTAGGAAATATGTAACCTACATGAATATGAAAGTATAGTATAAGCATGTATAATATTAAAATATAACATGTCATAATAACATTACCTATTATTATTGTTATTTCTTGGATCTTCATGTTCGTGTGGTAATAAAATTATAGTTTGGATTGGGAGAGTATTCCTATATTCACGCCAATTACTCGATAATTATATATATAAAGTGTTGGTAATGTGTACCAACTTTTTATATAGAAATTTAGATATTCTGTGACTTATTTTTTTGTATTTTAAATTTGTATTATGTATATATATGAATGTCTATTGAAAAAATGTAACCCGAAAACAATCCATTGAGGTGGCTAGGGCTAGTTGGCCATGAGTCGTTGATGGACCAAATTAAAAGTATGTTGGCCACACCCACACTCACACTCACACCCACACCCACACACCCACAACCACACTCACACCAACACCCACACCCACACACATTAGCTATTGGTGGGTTCTTTATCTTAATCAACTAACATCTCCTAATTAACTTGTTGATTATTGAAATATATTCTTCATATTAATTAACTACATCCTCAGTGATATCACTACTACGTAGTATAATTTTATAACTTCGGTTCTGATGTACTAGTATAGTAGTGTCTTGATATTCACTACGGGGCGAGATTACACTATGATTATGGTAGGATGAATTCCAGTGTTACCACTTTCTTAATATAAATTCCAGTAGTTCTAATTTTTTTAATATAAATTTATTCTTTTGTCTCATTTAGTCCATGTTGCTATTGATTTATGTCTAGTATAATCACATTTTAAATCATCCCAACTTCAATTTCTGGATATGTCTCTAAAATTACCCTCGCACGCTAGCACTATTGGTTTTCACGATCCTCTTAGTCTAGGTATCCGTGAACAGTCTCTTCTCGGTCTTTGAATTAGAAAAAAAATCAATTCCAAAATAATTGAAGTTAGTTGATTAATTAAACAGAAGGGCGTGAATAACAATTTAATAAGATACATCTTCTAATTATTCTCTTTGCTCAATATACGCCATATCTTCTTCTCTTTGTGTGTACTATTATATTAGCATCTTTGGCAAATTGGTATCAGAGCTATAAATTAGTATCAGCTCTAGATGAATGGTACCTATTGTTGTAAAATGGGATTTTAAAAGAGAACTACATCCCAATCAAATGGTATTATTTCCAAGTACAAGACAAAATTAATAGCAAAATGGATCACATGAATATACTAAATTCATATGGCTGACTTCTTAGATGGAGGAACTAAATTCTGGTTATGGAAATAAAGTTGAGTTGTTAGTAGATTATGAATATATACTATTAACCTTGTAAAAATTCCGGCGGCACATGAGCACATAAACACGTGGAAATGATTCAAGTATAACTTCTCGATGAATCAAATTGATAGGGAAAAGATCAATGTGAAGAATTGCAAATTGAAGTGAAAATTGCAGCCGTTATGACTAAGTCGCTAAGAGTATAGATTCACAGAACCTAGAAGGCTTTTGTAGAGTTTTGAATTAGAGGAGGTGTTAGAAATAATTGATTCAGAATTGGATGAAAGTATGTTAGTTTAGCTGCATCACATATACAAATTCCTATATACTTACTATACATATCTCTTTTTCTCTACTTTTTTTAATGCAAACTTCTCGTTTCCATGGCGGTCTCCTCCTTTGCCTTGGTGTCATGTTTGATTTCGGGGAAAAATAAATAGTAGTCATATTTTGGAATTCCTAACCTCGTTTACTCCTTTTTAGGACAATTTCCCTTAATACTTCACTAACTGTGATTGCCACATGCCTCCATGTAGGGGTGGGATTTTGGAACCGGGAACCGTAGAACCGATTGGAATCGAACCGGTAACAACATCTAGGAACCGAACCGTTGACAATTAATGCCTCATTTGTAGGAACCGAACCGAAGCGGGTTATAACGGTTCGGTTCTCGGTTCCTATAAAAAATATGTGCATGGAACCGTTAAGGAACCGTTATAAAAAAAATAATAATATTAGTAGTAGTAGTAACAACAACAACAACAACAACAACAACAACAACAACAACAACAATAATAATAATAATAATAATAATAATAATAATAATAATAATAATAATAATAATAATAATAATAATAATAATAATAATAATAATAATAATAATAATAATAATAATAATAATAATAATAATAATAATAATAATAATAATAATAATAATAATAATAATAATAATAATAATAATAATAATAATAATAATAATAATAATAATAATAATAATAATAATAATAATAATAATAATAATAATAATAATAATAATAATAATAATAATAATAATAATAATAATAATAATAATAATAATAATAATAATAATAATAATAATAATAATAATAATAATAATAATAATAATAATAATAATAATAATAATAATAATAATAATAATAATAATAATAATAATAATAATAATAATAATAATAATAATAATAATAATAATAATAATAATAATAATAATAATAATAATAATAATAATAATAATAATAATAATAATAATAATAATAATAATAATAATAATAATAATAATAATAATAATAATAATAATAATAATAATAATAATAATAATAATAATAATAATAATAATAATAATAATAATAATAATAATAATAATAATAATAATAATAATAATAATAATAATAATAATAATAATAATAATAATAATAATAATAATAATAATAATAATAATAATAATAATAATAATAATAATAATAATAATAATAATAATAATAATAATAATAATAATAATAATAATAATAATAATAATAATAATAATAATAATAATAATATAATAGCAATAATAACCACCACCACAACAACAATAATAAAACAATATAAGATATTTAACTAACAATTCTAATTTAATCAACGGAAAAGAAGTAATAAATATTGTACATGAGGTTGATATAATACATTAAACTCCTTTCTACAAATCAAGTTTTGTTTCATCACATAAATTTTATAAATATAAAATAACCCAAATAACTTGTAGTTGATTTCACATATTTTACTTTACTATTTTCATGATATTTCTAATTATTAGATTTATTATGAATCAATAGAATGTAATAATGTTTTTTTTATATCTATACATGCAAACGCAATGTCTTTTTTTTTATGTTTTGAACGACTTGAAGTAGACGTCCTATTCTTGCTACTATGATGACGAGTAACCTCCATCGCTCCGACACTACAACGATTTTTAATGTTTCATTTATTACATGAAAATTTAAATCACTTTTGTTCTATTAAGTGTTCAAAGTTCATTAGTTAAGTTTTAGCTTTGATGTTTGAAGTGATTAGAGCTTCAAATAAAATTTTAATACTCGTGTTTTGAATTTTCGACGTGTTTATAATTATGTGTTAGTTCTTAGACGAGAAAAAATTATTCTAGGAACCGGTAAAAGGAAGAACCGAACCGTTTACTACCGGTTCGGTTCCATAACGGTTCTTGATTTTTTATATAGGAACCGAACCGATTTCATTAGTTAAAAATTTTATAACGGTTCCACTCATTTTGAGTAAGAACCGAACCGGTCCCAGCCCTACCTCCATGAATTACTATATTCATGTAATTTGCGTGATTGTAAACTAAAGGAAGAATTGACAATAAATATTTGAAAAATATAGAGAACACTCCAACTTGTTCATTATGAAACATGTTGATAGACTAATGTAAAATCTCTCATCTTTTTAAGATATGATGAAAATAATTCTTCATAGTATTAACATGCTCCAAAATAAGCATATTGATATGTTCATGATATTTGTTTAGTAAATATTAGCCAACCACTTCAATAGGGTCAAATCGGGTTTGAAATAGCCATACCATGACGTCATGCTATCATTTGTTAGGCTAACCGCAACCTTTTTTTGTTTTTTTTTTTTCAAATTGTCCATCAGTTTATACGTAGTCATTCACTAAACTTAGTTTTCCCTAATCAAGCACCATCAAAATGTTTACCTAGTAGAGGTTTTTTAGGTAAAGCCTTACTTTTAATATCGTACATCATTTTTTGCCAATTTATTTATGAATACTTATGATTCAAAATTTAAACATTTTTGTGTGAAATTAATAAATTTAAGAAAATATTTTAACGATGAGCTCTTAATTTTTTAACTCTTTAATCTGAACAAGAAAACGTTTGGCCTAAGAACATCCGGCAGTTAAAACTTCACATTTATGTAACTTTATATATGCAATATTGGTGTCACATAAAAGATAATAAAAAAATATGACTTTTGATAAAATTTAATAGGGAAAATTAATAAAAATACCCCAAACTTTGAAGGGGGTGTGATTTAAACACCCCAAACTTGCATATGTAATTTAAATACCCTAAACTTTAAATAAAAAGTTATTTTTGCACCATTGTCATGTATTATTTCTTTCAAAAATGTAAATTTATGGGGTTAGTTGCCTAATTTAAAATAGAAAATTGAAAGTGTTGCAATTATATAGATTGGGGGTAACATTATTTATTTTCTAATGGAGGTTTAGAATGATAATTTTGTCTTCATGAATTCTAAAATAATTTCAATCATGCAATTAACACCATAAATTTACATTTTTGAAAGAAATAGTACTTGACATGGTGCTAAAATAACTTTTTATATAAATTTTGGGGTAATTAAATTACATATGTAAGTTTGGGATGTTCATCTCACACTCATTTAAAGTTTGGGTTATTTTATTTATTTTACCCAGTTTAATACAATTTGGAGCACAAATAAAAAATAGAGGTTTTTATTTCTCATATGTCCAGCGTCCCTGCCATTTGCCCAACCCCTTTTTCTCCCTTCGCATACCTATGTATTGTGAATGGGGTGCCAAAATCTCACTCATGAGTGTCAGGGAACCACTTGACCCCCCCCCCCCCCCCCATCTTACCATTTTTCTAGACGAGAGTTAAAATCTTGAAATTGAGGGTGAAAATCTCAACATTGACATTTCTAAAAATTGCAATCAACCTTATAAACCTAATTCTTTTCAGGCTATCATTTTAAGTGGGATGATATCATCAAAAGTTCAAACTTCTAAATTAACTTTGCAAGAATGAATTTAGAGTTTGTTTGATAACTTAAATTGAATATACTCAAACTATGGCTAGATTCGATATATTGTAAATACAACCGTTCAATTTCAAATTGTTGAATTGTTCAAAATTCAAATGAGGTTTGTATAAATATGTGTATGACCTTATAAAAACAATTGTTTACTTGTAAATTTAGTTTACAAGTATGGATTTAGAGTTTGTTTGATAACTTAAATCGAATATACTCAAATCATGGCTATATTTGATATATTAGAAATACAACAGTTCAATTTCGAAGTGTTGAGTTATTCAATAATGAGGTTTGTATGCATACTTGTACTACCTTAAAGATATACTCACTCCGTCCCGCAAAAAAGTTTTCAGTTTGACCTACACACATATTAAGGAAATAAACTTACCAGGGGGTAAATTTTACTATTTTGACACTGTTTCAACACTGTTTGGCACTGTTTGACACTGTTTTGCACTGTTTGGCACTGTTTTGATGTAGCTAACTTGTCATTTAAGGAAATGAGATCTTCTTTTTGGGACTGCTAAAAAGGGAAAGCGGGAACTTCTTTGCGGGACGGAGGGACTATTGTCTATATGTACAAACATTGGTTTAATTTGTATACACACATAGATCCGGGTCTCACTTTGTTTATGTTGCACACATGAATGTGTCTTGTGGATTCATATGAATATTTAATTTGTAACACAAAATATTAGTAATATACTCTCTCTGTCCCACAAAATTTGAACAATTTGACTTTTCTTGATCAGTGGTAGTAATATTTGAATAATAATTCTAGTTATTATATTTGTATAAAACTTTTAAGTATATACTTTTATGAAAATATTTTGGTATTGAAATACATACAAATAGGAACAAGTAATACTAATTTTTTGGTAGATGTCTACTCTCACAAAATTAGTACTAGTTCTTTGGTAGATGTCTACTTTTATGAAAATATTTTGGTAGATGTTACTAGTTCTTGATTTGGTAGATGTCTACTCTCTATGTATTTTATAATGGTCGAAGTCTAATCTAATCCGGTCATATTATGTTCTTGTCTTGTCCGGTCTTTCAAGTCTAGTTTGAGATTGAAATCGGTCCAAGTAAAAACAACCTTAAGGGCATGAGAGGAATACTTGGGAAAAATCTAGTCTAACCGTATAAGTGTCTCCTTAAGATGATTTTCTCATGTAATAAACATCTTCTAGGATAGAATGACTTAATGTTGTCGAAGGAGATCAATGAACTTAATGATTCACGTCAATGGAAGGACAAAGATGGATATTGGTATAAATAGAGCTATGGTCATTATTCATTAGACTACATTTCAAAATAGCACGTCTTAAAAGAAAGGTGGTGACCTTTTTTAAAAAAGAACATATAGATGTGTTTATCACACAAAGGCTCATATGAGATTCAAAGGTCAAAAAATATAAAATATCGATCTTATCAAAATCTGAGCTGGCCAGACTACGATGTGCGTACGTGTGAGGTTGAACTCATTTCTTATTGCGTACTGGTTTTCCCTCACAAAATTTGAGTACCCCTCGAGGCCTCACCAAATAATCAAGGTTGCCTTGTAAAAAACCTCTAACTTTGCTTAGAAGTTTGAGTTTGGAAAACTTTCTCCCCGAAACTACTTTTGGGGAACGTAACTCCGGGTGATAATTTCTCATTCAGTTCAAAATGATTTTTTTCACCTTACAAAGCGCTAATTAGATTTACTCCACTAAAAATGAGTAGCATCTATATTAGCTCAAAGGTGACAAAAATATTAAGAGCCTGTTTGGTGATCATGTTTTTTGGATTATCAGTCTTATAATCCAACTTTTTTATCAAACTTGTAACTTATGTAATAATCAAAATAAGTAAGTGTGAAGTTACTTTTCTAACTGGATTGACTGAAGTTACTTTAAAGGAATATTTTAGATATTTTTTCATCTTTATTTTATTAATAAAATATATTTAAATATATTTATTTCATAAATAATCAAAATCAGTCAATCCAACTGCTTCAACCAGAATTTCTAAAATTTCAGCAAAATCAACTTATTAAGCCGTGTTACCAAACACACGCTCTAAGTAAATAACCACTTTTCTGACACAGACCGGGTTTTGAAAACCCGAATTAGTTGTAACTTGTGAGCCATAAAACATAATCAACTCAAATCTTTAACAGGTCTGTTATCTGTACTCACTCGTATATTCACTCTTACACCCTCCAATGTGAGAGACTTTTTCTGTCCGTGAATCCCGTTCACAACCAAAACATGTCTTATTTTGTCAGTCCAAAACACATCTTGTTTTGCACAGACAAAACAAGACGTGTTTTGTCTGCGAACGACACTCACATACAACAAAAAGCCTCTCACATTGATGGGTTATAAAAGTGGTGGGTATAAGGGTGGGTACAAACAGGGGCGGAACTACATAGGAGCTTGGGGTGCTTGTGCCCCTGCAACTTTTTTGTTTTTTAGTATTATGTATATATATGTGTATATATAAATATATTAATATTTAGTATATATAATACTGGAAATACGAAAATTGTGGTCGTCTCCCTAGGGTTCCCCTAGTGGTTTTGTTCCCGGCGGTGAGTCGCTCACGGTGTCCGGTGATTTTTCTTCTTGAAGTATGAGTGTGGTAAGTTGGAACTGCAGAGGGATATCGAATGGAGCAACAAGGCAGGGAGTGACGGATTTGGTTCGGTCACAGCGGCCCGAGATTTGTTTTCTCATGGAAACTAAAACCAGAAGCCAGCGGTCGAAGGAATTGTTGCAGAGCCTAGGGTTCATGAATTTTGCAGGCGTGGACAGTGAAGGTCTCAGTGGTGGTCTCGCCCTGGGATGGAAGGACGATATTGAGCTTACAGTCCGAGCGTCTTGTTCAAACTACATGGATTGCGAGGTCCGTTTGCTACCGAATGCACCAGTTTGGCGCTTGACCGGCTACTACGCATTTTCAGAATTAATTCGAAGAAGAGAAGCCTGGAATATGTTATGCAATCTTGCAGAAGGTAACACTCTTCCATGGATGATTATAGGGGATTTTAATGATATCCTGTATGAATCCGAGAAGAGGGGAAATATTCCGCAACAACCTTGGAGGTTAAGAGGCTTTCGGGAGGCAGTCATCAGTTGCGGGCTACGTGATTTTCCCTTCCAAGGGTATCAATTTACTTGGGACCGGGGCAAAGGAAAATCTTATTGGGTTGAAGAGAAATTGGACCGCATTCTGGTCAATGATGATTGGTGGAATATGTTTATGGAAGCTCAGGCATCTTCGGTTGAAGCGCCCTCCAGTGATGATAAGGCATTATGGGTAAGCGTTAAGCCAACACAATACGGAAAGAAACCAAAGGCTTTTCGTTTTGAAAACGTATGGCTGAAAGAAGATGAGTGTAGAACTGTGGTGATTAACAGTTGGAGTGCAGGTCATGACTTATCAGTTAGTGAGCGTATCTTGTTTTGTGGAAAAGAACTGATGCGATGGGATAGTAGTAGACCAAAAGGATTCAGGAACCAAATTCAGGCGTGTAAAACGAAACTGATTAGGCTCCGCGGACGGTCTGATCTATGGGGTTTAAGTGAGTTTAATCGGCTTAAAATTGTTATCCAAAATCTGATGGAGAAAGAGCATGTGTACTGGAAACAAAGAGCTAAAGAATTTTGGCTGAAGGAGGGTGATATAAATTCTAAGTTCTTTCACAATGTGGTTAAACAGAGACAGAGACGCAATCGGATCCAGGGATTGCGAGGAAATGATGGTTTGTGGATAACAGATCGGCATGAGCTGGAAGGGGAGGTAAAAAATTATTTTGTGAATATTTTTCAGGCCGAGGCAAGGGAGGATATGATGGAGGATATGAACATTCTGAGACAGGTTTAAGATCAGCAGAATGAAATCTTGTTGAAACCGATTAGCCCAGAAGAAGTGAAAGATGCTATTTTTGACATGCATCCGGATAAAGCCCCGGGGGTGGATGGCATGAATCCGGCTTTCTTCCAGAAATTCTGGGATGTTGTAGGAGCGGAGGTAGTTCGGCTATGCAGAGGTATTTTTAATACTGGTGTGCTACCTCAGGAATTAAATATCACTAATATTGTTCTTATTCCCAAAAAAGAAAAGCCAGAAACCATGGGGGATTGGAGGCCCATTGCTTTATGTAATGTGGTTTATAAAATTTTCTCTAAGGTGATTGCGAACAGGCTAAAGCTTTTGCTAGGGATGTTGATAGGAGAGAATCAAAGTGCTTTTATACCAGGCAGATCTATTGTGGATAATATAATAGTGGCCTTTGAGACCCAGCATTTTCTGAAAAGAAAATGTAAAGGAAAGGAGGGATGGGTGGCGATGAAACTGGATATGAGTAAAGCTTATGACAGGGTGAGTTGGATTTTTTTGAAAAATATTATGATTCGAATGGGCTTTCACTCGAAATGGATTGATATTATTATGATGTGTGTAGCTACGGTTAGTTATTACATCCAGTTTGATAAGGACCGTATTGGCCCGATTATTCCGGGTGCCTGAGGCAGGGAGACCCTTTGTCTCCATATCTTTTTATTTTGGTTGTAGAGGGACTTAGTGCGATGTTGCGACGAGCTGAACAGGTGGGGAACCTCCACGGTATCTCGGTCTGTCGAGGTGCCCCAAGGGTCTCTCATTTACTTTTTGCTGATGATTGTTTCCTATTTTTTAAGGCAGCAGAGGCAGACTATGTAGCAGTTAAAAATATTTTATTCAATTATGAAAAGAGATCGGGACAGATGGTTAATTTTGGCAAGTCTTCTCTGGCCTTTAGTCCGAATGTAGGGGAATTGTTTAAAGAGCATTGCTGCCATTACTTCGGTATTGATCGCGAAGGAGGGCAGGGTCTTTATTTGGGACTTCCGACGTTGGTGGGAAAAAATAAGAAAATGATTATGAGCTATTTGCGGGATCGTATTTTCAGCAGAATTAAAAGCTGGAACAATAAATTTCTATCCCGGGCAGGGAGGGCAGTCTTACTCAGGAATGTGGTTCAGGCAATGCCCAGTTATGCAATGAATGTTTTTCTTTTGCCAAGAGAACTGTGCGATGATATTGAAAAACTTATGAATGGTTTTTGGTGGAGGGGAGCTAATTTTGAACAAAGAGGTCTGCGATGGAGGAAATGGGAGGCTCTTTGTAAACCTAAGGAGGCTGGAGGGCTGGGTTTTAGGAGGATTCGGGAGTTTAATCTTGCAATGCTGGCAAAGCAAGGGTGGCGTTTAATTTCGGAGGAACAGAGCTTGATGAGTAGAGTCCTGAAAGCCAGATATTATCCGGCCACTTCCTTTCTGGATGCTAAGGTGGGTAATAATCCCTCGTTTATTTGGCGGAGTATTGTTGAGTCTCAAGATATTCTGAGAAGAAATATTAGGCGTAGGGTGGGTAATGGCATTGACGTTCAGGTCTGGGCGGATGCGTGGCTACCGGGACAGGGGTCTGGAAGAATTACTTCGGACAAACCTCCGGGCATAAGAGACATGAATGTTGCTGCTCTAAGGAATATTACCGGTAAGGAGTGGAATAGGGATCGGATTCATAATCTTTTCAATGAAGAGGATAGGAAGCTCATCTTGAGCATTCCGATTAGCTTGAAGGACCGAGGGGACTCTTTTTGGTGGATTGGAGAAAAACATGGCAACTTTTCAGTTAAGAGTTGCTATAGGAGCCTTATGGGTGATCAGTAGTTAGCTGGAGTTTGGGATGGATGGGGTCGGTTATGGGACCTGCAAATTCCCCCAAAGTTTAAATATTTTGCATGGCAAGTCTTAGATGGAACATTGCCAACGGTGGAAATGTTGAGGAGGAAGGGTATAGAAATTCAAGGAGGATGTAAAGTTTGTGGGACTTCGGATGAGTCGCTAGATCACGCGGTTCGGTCCTGTCCAGGGGCGGAGGAGGTATGGCAGCGGGCGGGTTTTCAGACCGAGAAAGAGCAGAAGCCGGTTGGGGAATGGTTAAAGCAGCAGGTCAGGCAGGTTTCTTCTTTAAGGAGTGGCAGATTTATTGCTATTCTTTGGTGCATTTGGAAGAGGAGAAACAGGTTTATTTGGGAGGACAAGCTACACACGGGGGAGGAGGTTTTACGTATGGCTGAAGGCATGCTTCAACGGTGGAAAGCAGCGCAGAACCCAAGCAGACAGCCGACGGCTGTCACCGGGCAGGCTGGGAGTTTCATAGCAGCGGGGGCAGCAGGACCTGTTGAAGGAAAATGGAGAAAACCGGCGGCCGGAGTGGTCAAAATAAATGTAGATGGCGCGATGAACTTAGGGGGAGGTGTCCGAGCTTGGGGTTGGGTTGCCCGAGACGAAAATGGGGTGTTCTTGAGAGAAAAAGGTGCATCAAGTAGGACGGAGTGGACGGCGGAGGAAACGGAGGCATGGGGTGTTCGAGATGCAGTTCAGGAGGCCTTGGCAGCGGGTTGGAACGAAGTGATTGTGGAGTCTGATGCCTTGACGGTTGTTCAAGGGTTGAAGAAACAAATCGGTTTTTCTTGTCTTTCGTTGATTCTTGATGATATTAACGTTTTACTTGCCTCAAAGAGTCAGTTTAGTGTCTCTTATTGTAAAAGGTCTGCGAACCATGTTGCTCATGCATTAGCGAGAGCGCATGTCCATTCACCAGATCAGCAGATTGCTTATGAGTCTGCACCGTTTTGTATTGTTAGCCAGCTGGCTAATGACCTTTTGATTTAATAAAATTGGGAGACTTTGATGATAAAAAAAATACTGGAAATACAATGTGGGATAGTGAGATACTGGTTACGTCAATACGTTGTGCCAAAAGATAAGCCACGATGTTTGTTTCCCTCTAACAGTGAGATAGTGTCAAAGATAAATACAATTGTTTGTTACTCTACTGTAAGGTGTAAGACCGTCTTCATCGTTGTAAGACCGTCTTCATCGTTGGAGTTTTGAATGTACACCGCCACACACTTAAATAGAGGAACGGAAAAAGAAATACTACGTACTAAGAAAGATAAGTTGCCGTATTTGCATATAACTTTATAAATATATAGTACTAGTTTTCTAGCCCGTGCGATGCACGGGCAGTACTTAATTTAGCTAATTTTAAATGAGATTTTTTTGGAATCATATACTCCGTATATGCGTCTCAATCCAGACTGAACTTAATCCAGGCATATCTTACCCAGACATGCGTCTCAATCCAGACTGAACTTAATAGAAAGAAGTTAACAACCCTTCAGTTTAATGGAGAGCCTGTTTGATAACACTAAAATTGATCGAATCAATTGATTGATTCTACTGAAATTGATTAAGTTAGGGTTGTATGGTATGCATAATTATGTCTTGATTATAATAGAGAGCCCTTTTGATACTCTTTTTTAATTACTACACATGAGTTCGTACAAATTCAAAAATTTGAGTTCAAACAAATGTTTATTACCCCTTCCAAATTTAAATTAGAAAATAACAAATCTATTTCAAATTTTATCAATATGATGTAACCATTATTTTCCTTGGATAAAGTAATTTTTATTGTTTTAAAAATTCTATTTAATTAAAAATTGGATTCCTGGCTAAATTGCAACATTCATTAATACATACAGTTTAAATACGGTTAAGTATAGCTAGCCTAAATTAATCTCTACGTAGGTTTTGTGTTTCTAAATGCTAAAATTAGAGTTTAAAATAAAGCATGCATCCCTACGTAGATTTTGAAGTTATTAAGTTACCAAATAAGTTGGATTTCCATATCAACGTGTAATAAAAAAAGAATGTTTACAACAATAAAAGTTTTAATATTAAATAAATAATTATTATATATGATGACATGGCAAGGTTATGTGGCGCGTTGTATGCTCTTAAAAAGTTCCTCTTTTATATATATATATTGATTTGTACTTTTATACGGATAAGATTATTTTCCCTATCCTATGTTGTGTGTTGACGGTGAAAATGGAACATTTGATCTATACGTGAATGTGATTATTCTAGCCTTCTAGGGATAAAAATTTATAGTTATTTAGAAATAGAAATTATTTACAAATAATTATATATATATAACTAAAATAAAGAGTTTTTTTTTTACAAAAATGTGACTAATGACTAAAGTAGTAGTGAAATCATACTAACTTATGTTCAATTTTTAAATTTAAGTTACCATAAAATTAAATTGTAGTAAGTATATTAATTTTTAATTTAGTAATATCTCTTTAAAAACTAATTATTTATGAAAAATATTACCAAGATTACGAGTAATTTTAGTAATTTCTTACGTAGTATTTCCTTCATAGTACTACACTTTGGAGTGTAACTTTTTTGATAGGAAATTTTTATTTCAATTGGTTAAATAAATTTTTGATAAAGTGGATTCTAAAATAAGATCGACATAGGCAGATATGTTCATTCTTTTGGAGAAGAGCGAAACATGAAGGTGGCTAGTTAGTTAGGAGGATGAAGGATTATGGACCGTTCTTCATCGAGTTTGCTACCGCATGCGGTGTTACTCCCAACATCATTGAATACACTGTGATGCAGCTTACTAGCCTCTTCGGCACTTCATCTTTTTTCTGTCCTGCTTGCTGGAGACTGGAATTCCATGGCCGTAGCAAGCTACTCGCCTTACTTGAGACTTTATCTTTCCTATTATGTGCCCCTCCAAGACCCCCGAGCTGGTTCCGCCACTGGGTACAAACAGGGTCGGTCCTAAATAAGATATTGAAGACCATGTTCAAAATTATATAAAAGGCCCTAAATTGTAAAAAAACTATGTCTCAATGTTAAAATTAATTCTCCCTATTGGTAATTAATTTAATTTTAACAATTACAATTTACATATTCAAAAACTACATTAAAAACATACTCCCCCCATCCCGAAAAGGTTGGTCAACTTTGACTTTCACGTGGACTAATAAAATAAAAACTGTGTGGTTGATATTTGTGCAGAAGAGAGATAGTCAACTTTAGCCACATATTCCTTACTTTAAATGAGAATGACAAAACTTTTTGAGACATCCAGAAAGAAAATTTGACAAACCTTTTCGGGACGGAGGGAGTATATAAAGTTGCAAAATTCAAGTTAAAATTTAGTTAAGAATTGATATCTCAATTAAGTGAATACGATGAATATGTTGGACTTAAAAAGTCATTTTAACAACTCAATTTGAGACTGAAATAAAGAGTATAATATAAAACACATGCAGCGAAAATAACAAACTTAAAAACACAAAATGTAAGTATAAAATGTAACAAAAAACTTATTCTGATCACTAACAAAAAATAATATAACAAAAGAAATCCAAATAAAAAAAAATGATATCTGACTATAAGGAAAACAAGAAAGTAACTTACAAATTAAGTATATACGAACTACCGTTGTATAGTAAAGCCATCCGAATAATACTTGTAGCTAAATACTTAAATTTATTGTGTTCATTTACAATAAGTTGGAAGTAATGTTTTAATTGATTTGATTAAGGTATTTATACATCTAATGACCACGTTTTTCAACTAACTCATTCGGTGAGTTGGTAAGCCGCTAGCTCTCTCCCTGGTGACACGAGTTCGTTACCCCTCGCAGCAATTTTTTAGATTAGGCTCACCAGTATGAATATTTGGCTAAGTATTTAAAAATTGGGCCCTCTGTCAAAATTGGGCCCTATTCGTCCGCACCGTTTGCACAGTGCCAGGGCCGGCCCTCGGTACAAATAATATTTTATTATTTTTAATAATACTTTGTGTGTTCCACATTGATAGTCTCATCATTTTGTTTTAGAATGTCCCAAATTAATGATATCATTTTGTCATACACATCTTTATATAAAGTGTCCATTTTAAACTTATCTTTATTGGTAAATCAAACTTTTTAAAGGGATATTTTTTTTTATAAAAAGGCATTACCCTATTAAATCTTGTGCCCGAAAAATACTCACTCGATATCATATACTCCCTCCGTCCCAAAATTAACTTCTCACTTTCCTTTTCGGACAGTGTCGAAATTAACTTCACACTTCAAAACTTTCCTTATTTGGCAAATAATCTACATCAAAAAAGTGTCAAACAGTGTCAAACATTGTTTAAACAGTTCAAAACAGTGCACTCCACAGTAAAGTCAAATTTATTTTCTTAATCTGTGTGAAGTCAAACTGTGAAGTTAATTACGGGACGGAGGGAGTAACTTTGTCAAGTTTGTACAGAAGAAAGAGAAATAATAAGAATGATAAATTAACTAATTAAATGAAAATGAAAAAGTTAATTTCTAAACAAAAAAAAAAGGAAAGATTCAAAATTACTCCGTATAAGAGAAGAATGGAGTACTGGTCTACTATCTAATACGTAGTATCTTGTGAGAGGTTATTTTATTTTTTTTATTTGTTAATCTCCTTGACAGACAAAAAACACATGTTTTTTTCTGTGAAAATGTTCACAAATAAAAACATCTTTATTTCATCTGTGAGCATGGTATTCACAAATCACAAATGAAAAACAGCCTTTCATAAGGGTGCATATAAGGATCACTATGAGAGGGAGGGTGCAAATAAACTTATTGATTTGACTATATATCCATTTGAACATGCATTATAGTCTAGTCTTGCTAGCCTAGCAGAGCATATCTACCTTTTGGACAACACAACATACACACCTCCTGAACCCTCAGTCCAAAAAGCACTACGTATGATATCTTCTCTCTCAGTCTCTTCCTCTCTACATACCTCTGTCTCTAAATGCTTAGCTTCTTCTTAATTAATTTACTGTTCTTATGACTTATTCTCAGGAAATGGAGGAAGACAACGAGGGTAAGATCAAGCTAGGCATCGTCTACAACCTGGTTCCATCTCTCTCCCTCATCTTCTGCCTTCACATTTCATTAATTCCTTGATTTTGTCTCATATATTTAATTTCTCGGTGATCTGTTCTCGAAGCTGATTAATCAAGTATGGTAGCGTTTATCGATATTTGTGTAATTAAACTTGAAAGTCCGGCCACTAAATGTCATAATTAATTATTGTTTGGTAGGATGGGATTATGACACACATAAGATGTAGGGGTGACAAAGTCATTAGAGAGATTTTGATGGCTTATTGCGATAAGAAGCAAATGGAGTATAGGGATATCTCCTTCTTGTACAATGGCAAGCGCCTCCTGGTCAAGAAGACCCCATTTCAGGTATATCTATATCTACCTCACTAATTCTGCATTTATTCTCATTGTTAATACCTATTTAATGACACTACTCCCGGCCTCCCTATATTTTATTTTCAATATACCCCTTTTTGAAAATTATTGGAAGTTGGAATTGAACATTAATTTTCTTTTTTTTCTTAACATTCCCATTATTTTAAAAAATTTACCCTTTTTTTGTACTTTTTTTCCCTTGCATTTCCATCTGATCTTCTATTTTTGTTCTCGGTCCTACTGTCTTCTTTTCTAGTTTCTCTTTTTGCACCTTTGCATTCGATCATTGACATGTACTCTTGCAATAAGAGTTTTGTTTACTGTTTCAGTTATTTATTACTTGGACAGTAATCTGTCCCAAACCAGACCTGACCAGACAAGATTTGGATAGTTATAAAAATAAAAAGAAACCTGACATTACCAGCTCAGGCCAGCAAATTACAGTCCAAGTAAAAACATCCTAAGAGCCCGTTTGGTAACAGTGCACTGAAATTGGTTGAGTCAGTTGATTCTGCTGAAATTTATGAAATTTTGGATGATGTGACTAGACTAGTTGATTATGCTGATTTATGAAAAAAATATTTAAAATGTATGTAGTATTTATTAATAAAATAAAGAAAAATATGTATGAAAAAATAGTTAAAATGATCCTCTACAATGACTTCAGCCAACTAAGCCAAAAAATTAACACTAATCTTACTTTTTCTTTATTATTACACAATCCAGTGCACCAAATCAAAAGTTACATGTCTGATGAAAAATGACTAGTCAACCTATAAGCCGAAAACAGAGTACCAAACTGGCTCTGAATTAAGGAGTGAACCTAACCCAATCTTATTTGTAAACAAATTATAAATAGTCACAAATTTTTAAGCTTTGTTTGTGTTTACTCCTACCACTAGCAATTTCTTTATCGATTACACTCCGTTATAAGAATCAACTAGATATATTTTAAAGGGAAAAGGTGCAAATAGCTCATGTACTAACCAAAAAAGGTCAAATAAACCCTTATTTAGGAGGCTCTGTCCGGCCGTCGCCATTTGGGGTGGTTCCCGGTGGAATTTTTTGATGAATTTTTTTGAGCATCTTATTCATTAAGTCTGGTTTACTCATACAAAATTTCAGCTAAAACTTCAATCGGGAAGGCATTCAAATGAATTCTTGAAAATAACTGCGCACTTAGAAGCACAGTTATCTTCAAGAATTCATTTGAATGCCTTCCCGATTGAAGTTTTAGCTGAAATTTGGTATGAGTTAACTAGACTTGATGAATAAGATGCTCAAAATATTTCATCAAAAAATTCTACCGGGAACCACCCCAAATGACGACGGCCGGACAGAGCCTCCTAAATAAGGGCTTATTTGACCTTTTTTGTTAGTACATGAGCCTATTTGCACCTTTTCCCTATTTTAATTTACGCATTGCGTACTTGGAATTGGAACTTTTATATATGAACATTTTAGTCTTCAAATGTTACCTATTTGTACCTTGTACACATTCACTGATTCAAGTACTCAGATACTGAAATGATTATCAGTATTATGACATTATAAGACATTGATTATAAGAGCAACATAGTATGATTATGTTATAGGCATAACATAATCATACATGATTTTGTTATAGGCATAACATGATCATTTCAGGATGGCTATAATTATTCTCATGTAAGGAAATAAATAGTACCCATTCCTATTTATGAGTGAAGTTTCCTTAACTAACAATATTAGTAAATAATCTGCAGCTGGGGATGCAAGATGATGACGTGATAGAGGCTTTCCGTCACGTTTCCGGAGGTAGGTAGTCGGCTGGCCACTCGTCTTTGATGGACCAAATTAAAAAGAACATTGTTCACTCCTACTTTGCTCTATTTATTGCTAGTTTAATCATACTCCGTAGATTTTAATTAATTAACTTGTTGATCGTTGTAATTATTAATTCCAACTTTACTGCTCGAGACTTTAATTCATCATTATTATAGCTCTGGTTAAATATCCGATACTCGCACACTATTTAATTATCTGAGTCTCTGAGATGGTTCACTTTGATTGGTATGTTTTTTGAAGTGGTGTTGTATGTAGCTTCGAAAAGATTTTATAAAATATAAAAAATACAAATAAGTTTTTTTTTGTAAAATATAGGTTTCGAGATAAATTTTATAAGAAACGCAATTTTTTTGAAAAGATAAAGTCGTACAAAGATTAACGCAATTAAAAAAGGATGACACCCCATCCCTGAGGGACCCCCAACACTGACCGGACGGTACGATGGGAGAATGTAAATTGGATTATAATCATAATCTGACAGATAGAGAGTGTGGCACTGTCCCCGGTACTTGCAGAAGCCCTATGCATTTTTAGCATAGTAACCTATCATCGCAGTTGCCGGGATTTGAACCCAAGACCTAACCCTTTTGACACTCCCACGCAGTGGCGTATCCAGAAACTTTGGCGAGTGGGGGCAAACTTGACTACAATTTAGTCTCATATTTCACAAATAACAAATCACATTATTAATATTGTTTGATTAAATTTAGTTTATAATATCTATGTACAAGTATGAAAAAAAAAGAAGATTAATTTATAGGAATTTTATCAATCAAAGACTTGAAAGTTAAGTTAATTACTCCGTATCAATTTTGGACCTAAAAGATATTTTGAATCAATAAGGGACCTGAAACATCTAAAACTATCAATTTTGGACCTCTCTCATTAACACCGGCAGTTTATTCTTTCACCTCTCTAATAGACATGTCACCTCTTCATTCTTTCACTGACATCAAGCATTATCGTCACCTCATCTTCCAAAACAAAACCAACCTGAGATTACTAAATTTTCCGAGCTCACTTCCTCTTGCTCATCAAATTGGCTACCTGAGAGGTTGAGACTACGAAATCTTCCAAGCTCACTCATCTTAGTTCTTCCTTCTCATCAAATCGACGACCTGAGATTACTAATCTTCCAAGCTCACTTCTTCCTACTAATCAAATCAGTGTGTCTTGGATGTACGAACAAGGAAACATATCTAGGCATCACGGACAAAAGGTTTGTTAAGAAACCATTCTTCATTGTGTATGGAGCGAGATTTCAATTGGTTGTATAAGTTTTGTGAAGGGCAGGTTTTTTGCTTGAAGTGCTGCGTTACAGAATGAGATTGCGGCCACATTATTCCGTCAAAATAAACCGACAGTGTTAAATAGATGAGTCCAAAATTGATAGTTTAGGATGTTTCAGGTCCCGTATTGATTCAAAATATCTTTTAGGTCCAAAATTGATAGTAGACTCAACTTTCGGGTCTTGGACCGATAAAACTCCTAATTTATATTACGGGTGTGTAAAGATGTAATTGCAAATAAAATGTAATAAATTTACCTAAATATAAGTTAAACAGTCTTAAACATAACATAATTTAGTGAATTTTTTAGTCTTTCATTCTTTTAATATTAAAGAAAACACTTCCAATCCTATTTTAGAATTTTTTTCTACATTTAACTCTTAATTTGAGTAATTTCTTGTAAAAATTTGGACATATATATAGGGGTTGGGTTGGGGTTGAGTGGGAGCAGCTGCCCCCGCTGCCCCCATAGTAGATACGCCACTGCTCCCACGCTACCAGTTGAGCTACGTCCACCGGTAAAGATTAAGACAATTGTAGTGCGTGATTAGTTTCTTACTCGTAGTATAGACCAAGCAATATACAAATGCAGTGCAGCAATGGTATCAAGCCGGAACCAAAAGAGGCGCGGAAGTAGGGGTGGACATATCGGTTTTCGGTTTGGTTTTTATCAGTTTTGGTTCGGTTCGGTTCAGTTTGGAATGTTTTGGGAGAATTATTAACAAACAAAAACCATACTATTTTTTGGTTTGGTTCGGTTCAGTTTGGTTTGGTTTGGATTTGTTGTTTTTTAATAATATATGAAGGTTTTATTGAATTTCTTTAGTTCGGTTCGATTTTGTTCGGATTTTATCGGTTTCAGTTCTGTTCGGTTTAATACATTTTGGATGTAAAATTCTACCAAACTCAAACCAAATTGCATACGGTTCAGTTTAGGTTCGGTTTGGTACGGTTTGGTTTGGTTAAATCAAACCAATATGCCCACCCTTACGCGGAAGTTATGAGTACACCACTCTTATCCTATCAGATCATACTTAAAAAACATACTCCGTATAAAAAAGAGGAAATTGTAGTCAAAGTTAGATGTGTGAATAGTGCAAAAATCTTAATATTGTATCTGTAACTTTTAAGAAACGGAGGAAGTAATATATAGTAGAGGACATATTTGTAATTTTATCATTCTTCGTTTACTATAAATTAATATACATCAGGACACCCTATTAGGGTGAGCCATTATTCCACAATTATTTTTCCATATGGTATCAGATCCCTAGGTTTCCCTAGTTATTTTTCGTTACCCTAGCCGCACGTCACAGCCTCCGCGCCTCCGCCATGGCTTCTTCCGCCGCAGCAGTCCCAGTCAGAACAGCGCCTGCTCTCTCTCCGGCACCAAGCACATCCACTCTGACGCCCATGTCTTCTTCGGTGCAGCCTTCGTCCATCTCAGTCTCCTCCCCAACGACTCCTTCAATTTCTCGCCAACAAGGGTTTAATATTCCTCCGCCGTTGAATTCATATCGCTTGTTTAATATGTCAGACCCATTCACGTTGAACCTACCTCCACCCCCTATGTTGCACCTTCTTCGGCTGCGCAATTCACACTACGTCTGTTGCGGCAACTTTTTCCACAGCTACAAACGCCTCATGTAGCGGCCTTTTACAGTTCGAGCTTGTCTGGGCAGCCCGACGTGGCTTCATTAACGCAACCATCAGTTCAGCCATTGACAGGTTATTCTAATAATCTGACTCTTTTGGTATCATTGACTTCATATTTAGTGTTTTCCACGCCTAATGTGACCAACATTGTAACCACTCGCTTGAACGCAGTTGAGGATTTTCTCCTGTGGCGTACCCAATTCAAATCCTTTCTAGTTTCTCATAATCTTTTTGGGATTCTAGATGAGTCCGCTTTGGCTCCGCCTCCATTTTTTATGATAATTCTCGGCGGGAGATTCCCAATCCAGAGTATCATCATTGGTTAAAAATTGACTGTACTATTCGATCATGGATTTTTGCTACTTTGTCCCGAGATATTCTCATGGAGGTTCATGACCTCAAGGTTTCGGCTCGTGTTTGGGAATGTCTCCGGACGTGTTTTATGTCTGCTTGTTTGGCTCGGTCCATGGAGCTTAAACGGCTCCTATCTCATATTAAGAGGAAAGAAAATCAAACCATGAACCAATATCTTTTGGAAATTAAGGTTATGGCGGATTCCTTGAATTTTATTAATTCTCGGGTTAGTAACAAGGACTTGATTGAATACACCATTTTGGGTCTTGGTCCTGAATATGAATCATTAATTACGACGGTGACATATTTTCCTGGAGATGCCATGCTTGAAATCCTACGCCCCATCTTACTTGCACAAGAACAAAGACAGGGACGGAGCCAAGTGTTGGGTTATGGTGCCAAATGACACCACTCAAATTTTATTGTTATTGTATATATATGCATATATAAATTGAAAGTGTTAAAAATGACACCACTCAAACTATATATTTATTGTATGTGTGTGTGTGTATTGAAAGTGTTAAAATGACACCACTAATTTTTTTATAAAGTGTCAACAAATATAATATACTCCCCTATCTCACAAGTTTTTTAATGTATGTTTGAAAGAATAATGTTGATAATATTTAATACTACCTCCGTCCCACTAAGATTGGGACGGAAGAAGGTGGCACAATAATTAAGAAAAATGAGTTTGTGTGGTTGATATTAAATTGATAAAGTAAGAATAAAGTAAGAATGGTTTAGAACCACACAATCTTTACCAAATTTGGTATGAGACAATCTTAGTGGGACTTCCCGAAAAGGTAAAATGGGACAATCTTAGCGGGACGGAGGGAGTAAGAAACTAAAACAATAATATAATACCCCTAATTTAAAATTCACATTATTTTAATTCTCACATAGGGTAAGATTAGCGATCCTGTCAGACCGGCTGATGCCATTTTGGGCTCTTTCCGGTGGAATTTTTTTGAGCATGTTTTTCATGAAGTTTGTTTTTTGCCAACCAAATTGCAGCTTAAAGTTCAATCGGGAAGGCAATTAGCAAAATTCTTTACAAAAGCTGCGTTGTTTATGTATATAAAGCACAATTTTTGTAAAGAATTTATTTAACTGCTTTCCCGGTTGAAATTTGAGCTGAAATTTGATGGAAATAAACTAGACTTAATAAAGAACATGCTCAAAATATCTAATCAAAAAATTACATCGAGAAGGGCCCCCAATGGCCTCGGCTTGACGGAGGTTCCCGTCAGGACAGCCTGATATGATCTGCGCTCCTTTGGGTAATTTTCGATGGTATATTATTTTGACACCACTGACATTACATCCTGGCTCCGTCCCTGACAAAGGAATATTTACATACGCTCCAAGGAACTTCCACCTACTCATCAAGCATTTGTAGCTCATGGTGGACCTTCTGCGGACCGAGGGGGAGTCTGCCGTTTGATAACATTCAAATTGACAGAATTTGATACAATTTGTGAAATATTAACTGGAACAGCTGTATTCGGTGAATCTACTGAATTATGAAAAAATTATATTCAAAATATATTTTGTTACTAGATTCAAGAAAAACATATATGAAAAATAGGTAAAATTGTCCAACAGAAAAAAGAGGGAGGGAGATTTAAAGAACTTAGGGCTTACTTGGCAATTAGCGGTTAGCGGATAATATTAACGTGTTGTAAATACTGGATTGAGTCCGTGGATTTGATAAACGATTAATTTGGCGGGTGCCAGAGATGTTTGATAATTTATTTGTTTGCTTATAACGATTACGAGATCAAAAGGCAAAAAGGACTGTTGGGATATAAGTATCATTCTCGTCTACGTACTACTCCCACCATCCCGTTAAGATTGTTCCAGTTCCTATTCATTTGGTCAACATAAAACGATCTTAATTTCTTACTTTATATATCAATTTTTTTATCAAATTTGGTTCTGGTTTTGTTGCGAGCTTGTAAAGCTTTTAATGTAGTTTCTGAATATGTAATTTGTTTCCTAAAGATAATTTGAGTGCGAACAGGGATCTGTTTGCTTTATCATCGGTCAACTATCATGAACCGATTCACATTCTTAGTGGAACGGAGGGAGTATTATCCTAGAAGCCCAATATGTTATCTCCGTACGGAGCCCGATCAGTGAGACACATTTCAGCCTATGCGGCCCACTATGGTAGCTTTTGTACCCCCTCCCTCTTTTCTATAAATAGGGGGTTTTCCTCCAAGTTTGTCTCCACTCTCCTCTCCTTCTACTCTTCTCTTTGGAAGCTTGAAGCTCCATCAATGGCTTCCAAAGTTTGATACTAGTACTAAAATGGTGAGGAGTTTATAAATAAAAAGAGAGTGCAAAAACTCTTAAAAGTCTTGTGATTTTCACACTTTAGGGTTTTCACGTTAAAATAGAGTGTTCAGAAAGTTTTTATACATTTATTTACTATTTCATGTTGGCTTAGTTTCAACAAGGACATTAGTACATTTTAGTAATATAATTTAGTTGAGGTATACTAATATAATATGAAAAACAGTAATATTACACAAAACAACTAGTTGAGGTATAGGTATTTGTTTTAATTAAAAAAATTAAAAATACTATTCACTCAACACATATAGGAGAAAATAAATAGTGTTTATACAGTTATACTCTTTTCGTCCCTTTTTATTTAGCCAAATACTATTTTTCAAGTTAAAGTTGTTCAACTTTGACCGAATATATATTTATACACGATAATATTGATAATATGAAAATTTTATGAAAAAGTTATTTGTTAAAAATACTATCATAAAAGTATAAATTTATTATGTTTCACATAAATATATTAGTTAACATAATGGATCAAAGTTTACGGTTTTTTTGTCCTAAATAGGACTAAATTGTTGCTTAAATTCCAAAATAGGAGTGTGTATACTTTTATTCCCTAAATAGGATCTTTATACCACTTTTATCCCATGCCCCAACTAACTCTACAATTAACACCTATGCGCCATTCTCTCTTTCTTTTTGAAGTCTGCAACGGGAGTTTGCAAATGAGAACAGAATCCAGCTGGGAGCCATGAGCTGCCATAAACAACGCAACCAATAGCAAGCGGCGGCGAGCGGCAAAGGATCCACGACGAGAAGCGGCGGCCGGCGTCAAGCAGCGAAGGAGCCACGACGAGCAGCGGCGGCCGGCGGCGAGCTTTGATTCAGATCTCGTGCTGAAATTGAGGCTTGCATTCTCTCGTAGCTATCTTTTCATTCTTCTTCTTCTTCCTCAACTCCTCCTCTCTAGCTATTCTATGTCTCTCCTTTGCCCTCTTTTGTTTCATCAGGAAATTTGAGATGCTTGACATTCAACGATGGAAATTTGCTTCTATTTACTTTGGTTCTTAAAAAAATGTCAAATTTTGTTTTAAAAATGCCATTAAGATGGAATTTTACTCTTCAAAAATGCCACATTTTCCTTTGCAAATGCCACTAAGATAGCATTCTCTACTCATGTTGGCATTTTGATATAAATGTTGATATCAGTTACGGTGGCTTCATATCTGCAGTGGCAGAGGCCGAACATGTAGCGCCGGAGGTAGAATCTGCAGCGGCGGCAGTCGGATACTAGATCTGGTCAGATCTAAGCCAACGGAGGCCAGATCTACGGCGGCGGCGACCAGATCTACGACGACGACGGCCAGATCTGCAGCGGCGGCTATTTTTTAGGCGAAGTCAGCCGGCGACCTGCGGCGGTCCGGCGGCGGTCCGGCGGCAGTCAGAGTTTAGTCATCAGCAGTGTGTTTTACCACATTCAGGGGTGTTTTTGTCCAACTACCTATAATAACCCCTATTTAGGGAATTTGTAATTTTAAGTCCTATTTTGGCAATTAAAGAATTATTTACTCCTATTTGGATAAATCCCCCCAAAGTTTATCACATTTGTTTGGAAAAGTAAAAATGACTAAATAAAAAGGGACGGAGGTAGTACGGGGGATCAGGGGGTGGATCTAGGGGGCAACCTAGGCCCGACCCACCCCAAATTTAAAACTATCTAATGTTTTGAGGTCAAATTTCCTGTGTAATTTTTTTTCAAAAAATATTATTTGTGTCGGTCTAGTTCTGCCCTTGGAAGGGGTATATACATACATGCATATAAAGAGAGAGTATATATGAAGTGGTATATACATACATGCCCCTAAATCAGTCCATCGAGAAAGTAAAATATATAATCTGTTCAATTTGTAAACCAAACGTTTGTTTGTTTACATATTGCTTAAAAATCTCGAAGCTTCCCAACAATTTTATAGTAGTTCGTTTCAGCATTTGCTTGACATATTTTATTACTCGGTATATATATACACCAACTTAATCCCAACTTCATATAAGATATACTCCGTAGTCCGTACCATCTTTGTGTTTTCTTTAGAGAGGGTAAGCTTTAATACATGCAGAAGGATAAGCTTGAGAATCCATTACTTATTTGGAATCGCTAATCCTCTCTAATCCTAAACAATTCACTTTTTTTTTTAAGCAACAATTCACTTTCTAGCATCTCTTTTTTTGGCGTTTTGATTTTTGAACCAAAACGCTACAGTAACGGCTGTAACGCTATAGCAACTTTGGTCAAACCAACCAATTTTTGGACGAAACGTCATTTTGGCAAACATGGTCTTAGTATGGAGTGAGAGAGATAAACATTGAGAAACAAAGAATGAGAGAATACAAGTGTAGATGTACACTTTAATAGGATCGGGGATATGGGGGAAATGGGCAAGTGGTGTGAAGAGAGTTAAAACGGTAATGTTGTAAATGTATAATTAGAAAAAGTTATATTTGAAATTTTAACATTGATTATTTATCAAAAAAGAAAATGGTAACTTTTACTTTGAGACAATTCAAAGGGAAAATGCAATTTATATTTGGAAAAATTGAAAATAATAATCTCAAATGTACTATTGTCGGTCCGCTAACAATAATCCCAACTATTGATTATTTTTGTATAATCCCAACTACATGGACTGTCCGTCAATAATGGTTCATGACCGGATAACAAGTGAATTTCAAATAGAAATTAAACATAAAAATTAAAAGTTAGGATTATTTATAGGGATTACTTGTTATATCCTAATCCACTTTAGAAACTATAATTTATTTATAACCGGTCACGCTGGCCCATTATTGGCGAAAGGTCCCTAAAATTGGGATTATTTTGAAATAATCGATAATTGAGATCATATTGTCGACGAATTAAAAGCTTGAGTAATAATCTGATTATTTTTTCGACGAATTGAGATCATATTGTCGACGAATTGAGATCATATTGTCGACGAATTAAAAGCTTGAGTAATAATCAGGGATTATGAGCGGACCGTCAATAGTTGAGATTATTACTATCAATTTTTCCTTTATAATTTGGAACAGGAGTAACATATACCTAAATGGTTCCCCGACCTTGGCATGCAATTCAATATGTAATTTTCACAATTATTGTGCATTTAATTGGCATATTTGAACTTGTCTAGTTAAAGCTTTAGCTTGACCAATACTTTATTGTCATTCAATATAATTCACAATATGAAAATGCATATCATATTTGTTAAATTTACTTAGACTATATAATCTATAACTAGTTTTTTACCCGTGCGTTGCACGGGATATTAAATTTATTTTGAAGTGACACAAAACCAAGATGAACGACAATCGATCTATTATGATTGAAAATTGTTTCAAAGAAGAGAGAATTATCTAAATAAGACTAAAAGAATGTAGAATTGCAAAAATAGGACATAATGTTTTAAGTTTCCTTAATAGGACTAATTATTTGTATTTGGACCAAAATAACCTTCTTAATTCCTGCTGCATTGATTTGCTGGGTGCGATCAATCTCACTTGCGATGGACGGATGTCTCTGCCCAGGTAAGTGTCTTCATCTTTTTCCTTTGCTCCTCCCTTAACTTCTTCTCAAGCTCTCATGTTTTCTTCTTCTATAACTTTTCTATTTTCTTCTTCTTTTGGATTTCCAAATTTTATTAATCCTGAATTTTATTTATTAATTTGGATTTTTGTATTTGGATTTTATTTATTAAGCAAAATGACACTTTTATAATATGAGAATGTCAAAATCATTGGTTATTTGAAAAAACTGTCATATTTCTGGAAGTATATTTATCAGGGTGACAATCTGAAAATGTCATTCTTATGGCATTTTATGGCATACGTGAGAATGCCATGTTTTGAAAAAAAAATGTCACCTGTAAGGCAATACTATGGTAGTCTCACTTTGAAATTATAACATTTGTAATGCCACCTGTAAGGCAATACTATGACATAAAGTAACAGTTTTATGTCACTTTTGCTAAGGTGACAGTTTCAAAAAGGAAAAATGTCATTTTCATGACATTTTTAAAACAAAAATGACATTTTCAGATTGTTATCCTCGTAAATGTACTGCCACAAACATGTTTTTTTCAAATAACCAATAATTTTGACATTCTGAGATTAAAAGGTGTCATTTTCCTAATTAAATAAAATTTAAATCCAAAAAATCCAAATTAATAAAATAAAATTCAAATCAAAAAAATCCAAAGAAGAAGAGAACATAGAACCGGAGATTTGAAGAAGATTAGAAGAAGTAGAAGAAGAGGAAGAAGAAGAGAGGAGGAGGAGGAATTTACCTATGGTTGACGGCGGGGCTGGAGTCCATGGGAGGAAGGGATGTGCAGAGTTGGTGCCATTAATTGTAGTTGACTGGGAGAAAGCAGCGATGAAGGGGGCAGAGTAGCGATGAAGGCCAGGGGGGCAGAGTAGCGATGAATTGCAGAAGAGAGAAATAGAGTTTAATTAAAGAAGGGCAAAACTGTAATCTGGAGTCCTATTTGGGGAATAAAAAACTTAAAGTCCTATTTTGGAGTTTAATCCATGTTTTAGTCCTATTTAGATCAATTTCATTTCAAAGAATTGTAGTTGTGGTAATATACGGAGTAATTCTAACAATACAAATAGCACTTTTTAGAGAACGATTAGTCTCAGCAAAACCAAACATGACACACTTTTGGAAGTATCGTGCCCTATTTAAAGAACCCAATTAAACAAATAATTCATTAACCGTAACCCGATAATTGGATTTCTTTCCAATTACGGAGTATTATATTACATACATCCGAGCATACATCAAATTTGATAAACATACTTTACTGAAAATTATTAGATGAAAACAAAATACATTATTTCATTCCTTTGTAGTACTCAAAGCCACCAAAGGTACTCAAAGTCACGAGCACACTGAAAGCAGTAGAGTACTCCCTTACTTGAGGCGCAAAAAACACTCCTGACTCATGATAAGCGCATTGCTTAAAAAATATCACATATACTATTCTACAATCATCAAACATGATGTATTTAAAATCATATTGAACTAACTACAATAAAAAGTTATATTTTTCAAAAATAAAGTCATGATTCATCCGTAGGGGTGGTTCGGTACGGTATACCAAATATTTTTCCTCATATTTTTGCCGTACCAAAACTTTCGGTATACAAAATTTATATACCGTTACCTTACCGAAGTTTCGGTATACCGCATTTCGGTATACCGAAGTTTCGGTACGGTAACGGTACGTTATCGGTAAATTACCATAGACTAATAAAAAACACTAAATCGGTGTTACTAGCGACATATTTAATCCATTGTTAAAATGTTTTAAAATACAATTAATAATCTATTGATATCATATTCAATATTGAACAATAATCATTTTTAGTATATTTAAGTAGTTCAACATGCCACGTATTCAAAAGTAATATATTCTCCTAAAATAACTTGAATAATATAGATATAATTAAATCAATCGTGATCTCTAACAAAAATAAATAATTTTTTTCAAACAATATAAATATAAAATCATTTATTCCTAATATGATTGTGTATTTAGTCATTTTATAATTTTAAAAAAAATAGTTAAATAAGACTTTCGGACAAAGTTGTATGTTTTGACTCGCGGAATCCCTATGTAGATACACTCGTCACACTCGTCAGCAGCTCAGTCACCGCGACTCGCAAGCTCTTGGGACAAGATGGACTTGCATGTTTCTAGACATTAGTAAATTACTCATTAGTCATTAGAGAAGTTTATTTGAATGTTACGTAATAGAAGCCTAGTAGGTTATAGTGGGTTTGGGATATTGGGCCTTTATTTTTGTATTTTGATATTTGTAATCAACCTAAGTATTAAGTTTAGGCTCCAAAGTTGTAATTGACTTTTACAATATTTTAGAATTTAAAGTAATTTTTGGGTAGGGAGTCGGTACGGTATTATACCGGTATACTGCGGTATGTGAAAACACTTACCGTTACCATACCGAAATAAATCGGTACGGTATGATACCGTACCAAAAATGATGGTATACCAATATTCCGGTATTTTCCGGTATTTTTCGGTACGGTAAGTGCGGTATACCGATTTTTCGGTATTTTTGCCCAACCCTATTCATCCGCCAAGTAATTGTGTTACCAAGTCAGGTTTACTTTTACTGATTTAGCAACTTCAGGACTTGTAGCTGAAGTTCCACCTTCAATGTCATGTAAATGCACAATGCAATTTTTTTAACCAATTAGGTGGACCACAAAAATCAGGTAAGCTGTGGGAAAAAGAAGATCATTAGAGAAGAGGTTAGAAGAGTAGAATTGTAGAAGAGATGCCAAGATGTACCGATAATTGAGGAAGAGTAGAATTGTTGAAGAAAGAGCGTGAAAATACGAAGAGCCGAAGAGATGCTAAGAAGATGAGTTACGCAAATACCCTTGATGTTAGGCGGGAGAATGACTTAAGTGACTTAATATATATATATATATATATATATATATATATATATATATATATATATATATATATATATATATATATATATATATATATATATATATATATATATATATATATATATATATATATATATATAGATTTAAAAGCGGACGGGAGCCTTGGGCAAGGCGTGGGATTTGAAGGGTTTTGCCAGGGGCGACGGCGGCCTTTCTTCGACGGTAAGGGGAGGTAGAAGGGTGTTCTCGGATAGGGATTTGGAGTAGATATTTTCGCTCGATCGATAGGAGTAGTTTTGCGGTGGCGGATGCTTGCGAGTAGGAGCTTTCTTCTGTGAGGATGCGGTCCAGCCCAGCTGGTCGCCAACTCACTCTCTCTTACGGGAGGTCTCGGGTTCGAAACTCAATGGAGTGATTTTCAGCCCTGATTAATCCCACCGACGTCCCCAAGAGTATAAAAAAAAAGAGCTTTCTTGTGTATGAGCATGACCTTGTAAGACTGTGCAAGTTTGGTTGGGGGATGAAGGCAATTAATGCACGTGATGAGGTAGAGAGGTTGGCACAGGCTTACGACAATATGGAGATAGACAAAGAAGATGAGACATATTGGTGGAAGCCATAGCTTCAGGTGCAACGGATGGGAGTCTAGTGCTTGTCGGTACTATCACATCGGAAAAGTCAGGTATGGCCGGTGGAAAAGCATTGTTCCCAACAAGTAGCAGATTGAAGACAAGCAATAGGTTTGGTGAAGCGCAGAGTTCAATCGGTGATGAAGTATCAATCACAGCGGTCCTGATGGCCCGACCTCCGGCCTCGTGCACCACCACCATGGAATGAAAGAGTTGGAGTTTTGATTGTTCGTGAAAGATCTCAGCTAGAAAGGATCAAGAATAATGGAGCTTGACAAGTATTGGCAGTCTCGTTTAGTTTGCACTTTAATAATTTTATCTTTCAGTTTGTCATTTATATTGGACTTTTTGTGGTTTGTGTGTGTTGCGCGTCTGTGGTGGGTAGGATTTTTATGTTGAGAAGTAAGAAGGCTTCAAAAGTCGAGTTAATCTTCAAATCTCTCGCAAGGTTAGCGACTCGAACTGCTCTAGCAAGGGTAGTCGTTTCTGTGTTTAATAAGAATGTGAGGGGGCCTTCGGGTTATGGTGAGTCTGGTATGAAATAGTTTGTTTCAAATTATGTGAACATACAAAAGTTTTTCTTTAACAAAATAATTAATTCTAAAGATGTTTTCATTTAGACTTGCTTCAATTTGAAATCACACCAAACATAAATAGATCATAATATCAAATATAAATAGAACAAACTACACCACAAACTTTCAGTCTCAAAACTAAGGGAAAACTGTCAATTTGGTTCTTGTACGTTCATGAAAAAGTCAATTAGGTCATCGGACTTACTTTTAAAAAAATTAATCAAATCCCCGAACTTCGTAAAAAAGTTCAATTGAGTATATTTGCAGGTCACCCATTGACGTGGCGCACACATGGTAAGTGACTTGCAAATGTATTCAATTGAACTTTTTTACAAAGTTCGGGGATTTGATTGGTTTTTTTTTATAAAAGTACGAGAATTTAATTGATTTTTTTAGTGAAAGTACGAGAACCAAATTGACAATTTTCCCCAAAACTAAAACTCCTATTGGAATTGTTTTTTTAAAGAAGGCGGCTTAAATTATGATAACAAAACATAAACATGTTACAAAATGATAACAAGCCTTCTATCTACGTCCGCCCTAGAACTAGACTTAGATATCAATCACCTTCCACGTGTGTGTCACGTCAGCAAAGTTATTGTTGATTGGGCTGATACATGTGTGTCACGCCAACGGTGACCTGCTCACATGGTAAGTGACTTGCAAATGTATTCAATTGAACTTTTTTACAAAGTTTGGGGATTTGATTGGTTTTTTTTTTATAAAAGTACGAGAATTTAATTGATTTTTTTAGTGAAAGTATGAGAACCAAATTGACAATTTCCCCCAAAACGAAAACTCCCATTATAATTTTTTTTAAAGAAGGTGGCTTAAATTATGATAACAGAACATAAACAGGTTACAAAATGACAACAAGCCTTCTATCTACGTCCGCCCTAAAACCAGACTTAGAATCAATCACTTTCGTAGAAGCAATTAGATTTGTTGATCCCGCTTTGGGATTAACTGAGCTAATGACTTGCAAACCAGACTTTTTGTCACCTGTCCTAGGTTCTAGAGTTTTCTCGCCGGAAAAAGACGGCACAACCAAAACAGAGTAAAGATCCAAATAAAAACGAAACATGAAGAAATTTAAAGTAGCAAAATAAAATTCTCGAACTGTAGCACCTCGTTCAATCCCTGGCGGTGCTTCAGGAGGAGGGCGGATCACTGCTATGATTGTTGATGCGGAGTGGATCAAAGCATCAACCAATCGGAGTGGATTCCTCTTGCGTTGCCTCCCATCCGTCGTGCTCACTGCCCAGCCATCTCCGACGGAGCACCTACCCTTCCCGATTAGCCCTCCTGTTTGGCGATGCTCTCCTGCCATCACCTTGTTCTCGATTGGTGGCTTGGAAATCGCCATCATCAATTGGTAATTGAATCCGCACATAACCCTACCCGATTTGCGCTCTTAGTGATGTTCGGAAACTCGCTACGCCGTTGAAATCTGCTCCTAAATCACTTGCTGCTATAAGAAAGAAGTCCGGACTAGGAGGCTATCGTCACCGCTGGAAGAAACACCTAGGGATTAATCCTAGGGCGGGCGTAGGATCTTATATCTATTGGAATTGGTTATTAATTTACATATTACGTAGTACGAGTAATTTATTCAGTGTTTGTCTAGTTTCAAATGGATTAGAGAAGTTATTTAATGGTTGCTAATTGTAACTAAACTAGAATAAGCTTTGTTTGCTGTGATTCTTGTATTTCTGTTTACTATTGTTTCATTTCAGTTTGGTTTAAACGATAAGAGCGGAGCAACCCTAACCCCGTCGCCGCCCGCCGCCCGCCGCCCGCCGCCCGCCGCCCGCCGCCCGCCGCCCGCCGCCCGCCGCCCTCCGCCCGCCGCCCGCCGCCGTCCTCAGGCACTCCTGTCTCCCGGTATCTCCTCTCTGAAATGTCGTTTAGACACGTTGCAAGATCCAGAGTCTTCATTTCTCTGATCTCCACTACACAACTCTACCACACACCTGCCGCCGCGGCGAAACTCTCATGTCCTCCCTTGGCGTCGCCATTTTTTCCGACCTTTCACTCCGGAAATGGCCGCGGGTACCACGACGGGCGGCCCAGAGGCCCGCTGTGGAGAGGGAAGAAGATGATAGGAAAGGAGGCTCTTTTCGTGATACAAGGCGTGAAGAGATTCAAAGACGACGAAGAGAAGCTGGACAAGTTCGTGAAAACTCACGTGCTTCGGCTTCTGAAATTGGACATGATTGCGGTACTCAACGAGCTCGAACGGCAAGAGGAGGTCTCTCTCGCGGTAAAGGTAATTGCACCAATTTTTCTGTTTATCTGCAATGGATGGATGAATTTCAGCTTTGACAGTGAATGACAATTGTTACTACTTCAGATCTTTAAGGTGATTAGGGAGGAAAAGTGGTACACTCCAGATGTTTATCTGTACAAGGACTTGATAATCGCATTAGCTAGACGAAAAGAGATGCAAGAAGCGATGGAGTTATGGGAGAGCATGAGGAATGAAGATCTGTTTCCAGATTCACAGACATATACTGAAGTTATTAGAGGGTTCTTGAGGGATGGGTCTCCAGCAGATGCGATGAATGTTTATGAAGATATGAAGAAATCTCCATACCCACCAGATCAGTTGCCTTTCAGGATTTTGTTAAAGGGGCTTTTGCCACATCCTTTGCTCAGGAACAGGGTGAAACAAGACTTTGAGGAGATCTTCCCCGATCAGCGTGTTTATGATCCTCCAGAAGAGATATTTGGTTTAAGCTGATCCAGGTATAGATGCATGTATGCATCTTGAATCCAGTGTTAGATTTAATAAACGATTACAATTTACAAACTTCACTCAATCTAATGATATTTGTATGACTTTGAACTAGCTAAACAACCTCCCTATTCTTCTAATGTGTGTAATCTCAAGATGTAGAGCTGGTTTTGTAGCCTTAGCGGACTAACCAGAACAAGAAGTTTCTTTGAATGGCAGACAGGAAGCAGAATGAGTATGTTTTTCTTTTCTTTGAACAAATGGCAGATATGAATTTTAATTTTTCCTTTCAAGAAATTCAACCAAACTACCGAAACAGGCTCTCATACTCAAGATGGTGTTTAAACATACAACAGCGCAATTAGTGTATAAGCATCAACCAGAGGGAGCTGTGGGAAGTGCTGATGGGGCTGAGATACATCCCAACTTTTCAGCTCTTAGAATGTGTGACACTCTTCTTGCACTGTTTTTTGCATCCAGGAAAAAGAAATCTCAAATTATTCAAACTTCAAAGGCAGTTTTGGTAGATTAGGAGGCTTTCTTCCGGCCATGAGAAGACTTCTGATTCGTAGGATGTAATTGTATAATCTATGAATGTGAGAACTCGGTCGGACTGACTAATGGGCATTTGTAAGAATCAATATTCATAGGATATCAATTCTCAAAACCACAGCTTGTGTATCTAAGTTTGTTCAATATGTTATGGCTGAAGCGGACTTTGGCTGATCAATCCGATCAGTTCATCTATTGTCAGCAAGTAGGATGGTATTGACTCTCACATGAAACGCACATCGAATTATACAAGGCATAGTAGTAGAACTCGAGATCCTAGCAGGATTGGAAAATGAATCAAAGGTCATAAATTGCAAGATCGTAACCCATATGTAAGATCCTATTATATGTGTTCCAACACATAACATGCTACACAGTATATGACTATGTGTTCTACCAATTTCATACACATAATTTACGGGGCATATTAATGTATATGTATGTATTGCCTGCGCTAGCTACAAAACCATGAACAAGTACTTCTCTTATATAGTTAATAATGAAGTTAAAAATGATGCGTAATTATTTATTTGTTAAGAAAGTAAAATTATCTTTTATAAATTAAAATAATAGAAATTGTCTCATGTAGCTAGGGATGGACCCGGGTGGGGCTCGGTGATACGCGTGTAATTTCCGTATGTATGTTTACATTTTTAAGTTACTTTTTATTGATTAGTATTTCGGAAATTACACACTTTTGGTGTAATAGGTTAGTTTATTAAATTCTTGTAAATTGTTTAGATTAGGTTCATTCTGAGCTCAAACAGGTCTACTATCACTCAAAGGATAGTTGGTGAACCCCAAAAGTGGAAGGAAGGTGAAAAATCACAAGACAAAAAAGGAAACCCTTATTTTTGTCTATACTCGGTCGAGTATTCCTTATACTCGATCGGGTATCTGGTTGAAATTTCAAATCGGATCGGATCCGAAAACAAAGGAACATGCAGAAGAAGATTTCCCCACGATCGAATGTCTATACCCGATCGGGTACACCGACATACTCGATCGGGTATAGCTATAAATTATACTCTGAATTCGGTCGAGTATGGATCGAATTCGAGTTTCTACACATACTCGATCGAGTATCTGTATATACTCGATCGAGTACCCGAGCTGCACTCCCAAAAAGCCTATAAATACACCCCCTTCCCTTCACTTTTAGACACCAATTCCTATATACTCTTAAGCTCAGTTTAGAATAGCATTTCTTTATATTTCTTTTAGCATGTTTAGTCTCCAAATGAGGAGCTAAACTTCCATTTCTTGGTGTTGCTCTTGAAGCTTGTTGATTATTAAAGCTGTGAGTTATCTTCTTAATTTCTTTCCTTGAATATTAATGCTTCTCTTAAATACTATTTCTATATCAATGTTGGGGAGTGTTACTAAGATGACAATTAGTTAACATCTTGACATTGGTCTTAGTAATAGCTATTCCTTCTTCTATGTTAATATTGGGGAGTGTTACTAAGATGACAATTAGTTAACATCTTGATATTAACTAGGGAAAATGGAAACTAATAATCCAACCTTTTAGCGGTCTTCTTACAATAATCCAACCTTTTGGTTATTCATGAATAATCCAACCTTTGCACCTCATCTTCATTCATTGGTCCCTGACCGGTTGATGACCTGCTATTCCAAGCTATTTTCTTATCTTTGCAAATCATTATACCATAAATCTCATCTTTCACAAAGATAATATTTTGCAAAGATAAGAAAATAACTTGGAATAGTAGGTCATTAACCGACCAGGAACCAATGAATGAAGATGAGGTGCAAAGATTGGATTATTCATGAATAATCAAAAGGTGAGATTATTGAAAGAAGACTGCTAAAAGGTTGGATTATTAGTTTCCATTTTCCCTATTAACTATAGTAGGATTCATTTTCCTTAATATTCTTCCTTGAGTATTAATTAATTCCTATTCATATTTCATATTAATATTTTTGAACTTTACTTAAAGAATCAACTAGTTTTGTTTCACATATTAATTATTACTAGAAACGATCAACGAACCGATGGTTAATCGTTGATGGTTTCACAAGTAAGTAACTTCGGTTTATTAATGCACGGTCGTGGTTAGTAAACTTAAGAGGGATTAATTTTGTTGGTTAAACCGAAACCGTTGTGTTGAGGTTATCAATCTCAATTGATTTCATCAAGGAGTTAAGAGATTAAATGCTACTATCAAGTCGGTATATGGCGTACGTTGTTCTATACTTGACTAATAGTAAGGGTTATTAATGAACGGTCGTTGTTAATAACTTTCCTCGATGAATTGGATATACTCCTCGATTGAGTATTCGAGAGGAGATAAGTTATAGATATAACAATGATCGACTGAAATTTATCAACAAGTGGAAAGTAGCAATGCCAAGTCCCTTTTATCTTTGAATTTAATTCCATATAACTCGTTCATCTTCGTGTTTAAATTAATTAAACCAAATCAAACTAAAACCCCCCTTTATTTACTCCTTTCGTTAAAAAGATAAATTATTCCTTTCCCTGTGGATACGAACTCTACTTCACCTATACTACGTATAAGTGTTAGTATTGAATTTATTTTGAATGCACTCACGACAAAGTGCACGTCACTCGGGTGGTACCCGTTTTGGAAAAGTGGAGACCGCTACCGAATGATTTGCTCCGGTATCGGTTCTGGTCCAGGCCCAAATAGAATTGGGCCCGGATTGGTACTCACCCATATAATAAATAAATAAAATAGCCGTTGTGTCGGGACCGTCAGAAATCAAGCTCGAAACATGCCCCTTATAACCAATGGTCCGGGTACCAGGCTAGTACTAGTCCCGGAAAATCTAGCTCGAGCCGGTACCAACAGTACCTGTCGTGGCGGCCCAGGCCCAGTCCATCCCTACATGTAGCCATGTAGGAGTAAAACAAGGTAGAAATTCTTAAATAGGATTGATCATGTATGTTTTCCCCCTAAATAGGAGTATCTTACTTAGGGGTGGGGGAAAATACCGAAATTTCGGTATACCGGACTTACCATATCGAAAAATACCGAATTTACCGAAATGTTTGGTATACTGACGCTTTTGGTACGGTATGATACCGTACTGAATTACTTCGGTATGGTATCGGTATATATTTTGGAAACAAGCGGTATACCGGTATACCGTCATACCGTAATTCCAAGTCAATAATTTCCTTAAAATTGTAAAAATAGCTAGAAACACAACACTTATTCAAGGATAAATGACTTTATATCCATGTTTCTTGAATTATTTATACTTTTTGTTGGAGATTAGTGTTATTTTAGTTATATTTATGTTGTTTAAATTATTTTAGCAGAATGTGTTGTTATCTTCATATATCATGTGTTGAAATATCTAGGAAAAAGAGTCAAATAGACCCATCTACTATTGTAAATCCATCATCTAAACCCATCTACTAAAAAAAGCATTATATAAACCTATCTACTCTAACAAAACGATCAAATGGCCCAATTTACCTGAAGTTCACCTTCTTTAGCCGGTTCCTTGCTAATTATACGGATTAAATATTTTCTTTAAATTTTCTTTTTTATTTTTTCTTTCTCTGTTGTGCTTTAGCCATTCACATACCTATTATCTTCTTCCCACTGCAATTTTATACGAAGCAAATATTGAGACTATTATATGGGTGTTACCGTGTATTTGTCCCCCAAAACTTAACACTTCAATTAATTGTTTTATTTAAAAAAAATTGATATTATCGCCCAATCGGTAGTCTTCCTCACTGATTTTGTTTAGGACAGAAACATGGAGACTGAAGGTCAACAACCTATTAATGGGGCGTGGCAGAGTGATGAAGGTGAATGGAGTCTGATCAATAATCTCTGTGTGAAGGTACAGAGTGATTCCGATGGAGAGCAGAGATCTTCTTCCTCCATTCTTTGGCGACCCTGCACACACGGCGGTCCTACACCACAGCGAGAAGAGAAGCCACCGCTCCCATGTGGACGAATCTAAAGGATGGCGTCGTTGGACTGCTCTCACGTCTTCGATTCTAGATTGAAGTTGAGTAATAGCTTTGGGCCTTCAGAGCTTTGGAGCTCCTCACACCAACAACCTGAAGACATTTAGTCTGTGGGAGGGAGCTGGACGAAGAAGATAGGCAAAGCAAAAAGATTTTGAAAACGTAAATGAAAAAAGGAAAAAGTGAATGTAAAATATCAAAAATAGTAATTGACCGGCTAAAGAAGGTGAACTTCGGGTAAATTGGGTCATTTGATCGTTTTTTTGGAGTAGATAGGTTTATATGGTACTTTTTTTAGTAGATGGGTTCAGATGATGGATTTACAATAGTAGATGGGTCTATTTGACCCTTTTTCCAAATATGTATAGATATTTATAATATTTTTTGTCAAAAGTTGAATAGAACACAAATATGTTATCTCATTGGTATTTTATAATTAATTTGCATTAATGATTTTAGTATATCATTATTAATAGTGATTTTTTTTTTTCATTTGACATATAATAATTTGTTATATTAAATCATGGTAATTTACCGATACCGTACCTTACCGTACCGAAATTTTGGTATACTGAAACAAAGTATACCGAAATTTCGGTATGGTAACGGTATGTATTTTTGCATACCGGAAGTTTACGGTATGGTAAAGGTATGCGATAAAATATTCTCATACCGAACCACCCCTAATCTTACTCCTATTTTAAAACAAAAGCAATTTTCATTGGGAAAGTTCCCGAAATAGGACTAAAACAGTTTGGAAATTCCAAAATAGGTCTGTCATGTTTTTTATTCCCAAAATAGGAGTAATTAGTGCCAAGTTTGGAAAATACTGTCATGTTTGAAGTCTGGTATTGCCAAAACATGACAGTAATAAGTCCTATTTTAGGAATAAAAACATGGAAGTCCTATTTTGGAATTTTCAAACATTTTTTGTCCTATTTTGGGTAATATCACTTTTTCATTCCATTCGGTTATTGCACCTTCTCCCTAGCACATTAGATCTCCCATGTGGCCATGTGTACATCCTTCTCCCCCTACACATCACATAGATACACTTCATCGCATTGTTTGCATGTCATCGTCGACTTCATCCCATGGTTGTCATTGTTGACTTCACCTGTGCATCAGACCGATCGACTTTTCTCTCATGGAGCCATCGACTTCACCGCACACCACCACTATTGAAGTTTCTTCTTCCTCTACATTTTGAGTTTTAACATTGATTTTTTGAGAAATTTTCGAAATAGGAGTACAAATGCAGAGAATTTTAAAATCTAATTGTCATTTTTTATTTTTTTGCCGTCAAATTTGAGAAATATTATCTGCTAAAACTTGATATTTGTCACAAAATGTTTAAAGTCTGATACTGCTAAAACTTGATAGTAATTGCTCTTATTTAGCAAATAAAAACATGTTAACTTTATTTTGGAATGTACAGAAATTTTTAGTCCAAATTTATGACAAATTTAACATGATGGCTTAATATATTCCATATTTATGACAAAAAATATGTACATTCACAATCATATTATGGCAGAAATGATTTTGTGTAAATTATTATTTCCTGCTTTTTTGTCATTAGGTTCGTATTTCTAGTTTTTAACTGTGTTAGAATGTTTTTAATCAGATTCAAATTTGTGGGCATTATGGTTTAGTAAATTTCCTATCTCTGAGTGTTTTATTATTATGAAAGTCTGATCTGATCTGTTTACATCTGATCTAGTCTGTTTGAGTCTGATCTAGTTTGGTAATGAAAATGGTTCAACTAAAAACATTCTTGGAGTGCTTATTCTATTAAAAACACATATTTTCCAAACATTTGGTTATTGACTTCATACTTTTACCAAAACTATGGTAATTTTGTGTTAAGATTCTAAGATAATCTACATTGCATTGCATTACATTACATCATATCAAAGATAGCCTTAGAGTCTGTAACGGTATTCAGGCCCAAAAATAAAACAAAACAAAACAAAAATGAACTTGGTAGCCATTGAGAAACGGAACTGGTTGGTTCGGTTCCCAAGTATACAATCCAGAACTGACACTGCCCTATCACGGACCTTGTTTCATTACCTTACTATAACCACCAGTCCGGTGTGGTAACCGAGGAGAACCCTGGCCTGTTCCGATTTGATTCCAAAATTGTGGCAACCCCTAAATAGGTCATTAATCAAGCATCACAGGTGACTAGGTGAGGGAAGTGTTTGAACAAATTAACGAAGTCATAAAAGTCTTCAAAGCATGCTTTCTTTCTTCTCATTATTGTTCGAGGCAATGGAGTCCACAGTTATGAGGACTTCCCTAATTACAATATATTTCAAAGAGATGTAAATGTTGCACTCTCCAATTCACATCAAGCAGCTGCCTCACAGATGATAGCGCCATATCTCAGTTCAGACATTTTGTGAATGCATTTAATCAAATATCGCCTGTGCTTCAATTATGCTGTGCTGTCTGTTGAAATTCACACACAAAAAAAACTCCTTTTAAAATCTAAATACAGAACCACATCAGATACATGGGATTTGCAAGGAGAGCCTAATGCCAAGGCGGGGGTGTTTTCTTCCTATGCAACAATTATTAACAAGTAAAGCATCATTTCGGCATTTCCTACAAGTACATGAGAACAACAAATTCTATAACACTGTTGAACTTTGATCAATAATTTTAATAGGTATATTATTTATTACTCCTTCCGTCTCATTGGACTTTGCCTACTTTCTTTTTTATTTGTCCCAAAACTTTATCACTTTCCTTTTAAAGTAATGAATTTGTGGTTCACTTATTTCTCTCTCATCTGTACAAATCTCAACCACACAATTTTACTTTTTTCCACCTAAATCAAAGTTGGCATGTCCAATGGGACAGAGGGAGTAACATATAATCAGATTTAAGGTCTTGGGAGCTGCCTCTTGTCATAATGAAGAGGGAAGACTTTCACCCTATACACTGTTGTCATAATCAGATTATAGTACTATTACTTATCAAAAAGAACAAATTGTAACAATTGTAAGAGACATCTTAACAAAAAGAAAATTTTTAAGTACTATCACATTATAAAATCATTGTGCATAAAAATTTATTTTTGGTCAGGATAGAAAAAAAATTGACCAGGCAAACCAATTAAACAGATGTGGCCTATACAGACTGTAGTACAGTAACATGTGTAACAACAAGCTGAAGACTTAGACTTACTGGTCATCCTTTGAAATACGGTAGTATTTCTCTGCATGCTGTCGTTGACCAATGAGTTGAGCAAACCGTTCGTCGTGTGTGATCACAATCATTTGAAAATTCTCCTGTCCCTTTCTGTCCTCCATGATCCTGCAGAAGACCACTGTGGATATGAATTTGTCTTCCACTCACAAACCGCCAATTTGTAAATATAATAATAATTACCTTAGAAGTGCTGCAGCAAGACTTTCAGAGTTTGGGCCATCAAGGTTTGTTGTTGGTTCATCAAGTGCCAGTATCCCACAGTTTAAGCAAAAAGTTTCCGCTAATGCCAACCTTATTACTAGTGACGCAAGCACCTGAACATGTAGCAGTAATAATAATAAAAATAATAAATACCAGTAATAATAATAATAAATTATTATTGTAATAAATCATTACCAAAAAGTCAACGCTTGGAAGATAGCTTATGTACCAAATTCACATTATAGACCTTAAAACCTAAATCAAAGAACATGAATTACCTTTTGACCAGCACTACACCTGCCTCGCATTTCAAGTTCTGTTTCTCCAGTTTGCATCAGTAACTATCAAACAACAAAACGAATAGTTCAGCTCCCAATCACTAACATAGATAGAGGGGGCAACCACCAACTTCAGGAAAAGAATGTTTTACTTTAATGTGAAAATCCATATGACTGAATTAATTTTCCAGCCCACCCTCGATTAGAATTTTGGGGCTTCTGCATACAACATAAGGCCATTACTTCAAAAGTAAGGCGACAGCCACACATTCAAAAATCAGAGTTCAACATCACATGTTAGCCCATGTCGCATTATACATATTTTTTGTTCATACCAGGTGATCCCAACTTCACCGGGCTAAACCTGGGTTCTCAAGAACCCACCACAAACCCTTGCGAGAAGTAAATCTAATTCACTCGAACAATCTGCTAGATTCCCATCGTGCACAAGAAATTGCTATCTGATTGATTACATGTGTCCTCAGGTTCCCAGCACTCTCAGGAGAACCGACACTGATTATTTAAACATCATCGCATTTTCATCAAGAAACTAACTCTCACACCGTCACTTGAATTCGAGACCTCCCACAAGAGTAAGATCTTACATGTGGGAACTGGGAAGTGGTCCGCTTGGAACACTCCCACTTTTTAGGGGTTGGTACTTTACATTTTATGTAAATATGGTCTTATGGACAAAAACTAACAGGTATGCAACAATTCAGGTATGCAATTCATTTATTCAGCATTAAATGCCTGCATGGGATTTTATAGTTGCACCTTGCATCTAAATTAATCGAACAATTAGTTCAGTGGTGGATAAAAACAAATGATTGCATGACAAAAACGCACTTTCAGTCCCTCAAATAGTACTCGCAATGAAATGTAGTCCCTGTGTATTCAAATTTGTAAATGTCACCCCTTAATTGTCTAAATTGTTGTAAATGTGATCCCTTGAAATGTCACCCCTCAATTGTTCGAATTGTTGTAAATGTGGTCCTTTGAAAGGTATCATTTACAATGTGGGCAAGGATCACATTACAACAATTCGGGAATTTGAGGGGTGAAATTTATACAATCCAAAATCATAGACTACATTTCAATGCGGACACTATTTGAGGGACTAAAAGTGCGATTTTCCCAAAATGCGTTTTTAACCTTTCAGCCATTACTCGACTGATAAAGAAATATTAAACTAAATGATCTGAAAGTCTAGAACACCTCCAACATTCTCCATATAAAGGGCTCCTAGGGTTGGAAAGCAATTGTAGTGAAAACATGGGTAATGTTTTGTAAGCCGTATTACAACGGAATGCAATATAATCAAATATGTTTCTAGTGTAAACTTAGATTTAATACATTACATTACATAACATTATGTCTTACCAAAGACACTTAGTTTAAAGCACGTGAGTTTTTTAGAATCATAGACGGTAATACATTTATTCTTAGCGCAAGTTCTTTTTTTCACTTCATTGTCATCTTTCTAGCGGCTTCTAACTCCCTGGTACTTAACAATAGATAAACAAATATGCCATTTGTCCAGCAATTAAATTCTCAGTTTCTCACTTTGACTAGCTCACATATTGAGGTCAGTCAAATTTTTCGTCCCTACTTTGCCCCTACTTCACTAATTTATGCTTTTCCTTCTGATTTCTTGTTGTCCTTGTGGGAATGAGAACTTTTTTGGGGGACATGTGTAAAAGAAAAGCGAGAACGAAATTGCGGGGCAGAGAGAGTGGATAATAGAAAAATAAATGAAATAGAATGGCAGTAATAGTTGACGACAGTACTGACCTTATAGCTATAAGATCGAGTACCATAAACTTCAGAGTCCGAATGAATGCTTATGTAATCTATATCTTGTCCCCTGTATGTCTGTTGCCAGAGCTCACGAATAATCTTATTGATTTCTTCCATCTTCATTGTGTGGAATCGCATGAGTGCCCTGAAACAATCATGCCCAAGAAAAAGTTAACTGCTAATGATTTAAGGGAAAAGGTCCAAATAGACCCTTTTTATTTCAAATTTAGCAAGTCCATATACTAAAAAAGGTATCATGTAAACACAATAACTTTGAAAAACAATCAATCCGGCCATTTTACATGTTTTGACCTGCTATAGCATATTAGTAGATCTTTTTTAGAAAATTGACAGAATGCAAAGAAAAAGTGTAAAAATTTGTAAATGTAAAAGTTTATATTTTTTGTGGGTTGGAAATTCATGTAATCTACATTTCTATATGTTTAACTTAATATTTTTTCCATTTTAACTTTACATTACGATTCAATTTTAATTTTTTATTTAACGTTTTGAAATTATTTATCTGTTTTGGTATTTTTTATATTTCTATGTTTTTCAAAATAATGACTTTACAAATTTATAAAGTTTCTTTTTTCAAAAAAAAAATAACCTGTAAAATGGTAAAATTGATTGTTTTTTCAAAGTAATAGTGCTTCTATGACATTTTTTAGTATAAACACTATTTTGATTGATTTAAAATAGTAGAAGGATCTATTAAGACAATTTCTTATAATAATTTATCAACAAGAAGACTAATTATAGATATATAACAAGAATAATTGAGTAGAATAATAAAAATTGCAAGAACCATCACAATGTTGTAAGATATGTTGTGATAACCATCACTAATACAAGGGATCTATCTAATCCATCTCAATTGACCACATCTGACATTTAGCCACTCCCAAAATACACGTGTTTGTGTTATAGTTTGAGGAACTATTCCATAGGATGCAACCGAAATAGAGTTGATATGCTGAGTTAAATGTATAAAACAAACAGAGGAAGAGAAATGACATTTATAGATGCGCATAAGATAAGAAGACTAGCTTTTTATGCGTCAATGGTGCTAGTGTACAGCTGATGACTCAATGTGCACCCTCATACGCTATTCCAAACATGCAATGATCCTAAGAACTATTATCAAGTCTTCTCCTAAAAGAAAATTGCCATAAATTTCAATCTCTAAGATTTGTCCATTTAAAGAAACAACCCGATGGAGTGGGGGGTCTGTTTAGGATGCAAAAAATAACAATCAAGGGTCTACCCTTAGAACTTAGCCTAAGTGGAACCTGTATTTGATAAAGAAAAAATAGTTCACCAAATAAACTTAACATAATTGTTTGAAACATATTAAACACATATGAGATTATTTTCTCAAAATGGTGCTAGTGTACAGTTGATGACTCAATGGTGCACCCTCATACGCTATTTCAAACATGTAATGATCCTAAGAACTACTCCCTCCGTCCCGGAAAATTCTTCCAACTTTGAGTTGGCTCGCATATTTAGGTAGTGGAATAAAGTAGAAATGTATGGTTGTAGTTGTGTAAGAAAAAGGTGAAATGAATGTGAGCCACACAAATTATCAAAAAGGTGAAGTTGGAAGAATTTTCTGGGACGGCCCAAAAAGGAAAGTTGGAAGAATTTTCCGGGACAGAGGGAGTATTATCAAGTCTTCGCCTCCTAAAAGAAAATGACCATAAATTTCAATCTCCAAGATTTGTCCATTTAAAGAAACAACCCAATGGAGTGGGGGTCTGTTTAGGATGCAAAAAATAACAATCAAGGGTCTACCCTTCTAGAACTTGGCCTAAGTGGAACCTGTATTTGATAAAGAAAAAATAGATCCAAATAAACTTAACATAATTGTTTGAAACATATTAAACACATATGAGATATTTTTCTCAAGAGTACAAGCCAGACTACGAAGCTCACTTATCAAGGGCATGGTAGTATCTATCCAGGTCCTTATTTGCCATCTCAGTTGTCTGTCGAAGAACATACACATGTCTTACACAACTATTAGACTCGTGAGATAAACGTAAATGTAATATAAGCAACTCAAATTAAATTGTAATGAGATTACCTTTAGCTGAATCATCTGATCAAAATAACGTTTGTCTATATCCTTGTATTGTGCTTGTTTAAGATCACTTTTATTTGTGGATATATTTCTCTCATAAACAGTGATAGTACCACAGCATCTGTTTAGCTGCAATAAGAAGTAATAAATAAAGTCATATAACTAAGGGTTTCAACAACAGCAACAACAATAACAATAAAATACTAAGATCAAATCATAAAGACGCAAATGAGATAAAAAAAAGTTTCATATGAGATTGTGAAATATATTAGAATATGCTTTAGAATATTTTAGGAATATACTCTAGGATATTATTGTATAGAATCATAGGAATATTCTACTTATAGGGACTTAATCCTCCAATGAAATACGCAAAAAATCTTTCCTCCTCTCTTCAATATTATATTTTTAGTTTGTATTTCAACAGAGATCATAGACATTCAGACGAGATGGAGCAATTAGATTAGATCATCATATCTTAAAAATTGGATAAAAAGCATTCAGATTAGACAACAAAACAGCTTAGTAAGATTTTTTATTATCCTCATCTTAAAAAAGTAATGTGTGAGTTAACTGCCCCTGACTGTGTCTCTTTAGCAATCAATACCGAATTGTAGCTAGAGAAATCAATCATTGTATTAAAAATATGTAAGCTGCTATGCAGTTTTAAGCAGTACTTTGAGTTCCCAAATTAAATATACACCAAGAATATTTAATTTGTCTCCAAAACCAAGGGCCAAAGGTGTCCATATTGATTGTCCATGTAGGTAATAAGGCAACACAGCAGTGGAGTTGCATACCTAGTGGCATATCATATTGAACATGACAACTAATCAACAGAGTACTATACCTCTGAAAGAAGCCTCTCTCGTTCTTGTAAAAGTCTTACACTCTCAGCCTCAACGCCAGACACACTTCCAAGTTTCACCACTTCCTCTTCCAGTGATTCAATTTCACGAGTAAGCTGATGAACGTCAGCCTTGGTTTTCCTATAAATCAAGTTATCCTCAATGTTGCGTCTCAACTGGTCCTGTCTCATCATCAATTCATTGTTTTTGGTCAGTTCTTCAGATATCTCCTGCAATCTAGACTCACAGTTTTGAAGTTGAGATTCTGTGAGGTTTTTCTTTTCTTTCAGGTCCTTCAATTTCTCTCCTTTCTTCTCAGTATAGTATCTGCATGGAAAGATGGTCATTTTTCAAATGGAAAAGAATCATACAACTTGTAAGTAACAGAGGCCTAACATACTTTTGTATTGTAGAAGTCTTGCCCTCCAATGCCTTCATTTCATTATCAATGTTTGAGCAAAATTTTGACCTCTCTGCAAGCTCTTGATCAACTTTCTCTTTCACAATGTCGTACTCATGGCGCAATTTGTCTTTTTCTTTTAATAAAGGACCCAAAGCCTCTTTCATGTGCTGAAATTTTAATATCCCAGTGCATGACTAAACTATTTGTTCCAATTTATATACAATGACTTTTATTTAGTATAATATACTCATTAATAAATTACATAACAATTTCAAGTCAGGAATAATTGAAGCAAAAGAAGAAATGTTTCTGGATAGAACCTTGAGTCTAGTGGCCTAGTTCCCTTTTCATGCTTGAATTTATTACAATTGTGTATTCTAAAGGTGACACATCCAAATTGAGGAAGACAAATTATTCAATTATTTTGTACACTTCTTCCTATTGATGAAAATTATACAACTGTCTAAATCAAATTAAAAAAATTGCCAAGAAAAAGACAAGTTGTTGAAGCCCTAGTTATATTGGGCTTGGCCCAACTTGTATAGAACCCCTGATCCCTACATTATAGCTATAAATAGTAATTTCTAAACTGTTAATAGTAATTTTTTAACAATTTGTTTTCCAATAAACTGTTAATACTAATTTCTAAACAATTAATAGTAAATGCTTTAATAAACTTTTATATAATAAATTATTTATGATAGTAAGATGTCATATAATTTGACATCTTACTATGATAAATAATTTATTATATATAATGATGAGGTCATATAATTGTTAAACAGTAAACTTATACTCATATAACACAGAGTTAATATTTGTTTTTATTAAACTGTCTAAAGTACAAATTTAAACAATTTGATGGTACAAGCCATTTTTATTATTATTTAAAAATGATAAACTTTCTGGTTGGGATTAGGGTTTAGGGCAGATTGTTATGTGGTTATAAATTTAAATAATTTAAGTTATTTGACAAATGTAAAAAAATTAAGATAAAAAGAGAACAGAGTAGAAGGGAACAAAAAATAAAAAAACATTTGGAGAAGCAATGTCAAAGATTAGAGACTTAGCGATGTGAATCGCCAAAAGGCTTTCAAGAAAGATGAGTGGACACCATCCAAGAGGTGAAGTATAAGGCGTGCTTGTTAGCATCTACTGCACCTGGGACTTTTGGATGTGATAAACCCATTGCCCAGCGGCACCTCGCACCTGAGGCACGCTTTTTAAAACCATTCCTAGAATTATTATCAATTCATGGGCAAATCCTTTTCAATTCTTCGGTTCCGACTATGATTGAAGCCTTTGCCAAAACTCTTCAAGCAGTCCCGCTGTCTACTGAGTCCTCTAGTGATTCCATCATTCTTGCATCCCAAGCTCATGGGCACGACAGAGAAAATCAAAAGGGTTATCCACATCATAATCGTCCTAGGTGTGATTGCATAGGTGTTGGAAGTTGCATGATAGAACTTCTACCTTCGCCGATGTTGCTCACATTCCATCATTTCCAGTTGCCCTACCTCCGGCTGAATATGATGGCATAATACAAATTTAAGAGATCTACTCTTAGTTCATCAACATTGCTTCTACAACCTGTGTTTCAAACACAACTAGCTCATGGATAAACCAACTCTGGTTCCTCCAGCCATATTTGTGTAATCTCCATCTTTTAGCCCGTTTTACCAAGCACCACAACCTTCCTTTGATCACCCTAGCCAATGGCCTTCGTATTGGGCAAGTACTCTCGCTTTCATCTTTATCATTAGATTGAGTTCGATATGTTCTTCATATCCTTTATAACCTTATCTCTGTTAGCAAAATTACATGTTCTCTTAATTATTCTATAGATTCTTATGTTGATTATTATGTGATTGTGTAAGACCGTCGTACGGAGAAGATGATTCGAGCCGGGAATGAATCTCAAGGCGTGTATCACCTTCACTCTTGATCTAGTTGTTTGTGTATCTAGTGAACGAACATACAATTTGTTTATATAACCGGTTGGATCATCCCAGTCTCTCCATGTTTCGACGTATGGTCTCAGGTTTCTGCAGTCTTTCATCGTTACATTGTGAATTGTGTTATCTTAAGAAGCAACCTCATCAGTTTTTTCCAAGCCGCGTCTACAAACAACTACGTCACATTATAATTGGATGTATAGGGTTTGTATCTTGTCTAAGTCAACTTTAAGATTTATTGATTTTTTTAGTTTTTTTAGATTTATTTATGACTTCTACTGTCACACATGGTTTTTGTAAAGGAAGAGCGTTTCGAATTATTTCATATCTTTCAAAAATATAGGGCCGATAATCACACACTATGGTCCTTCTATCAGAACTTTACAAAGTGACATTGCTAAAGATTTTTTTATGACACCCCTCAATCAATTTTTTCCATCATTTGCACTGGAGACAAAACTCACTATTTTTTGGCTTAATAATATGACGGAATAAAGCAAAATGGCTCACTAAACTGACTGCGCTTCTTTGTTATGAAGCAACAGTCAGTTCATGCAAATTTTAATGCGATTTTCACTATGGATCATTCGGAAATAGTCTTTTTGTGCTTTAGTACAGGGGTAAGACTGCATACATCTGATCCCTCTTACCCCACCATCAGTGGGAGCCTTTGTGGTAACCTTTGTGGTAATGATGATGATGATGATGCCCCTCAATCAATTCATGACATCAAAGGGTGAGTCACGTTGTGCTTATACACCTTAATAAAATGGGTTGCCAAACACAAGAATTAACATTTAATCAAAATTGCTCGCACTATGTTATTACATTCTCATACACCACATCAGTATTGGGCAAATGTCATTTTCTCTACATGTCATCACACCAATAGAATGCCTTCTTCGAAACATAATAATGATATGGGAAAGTTCCTGAAATAGGAGTAAACAAGTTTTGGAATTCCAAAATAAGATTGTTATATTTTTCTTCCCGAAATAGGAGTAACATGACATTATTTACTGTCATCTTATAGTCATTACTGCCAAAGAATTGTAATACTATGCATTAAACACAGTATTAAGCACTTTTCAATCATGGCATTAACAACTCCTATTTCGAGAAGAAAACCATAGCAGTCCTATTTTGGAATTCCAAAACTTGTTTACTCCTTTGTAGGGTAATTTCACACCGACAATGGAGGCCTTACGTTCTAGTGGTACATGGGACTTAGTTCCTCATCCTAGTGGAAAATCAATTGTTGGATGTCGGTGGATATATGCGGTTAAAGTTTGCCCAAATGGGAAAACTGATCGTCTTATCACCGCCTCACCACCCATGATGTTACCTTCATTTCAAACCTATATGATGTTTGAATTTGTAAAACCACCCATGAGGCATTATGAAACCCACAATGGAGGCCCTACATTCTAATGGGACATGTGACTTAGTTCCCATTCATACTGGGAAATCAGTTGTTAGAAGTCGGTGAATATATGCAATTGAAGTTAGCCCAAATAGAAAAATTGACCATCTCTATAGCATGTCTGGTTGCGAAGAGGTACAAATAGATCTACATATTGGACTACACCTTTTCTCTGTAGCAAAGATCGCATCAGTCCATTTGATCTTTGGCGGCAATGAGCCATTATATCAATTGTACATGAAAAGTACATTTATCCATGGTGTTTTACATGAGGGGGTTTAGAGTACAATGCATAAATGACTCTTAAACTATCATCACCATATCGTTTGGGTCTCTAAACCAATAAATCTATCACTTTAGTCCATATTCTATTTAATTCGTATCAACCCAATCCTTCTGTCATTTTTAGCCATTAAATTGATAGAATAACATTCAAGATATTGTCATCTAAAAGTCACATATGTATAGCAATTATACGGTGAATTCATTTCAAGTGGTCAATGTCTTAATTATATATTGTTACACAAATGAGATTTATCGATGAAATATCTTGAACATTCAGCCAATTTCATGGTTACAAATAATAGGACTGGAATGATACAAACTAAACAGAATAAGGACTAAAATGATAGAATTATTAGGTTAGTGACCAAAACAATATGGTGATGATAGTTTAAGGGTCATCTATGCATTTTACCCAGAGAATAATACAGCACAACTACTTGGTTTTGTTACTCAGTGGGGCCTAGTTTAATGTGCAAATTACATCGGTCTTTATAACTAGGGTTTGAGAGATTCACTATTGTGGTTCGTAGATTTGTCATGATTCAATGTGATGTTTTGCGGGCAATAAAGGTATCTTTCTAGTTGTATATGTTGATGACATTGTCATTACATGATTACAAGTAATGATGACCAAAGAATTGCCCAACTCAACAAATAACTCTTTAGCAAATTCGAAACCAGTGACTTAGGTGCAAATAATTTAAATGGTTCTTAGAGGACCTACAATGAAATATATTTGTAACAAACTTGGTGCAAATAATTTAAATGGTCCAACTTGTGTTGAAACCCTAGTTATATTGGGATTTACCCAACTTTGTATAGAAACCCCAATTTCTCAATTATAACTATAAATAAAGAAATTGCCCTAAATAGGAGTAATCATTGTAATGTTTTGGCATTACCATGTTTTAAACATCACACTATCACGGTATTTTCCAATTTTCCAAGTTTGTGAGTAAGTACTCATAATTAGAGAATAAAACATAATACTTCTATTTCGGAATTCCAAAACGTTTTTGCTCCTATTTCAAGAAATAAAGCTATTTGTTTAGCGCTTGGATATTATGTTTCATATTAATAATATCAATTCATATTAGACAAACAAGTTATACTAACTTTACCTTCTCATCAAGCTCAAGTTGAGCTTTCTTTTCCCCCAAGAGTTCCAATTCCTTTTGTACCCTCTCTACATTCTCCAAAGTGGTAGTTGCCTTAAACTTCTTTTCCCTGATGTCGCTCAATCTTAATTGAGCACTTGTTCGATCATTTTCCATGTTAAACTGCTCTTCCATTAGCTTTTGAAGCTGATTTTGCAAAGACTCCCTATGAAAATTTAAAGTCCAAGTACTAATTAAAAAAAGGTTGATAAGAATTATCGTACACCATCATTTCCACAAATGGCAGACCAAGAAATACATATTTCATATAATAGACAAGCAAATATACTTCTCAATCTCCAATACATTCAGCTCTGATTGGACTTCCTCCATAGATTTGACACCCTCCCCCCCGAAATCAAGCTTGTATTCAAACTCAGCAACCTGTTTCTGCAAGGTTTGTATTTCTAGCAAAATCCTTTCAGCATTTTCCACAGGTAGGATTAGGGCATCTACTGTGTCCTTGTCCGTTTTAATCTGAGCCAAGACACCCAACACCTGTCAACAAGGGAGGTGCCTGAGTCAGTTTTAATGACAAAAACGTGCAATCAGGTTTTATCACTGACAGTATCAGGTACTCCAATTTGATCACTGCAAGCAATAAGGTTGACCCAGTTCTCTATTTTTTTTCACCAAGAGAAAATTCACATCAAAATTTTGTACAGCAGTACAGGATAATTTATCTAGTTGTTCCTACTCAAAATTTTGTCAAAATAATTTCAGCTATTAAGAATTATTGATTATCTTTTGTATCTTTTTTTTTCTTTTCCTTTTGGTGGTGATATCGTGTATCGATTCATGTTAGCCGACCCCAATATCTTTTGGGACTAAGGCTTGGATGTTGTTGTATTGAAAGAGTACAGGTATGGTTTAGGAGTTAAAAGAAAATGAGAAGAATGATAGAAGTCTACTTAACATGTCCATACATAGTCATATTAAGCTAGTCCAAGTAAACTCAGGAGGTCAAATGATTCAAAGAAGGTATCCTCAATTCAAATCGGGTGGTTGGAGCCACCACCTAACTGGATTAAAGGTCCTGCAACTCATTCTACAATATCATGTTGAATAGGCACCTAGGGTACAGTTGTATATTCGCAATCCTTAAGGTCTTAAGTTGCGTACAACTTTCTCCTATAATCATGTGACTTTCCATCTTATTTGATTTTCGATTTATTGGTAGATATCAAAGGCGAGTAGGGAAATTTATGTAATAAAAACACCTGTTCTGATATCATCACGTCCCATTTCTATTGGTGTTTAAATATTCTTAATGCCTGGCTTCCAGGTGGGTGATATGGATCCCGTGGGAAGTAACTGCAGTCATGCTTACTGACACTGTTGAGGGGTATAGAAAAAAGGAGGAAAGTCTAATATCTGAATTTTGTTTGACTTCTTTTCTAATCCTGATTGATTCTTGAGGAAGGTCATGGTGGAATCGTCCACGGGGGAGAATGTCTCGCTCCAAGAAAAGTTGGCAATGTGTTGAGAGGTGAAGTGAAGAAATGTCCAATAATTGCCCAAGAGACAGATATTCTGGTTGATCATGTATACACTCTTGCTGCCTGAGAGATCGGCTGTGCAATATTGTCAGGATGAATTTTCCAAGGCAGCCGTGATGCTTCACAGAAGGAACACTTGGTGATGACGAAGCTGACTTTGTATTCTCAATTGAGATTCTGTAAGATCAGACATGGGGCACTGAAGGAGATAAATACCTTGGCAAAAAGGATCACTCCGGTGACAAAGAGATTAAGATGATGCCAAAAGAAGAACACTATCCGAACTGAAATGCTGAGAAGGGAGAAGCATAAGGAAGAAACTGATGATCAGGGTTGTTTCCTATCACCCACCTTGAGGACAAGGTGGTTGTCAAAGGGGGAGTGATGATTGGAACCACTAACATTGGGACAACAGAGGTGACACGGTTATTAAGAAAAGTAGGTTTATGTGGTTGATATTGAATTGATAAAGTAAGAATAAAGTAAGGACCACACAAATTTTACCATGGGACAATCTTATTGAGACGGACCAAAAAGGAAAGATGAGACAATCTCAGCAGGACGGAGGGAGATTAAATAGGGTGATATTATATACATGAGGTCTGGGCCATGTAAGTCAGGAATTACGGCCGGCCCTTAAAAATAGAATTAGTATAAGAGTAGGGAATGAGGGAGGGGGGGCTAAGACAGTTAGAACCTGGAGAGCTAGCACTCTCGAACTTGCCAAGACTTGTTCATCTTCTGTAATTTCTTTCCTGCTGAAACTAGTTTTCTTGATTCGACACTAGTATAGTTTTCTGGATATTGTGTGTTGTTCTATCAGACATCAATGGCAAGCTTGGAGCATATGATAAGATACTAAAACACTGTTGAGAAAATGTGAACAAATACAAAAAGGCAACTTAGTTCATTCAAGTGTATCCATTCTGACTTTCTCCACCAGTTCAAGTAGCCTATGAGTCATGATGATGTGTACGTCATGTTTACGATTGTTCGGGAAGAAAATACGAAGATGTTTTTGGCCGACATCTCTTGCTTCCTTTTCAACACAAGGTGAGGCAAGAACTAGTTCCTAAAGTCTAGAGTGAAATTCATCAAAGCACGTGATGGAAGGAAAGACTACATCTCAAAAAAAAAGAAAGAAATATCACCAAAGTAGATTACATCATCAAGAGCCTGATTTTTTTTCTCCAACTCTTCTTCAAGCTCTTTCAACTTTTTCTCTGCTAGTGGGATTGACTCCTTTCCTATTTTGATATACTCTTCATAAAACGTGCGTAGCTTATCCAATTGCTGGAACCGAGATTCAGCATGTACAGATTCCGCAGCCAATGATTTCAATTTATCGCCAGTGTATGATGCCTTCGCCCGTTGCTGCCATGACATTAGAATTCATCATGTGTTAAATCAACATAGAGAAGCAGCACAAATATAACATATTTCCCATGCAACATGCATCAGAAAATGAGACTTCATTTTCAAGTATGATAGAGCAACTTGCAAAAAAACCTTTATAATAAATTCATCTTCCTCTTCAGAAGAGAAGGGACGTTCACAGCACGGGCAAATATGATTATCACGAGCAAAGTTTTCATATGGCACAATCAAGAATTGCATACCATTAGCTTTGTTATATTCGCTGCATTCAGTAGTATACAAAAACATATATGCTTTAGAAAATGCCCACAAATGCTTGGCAGTGAAAAGAAATCCTTTGGATAATTAAAACCATGTAATGGCAAACCTTTTCATAGATTCGCTTTTTTCTCTGGTCGAATCCAAAAGCTCAGGGTAAATGTCAATACTGGCAGGAACTCGGTCAACAAACTGGAGTTTGGATTCAACAAATCTTTTCTTTGCTGCAATTGAATCAAAGAATATTGTATGAGCATCTACACAAAAGAATTTAGCTTAAAACGGTAGGGTATTCATAATATGATCTTCATTGCATAAAGTGTAGGATTAATACACAATAGACTTTCTTGCAGACACATAAAAGTAAATCCCCAAAAGATAATAATGAAAAGGTTTATTATCATGTACTACAACATATATGTTTTGATCGATACTTCTGCATGACCTTACAGATTTCTAAAAAATTAGGGAAAGCAACTACAAATATTTCTCCCTCCATCCCAAAATAAACTTCATACTTTCCTTTTTGGGTTGTCCCAAAATAAACTTTGAATTCCCTAAAAGGAAAGAAAGAACCGTGCATTGGGTGTTTATATTGGGACACAATGATTGGTACAGAAAATGTGTTAAAATCTATTTTCTCAATTATACAAGCTTGTGTATGTATCAGTCCATCAGATCAAGCATGTTATGGGAAACGTGCTTACATTCCGCTTCCTTGTTAAGTTTGTATAAGTTATCATTGACTTCATCAATCTTCGCCTGCACCATATTCAAGTTCTTCTCAGCTTCACGAGCTTTTACACTCAAGTCTTCAATTTCTTTGTGAAGAGTCCTGCAGTAAAATTTCCAAGGCAAAACAAAACCTGCATGAACGCCTCTCCACGGGCAATCAACAAGAAAAGAAAACTAAATACATAAGAAACTTTGATGCACAAAACATTTTTAAACAATGAAACATTGACATGGAATAAGGGACCCATTGCATCTGGTGCGCACATGTAGGAGTTTAAGAGACATGGAAAATATTATTAATGCAACTATCGGGTGGTACTAGCAATTCATAAGCTGTCTCTTTAATCCAAGATTGCACCTGGAACAAACCAAAAACTTCGGTAATAATTTATGAATACCGTAAAGCAAGATAACTGACGCTAAGGATGGATGTGAAGCCAGAACCAAGCACTTTGTTAGAAAATCGTCGTTGTGGTTTTTGTAGTAATAGTGATTTATAAGTTGTTGGGGTTGTGTTATGCGCTCCCGCGCATTGGTTAAAAGGTGGCCCGGGTCAAGAAGCTCCTTTTTTATGCCCTCGACTTAGTTATACCAAACATATATGAGATGAGCTTGGACAGATGAGGCCAGAAAATAAGATGGAAGGAAATGTCCATCGAGGCAGTGTGCTACCATGAGTTGTAGCAGTACTCAACCCACGGAAGCCAATGAATCCCGCGGATAGCAGTTTGAAAAAAAATCATAAACAACCCCAAAGTCTAATAAGCCTGACTCCATTTTACTATCGTTAGCAGATGGTAAGTGGACGGTAAACACACATATTTTGTACCGACCAGGCAGTGACCAGCTGAAAAAGTCGTATCATAATGCACTCATAAAACCTTATCCCTATCCAAAACTAAGGACTCCAAGAGGCCATATAATGTTCTTGCAGGAGGGTGGGTGATCCTTGATCTAGCAAGTGCTTCAAACTGCAATGGTCAATCTGTATCACAAACTCCTGCTTTATTCATACGGCCATCAATGTGTGAACGATTTCGGTCAACCCAATTAACTCAGGTTCACATGTTATAAGATTGACATGGATCAGATATTTTCTGGCTAAAACAGGCAATAGGTCGACCTTGTTGCATCCTTGTGTTCAACTCAATTAAAGAGGCATCACACTCCAGAATCGGGAGACATCCTCTTAGAAATTTTGTAATAAGTCTCAGCAGTTCAGTGGTTGAAGGTTGTGATTTCCCTCGTCTATTCGAATGAACTCTGTCTTTAATAATTGTGTCAGGGATCCTCAATCCTGTAATCTTGTTGGATCGCTGGATAAACTAATGGTAATAAACCAAGAGACCCCACGCAAGGCTATCATCGTCTCAGGGAATGACCAGATCATAACTGCCCGGAGCCTTGACAAGCACGCCTTTCGAGTTCCAGTAAAAGCATTGCGCAGGTTTTGGAGCTGTGTGTTTTCAATCAAGTGGAAGATTCTTAACCCTATTCATGCCTGATTTAAGGTACAATTGTAGGCATAAAAAAAAAACATTTGCACCGCTTGGTCTGTGTCACAAGATCGCTCATGCTATTGTATTGGAGAAACTCTCTTTTTCAGAATCAGGGTATCATCGTATCATCTGTAACGATTTTATTGATATGTGCTCTGTTATCAGAACCCAATTGAATACACAAGTGATCAGGCAGCAGAAAGCGAAGCTTTTCTAATGATTGTCACTAATCTATTTATCTCACCAAAAGTTGGCTGAACTGACATCAGAAACCGACTGTTATTTCATGTCGTTCAACCTTACTTAATGTGTCTTGCATGAAGTTCTTAATGTGTCTGATGCTGATACAAAGTTGTTAAGAGAATGCATGAGGGATATTCTCCATGGTCTTATACAATATACCAAAAAGGGGTGTGTGGTTTGAACACCAAAAGGATCAATGCTTGATACCAAATTAATCAGTGCCCGACCGCCAAGACAATCAAGAATTAATTTTTCAAAAGGTAATTTACTGATCCAGCTGAGGACCTTTATATATAGTCCTAAATCAGTTCCCTTTAAGAGCATCGAATAAGTTACTCAACAAGTCTCATTAACAAACTAAATGAAATGTGTGAAGGGTCAAGAAAATGAATTACATTTAAGAAACATACACAATGCATTAGACTGTTTATATTAAATATTGAGAGAATGTGTGAAATTCAAGCAGTTAACTGACCTCTGGACTTGTCTAACTTCTTTCTTCAAATCCTTGTCTGGAGGAAGCCTTCCTTTCATCAATTCTTTAATTATATCCTTGTGTTCATCAACTCTAAAGTGTAAAAGGAAGAGAGATATCAGTGGTGATATAGACTAATGAACTGTTGGGGAGTGTTGGAAAGTAATAATAAAAAACTGGAAAAATAGATTGGAAATATGTATGTAATATTGCCACTTACATCTTCTTGTGCATCTTTTTCTTGTTTTCCAGTTCCGCCTTCTTATGGGATAGTATAGCTCTGTCATCTGAATCAGAAACCATACGGTCTCTTTCACGCTTAAGCTCTTCGATTTTTTGATCTAACATAAATTTATCACTCTTCTTAAGCTGAATACTACTTGGAAACTTTCGTTCTTCAATTTGACGATTCTTCCTCTCCAATTCAGCTTGCTGCATAGCCATAGAGAACAATATGAAGTCTGTACCTTTACTATTGGGTTTAGAGTTGAGCAGCAAAATCAAACCATTCTATGTTCCTTCTCATCCATGTGAGCAAAATTAACATTAGACATTTCAAGTTCAAGTCCATCAAGCTCAAGCTTCTTCTCTTCAATCTGCTTTAAAAGGCTGCTCTGCATTCGGCAATTGGCATCACTATCATAATCTGAAGCTCAAGAAGAAGCAACAAAGGCACAAGCATCACAAGTTAAGGGCAAACCTTCATCTCTGATTTAGCATGTAGGCTGGCCTCCATCTCTTTCCAACGGTTATTCGCATTCTCAAAGTGACTCCATGCTGTTGTAGTGATTGCCAAGTTTGATTTCTAAATGACATCCATGCAAGCTAATTCAAATTACATCATTTTGCATTTATCACAGAGCATAAAGAAATCGGCCTTGAGCAAATAGGAGAGGCATTGATTAGATGATTCAAACTGATTAATTGACATATATGAGCACATAAGTAAAGAAGTGTAGTCAAAAACACCTAGCACAACCGCCATCTTTCAAACTCAGCCCTCACACTTTCCACTTATTGCAATTTTCTCCCTTGGGTATAGGCATCAGTCATTCAAAGATGGCAATGGGGCAGGTTACGTTCAGGGTACCCTAGATCCACCATCTGCCCCACACTACAACCACACCTCAGCTTAAGATTTGAAGTGTCCACCCCTGACCCACTATGATGCATGCTACAATATAATATCATAGAAAGATAAAAGAGCAATCAAGTAAAACAGTGGGAGTGATAACTGATTGATTTATTCTTATTTGATTTTAATACCTTTATCAGTTTATCTATTTCAACTAATCATTAAATTTATGGAATTATTATCATGGGTCATCCGGAAACAGTCTCCTTGTGCTATAGTACAGGGGTAAGGCTACGTACATCCGAGCCCCTTACCCCACCGTAGGTGGGAGCCTTTGTGGCACTGGGGTAATGTTGTTTTATTGATTGTATAGAATTCAAGGATTTCCATTTCCTTGTGTTGGCATTTTAACTAATAGTTAATTTTTTCTTTCAGTAATTACATTATAATCATTTTATTCAGTCAAAACCTTCACGGATTTCTTTATTCCTATCATAAACTGAGAGAAACGCATACATGAACAATGAAGAGAAAGTAGACAGTCCAACAACAAAATTAACGAGTCAGAGGATGTTGCAGGAACTATAGGGAAAAGGAAGGTCAATGATACTGGTAAAGTTCAATGACTTCAATCAACTAATATATAAGCCTCAAAAACAATGGTATCACAATTTGATGAAACTTTTGGAGGGAAGCAGACTGTTATGGAAATCTTACAAAGAAATACTACCAAAGCAAAGTTCATGCAAGGTGGCAAATCTATATAGAAGGCTAGTACATATGGTGGTTTCAGGCAGAGAAGCGTGTTTTTATGTTCGGGATAGCAGGAAATTGGAACAGACTTTCTTTCTTTGATGTGTCCACCAACAGCAATCATTCAAAATATACAGGTCACAAAGTGAACTAATAGGCTAATACCATGTTGAACAACTGTTGTTTGGTTTACGCTTCTTGATATATTAAGAATTACAGCAGTTACCTGAGAGGCAATTCAAGGCAACAATGTAGGATATATGGCTCCTAAAGGGCTGCTTGTAACAGCCAGGTGATTGATTGTTCTCAGGCTGCTCTAGGATGGCTTGACAGGCCCCTTCTAATACAACCCATAACCAATCGCGATTGCAGAAATTTGAGGGTGGGGGTGAAATATTGTAGTGACATTGAACCATTAACACAACAGAAATATAAATATTCTTTCGATATCAAACAAGTAAACAAAATTACAGAAACTGTAATACAAATTCTATAGATATCAAACTTCGGAAGTCAAATTATAATTCCAAATTGGGTATTCGAAGATTGAGGCATGAGTCATCATGTAACCAAACTCTACTACATAACCTATTTAAAAATAATAAATCACAACATTTTTTACACACCATCTTAATTAGGATGTTTTCACATGGGCTAGCTTGACATGACAAGACCAGAGTCACCGGATCGGACTCGGACCTGACTGGACCAGTCACCAGATCAAACTTGACTAGACTTGGACAACACTACAATAGTAAGATAGACATAACACTAGACCTCACTGGACCGAACGAATACAATAAACTGTGGTATTTCGACATCTACAAATATTAGGTCTGAACTGTTCCACCAAGTATTAGCTTATATAGCAACATAAGAAACAATACCCCTAAAGTGTAGCACACTTACCCTACTTGGACAAATAATGGTTTTCACTTCTCACTGCCCTTTATGAGTTTATGGATAAACCAAGAATGCTGAGCAACCCTTATATATAAACTTGTTTGAAACAAAGAATACAGAGACCACCTTTTTATGCTCCAAATCCTTCACATAGTCTGCATGTCTCAATTTTATGCGATTCATGAGGTTCAGAGCAACTTCTTCGCTGAGTTCACTGTCTGAAAAGGCACCTAAATTATAACTTTCAGATAGTCCCTTGATAATTGTGTCCCTCTCATTCTTGTGTTTCATGTGAGTCTAAGCATAAAAATAACAAATGAAATAGCAAATTACTTTAAATAAACAAAATTTTCAGTAATATAAAATAGTGCACGGGTCAGAGAAACTACGTTAGCTTCACTTTCAAGCTTGCTAATCTCCCAGATATAGCCTTTGATATCGCTTTGCAGGACAGAACTCTTTGACAACATGTCTTTCTTTTCTCTTTCCAATTGTCTAATTTTTGATTCCAGAAGAGCTATCCGCTCCTCAAACTTGGTTTTCCATTCTTGCAGTTCTTCATCAGTGTCTGGAAGCAGCACAAAGCACCACAAAAAATGCTCTTTTTCAGATCAAAAGAAATACTAAAAAGAGTGAGTTAAAAAAAACACATTACTACAAGGTTTAAGGTTGCATGCATTCAAGTGGGCACTGTTATTCACCTTTTATTTAGGGGAAGAGCGGCTTAGAAAGCGCAATCTAGAATATAACAACTACATCCAAACCTTTAACATGAAACGACACATGAAATTGGAGCTAAAATAAGAAAGATGAGAGAAATAAAAAGATAAGAAAGATAACAACATAAGGTAAGATAAAAAAGATGCAATAAAGATACATATATGATAAAAATAAAAATGATAAGATAAAAAGGATAAAAAAAAAAAATATAAGATAAAAAGGATAAAGGGATAAAGAACATAAAAAAGATAAAGATAATAAGAAAATAAAAGAATAAAAAAGATGAAAAGAGATCAATCCTCTACATGTATACACTCCCTCCATATTGCTTTCACCAAAGTCATACTCTCATCCAACTCAAAAGGAAACATATAAATCTTGATTCTTCCTTGCGTCTTCTCCCCACCTCTCAACTCGTTTAACAAATGCATCACTTAGTCTTCTACGCACATGATCAAACCATCACAATCGAGACTCACATCTTATCTTCAATAGGTGTTACTCTCACCTTTTCTAGTTGTCTCATTCCTCAAACGGTATTTTTTTCATATGTCCACACATCCAACGCAACATACACATCTCATCCACAATCATCTTTTGAATGTCACATTATTTCACCGCCCAACACTTTACGCCATATAGTAAAGCAGGCCTAGTTGTTGTCCGATAAAGCCACGTGCTAGAAACACTCCATCCCAAAAAAAACATGTTCCCGGCCACTTCTTTTTAATACCCTAAAAAAAGAGTCATGTTTGAAATGACACCAAATTTTTGGGGAGAATCACCGGAAAATGGATTTTTTGCAGTGTAAGCAAAGACAAAAATAGAACAGCAGAGCAGTAGATCAAGCAAATAACAATCCTGATTTTTGAAGTCTTAAGCGTGTGTGTAAGTTTTCAACGGCATGATTCCTGATGGGTGGTCACTGTGACGTTCCGATGTGGTGGTAAGCTTAGTTTTTTAAAAGCACTACCGTAAAGGATCTGGGAAGATAAATGTCACAAAAAAAGCCAGAAAAAGATTGACGGAGAGAAAAAATGAAAATGCTCTGATACTGAGTTATGTGTGTATTTCAAAGGATTGTAAAAAGGTGTATATGTATCTAATAGTAACTAGACCCAAGTGGGCTAAGCCCAATAGATCTGGGGTTGGGGTTTCAAAAACAATAAGGGACCACAATTGGATAAATTTGATGCAACACTTCTGGTCTATCAAGGCATCTTTAGACTAAGAAGAAATAGGTCAATGGAGATGCAAACAATTGAGAAGTAGTTTAGTGTTCACTAGCTAGTCTTATCGTAGAGAGGGAGGGTATTGGGTATCAATAATGAGTACTCCATACAAGGACACAATGGTCATATTGACAAAAGAGTTACCTAAATTGGAAGCGGACACCCCGAAATGGTAAAAAGCAACACTTAATGTGGGGCGGAGGGAGTTGCATTTTGAAATATAATGCCACTACACCACAAACCTTCGATTTTTTCCTGTAAAGCGGCTTTTTGTCTCTGCTTCTCTTTGTACAAAGTGCTTCTTTCAGCAGTCTTAGTGGCTATATGTTCCTGTAATTTCCTTAGGTCCTTCAAAGCTCCTTCAACATAGTGAATCTTTTTATCCAGGTTTTGGACCCCTCCTTCAAGCTCCTGAATTTGAGTTTTCACATTGTTTGTTTTCTCCTGATCTTGAGCAATACTTTCTCTTAACTGCACCAAACACAAACCAAATTTGACCAACTTCCATAAGTATTTTCAACTAATTTGGACTTTAAATTAAAGTTTTTATACAAAACTCAAATTCTTGGATTAACATGTTTGAAGTATGTCCTAACTAAACTACATCAGATCAGAGAAGATCATAAAATGTTGAGTTGCATCTTGGCAGATTCAAGGCCAAAAAGCATAAGAAACCTTGTAAGCAGCGTCTTTCAGTGTCTGAAGATTCTCCAATTTCAGTTTAAATGACTTTATCTCTTGAGCTTGATCCTTGTGAAGTTTTTTAATAACCTCCAGAGCCTTTGTATATCTGAAAAGTAACCACAAAGAACCAATAACACACTCATAACAAAAGCTAAGCATCCTAACTCTTAAGCACTATATGACAGAAAACTAAGTAGTAAGTATGATAAGTTTACTGAATGGAAAACAGTGACAACCCTTGAGCTTATACGCCCTCCGTATTGTAAGATTTGCTACAATAGGGTTTGGCACAATGTTGAACGGAAAAATAGTAGGGGTAATGAATAGTTTAGAAAAAGTATGAGAGAGGGTGGAAAGTATGAAAGAGGAGATAAAAAGTAGAAAAAGTAAGGGTAGCTCAGTATTTTTAAAGGGAAAGTGTTTCGAAAAGGGAAAGTAGCAAAATTAAAATACATCCCAAAAAGGAAAGTATAGCAAATAAAAGACTACGGGAGAGTATGAAATTAGCTGCATCAGCATATCTGAAAAACCATTTGGATTGTCTTGACCTATTATTATCTCATTTACATGTATCCTTAAGACACTACAAAGCTCAATGTTCATCATACTTTTCTTTAGCAACTTGAAAATTGCCCAAAAAAATTTAAATGAAAATCTGCTAGTTCGCAACAAAACATAATGCTCGATATAAACAAGAATTAAATACACTAACTAATCACATTTATTTTCTAATTCATGAAACGGTATTCCTTCCAGGTGAAGCCGTGAAGGTAAGAAGAATATAGATTCTATTAAGAAAATGTTTAATTAATTAGATACTCTGGAGTATAAAGTTACATACAGGTGGAACTGTGGAAGAGACCCTTGGAATATAAAAAATAGAGCTTATTGAGGACAAGTAACTAGGAAGGTTAGCTCAGTAATGCAATGCTTCCATGTGTTAGAACATCATAAGATAGGTTAAATCTGAGTGACAAATCTACTGGACAGTGAGGTCTTAGAAAGCTAGCGAGGAAGAATATATGAAAGGTATTCAAAATCCCAATTAAGGAGCATGGTTATCCAAAACACAGTAAAACAGTAAAACAAAAAGAATATTACATAAATCACACACCAGAAGATTCAAGAAAAACAGTAATAGATGAAGAATAATACGGAGTATGCAAAAAATTATTGTTCAATACAAAAAAAAACGTGTTAAGGCTAGAAGTGGGAATCTTACTTTTTTAAAATTACTTAGGATACAGCCATAAGATTTCCTAATCATTTTCCGTGGTTAAACAACAGAAGTCAGCACGTACAAAGCATTACTGCATTAGTGCAAAATGAAGAGCAACTTATGGGGCATCCATTGAAATTGTTGTTCATATTATTAGTAATTATTAAGCACTTTATCTTGTCAAAGTACATACTTGTCTCTAACCAAAAGGGTGTGAGGATACAAGCTGAGGTTATAGGTTGCAGAAAACCCACAGAATCCGATTGTGGTATGGTTTTCGATAATTAGGTGCACTGTAGTACTGCACCGGTGCAAGTGTGCAACACATTATATACACAACCACACATGCATACATATATACACACAAATACAAACATATGTTTGTACATAACTACATATGTATGTAATAGGAGTGGTTTCAATATGTATAGAAAGTTGCTTATCTCAACAGCTAGATTTAGGATCAAATAGTTGTTATCATTCTAGGGTTTATTACTGTCTGCACTGGAATATGTATGTATTAAATATTTAAATGTTTAGATATACACACACATATATAATGACATAATGTATGCATGTATGTAAATAAGTGGGTGCGTAGTACATCTGCATGCACATTATATACATAATACATGCATACACATATTATAGGTGTACCGTGTATGAGTGTGTGTGTGTGTGTATTTATGTGTGTGTATGTTTGTCTATAATACTACGTATATAACTATATAATATAGCTAATATAATATAAATGCATAAAGCCACACATAGAGAAGAATGTCAGACCAGCCTAACAGGAACCCCTACTGGCTGACTTCATTTAGGCCAAAAATAAATTCAATGATCCAATTTTTTGCTCATACACACATGGGTACAAATCATGGTCTCATATTTTCCATGTGAACTTTAAATACGTTATCACTTCTACTTTTGAAATACAATAGTTAGACTATTTGTGCATTACATTTCGAAAGTTCGGATTAAAGTGTGATAATATATTTATTACTTTTTTTAATCAAATTGTTTAAAGTCCAAGGGTATGTTTGCAAACAATTAATAAAAGTGGTTTTCAGCTTTTGGCTTAAAAAAACTAAAATGAGTGTTTCCAAGTGACAACTTCTACTTAAATTAAACACTTAAAAGCTAAAAGTTAGAAACTGCTTTTTATTTTTTATATGACACAAAAAACACATATTTTACCGAACACCACCAACTTTTAAAATCATTTTTTTCTCAAACACTATCAACTTTTACTATTAAGCAGAAGCAATTTTTGCTTCTGATTTTTTTAAAGCAGAAGCAATTTTTTGTTTCTGCTTTTTTTAAAAGCAGAAGCGATCGCAAACACTCCCTAAAGCTATTACTTATATTTGTAATATTATAAAGACCAAATTCAAAATTTGATGTACTGGGATAAATTCATAAACCCAAGTGGAATATTAAGGGCTCATTTGGTAACATTTCCTAAATTGTGTGTTATATTTTCTTGTTTCAGCATCTATATTGTTTTGTTTTCAAATCTTTAAAATATAAAAGGGAAAATGGAAACTAATAATCCGACCTTTTAGCGGTCTTCTTTTAATAGTCCGACCTTTTCGTTATTCATGAATAATCCAACCTTTGCACATCATCTTCATTCATTGGTCCCCGACTGATTGATGACCTGCTATTCCGAGTTATTTTCTCATCTCTGCAAACTATTATACCATAAATTCCACCTTTCATAAAGATAATATTTTGCAAAGATAAGAAAATAACTTGGAATAGCAGGTCATCAACCGATCAGGGACCAGTGAATGAAGATGAGGTGCAAAGGTTGGATTATTCATGAATAACGAAAAGGTGGGACTATTAAAAGAAGATCGCTAAAAGGTTGGATTATTAGTTTCCATTTTCCCAATATAAAAAGGAGTACAAATTAATATATTCTGTTTTCACATTTCTGAAATTATAAACAAGATGTTGTATTTGATATTAGTGCTTTCTTTCATGTTTCATACTAGAAAAAAAGAATTTCAGATATTATTGCAAATTATAAGTCAAATAATTCCTTGTTTTCATTTTACATAAAAATGCATACGTTGTCCTGTGAATGATAGTATGATACTATCTCCCACCCATTTTACAACTATCACTTTTTTTAGCAAGTCCCACAATTATATTGACTTTCTACTTCACACTCCGCTAAATTTCTACCTTCCTAAATTTACCATTTTATGAATTCACAAATGAAATCTGCCCAACTGTTTATGAGGATGATCCACTTTGAGGGGGTGACTGTGTACCTGGTAGCAGAGAAAATGTCATCAAACTTCTTTTTCAGTATAGCTGGCTCTTGTAGTGGCCAATTGGCCTCATCTTGGTGTACAAAAATCACATTATCAATAATAGCCTTAGACACACCCATAAGAGCTGGTATTTCACGGTCCATATCTGCACATCTATAACTTAAGCAAACTTTCTGCAATTAAAAGCAAACAAACGAACAGAATCAGGATGAGTACACCTCATCACAATCAAGTGATCAACCCTTCAAATAAAGGTGTAGGAATGTATTGATGTTTGAAATTAAAATTATTTAGTCAAGTGAAAAAGAATTACACAAACATAAATTAAATAACAGATGAACTGATGAAGTAGAGAGCACAAATCTGAATTTAATAACCTCGCTAAACTTATTAATAATGCAAGCCAAGCGTCAAGCAACAGAAATTCAGATTTAAAAGGAAAAGTGAAAACTTGCCAACTATCATGTTGAGAGAGATCAAGGTACACTTGATCAGTTTCTAGAATTATAGGCTACAAAATATAGGGTATGTTTGGCACAAATAGATGAAAAGATACTTTTATGAGCTTTTTAGGAGCTGTTAGTTTTTAGTGACTGAAAAAATCTTAAAATAAAAAGGTGGTAGCTTTTGATAAATAGTTGATTGTTGATTTAGTTCTATTTGGCATACAAGTTGTTGGGACTAATTAATATAAAAAGCTACAGGCTTTTCTCATTTGCTACTCAGTACTCACAATAGCATCTCAAAAAAGATCTTTTACTTTTAAGAAAGCTCTTAAAAATAATCATGCCAAACATTCAACTAGAAGCTTTTAGAGACTTCAATTAGTACAAAAACTAGACGGAAGGGGCTTATGCCTACCAAACATGCTCATAACTGTATGTGGAAAAAGCACTTCACTTTCATATGCACTCAGCAATCATCTTAGATAGTTCACTTGTTACTCAAAAATGTGTTAAAAGGCATTAGCTTCATCTTATCAAATGTACAGACACACAAATGGCACTCAGAATTACAATGTCAGTGTGAAATTTCTTTTGAAGGATGTTAGCTTGAAGTTTTTGAAGACCATGCTGAACCCTAAAAATGGACAGAAAGCAAAGCTCAAAAGTCAGAAGTTATGACCATCGGTGAAAAGCACCAATACCTCTCCAGTGTGAGGATTGATGGTCTGGAGCACACTCTCAAGAGCCTTATACTCCATCTTAGTGGCCTTCTGAGTTAGCTGAAATGACCTAATGCAGACAACATCCTTCCCTGCTGCAGTCTTAAACCGCATCTTAATCTGTCCTTTGGTCTCTGTCTCCCCTGCCACCTATATCAGACAATAAATTGCTTTAGAAAATTGTTTGATATCATTTTGCATGTCAGATACATATTCAGAAACAAATCAGCCCAAAGACAAAGGCCCTTTCACCTTTGGATCGTGAACGAAACTTTGACCAGAACGGGCGTTAGGTGGCAACTCTCCTGTGCAGGCCACCTTCAAGCACTCAATGATTGTCTGTCACAAAAACATACTCAGTAGTGAACAATAAATATGAACAGCAAATGCACATACAATTCAATGACGCTTCATCAGGGAGGATGGCCATGATAGGCTGAAGTACAGGACAACTTAAATATTTTTCAATTTTTTTAGTGTAATTTTTTCATTTTTCACATTTAGCGCACTTCTCTAATATTTAAGTCTGGTATAATTCATATTCAGCCCAGTGCATTCCTGGATTCATATGGAAAGCTACTAAATTTCCTCTTGATTAAGTTGCATGTCCAAGCAAATGTATGGAGATAGTTACAATTCCAACCAGTACGCAGAGTGTATCTAGATATACAAAAATGACCGCAATGAGAGTAGCGAGTGAGCATGATTACAGTTTTTCCGGCGCCGTTGGGACCTACAATGAGGGTTAGGGGTTTGAAGAATGTAACAACGTTCCGGTTCTCCGGGTCAAAGCTCCGGATTCCCTTTATGAGCATCTTGTCCACCGTGCTCATTTTCGCTACTTCTTCTCTGTCAAATACGAGTAAATGATTCGGGAGCTAAAGTAGCATCGCTGCTCAGAGCTCAGGGTGGCAAAGCTGCCGAGTGAGAGTGAGAGTACGGTACTCCCTAGTCCCTACGTATCAAAAAATTATTTTACCTTTCGAGTTTCGAACAGTGATTAAATAATTTTCTGCGGAAAATGGAAACTAATAATCCAACCTTTTAACGGTCTTCTTTTAATAGTCCCACCTTTTCGTTATTCATGAATAATCCAACCTTTGCACCTCATATTCATTCACTGGTCCCTGACCGGTTGATGACCTGCTATTCCAAGTTATTTTCTTATCTTTGCAAAATATTATCTTTGTGAAAGGTGAAATTTATGATATAATAGTTTGCAGAGATAAGAAAATAACTCGGAATAGCAGGTCATCAACCGGTCGGGGACCAATGAATGAAGATGAGGTGCAAAGGTTGGATTATTCATGAATAACGAAAAGGTCGGAATATTAAAAGAAGACCGCTAAAAGGTTGGATTATTAGTTTCCATTTTCCCTTTAAAATTTTATTTGAGTAAAATAGACGCATAATCTTTCAACTATCATTGTCATATCATTTTAATTTTTGAATTATTAAATTTATCATTTTAGTCCTTAGTCTATATTAATCAAGTCTTTCTGTTAAAATTTTCTGTTAACATTTACGGTAGCTACTTTATTAACATCTCATAATTTTAAACATTTTAGAACAATGCAATTATTCTGAAAAATTTAACCAGGTAATCTTTTTTTAAATGTGCATATATACACATACACAAATAAAAATTATAAGTAAATAATTAAATAAATACTATAAACCAAATGTATGTCTTAAATAATACGTACTACCGGTAGTATATAATAGAGAATCAAATAACTCAATTAATGCATATGAGCAAATAAAATTAAATACGAAAAACGAGGATGGTTGTTACTATTATTAATTATATTAAGAGAAAAAATGACTAAAATTGGTCCATTTTTCAACACATATCATTAGTTTTTCCCAAAATAATACTCCGTATTTAAATTCATAATAACTACTAAATAAATAAATGCGTAGTATTTTTATGGACTAATTTGGCCTTACATTTCTTTTTACCATAATATGCCCTTCGATTGATATTATAAAACTCTAGCTCTCTACTCATTTTCTAAAAACTATTGCCATTAGCTTGTCGCCGCGGCACCTGTCGTCCCCGTCTCTGCGGCACCCCCCAATCTCCCGCGGCACACACCTTCCCCGACGTTGTGGTCGTCCCCATGCGCCGACGTCAAAGTAGGAATAAAAAAACACAAATTATACCAAATTAGGTATGAGCCAAATATAGTGGGACAGATCAAAAATGAAAGATGAGAAATCTTAGCGAGACAGAGGGCTAATATAATTTAAGTCATACATTCGGTTTTATATTATACTATCCTCCGTATCGCATTAGTTGTAACATTGCAAATTACACACTATTCATGTACTCTACTTTGACAACTATTTGTTTATAAATTTGTGTGAATTATTTTTTTTTTGACAAAATTTTTGAATTCGTCTCATTAAAAAGTTTCATAATCTGATTTTTATTTATTTTTTACTAATACAAAATTAAATATAATGACGATCAAAGTTGTGCGTTGGCAAACGTGAAAAAGTGAATGTTGCAATTAAAAAAGAACGGAGGAAGTATATGTTTAATTAATTATTTATATATGTGCATACATGCATATTTTTAAAAAACTAGATTAGCTACTAAAATTTTAAGAATGATTGTATTGTTCTAAAATGTCTAAAATTATGAGATGATTGTATGTGAGTAATAAATTAATTACTTACCATCGGAGTTAACGGCAAATTTTAACGAAAGGGCTCGATTGATACAGATTGAATAGATTAAGGACTAAAATGATAGATTTAATAGTTCGAGGACCAAAATGATATGGTGATGATAGTTCAAGGACCATTCACGCATTTTACTCAATTTATTTTACCTTTCGAGTATTTGTTATTGCTTCAAATTTTTTTTTTTTTTGGAAAAAGGAGGCTTAAATTGATATCACAGTATTAGCATTCAGATAAGGAGTTAAACGATAAAATGACAGAATTTTTTTTTCTCAATTTGACATGTCACTTATGTTTGTAAATGCATTTCAAAGAAAAGTCACATCAAGTAGATTTGGGAGTGTGCAAAACAACCCCTTCAAAGCATCTAGGTTCATTACACCCCACATCATCAAATGCCCTTTTCTATTACACCTACTATCTAGAATGCAAAAAATAGGTCAAGTCAAGCTTATGTGGCAATTGAAAAAGAGCAACCCGGTCTCACTGAAGGTCAAGTACTTCTTGGAGATGCCTGTAGTGAGTCGAGTACTTCTCCCATTTTTATTTCGCACATACAGCCTTCAGTGTTTAGTTGTCAACGGTCAACACATTATTGAGTTGGGGATTTGTTTGTAGGAGGGTTGCAAAAAGCTAAAAATATGTTTTGTTAATTTAGTTTCTAGCTATAGTGGTCGGTAATATCCGGTTTCAAATGTTAATTTCAAATAGTCGTTATTTAAATCATTTTTATTTGGGAAAACTATCAAATAAGCTCCTCTACTTTTAAAAAAAAACAATTAGACCCCCAACTAAAATTTCGTTCAATCAAACCCTCGAACTCAATTTTAAATGTCAAACCTTCCCTTTTAACCGGCAGCCTCCCAAGTCCAGGTTAAATTGCATACGCGGCATATGACATGGCTTATTTTTTTTTTTTTACCTTTTTCCTTTTTTTCATTTTTCTCTTTCTTTTTCAGTTTCCTTTGGATTCCTTTCCTTTCTCCTTCACTCTCGCTCCCTTCTTCCTTGCGCACACCTGCACATTTTTTATTTCTTTTCCATTCTCTTCTTTCTCTACTTCTCTGGCCTCACTTCACCCTTCTCACCTCCCTGCAGCTTCACTCCCGCTCCCTACCTCTCCTCTGTTGACTAGGGCGGCAGCCGAATTGAAGCTGTGGCGGATCTGGAAATGGCCAGCCTGGAGGTCTCACGGAGCACCGTCGCTGACCCAGAAGCTTCAATGGAAGCCATCGACTCGTGGGCAGTAGACGTGGAGTGGGTACTTGAGAATCTCCGGCGACGTGGGTCTCTCAAGCTGCAGAGTGGAGGACTGCCTGACGACCGGTGGGTGGGAATTGGGAGAAGAAAGAAAACAAATAGGAGAAGAAAGGGTTGATGGAAGAAATGGAAGAAGTGGTGAAAGGGGAAGGCGGAAGGGGAAAGGGGGTTGCTGGAACGAGCATAGGAGAAAAGGGGGTGAGACTGTGAGAGAAGGAGGAGAAGGAAAAAAAAGAAAGAGAAAAAATAATGGGGGAAACCGCCACGTGGGTTGCCACGTGTGCACAGTAACCGGTTAAACAATTCATTACCGGTTAAAAGGGAAGATTTGTCACTTAAAAATGAGTTGGAGGGTTTAATTGATCGAAATTTTAGTTGGGGGTCTAATTGATTTTTTTTAAAGTAGAGGGGCTTATTTGATAATTTTTCCTTTTTATTTCAACAATTTCATCAAAAAACACTAAAGCCGAACAACTAATTACCAAATAATGAATCAATGTTGTCACTAATTGAAAATTGTAAAAAAAGATCAAACCGCTATTTTTACTCAAACGTTTTTCTCATACACATTCTTAATATAAGCACTTCATAAAGTTACATCAGAGTTTAAAATTTGTATACCCCACCAAATTGAGGGTCTTGTTACTCTTGTAATGTTTTTGGAACCTACATTGGTATAATAGGTATCGAAGACTGAGCAGCTAATTGCATAATTGTATCATGAGAGACTCTTTAATCTAGCAAATATTATACACTTAACCGGATGAGGAGCACCAACATGATGGGCGGCCTAGTGGCCGTCAGGTGGTTGGTTATACAAAAGCTGAGAGCAATCCTCTAGAGGCTTGCAAACTGGAAGCAAAGTCTCGGGCCCACAAGTCATAATGTACAATTTCCTCCAAAGAAGGCGACGCCACCACCTCTGCTTGATGCTTATCACAAGTTAGCTCAACAATCTTGAAAATGTCGAGGTAGCCAATTCTGAATGAACCACAAAATTTAACCATATAAGCGAAAAAAATAAAATGTGGAGCTAGCTGCAAAGAATACAATCACTTTATGTGATCGGTCTCCCGTTTGGTCCTTCGACTATTAGGGATTTAGGGTCATATTTGGTTTCCGACTTTGAGTTTTCCCAGTTCAGGTGCACAGCGGTGAAAAAAGTAACAAGAAATCCATAGCAATACACCACATGGCCTAGTGGTGAGGCCGACAAAAAGTGGAAAAAGAAATCTAAGTTTTAAAAAAAAGGATGACATTTTGCCAAAAAAAAGGATGACACCACATCCCTGAGGATCTCAGAATCGACCGGACAGTTGAACCGAGAATGGGGTTTCATCCCAAGTCATTACTAGGAGTTGAACCCGGGACCTCTCCCTTGTGGCACCCTCTTCCTACCAGGTGAGCTATGCCCCCCAGTATGGACATTCGCCCAGGGGTGAGAATGGTGGTGAAATGTGTGTAGGTAATCTCATTCAGTGTGAAACACTAATATCCTATTCAAGGTACCTACTTCTCATTGATAAATAACTCAACGGCTTTTTCATTTGCGGCACTGAGAACTCCTGTCATCGTCCCTCCTGCCCGCCCAGCAGCATAAGCGAGATCCATGGAAGGGTATTTTACTTTGTCCGGGGCTTTAAATGTCAACGACCCAATCCTATATAATAGTTAGTCAAAACATTGTTCTTCAAAAAATATGGAATAGAAATAATACTCCAATAGCTTCTCTTAAAATGAGCGTTGGTTGCTTACTTGCAGAGATCAAGGCGGGGCCATGTGATCTCAGAACAATGAATTCTCTCTGGCCATGACATCGTATAGAGAATAGGAAGACGCATATCAGGCCAGCCCAACTGTGCCAATATAGACGAATCCTGCAGAATTATAAAAAATATGGAGGTGTTGGTATCAATACGCATTGTCATTTGAGTCAATGCCTAATTTGCAACATGGACTCTACACTATTACCAAATTTGACCACACTTTTTTTGGAATCACTTCGGCTGGCCCTTGCGTATGCAATTTTAGTCTTCCAACATAACTCGCTTCAACTCAAAAGCTTACTTATGGCCACTCAAGTGATTGAGTTTTTGGTCCAAATCGGATTCTTTTTACTCTTTAAGGATAAAATAAGTTTTCAAATATTGACACTTTTTGCATGGGACGACAGCAACAACAACCATATCCAGGTCTTAGTCCCAAAAGTTTTTGGGATCAACTAACATGAATAACTATGTTCATGTATAATTATATCAAACTATAAAACTTATACTACGTATGCAGTATTTTTGTGCTCAAGCATTATTCGAATTGAATATATTTGTATTTTTATTCGTATTGAATTCGTATTGAATGTGATTCAGATCAAAATATGCACCAAGATTCTTATTGAAATTCAGCAAAAATGAACCAACATAACTGACTCGTTTACAAGGCTATATTGAACTAGTTTAGGTAATTTCAAGGCTTAACTTGGGAGCCAACTTGGGTCCAGGAGTACATTACGTCCAGTGGATGAAAATCATATTGTCAAAAATATGGTGGAAGGGGGATAAATCAAACCGACATAGTCAAGGAGCATATCTAGTCTTAATTTTTGTCAAGGATCAAATTGAGTTATACTCCCTCTGCCCCTTATATTTTGGCATTTTTTATTTTTTGGTTGTCCCAAAACTTTGTCATTTTCCTTTTAATCAATTAATTTGTGATTCCTATTATGTCTTTCCTCTCCACAAAACTCAACTACATGGTTCTTACTTTATTGTTCTCCATGCCGCTTAAACTTGGCAAGGTCATAAGGAATGGAGGGAGAATAACAGTATATTTATAGTTCAGGGACAGATAGAGTATTACTTATTAATATTATTTTTATTTATCCCACAACCTGTGTTTCAATCATGGAATGAATAATGGACTGTGGGTGAATCACAATTTCAATGTCATCATACTCTGCCCCGAATAGATAATGAGCCTCGATTACTTCTAGACCCTATAAGAAGCATGAAAAAAGGATTATTTCTTGTGATGCAATTAAAGATATAGGGGAGACTTAAACTTGTAAAATAAAATAAAAAATTATTTACCTTATTGAATAGGGTGGCAGAATCAACGGTGATCTTTTTACCCATAGACCAATTAGGATGCTTTAAAGCATCGGCTACTTTCACATCTTTCAATTTATCAACAGGTAAATCCCTATCATAAATGGCAACGGAGAACATCAACATCGCTATTGTTTATCTTGATGCATATCATTCTTGCTAAATGTAAGTATGAAACCATCAAACATTTCTTAAAACATTTCAAGTTGGTTTTGAATAAATTATTATCAAGTTATTTGCTACCTAATAAATTTTAATTTATATAGTTATCTAAAATTAATGTAATGGATAGTTTACGATTCTAGCATTTGCTTGATAATGCAATGTTAGGCATAAGGCATTGCCCATTGACATGGTCCTGCTGGTGATTGGCTTTATCACCCGCGTCTTGTTTGTCATACTTCGGGTGATAATCAGATGCAACACATCCAGTGTTGGTTTCCTTGAACAAACAGTGTTTATCATTTTTTATTAGTATTCTTTTTATCTTCATTTTTTATCTTTATCTTTTTTATTAGTGTTCATTTTTATTAATCATAATTTTCCATCATTTGCAATGGAGCCAAAGATTCATTATTTTTTGGCTTGAGAATATGATGGAATAAAGCAAAACGGCTCACTAAACTGTCTGCGCTTCTTTCTTATGAAGTCAGTCTATGCAATTTTGGACGCGATTTTCACTATGGGTCATCCGGAAACAGTCTCTCTGTGCTTTAGTACAGGGGTAAGACTGTGTACATCTGACCCCCCCCTACCCCACCGTAGGTGGGAGCCTTTGCGGCACTGGGGTAAATGAAAATGAAAATGAAATAATTTTCCATCATTTTCAATGGAGCCAAAGACTCACTATTTTTTGGCTTGGGAATATGATGGAATAAAGCAAAATGGCTCACTAAACTGTCCGCGTTTCTTTGTTATGAAGTAACAGTCAGTCTATGCAATTTCGACGCGATTTTCACTATGGGTCATTCGGAAACAGTCTTTTTGTGCTTTAGTGCAGGGGTATGATAGATACCAGGATCGAAAGAGGGAAATGGTTGTTTATTATGAACGTAATTGATGAACAGGAATGAAACGATACAGGTTTAGGCACTTCGAGCAGCCTATCTCTCCCAGAAATCTCAGCCCAAGTCTAAAATTCTGCCTACCTCTTTCCTCCCTTCCTTGTATCTCTTATAGTACTTTATTCTAACGGGCCAGCCCATATTATATGACATGGCCCAGAATACTTATTTATACAATACCAAACTTATTCAATATCAATCTATCACTATTATTATCATTATTCTCTACAGCCCAGGGCCCTATCATATCTCCCCCTTGAAAAACCACCTTGTCCTCAAGGGGGGCGATAGGACACAGCCTTGATCTTCTTGATCTTGAACTTCCTCTTCATCCTGGAGCCTCTTCCTTCCCAATATATTGTTGATTTTTGTATCCCTATCTTCAGCACTTGACCCTTAATCCTCACTTCTTCAGACCAGCATTTCTCTACGGTCTTCTCAGCCTTTTCATAGAGCTCATTGTTGTCTTGAATCTGGAATTTAGCAGTCTTGTCTAGTCCTTCATAAAAGTCAACCATCTGCACACATAACTTGACCCCACTATTCAACCCAACTTCTTTGTCCCCTTTGCCTATTTTCAGAATGTTCTCCAGCCCTTCAAGGTATGCAGTAGCACTTCTTGGATCTTGGCATAACAAGTGATCAGAGAGCATCTTAATGCAGCCGTTACTTATCAAGCACATATTCTGATTATGAGAGCCTGCAGGTTCTTCATAACAAGATATAGCCCATGCAGCTTCTTCCTTGCTGTAAACTTCTTTATGAAGAGGTGTAAAAAGGGAATAGTGATAGATGCCGCAATAACTGCATTTATAATATTTCTACTCCCAGCAGTGATATTAGGTATTGTCCAGCAAACTTGAGTCCAGACTTCTTCTTCTTTCATAGGGACAAATGGCTGATAAACTGGCAATACACCTTTGAAAAGGGTAAATGGAGTTGGTGTCCTGCATCGCCATGAGTTTGATAAAATCCCTGTAGAATTTATCAACATAAAAAGCTCTGAATGCTCATTTGACGGAACTAGCAATGGTAGGATTGCACCATGACCAAGACCTTGATCGCTACAACCTAGGTCATCACAAGAAATCTTTCCTAAAGCCCAGGTAGCCTGCTCACGAAACTTATCACTTGGAGGGCTGCGTTCAATCGAGAACAGCTTTCTTAATGGTGTCGTTGCTTTAATTCTTGCAAATGGGTCCTCTGTAGCTTCAGCAACTGTCACTTGGAGGGCTGCGTTCAATCGAAAACAGCTTTCTTAATGGTGTCGTTGCTTTAATTCTTGCAAATGGGTCCTCTGTAGCTTCAGCAACTGTCCCTTCAAGCACAGTAGGCTTTGAAAATGAGCTGGCATCGGTCACCAAAGTATCAAACCCTGTAGAAACAACCTTAAAACCTTCACCATTAGGAACTCCAGAAACAACCTGCTCCGGTTTCAGCAACACAGTTGTAGGTGGTAATACACAGTTGTCAGCAACTTTCAGATGTTCAGAATAATAACCTTGATCATAGCTCAAACTATCAAACCCCGCAGAGAAATTATTTTGGTTTTGCATTTCAATTTTGTCCTCCTTGTTCTCAGACTTGGATTCATTCTCTTCTATTTCCTCAGTCTCCTCTATACAAACAGTCCTGGTAGAGCTTTCCCAAGTATTTGAACCAACCATTTTAACAAGGGCAGATTCATATTCCATGGTAATGGACTGAATCACCACAGAAGTTTTATCCTCACATTCCTCATCACCTTTGATGAATGTATCCTCAGGTGATTCCTTAAGGTAAGGTGAAACTTGTGCCATATGAAACTCTGATTGGGCTGAAATCTGCGAACTGGGAGGTTCATATCTCGATTGTGTCTTCATTAAATTGGTTGCCGAAGCCTGCGAACTGACAGATGTTGTTGGCGATAATTGTCCCTGGCATTCATTGTCACTCTCGTTGAACTTAGATGTGTCTTCTCTGACTCGCTTTGAACTCATCTCCTCAAGAGTTTGCCGTTGACTCACATACTTATGAGGAAACGATGCAACTGATTGCGAACTGCGAGAAGACACCTGAGAACTAGAAGAAGTAGTTTCTCGCGATTTATAAAAAACCTGTGCAGTTATCAATAATCTGGAACTGAAGGAAGTTGTTGGCGAAGACTTCTGTGAACTGATAGAAGTCCTCGTCGATGATTCCTGATTCTCGTTCTCTGTCCTCTGACTGCGTATAGGTTGGAAACGCAGCTTTATGGCTTCCTTCAGAGCCTTCCAACTCTTTTCAGTCGTTTGAGTATACCACCATGGAAACCAGGCTAATGCTCTTTCCTCCATCGCACCTTCTGCTACTACCACCTTATTTTTTTCAGCAGTAGCCTTGAGACGGAAATACTCTTCCATCTTAACAATCCAACTGCTCGCATCATCCCCTTAAACCGCGGTAATTCAACCTTTTCCAGTATGAACAGGTCTTCTACAACTGTAGTGATCTCCACTTGAACGAGAATGATCGGAATTGAGCGATGCAAGCTGCACGGATGAGAAGTGTGACGCGAACTGGTTGAGCGATCGATTCCTCGATCGATTTTCGTTACTGTTCATCGTCGCGATTGTTCCCTCTAGTGTCGCCAAGTTCATCGCAACTTTTTCCACCAAGGTAGGGTTCCGCTCTATGGTTTCCCTTCTGTTCTCCATGTTTGGATCTCGTCCAGACCTTCCACAACTGAAACAGAGATGGAACGAAGAATTTTCTGATGTTGCGTAACTATTCCAATCACCAGAAACGAACGTATGCTCTGATACCAATGATACATACCAGGATCGAAGGAGGGAAATGGTTGTTTATTATGAACGTAATTGATGAACAGGAATGAAACGATACAGCTTTAGGCACTTCGAGCAGCCTATCTCTCCCAGAATTCCCAGCCCAAGTCTAAAATTCTGCCTACCTCTTTCCTCCCTTCCTTCTATCTCTTATAGTACTTTATTCTAACGGGCCAGCCCATATTATATGACATGGCCCAGAATACTTATTTATACAATACCAAACTTATTCAATATCAATCCATCACTATTATTATCATTATTCTCTACAGCCCAGGGCCCTATCAGGGTAAGACTGCCTACATCCAACCCCCCTTACCCCACCGTAGGTGGGAGCCTTTGCGGCACTGGGGTAATGATGATGATGATCTTTTTTATCATAGCTTATCTTTTTATCGCTCTTATCTTTCTTTTCCTTTTAACTCCGATATCATGTATCAACTCATGTTACTGATCTCAAAATCTTTTGGGACTAAGATGTTGTAATACATAGTAATCATATTTCATTTTCTTTTGCTTCTCCTAAAGTAAACCAAACATAAGAAAATAAGTTTCCTATGAATTTCTTTCCTTTCACTAGCACTTTTTCGTGTATCCAAGCATAGCCTTAGACTTTGTAGAAAATGACTTACAGATCCTTAAACAGCTCTCTGTTATCTATCTTTGTGGTAAAACTACAAATAAAACATTTAACAATTTATTTTCCTATGAAAACTTTTTTATGGAAACAACTTGAGCCTAAAAGAGAGATTGGACCTCACACACAAGCTCGGATTCAACTACCCTACAGCTAGTCTTGATGAATAGCCCCTGGCCATGCTGTTATAATATAATGATAAATAAATACTAGGGAAAATGGAAACTAATAATCCAACCTTTTAGTGGTCTTCTTTCAATAATCCCACCTTTTGATTATTCATGAATAATCCAACCTTTGCACCTCATCTTCATTCGTTGGTCCCTGATCGGTTAATGACCTGCTATTCCAAGTTATTTTCTTATCTTTGCAAAATATTATCTTTGTGAAAGATGAGATTTATGGTATAATGATTTGCAAAGATAAGAAAATAGCTTGGAATAGCAAGTCATCAACCGGTCAGGGACCAGTGAATGAAGATGAGGTGCAAAGGTTGGATTATTCATGAATAATCAAAAAGTGGGATTATTGAAAGAAGACCGCTAAAAGGTTGGATTATTAGTTTCCATTTTCCCTAAATACTAATAGAAAAGTATAATATTAACGGTACGACGAAGTGGAGAAAATGATGAAAAGAAATAATGTTATAGGAGTAGATATATGGGTGCAGCGGGCTAGCTTAACTCAAAACAACTTAAAGCTTTACCATTAAGAGTCCAGCTCAGCTGGTCGCCGACTCACTCTCCCCTATGGGAGGTCTCGGGTTCGAAATCCAATGCAGTGAGTTTCAGCCCAGTTTATTCCAGACCCCCTCCCCCAGACCCCCTAGTGTAAAAAAAAACATCAAGGGTCTGTTTGTATTGAGGGTTTTGGAAAGGAAAACATTCGAGGGCTTAGTCTGCCTTAAATCTTGATCAATAGAATGTTTAAAAATAAAATGTAAATGATCACATATTAATAACCCTTCAATTTTATCAAAAAATCAAATACATGTATCAAGATATATGCATGCAAACCCTCCATTTGCATGTTAGGTGAGGCTATTATGGTGAAATTATCAACACCAGAACCTTAGTGAAGGTCAATTGAGTCAGTGAACAGTATCTTCTAACATGAAGGAAGAATTTCTGAGACTGAAAGGAAAGTTTTTTTTCCTTTTTTTTAGCTCTCAGTCTGACTGAAAGGAAAGCATATGTTGATACTTGATATGTGCAAAATATTAGAAAACCCCATAGTTCTATAGTAGAACATAATATCTAATCCAAATCCATTACTTATACCTGAAAGCTCCTCCAGAAGCCGTTAGAATTATACGTCTAAGGGCACCCACTGGCAAGCCTTGAATACACTGACAAGAAAGATGCATTTTGTTAACCATTACAATTAGAAAGGTTCATTGTGGAAGTTGTTGGATATTTTGTACTAATTGTTGTGATACCGTAGCATGTACAAATTACAAAAACGTTTACACCAACTACAATACAGAAGCAATTCGCTCCAGTTGTCTGTTGTTTTTTGCTCCTTTATCACAGGCAGCAGGTCTCTTAATTATTACTTTTGTCGAGCGGGTCACTAAATTAAGTAGACAGAGTAGAAGTATTTAAGGTTTACTTGTTTATAGCATTATGGCATACACAAAGTTTTAAGTTGTATAAAAAATTGTTATTTTATAAAATATATTTGCTGCAGTTTATTGTTGTATGAATATACAAGTATTCTTTATCATCTTTCATAAATATATTTTTATTGCAGTTTTTAGTAAACTATCAATGAGTCCAGTTAATATATACTCCCTCCGTCCCCTTTTAAATGTCCCGGAAGAGGGTGACATGAGTTTTAAGAAAAGTGAGTTTGTGTGGTTGATATTAATTGATAAAGTAAGAATAAAGTAAGAATGATTTTGAGCCACACAAATTTTACCAAATAAGGTATGTGACAATTAAATAGGGACATCCCAATATGGTAAAACAGGACATTTAAAAGAGAACGGAGGGAGTAAATATTAACTGCAATTCAATAGTTAGGAATCAGCGGGGAGAATGTGTACCTGGAAAATGGCAGAATGTTCGGAATCAGCAGGGAGAATCTTCACATTAAGCTTTTGAGCGAGAGGAAGGACAAATGGACCACCGGCAATTAATGTCTCTTTGTTGGCCAAGGCTATGTCTTTCCCAGCCTCTATAGCCGCCACTGTGGGCTAGAAAATAAAATCTTCTCAAATTTAATTGAGTTTTTGAAAAACCATTGGCGAATTTGAAAGCATAAAAAAATGAAGAGTTGTACAAAATTGGAGGAATCAGTTCGAGTGTTTCCTTTCTTACAACAACATCCAAGCCTTATTACAAAAGAAAGGAGTATTTCATTTCTTAGATAAATAAAAATCAGAAGCAAAATTGTTTCCACTAGAGCCCATTTGGAACTTGAAAAATACAACAAAAGAAGATATTGACAGAACTTCAAATGAAAATACTGGGGAAAATAAAATATTATTAAAACTCAATACAATAAACTTAGACATCTGTTCAAACTCATTTATTTATATACTATCCTTCGTTCTTTAATAGCTGCAACGGTTTGACTTTCACATTTGCCAACGCACAACTTTGACTGTAATTATATTTAATTACGTATTAGTAAACATTATAAAAGTTGATATTTTGAAAATTCACATTAATAGAAATTTGATAACATTTTATACATAATAATTTGTTTATATACTCCGTATATTAGTAGAAAATAGTGGTCAAAGTAAGATGGGTGAATACGGCCAAAATTACATTGTTACAACAATTAAAGAACGGAGGAAGTATATCTTATTATATAAAAACTAAGAACTCTAGTATATGTAAAACTTTGAAATCCTTTAATCAAATTATATTTTCCTCTGTTCTTATTTACTCGGGTAAAACCATAAATTAAAAGAAACATTGTCCTTAGCGGCAAAGTTTTCCGTTTCTCTAACATTTTCCAAGTTCCAAATATAGCCAATGTAGTTAAAACATAAAAGATAAAAAAGGGCCTAACTACACTACCTTAAGCCCTGCACAACCAACTATTCCAGTTACAACAGTGACAGCATCTGGATGCCGGGCAACCTGAATATTACACACTCATGTACATAAATACATATATACACACACATATATTAAGTTATTATATATATAGATATATGCAAAAATAAAAGATACTCATGTTTATTTTAACCGATATATACGATAGTATTTATAATATGAAATGATATGGAAATGTTCTTTCTTTAAAAACTATCAGAAAACTATAAATTTATAAGTTTTGAAAAAATATATTAATTGAAACGTTTGACCAAAGTCAAAGACGGCTAATTAAAAGGGACAAGGGAGCATAACAATTTATTTAGTAAAATACTACCTCTGTTCCACTAACATTGGTACAAGAGGAGGTGGTACAATTACCAAGAAAAGTGAATTTATGTGATTGATATTTAATTAATAAAGTGAAAATAAAGTAATAATGATCTTGAACCACACAAACATTAACAAATTTGGTATGAGAGAATCTTAGTGAGACGGACCAAAAAAAGATGAGACAATCTTAACGAGCGAAGAGATTAGTATTTAAAGGGATATGTACTGATTAACCTCAATAGCTCCTTGTTCTCCTGGAATAATTTGAGGTTTATCTTCAAGTCCAGACAAAGCTTCTTTGAGTTCATCAACCAATGATTCGTGTCGTATTGAAACTAACTTTGGTCTAAATGTTTTGACCTGCAATTAATGTATAGTTAAATTGTTTTAGTTGTAAAACTAAAAAGCAACAAAATTTTAAAGTATGGCTAGAGCTTTAACCCTTTTAGCAGTCACCAAATGCTTACAAGCATCTGTAGCCAAATTACAATGTCAGCAAATAAGTATGGTTGTCACAGCGGCCAGACAAAGCGTGGCGCCAGCCAACCACCATATAGCCTAGGCGGCTAGGCACCCGCCTAGGCGACTAGTCACAACTTCTGTAATATTTGAATACATACATATATTTTTTGACAGGACCCCCCCTAATGGCTGCCGCCATTTGAGGTGGTTTCCGGGGGAATTTTTTATGAAACTTTGTGAAATTATAAGTATTGTGGAATTTTGACAGGACCCCCTACTGGCATCAATAACAGTTTTGTTGTCTGATCGAAAAGGTCATGGGTTCGAATCTTGGGAGCGGCCTATTCTCAATATAACAAGCGAAGATTTCCTCCTAATGCACCCTAATGGTGGTGGGATCCTTCCCTGCATTGCAGGAACACCAACATGCACCAGGCTGCCCTTTTTAAAAAAGAGAACCTTGATATGGAACGTCCGAAAAGGCATGTGAAACTCTTAAATAAGCACTTCAAGCAATTGAGGTGTTTAACCAAACATGTATGTGTACTACTGTGTAGGTAAAGGTATAGATATATGCAGAAAATTATATTTACCCACACATATCCAAAATGCAATGATGTGTGGTTATCCAACAATAGGTAAAAGATATTGTCGACACATTGCATTATTTGTAAGTAATATTTTATTATTTACTTACACATGCGTGTGTGGGTGAACCATTATAGACTCTGGCATAGAAGTTTGAGGCAGAACTCCACAATAAGAAAATGAATTTAGAACTTGATAGCCCCATAGATCAGATACTCACTTGATCCACGAGAAGAGACACATTTGACCCAGCTGCAAGTGCAACAACTTTAAATTTGTCGGGGTTCTCAGCAACTATGTCCAGCGTCTATAATCCATAAACTTAAACCATAAACAACAATGTATACAAACATGCATAAAAGATCAAATAAAAAGCATAGATTATATTCTACCTAACAATTAAAGGATAATTAACATTGCATGATAGAATAATGGGATCACTTTTCCATGTGCAAAAGACAAGATAAATTCAACTCAACAGTCAACATTCAAAAAGGAGAATAGATGCATCACAAGTTCACTAAACATATCTGCCCAGAAGACGCCCAGTTTGGTAATTATCTCTTTAAATAGTGGCACTTATGTTACTAATAGAAAGCCCCTCGACAACAAAGTAAAAAGTTCTATTTTTGTACAAATAAGAGGCCATATAAGAACTGAATGAGTCTCAAATGCCATTAAATTCCCTAAACCCTATATTTACTACTAATTTACGCTTTTCCAGATGGTCAGAGCCTTCACAGCCACTTCTGTAAGTCCTAGCAAATCTTCCTCTCCTATAGGTCTTCAGTGATTATTATTCGTTATTGTTGCTCCCAACTTCCTCTCTCAGAATGACAACCACTGATGCTCAATATCAGCAAGGAGGCTAATTGATTTTATTCTATTATAATATAAATAATCACTCAGCTATTTACATTAGTTGTCAACGGTTTGAAGTTGGTGGTTATATTTATAGCAGCTTTTACGACCAACTTTTACTTCAATGGTTTATATTATTCATTTTAACCAATGTTTACTTTAACTGTTTATGTGAAGGAGTTTAGTAATAGAATAATGGCAATTTGTTGTAAGCTGTTTGTGTCTAACGATGGTGGCATTTTTCTGTTAGTGTCATCTATAACAAATTGTCTATATATAACTTATATGCCCCTAGAATTCTTATTTTTTATTCCTAAATCAAAAGGCAACATTGAGAAGTTGAGCTAATTTGAATTCTTTTCCAAACACAAAAAAATAACTTTTTAGAATGGTCAAAAAACTAACTCGTGAAAATGCTAAAATCTTTTCAAAATTTCTTTACAAAACAGGGCCATATTCCTAATGCAAGAAAGCTACAAAGTGATCATTCATAAAGTTATTTTAGGGGGTGTTTGGATCTTATTCTTAAAACTACTTCTGCTCCTTCAGGGAGAAGAAGCTGAAGTTGGAGCGTTTGGGTGAAAGTGCAGAAGTGATTTTGATACTCTAATTTACTCCTAGAATCAGTTTTTTTAGAAGCTGGGGGAGACCAGCTTCTAAAAACTTATTCTGATTCTGATTATGCTTTAAAAAAGAAACAGAGCAGAATCAGTTCCAAACGCCCCCTTAATAAGACATACAAAAATTTGGTTTTGTTTGGAAAATGAAGTTATAGCAGCATGACTTTTCATCACGTAATTAAACAACAAAACTATTTTATGTTATGAATTGAAGATTAAAGGTTGAGCATTGTACCTGAGTTCCAATGGAACCAGTTGAACCAAGAATGGAAATAGGCTTTGGACCATCCCAACTCTTTTGAATTGGTTCAGCCACTGCACTTCCTGGCCAAGCAGAAGGAGATGTCTTTATCACACACTCAACTCTCTTTCCAAAATTTCCACTACTTTTCTTTCTTTTTATTGAAGCCCCACCTAAGGTAAATATAAAAAATCAACAAAAAGGCAAACACTTTAATCCCTAACTCATATTCATAAATAATAAAAATGGAAAAAATGTCAATTTAGTACCTCTACTTCTCTCCCTAAGTATTTCAACTAGTTTTTGTATTGCTATGGTACTTCTATCAACTAGATGTTAGAAGAAAGTTAACGGAGGTACCAATACAATACCACTTAGAGTCTAAGACAAGTTGGAAATTTGGAATACTTCATGAGCTCAAGTGTATCTTGGTTAAACTTTACTCCCTAAAGCCAAGTTAATGTACGGAAGTGACTTTGTTCCAAAAAGAAAAGAAATGAATACTGTTAAGCTTCATGCAAAAAATAATAACTCATTCAACAAATAATGTTATGAAACATTTTATCTTTTAATTTTTTAAGAACTCTTTGCAAGTTTAAAAATCAAATATCTAAGGTGAATTGATATTCCAATTTTTACTTTAATTGTGTATTTCATAAGAAAACCCAGCACAGCTTGAAAATCATAATAAAAACAAAATCAACTGTAATTAAAAAATACAAAATTCTTGATGTGATTTGAGAAACATATTACATTACTACACACACACACATATATATTATCAACTAATTTGCAATTAAATGTAAAGGATGAGTGTGAATGAAATGAACTCTTTGAGAATTTAGATAAACTTTTTAAAGAATATAGAAAAAATAAACAACAACATCTAAGCCTTAGCTTCAAAAGATATTGAGGTTGGCTAACATGAATCGATATGTGACATTAGAGCCAAAATGAAAATAAAGATAAGCAGCATAAGGCAAGACAAAGATAAAAACAAATATATAAGGTAAAGATAAAAATAATAATATAAGATGATTTGAAAGAATATATACAAAATAAAAAAGATACGATGATAAAGGACATAAGAAAGATAAAGAAGATAGAAAGATAGGATAAAGAAGATAAAAAACAGATCAATCCTCCACAAGAATATTTGCCCTCAACTTTACTCTCTCCAAAGTCATACTCTATCATCCAATCCAAGAAGCAACATATCAATCTTACTTCTCTAATCCATGTCTGTTTGTGTCATCCTCTCCCTCTCCTCCCCGAATCTTCTTCTTATCTTTTAGCACGTCTAACAGGTGCATCACTAGAGAGTACAGACTCCCGCATCTAATCTTCAATACTACATATGTGTTACTCTCACCTTTTGTCTGATTGTCTTGTTTCTCAAGACGTGTTTTTTAGTATGTCCAACATCTAACGCAACATGTGCATCTCTTTCACACATATCTTTTGGATATGACATTGTTTCACCATCCAATAATCTACGTCATACCGTAATGCAAGTCTACTTGTTATCCGATAAAATTTACCCTTAAGTTTAGCCGAAGTGCTTCAAACACCTACATAAGCTCTTACGTTACATATTTTTCCCCCTTTCACATATTTCAACTCAAGATTTATACACTATTTGTATTTCTTGAATATTTTATCCCCTCCGTACCATTTTATAATATATCACTTTCTTAAATTGAACTTAAGTAACTTTTTATACATTGTGCACCAACAATAAGTTATAAGTAGCAGAATCACTCGATAACTTTTTAAATTTGTTAAAATAGTTCTATCTAGTAAAATTAGTCATTACTCATTTGCAAAAGGTCTTTAAACTCTACATATGAAGAATGTCTTCTTTAAACTCTACTTTAAGCTCATACCCTGAAGTGCAGGAATTTTATGGCAAAAGGATCCTTTTAATAAAGAATTAGAGCACAGTACTTACTGTAAAGTGGCAGAATGTTTTTGTTTAATAAAAAAACATGAACTTACTTTATTTAAATCTCCAACTTAGGCAAAGGTGTCGTTCCTAACTTGTTGAACCTAGTACGAAATAAGAATCACCATAAAAATCTCGATGCTACGCTAAGCACTACTAAAGTATAAACCCAAAAAACATTAAAGAGTGTACTTTGGGTGTGTGAAAAGCTGCTAAAATGACAATTTACTATCATAATTGTGTTGAAATGTAAGTTCTGTAATACACAACGACAGTAAAATCGGGAAATTGTGAAATTGTTCTAGAATTTGAAAAACAACCCAGTACTTGTGCCTTCTGGATTACTCTGAAATTCTTTGTCATTTAATTTCATAGAATTTCTTTTGGTTTTTATTATTTAATTGGAGTGTATCAAGAACTCTAATTTACTTGTTTACATATAAGAATTAAACTAAAGATCTCAACATTTAAGAAGCAACCCGGCGTTAATCATCAAATTAGGTTAACCAAGTCTTCAACATCTTTTATAGAATGAAATAGCTAAATTCCAATTTCAGAAAGTAAATTGCTACTTGCACACATAAAACTGAGCATACTTTCCACCATCAATTATTCACTTAAAAATAGGCCGTGGGACTTTCAAACAAGAATTTTAAGCAATTTACACAAATCCAAATTCTCAAAAGAAAAATTACTTTGTCCTCCGTATGTAGCTGTTCTTACCTATTTTTTATAAGTTCATTATCTCCAAAATAACATGGCACTACTTAATCGAAATTCAAGTATGGCAATAACAGAGATCAAACACCACTGAAATACTACAGGGGCAAATTTCAAGCTACCAACTTCAGCAGGAGCAACAGAAATTTCAATTTCAGATTTAAGGCTTCCATATATTACAGTTTTGGGTTTCTTGCACACACACACACTCAGAGTAAAGGGAATACGATACAATTAGGATGTTTTTACTTGGACTGTAATTTGCCCCAGACCAGACCAGTCCAGACCAGACCAGTTCAGACCAGACCAGACTTGGATAGTTATAAAAATACAAAGAAACCAGACCTTACCAGACCAGACCAGATCAGACCAGACCAGCAAATTACAGTCCAAGTAAAAACATCCTTACTCACTAATTCAAAGACTAAAAATACAACAGCGGTTCACTCTAGAAAATATATCTCAATAATATGACATTATGACTTGATAAATAAAACTAAAATAAAAAATTGTTCAAACTTGGACAAATTACTAAAAATTGTTCGAACTTGTACTCATTTAACTGGGCGCGATAGAATAGGCAGTTAGTATTTAACATAGAGAGAAAGGGTGACTGTTTTAGAATGAAAAATACTATACATTATTTGAACATTTCAGATCGTAAATTACTGATCTGTTTGAGCTCATTTTTCTTATTGTATCAAGTACATTATCTCTTTTATTATATTATTGATTATTGATTATTAATAGTCTTCGTTAAGCTTTATCTTTTATTCAAGAAACAAACATATATTCTCAAATAGATTCTGTGGGGGATGAAATTACAACTAAAGTGATTTACAGAAGCAAAGAATATAATCATTTAAATGAAATTTAGAAATACAGCAGATTTTGGAGCTCACAGCATATTCCGCCGGAGCTGGAAAGGCAGAACCGTGTCAGTGTATGAGCTGAAACACATTTTCCACATACGCCGCCAGAGCTGGAAGGGTACAACATCCGTGTTGCTATAATTGTTAATATGCGGCAGATTTAGGTCTTTAAAGACGAATAAAAGCTTATGTCTTACAAACATACCTGCGAGTGAGGTAAATTGAGGGACAACTCGGAGATCCAACAATAGACATCTGCTTTCCTGACTGATATATAGCAGGCGACACGCGGAAGAATATTTTTTAGGGGCTGATGAGAGTAAGAGATAAGAGGTAGACAGGAAGATGATTTTTAGTGAACACTAATACAAATTAAGGATATGTTTGTGTCTATATAGCTTTCAAAATCACAGACAGACACACATTTATACATAATAATAAAAACATATTAACACAAACTGGAAAGATACCACAAAGATAGAGTGGAAAATTCAATTAAAAATGATCTGTTAATATGGGGATTGCAGAAGGACCGAAGTAATGATTTTACAACAGAAGAAACATGTTCATACAATGCAACAAAAACACAAAATGGGGAAATGAAAGAACGGTTAAGAACGAACCTCAACAACACCGTCTAAGCTGATCTATTCACTGCTGATAAGATATAAAGGCGATATGTAAGAACAAAGAAAACAAGATACGACATAATAAGAAGACAGATAGTTATAATTAGACGAACGGCGTGGTGTAGACTGCGACCTAGCTAAGTGGAAGGTAGATACCGTATATTGATTGAGTTGGGTATTAACGGTGTGAATGGAGGAGATGGAAACGGAGATATAGCGTGCGACAGTCTGGCTGAGAGATGAGCGGTAGGGAAAGAAGATTGATCGGATTGTTCAGCCACTGTACATCCGGGCAAGCAGGCGAGGATATGCCTTTATCACACTCTCAGTGCTCTTTCCAAAATTTTCGCTACCTTTGTTTCTATCTATAGAAGCCCCACCTAAGGTAAATACTCCGTATAAAAAAAATCGACAAAAAGGTAAGCACTTTAATGCCTAACTCATACGGCGTCGTAAAATAGTGGTTCCTCCTTTCGGTGGACTTTGCAAGTTCAAAGCAAGCATCATGATTTTGCTAATTTAGTGGTGCGGAGCATTTTTGTTGATGGTACAGCCCATTCGATTGTGAGGAAGCTCAAATTGCTCAAAGGGCCACTTATAAAGCTCAATTCATTGGAATATGAGCATATCTCAACAAAGGCAAAGGAAGCTAATTAAGGAGGATTTTAAAAGATTGAATAAATTGGCGCTTGAATCACCTCTAGATGAAGATATCAAAGTGCAATTAATGGCGGCTAGGAAACGGGCAGCATTTCTTGGGGAGGCCGAATCGAGCTTCTACCAGCAACGAGTTAAGGCCACACACATTCTAGAGGCTGATAAAGGTACGAGATACTTTCATGCCATTATGAAGAGGAATGAAGAGGAATATGGCACGAAATGTTATATCATCCATATCCTTGTAAGATGGTAGTGTCACCACTTCTTTGGATCAAGTGGGTGATGAATTTGTAAAGTTTTTTATGGATCTTTTTGGTACCGAGGTGGAAAACCTTGACCTTGATCCGTTGGTCTTAGGTCACGGCCCTTTGATTGAACCAAGTGTTCATGATAGTCTACTTGCCCCAATATCGAACAAGGAAATTAAAGATGCTTTGTTTGACATTGGAGATGATAAGGCACCGGGGCCGGATGGATATTCATCGGCTTTTTTTAAGGCGAATTGGAACCTTATTGGGGATGACATAGTCCAAGCAATTAGGGAATTTTTTCATTCGGGAAAGTTGCTCAAACAAATTAACCATACGGTTATAGCACTTATCCCCAAGACTACTCACTCACCTAAAGTTTCGGACTATAGACCCATATCATGTACTAATGTGTTGTATAAAGTCATTACAAAAATTATAGCGGCAAGATCAAACTCATGTCTCTCGGGTTTAATTAACCAAGCACAAGGTGCTTTTGTAGACGGCCGCCTAATGTTTGATAACATATTCCTTGCCCAGGAACTTGTTAGGGGATACAATAGGAAGCGAATTTCACCAAGATGTATGATTGTGGTGGATTTGCACAAGGCCTATGACACCATTTCGTGCAATTTTCTTGAAAATGTCCTAAAGGGTCTGGGCTTCCCTTCTAGGTTTGTTGGTTGGATAATTGAATGTGTGTCAACGGCTTCCTTCTGAGTTTCCTTGAATGGGTCGTTACATGGTTTTTTCAAAGGAAAAAGAGGCATAAGGCAAGGAGATCCAATGTCTCCATTATTATTTGTCTTATGCCTCGAATATTTTTCCCGGTTGTTCACCATGAGAACCAAGGAGGCGAACTTTAATTACCATCCGCTTTGTGCGTCACTCGGTATTACTCACGTGGCCTATGCAGATGACCTTATGCTCTTTTCGAGGGGTGATACGTATTCCGTAGAAATATTAGTTAACACCCTTAAAGAGTTTGGAGATGTATCGGGTCTTAGAGTAAATCACGGGAAATCGAACATTTTTGTGGGGGGGTGCGAGACCTTGAATTGCAAAGCTTGTTGGACCTCGTCGACTTTGGGCAAGGGACATTCCCGGTTAGATACCTTGGGATCCCTCTTGCACCCCTTAGGGTATTAATTGCCCAATATGCACCGTTACTTGACACGGTCAGTGATTTCTTAAATGGATGGAATACGAAAACAATATCCTATGCTGGGAAGTTGGAGCTTATCCGTTCGGTGATCCAAGGGGTCCAATCTTTTTGGCTCCAAGCCTTCCCGGTTCCCCAAACGATTTTGGATAGGATAGTTTCCATATGTAGGATTTTCTTATGGGGTGGCAAGTACGTCAAAGTGACATGGGATGACATTTGTCTCCCTAAAGAGGAAGGAGGACTTAGCATTCATAATGCTAAGGTTTGGAACGACGCTCTCCTTTCTCCCACACTTTGGGACCTACATAAGAAGAAGGATACCCTTTGGGTTAGATGGGTTAATGGCGTTTACCCTAAGGGTAAAAGTGTGTGGGAATTCGTCTCACACGGCCGTGACTCACAATTCTTGAAGAGGTTATACCAAATACGTAATAAAATACGTGAGTGTTTTAATAATTTGAACGAAACCATTATGGGCCTTAACGCTAGATCCATTAATGGCAAACTGATTCCGGCCAAGATCTATGAGCTTTTGAGAGTTAAGGGGACTGTTAGGACCCCCAATGAGCTTCATTTGGAAATCTTACATTCCACCTAAAATCTCTCTTAATGTTTGGTTAGCACTACGAAATAGGCTACCCACTCAGGATAGCCTTGGGTACCTTCATATTGTGAATCGTTGTGACCTATGCAAGGGTGGATTGGAAACAATTCCACACCTATTTTTTGTCTCCCCATTCACCTGTAGGGTGTGGGAGAGGATCAAAAGCTGGATGGGATTTGGGCATCAAATGAATACATTGCTTAGTGAGATCAAGTGGATTTCGAAGAGCCGCAAAGGAGCAAACTTGAAGGCAAAGGCAGCCCGGTTAGCCTTCTGTGCCGCAGCATACTATATATGGCATGCGAGGAACTCTATTAGATTTGATGAAGGAAAAATTTCGGAAGATGATGTTGTTGCAAATGTCAAGCATATGGTTTACAAGATACTCTATAATATCTACCCATATGAGATGATCAACCTTTAAGAAGATTCATGTTTTTTTGAATGCCACGACATTAGACAGTTTGTATTCGAGTGCGTGCACCTTGTAGCATTGGTCATAGATTTAGATTTCTTTGGGCTGCATGTATTGGCTATTTTGGATTTAGACTAGACTAAAAGCCTCTCCTAACCCTCTCCTTTTCTCACGAAATAGGAGGGGGTGGGGGTTTTAGACTTTAGATTTTTGGACACATTGTACTTGTTAAATTTTGCTTGGGTGTTAATATATATTTACATTTCATCCCAAAAAAAAGTAAGTGGCAAATAAAAAAAGTAAAATTGTGCGGATGAGGTTTGTGCACGGATAGGAGGGGGTGGGGGTTTTAGACTTTAGATTTTTGGACACATTGTACTTGTTAATTTTTGCTTGGGTGTTAATATATATTTACATTTCATCCAAAAAAAAGTAAGTGGCAAATAATAAAAGTAAAATTGTGCGGATGAGGTTTGTGCACGTGAAAGAGAATTGAGCAGAATCACAAATTAGTTTTCTTTAATAAGAAAGTAGTAAAGTTTTTTTGCACAACCAAAAGTGGAAAGTTGGAAAATTCCAACGGAATAGAGGGAGTGCGAGTTTGTTATTTGTACACACTTTTATACAAACTCTTATACTCACTGTTATACTCATTGCCTGTGATAAGACGTTTTTGTCTATGAACAGAGTATCTTAGGGATATTTGTTTCCTATTGTACTTAGACTCTCTTATTATATATACACATGTGAGGACTCCTATTGGAGCATCCTTTTCCCATTATCTCACTCTTTGTACTAGCTTCGCCTGTCAAAAAGGCTTGTAATATTGATTTTACATGGTGATTTTAAATATTATGTGTGTACATAATTGGTTTAATGTGATTTAAAAAATACGGCAAATCCCATGTGTTATAACTAATCATGCGCAAAAAATCTTTTATGACTGAATTTAATTGTCAAGTAAAAGGAAAATGATTATATATAATTTAGATATTTTGATAAATTTACTTGATATTCAGTCATAATAATAAGAAAGGTTATTTATACATTGTTAAATTTGTTCACAGAAGGAGTTCTGCACAGAGTCGTCCAATCATTTTGGAGGCCCCGATTCCACATTTAAAACTGAGGTGCCACATTAAGAGCCCATTTGGTAAAACTAAAATCGGCTAAATCAGCTGATTCTGCTAAAATTTATTAAGTTCTGGCTGAAGTGGCTGCATTGGCTGATTTTGTTGATTTATGAAAAAATCAAACTTAAAATATATTTTTTAAATAAAATAAAGAAAAAACTATATACAAAATAGTTTAAAAGGCCCTCTACAGTAACTTTAGCCGATGCAGCCAGAAAAGTGACTTCAACCTTACTTTTCTTATTATTACACAATTCAGTGCGTGAAAACGAAAGTTGCGTGTTTGGTGAAAAAGTTGGCTGATAAGTCTAATAAGACAAAAAACGGTGTTGCCAAAAGGCCTCTAAAATAATAAAATAAAAATCTCAATCTAAATACTTATGCTCAAATCAATTGAAAGATTAGGACCAGATCAACAAGATTCAACTTATATCAGATCATAAATGTTAAAGTGTTTGTCCCACACCGAAAAGCTATAAAACAATAAATAAAAAAAACTATATAAGGCTTTGGACTACTCATCCTATCAGGTTGACCTTTTAGTATGGAACCCCAAGTCTTAACATGGAATCAGAGCCACTTTCGATTTTTGTTTGATGCCTTGTTAAGGGTCTGTTTGGACCATTTATACACACTAGTATTGTCCAGCCCGGTTCGGGTTGAGGGGGCGTGTTAAAGTATTTGTCCCACACTGAAAAGCTATAAAACAATAAATTACTATATAAAACTTTGGACTGCTCCTCTTATTAGGTTGACCTTTTATGATGGAGCCCCGAGTCTTAAAAATAAATATTCAAATCAGATTAGAAAACATCAGATAGATCGCACCAGATATTAAAAAACTCAGATAAAAAACATTCAAATCAGGTGAATAGAACAACTTCTAAGCCCAACCTCTTAGTAACATTGTATCGATATTCCCGTTAACTTTATTCTAATGTGTAGTTGATAGAGGTATCATAACAACAGGGGAACTGCCGAATAGATCCTCCTACTCTGTAAGAAAAAACAGATTAAGTCTTTGTACAATAGTACAACTTGCACCGGTGCAAATGGGCTTCGAAGAAGAATAAGACGATTCTACGAGTAGTCTCAGCGCAGTCGTCTCATAACGAAGAAGAAAAGGCATCGTCGTCTCAACAAGAAAAGGCACCGTCGTCTCATGAAGAAGAGGCACTGCCGTCTCAAGAAGAAAAGGCACTCCTGTCTCGAGAAGAAAGGCGACATCATCTCCGAAAAAGAAAAAAGAAGAAGTCACCCATATTGACAAGGTTGTCAGTACAATCGAAAGGCTGGCATATGTCATCACTTCAGCTGTTTTCCTTCTATTAGTTGAAGAGCTGAAGAACAAACAAGTCTAGAGCGGAAGACTGAAATCCTTCCTATATATTTGTGTCACTATAGCGTGTTAGGGTGTCATGTAAGAGGCAGTTCTCAAAAGAGCCCTTTTGGGGTGGAAAATCCAGCAAAAACGTGATGACTTCTGCCACCAAGAAACTTACATCATTTGTCAAACAGGCGGCGCTTGATGACCCGATGAGGAACCACGACAATGATTGGGGATGATATAGTTATACTTCACAACCACGACAAGGTGGTGCCAGATGAGGGGAAACCATCACAAAAGGTCTAGAATTGTGTTTGGATTTTACATTTTACATTTTACTTTAAAACAATTGCATATATGCTTGATTTTTCATAAAAGGTCTAAAATTTGATTTGGATTTTACATTTTACATTTTACTTCAGAACATTTGGATGTACAATTGCAGAACAAAGCATTGTACATTTTACTTCAGATTACTTAGAATTAGATTTGCTTTTTTTTTTGTAAAAAAAAGCATAGTTATGATTATAGTTACAATTATATTTATAATATACAAGTACATAGTAACTACCAATAATAATAGTGACAATAATAGTGATAATAATAATAATAATAATAATATCAGTAGTAGTATAAACAACAACAACAACAACAACAATAATATCAGTAGTAGTATAAATAACAACAACAACAACAATAATAATAACAATAACAATAACAGCAGTAGTATAGAAACAACAACAACAACAACAAAAATAATAATAATAATAACAATAATAATAACAACAACAACAATAATGTTGGGCCACGGGTATGCGGTGCCAGTAATCTGTCAGCATGCCGGTGCAATCGGACCGTGTGGCGTTTCACATGTGCTATGAAGAGGGAGGGGCGTGCTACACTATCAACGATTGCTTTTAGTGTAGAGGTAAACGCAACGATCCACAATTGGTATCAGAGACAAGGTCACAGGTTCAACCCCCCGGCAACAGTATGATGCGCAGTTGAGGCTGGTAGATGTTGGAGAGATTGTTGGGCAGCAGGTATGTGGTGTCAGCAATCTGCCAGCCTGCCAGTGCAATCGAACCGCGTGGCGCTTCGTCTATGCTATAAGAGCGGGTGGGGGTGGGCTACACTATCAACAATTGCTTTTAGTGTATCAGTAAGCGCAACGATCCACATATTCAATTCTATTTAACCCCCTCAAATTGTGTGCGAGGTACAACGCACATGTTGTCTTTAAAAAAATGAAACTGCTGACTAGAAAGGCTCGGAGTAAAAATATCAGCTAACTGTAACTATGTAGAGATATACTTCACGACCAAATCTCCGTGTGACACACGCTCCCTGATAAAGTGATAATCAATCTTAATATGTTTGCTACGAGCATGCTGAATAGGATTAGCAGTCCTTTTGGGAGACCTAGTGGGAGGTCTCGAGTTCGAAACCCGCTAGACACATAAGGGTTCGAAACTCAATGAAGTGAGTTTCAGCCCTGATTACTCCAGGCCCTCAGCCCCCCCCCCCCCTCCCCAGACCCCCTGGAGTAAAAGAAAAAAGAAAAAAAAAGAGTAAAATTAAAATGATGCTTCCAAACCCTAAACTCTTCTGCACTCCATGGCGGTGGTTCAGGAGGGGACAATCCAGTAGTACTGTAGCTTCTTCCGCTCCTTGCCTCCGGTCCAGATCTGTTTCAACCCCTAGTCCCACGCTCCGTCCACGACCTTCTAATCTCAACCATGAACGACATCCTCACGAAAGGCGGACGAATGCCGCAAAAGAAAGAATCACTTTGTCGAAGACGAAAGCGAAGAAAAACAACCCCTAACCCTAGGGGAGATAGCCACATAGAGAGAATAGATCTCATTAAAAGTGTAAAAAGTTGGGAGTCTTTTGAGGAAGTACTTTTGAAAAGGAACATTTTCATATATTCTTATATTATAAATAATTTCTATAAAAATATATAACCAGTCAAAGTTGAATCTGGTTCACTAAATTTTGTACAAAGTTTTAAGAAAGGGAGTATGTTTTAGGGAGTGTTTGAAACTGCTTAAAAAAAACGATTATCGGCTTTTGGCTTAAAAAGCTAAAATTAGTGTTTGTCAAGTGACAATTTATACTTAAAAAGATGTTTCTCGGCTTTTGTGCCAAAACTGTTTTTTATTTTTCTATTACACAAAAAACACTTATTTATCAAACAATACCAATATTTACTTTTCAAAATCACTTTTTTCCTCAAACACCGCAGCTTTCAAATACGGAGTAGTTTTTTTTAGGGTCTGTTTGCAATAGCTTATGCTTTTTAAAAAGTGTTTTTTTTTAATGAAATGTGGAGAAGTGATTAAATAAAAGTTGATAGTGTTTGAGAAAAATGTGATTTTGAAAAGTAAAAGTGGGTAGTGTTTGGTAAAATAAGTGTTTTTTGTGTAATAGAAAACTTAAAAGCACTTTTGACGCGGAAGTCGATAAAAATAAAAAATTTAGGATTTGGGAAAATAAATGTTTTTTTAAAATTTGAGAAGTGTTTTTTAAAAGAAGTGGTTTTGAAAAGCAAACGGACCCTTAGTATTGGCCACAGCCATTTTCTCTACTCGAAGCTGCCAACCGGAAAAGTGTAAACGGCGCGAACAACCCTGTAAATGGAAACATCGGTCACCTCGTCGATGCCCAGTTTCGACGATTGGGATCGTCCTTTCACCGATGTTGAACTCATTGAAATCGAGGCTGCATTTCAATCTGCCGCCACGAAGCAACACGATCCCGTCAAGTCCTCCGACCACGATGTGGACGATGATGGTAGTGCCGACAAAAACTGCTCCCGGAGACTGCCCGCCTCACTGTTTTCAAATTCACTTTATGTGTCTCCTTTCCATAGACGTCGCTTTAAGAATAAATGTAATGGCCTTTATCCTCGTAACCCTCTTGTTTTTAAGTTCAAGAATGTACATTACTTCAACTTTAGTATCACTGATTTGTGGCTATTGGATTGCTTTAGCTAAAAGGTTGCCAGAATTAGCCTTCCGAGGGCGTGTTGTGTACAGCAGAACTTCAGTTGAGGCCGAAAAGTCTGCAGCAGAGCTTTTAAGTTTTATTGAAACCAAAAGGAAAGTAGGAGTGGTTGCTCTTGGACTTGACATGGAATGGAAGCCCAGTTTCAAAAGAGGTTGGTATTTGAAGGAAATACTGGTCCATAACTAATTCCTTTTCCCAAAAAATAAATAAAAATAACACACACACACGGAGTATATAATATGGAGTACTAAGCAATTTAGACACATTTAAAAGTTTAGAAAACACGAATCATATCTTATCTTACTTTGCATTTTTAGGTACATCGGCACTACATCCAACCACAAAAAATTGATTTTTATTGGCATTTTCGTTAGTTTCCCTGGGTTTTTTGGGATTCAAACACAGGCACAGCCCAAATGTATTTTTAAATTTGTCAATAAACATTACACCTGCTGTGAATCTGGGGTTTAAGACGTGGTCTGTGAACTGCTTTTTATTTGTTCATGTTATCAACAAGACTAAAGCAATCCAGAAATATTGAGACTAGACTGACCAGGTTGATAAGGACAGACTTGATCTAATATTTCACACAAGAAAATTAAAAAATTAAAAAACAATCATATTAGTCATTAGACCAGAAACATAGATAAAATCATATCTGGCTTGAAAGATTTACACCAGACCAAATCGATGGCATAAATTCAGATCAGATCACTTCTTTTCAGGCGAATAGAAGTCTTTACCCTGTCAGGATAATATATGTTCCAGTTAAGTTTGAGTTCAACTCAATTGTTTTTATAATTATGAGAATCTAATGTGCATAGAGATTAAGCCCTTACTGTTTAGTCTTTTCTCTAGCTAATGATGGCCACTTGGAGATCATCCCTTATTGGCTTTTCCCATGCAAATACTGCAAAATATTTTTTTGTGAAAATTGACTGTAAGTTATTTCTCAACAGAAAAAGTAATTTACAGTGGCCCATAAAGTTTTTCTACTCTATAAGTGAACATCATGGTGCCAAGATGGTAATTAGATTCATCTTGACCTTAGTCGTGTTTATTCCTTTCCTTTCTTTATTGGAGGAACAGGATTTGGAAATTTCATTTAACTTTATAACTTGAAGTTGAAATTTGGGAAACTCCCTTTTAGCCCCTGTATTTGTGTTCATACCTGGAGGGGCTGTCAGGTTGGCCTAATATTAAATCCTTCCCTTGATCCGGAATACTAGAGAAAGTATTGGTAAATAATGAGTAATGACAGACTTATTAGTTCCTCCATGTAGGTGTTGCCCCTGGGAAAGCAGCTGTTTTGCAGATATGTGGGGAAATGAGTCATTGCTATGTATTCCATATATGCCATTCTGGAATCCCACAAAATCTGCAGGAACTTCTTGAGAGTTCATCCGTCGTGAAGGTTATCATCTATTTATTCTTAATTTGCTGTAAAGTGTAGCCTTTGTTATTAGTCACTCTGTGTGATTGTTCTTTGTTTGTTAACTTCATGCAACAAACATGTTCAGGTGGGCTCAAACATTGCAAATGATGCCCGCAAATTGTTCCTAGATCATAATGTATCTATTACAAATTTGGAAGATCTATCTGCACTAGCCAATCTAAAGCTTGGTGTGGATCCCAAAAGTTGGGGTCTAGCTTCATTGACTGAATCACTCCTTTGCAAAGAGGTATTGTAACAATGCATCCGCACACTCACAGCCACACACATATAATTATTTCCTAGAATATCAGTCTGAGCTGCAGAACATGGCGAATTGTATTAAATATCAGTGATCCATCATTGTTTAGCAACCTTCAATAATGCCCTCTATACTTCTTTTTTCTTTCCAACTAAAAGATATTGCTTATCGTATTTTGTTTTATCAAGTGTCCTAGTTGTTCTTGGTGTACCTTTTTTTAGGCTTAGTAATTATTATTTCCCCAGTGTGAAATTTAATTGAGCATTTGGACTTCTGTAGCTCCCTAAGCCAAGCCATCTCAGATTGGGAAATTGGGAGACTCGAGTTTTATCCAAAGAGCACTTATGTTATGCTGCCACAGATGCTTTTGTTTCATGGCACCTATATCAGGTAAACTAGAATTAGTAATTCCATTGCATCTTGGTTTCCCTTTGGAAAGGACAACATGATCAGCTTCAAATAGTTCTTTTTTAGATTTACAGGTACTTAGATCTTTTATAGCCCGTTTGCAAGCTATTTCTGGATTATTCTGCTTCAATAGAACAACATTTTTTTATTTTTTTATTAGGCGAAATGGATTCTACCAAGCACTTTATCTTTATTAAGACGTTTCTGCTAAGTAATCCATATTGACAGAATAACAGTTATTTTAGTCTTTATATGGGTATAATAGAAATATGTAAATAAAGTGAGTGAAGTAGTGAACAAAAATTTAAAATTGATTCGTTGAGTTTGAACCTATTTAACTCCCCCTTAATTTCCAAATCCCTCCTCTATCTTCCCTATTCATGTCCTCTATTATTCACTAGATTCTTACCGAACCCTTAATGTTCTCCCTTGTCTTCTCTCCGGGGATACCTTCTTTGTTATAGGTGTTGAAAAGCCTTCCCGATGTCGTTGATGATAGAAGCAATGAACCAAAGCACGTTGATAGAGAGTGAGTTTGTTTTCCAACCATTTGGTCCGGTCCAACCAGCTCTCTCGGTGCTATTATTATGTAATCAATTGCAAAACCAATCTTTTCTTGTGAAGAGGCACAATGAAGGTACTTATTGCGTACTAATACACCCTGAATCGTATATTGTGGAGGGAGTGGCATCAGTTGATTAGTTCTTACATATTTTTTTGGTTTATTATGTTATAAGAGATGGAGTCCCTTTTGTTTGGTTCCCAAAAAGTTTCTCTTTTGAAACCAATGCTTATGATCAGAAGCCTTGTTTAAGGGCGATCTTAAGCGGGAGGTTTAGTTTGATACGGCTGAGTTCCCCATTTCAACACCATGCAAGATGTTGGGCATTCAAATTGATACAGACAAATTCCCCTTTACAGATACGTTCACCAGATAAGTTATTGTCAGAAGTGTTGGAGGAATTCAAATTGATCTTGGGCATCTTCAAAATGTCCAGCGGCATTGGATGATCTTGCACAGTAGAGCTACAGAAGATTGAAACATGTCATCCATTAACTAACTCTATTATTGTACTTCATGTTTAATTTTTTTTGGATGTTGAAAGATTGCTATTTGAAGTTAATGTTTTTTTCCTTTTCTTGGGGAACTGTGCTGGTTCACTGGATTTACTTTGGCATCGTTGGATAAGCCACATTATTTGGTTGATACTTGATAGCCATGTTTTTGTCAAAAGTGAATATGTTTGTAGCATTGTTTATGTCTTTATGAAGTGCAGATTTTGGATAACGTTATTCATCTTTTTTAATGGACCGTGAATGTATTTTTTCCCAAGTACATAATAATAGATAAATGGAAAGCAATTTTGTTCACACTGAAAAAATTAAGATATGTTATTACTTTTATGCTTTAATTGTTAATGAAATATGAATTGTATTAAACAAAACAAGGGTAGGATTGGAAAGCTAGTGTGGTTCAGGGAATTATAAAATCATACTCATATTTTTGCAATTAAACTATTTAGAAAATTTCTCTTTGGACATAATTTGTTTGAATGGGGGATTCATGCTAGCGAATATTGTAATGGCGGCGGCTGGAGAGTTGCTTTCAGGTGTTATCACATATCCTGAAGTTGAAATTTAATGCACCCATCTTTATCTATCACTAATATTGCTCGTCTTATTTTGCGTATTTTAAATTGAATGTTGTGACACCAGAAATTGGAATTAGGAAAGAATGGACCATGCTCATTCTTCTCATTTGATTGACACGGTTGTTATTAACTCCATCTAGAGTCATCTTTAATTCAAAGTTGAAAGTTCATAAAATATTAGACTCCCATATAAGCCACTAGGGGCGTTCACTCGGTATTATCGAACTGAACATCATCAATATTTTGATAAATCGAAAATTCAGTTCTTCTTATAACCATTTTAAATAACCGAAATAAATCACAGTTAAAATCGAAAAAAGTTCCTTAAAAGTGTTATGAGACTTACTATTTCTTTTGTTATTATTGAATTTGTATGTTTAAACCTACATGCAAATTCAATGATAACAACAATCTTAAGTCTCATAACCGGGGGCGTGGCTAGGAAAAAAAACCAGGGGCGTGGCTACCATTAATGGTTGGACTGAGCCGGTACAAAGAATTTTTCATATATTTTTTTTCATATAAATTTTTACACTAAAAATACAAAGAATTTTCAAATTTGGGGCGGGCCGTGACCCGGTTGGCCACCCCTCTACCTCCGCCCCTGCTCATAACACTTCTCAGATGAGTCAAAATATAGAAATTACAAATCCAATTCACACATTTAGGAAATATATTTCGTATACAATACACAATCCACATATTTGGATTGGAACAAAATATAAATGATATACTATGTATTATATTTTAGTACGTAGTATTTGGTAAATACCGAAAAACAAAATGCGTACACACACACTGAATCTAGTATCAATTTTTTAAAATTATACGTAGGGCTGCACATCCGACGGGTTGGGTCGGGTTTGCTATATTTTTTAGGTTTACCCGATTTGTTCGGGTTAGCTATTAACCAACCCGCGGTACCCAAAATAAGTTGGTAAACCATGCATGAACGGGTCGGGTAGGGTCGGGTATTGAAGAAAAATTACTTCGGGTTACATCTTTCATATGGGAAATTAATGCAACTAATTTAAAACTCGATTAACTTGTTTCCAAAATACACAAACAAATACAAGTACTCGTATCTTTTATAAGCAAAAACATTAGGTAGTATTAAAACATCTTTCCGTAAAGGAAATTTATTTAGAAGAAAACGTAAATATATAATAATCACCTAGTCATAATGGTAAATGTTTATTTATAATTATTATATCATAAAGTCCTAGATAGAGCACATTGGTCTTAAATTGAAATTATCCAAGAAAACATTGTAGCATAATAATAGTAAAATGAACTTCGGTCGGGTCGGGTACTATCGGGTTTGAAATTTTAATTCCGCAACACTACCCATTAGGTGCGGGTTCAAACATATTTAACCCATGAATATTTTTTAAAATCAAATACCAGATTAAGTAGGGTCGGGTAGGGTTGGGTCGGGCGGGTTATGCGGGTTATGCGGGTTCGGGTTATTCTTGTGCAGCCCTAATTATACGTACCCATTACTAAAACAAAAATTCAGTTCGATATTTGGTACGTACCGTAATTTCAGTATTGGTTTGATTCGACCGTTTTACTGAATTGTGCACACCCCTACATATGACTCTTTTATGGAGTCGTAAAGGGAATCAATTATAAAATGAATCATATGGACATATATGGCTCTCCAATAACCGTTCATTTTATAGTAAGGGATTGAGGGCCATATGTCTCGTAAAGACTTGTTTCCATAAATTTCTCTAATGGCGTTGGATAAGATGTAAAACAATCACTTTGCATGCGGAACATAAGAGATTTACATAAAAGACATAATTATTCAATATAAATTGTAGAACATCTTTAAAATCATTTCACACTGCATCATGTAAATATTTTACGTTAACGAAAATTGGTAAAATACTTTGAATGCGTAAATTTTGTACTTTTTTCCAAATTAATGTCAAATAAAATATTATTTTCGAAATTAGGGTTAAGTTAAATGTATTTTACCAAAATACCGCTAAGAACAACCCTAGTTAATGAAAGCCTCCAAATGAGTCCGCGACTTATGCTTTGAAGTTTGAACGGTAAGTAGCGCACAAGGAACAAAAAAGTAGCACTCAGTAAGCTTATGAAGGTGGGACCCCCAATTTAAAGAAAAAACTCTCTTTTTAAAAATTGATATAACTTCGTGATTTATAATCTAATTTTATAAAAAATATAACAAAATTCATAAAATTTTTTATTATCTTTCATATGATATCAATATTGAATATATAAAAATAAAAATAATTTTGAAGACACAATTCATGTATGATTTTAGGTTTAAAATTTTTCTTGAGTAGATTATGGTTCTAAAATCAAGAGCAAGTTTGGTAGCATTGATATCGGCTGAATAGACTGAGTCTGGTGAAATAATTTATGAAATTTTGACTGAAGTGTCTATATTGGCTGATTCTGCTGAAATAATTTATGAAGTTTTGGCTGAAGTGTCTATATTGGCTGATTCTGCTTATTTATGAAAAAAATATATTTAAAATATTTTTTTATTCAATTTGAGTTGTTTGAAAAAAACGCAAACTCAGTTAACGAATTACGTTTAAAATTCGAAATACGAAGGATAGCAGCATCGGCTAATAAGCCGAAAGGCTGGATGAGATCCACAATATAAAAAAAGAATCTTTTCTTATACTTTGCTATAACTATTATATTAGTATTTTGATTTTTACAAAAAAAAACGCAATTCATAATTTTTTCTATATTTCATATGACACCAATATTGTATATAAACATGAAAATACAATTGATAGAGGCTTCTAAGTTCAATTTTTTTCTTAATTGAATCCAAGTTCTAAAATTAAGATCTGATTGTATAATGCAATTTCATGCTGCACTTAGAAGACATTTTATTTATTGGCTGAAACATTTTATTTTAGCGCATGTGCTTAAAAAAATTATTTCAAACAACAATTCAAATTCAATCAACAAAATAAATAACTATTACAAGCATTCCCTGCTGATACTTTTAACAAATAAATAAAATTAAATGTCCCATAGTTGTAGCATAAAGTTGTGCTATTGAACATTTGAACCGTGAAATCTTAACTTTGGAACTTTGACCCACTCGTGAAACAATTCGAACCTAAAATCATACACGAATTGTGCCTTCAAAATTATTTTTATTTTTATATATGCAATATTGATATCAGAAAATAAAAAATCATGAACTTTGATATATTTTTTTATAAAAATCATACGGAGTATTATAAATCAAAAAGTTATACGATAGTATCAATTTAAAAAATAGAGAGATTATTTTAAATTGGGGTCCCACTTTCACAAGCTTATTGCGAGCGATTTTGTTGGCTACTTACGGTTCCAAGCATATAACTAGGGGTGTGCATGATCCGGGACAGTCCGGGATTAGGGTGATACCGGTCCCGACCCAATTAGTAATAACGGTACGGGACGGGACGGGGCATGCCTTTGTCCTAGTCTTGTCCCATTTAAATCGGGACCAGGATAATTCGGAACGGTTCGGGACGTCCCAAACTAACAAAAGAGTATTAAATAACAAAAATCATCATTTCTAATTAAAATATATTAGCATTTCTAAAGTATCATGCACCAAATATTAACATTTTAAAGTCAACAAATGTTCATAACAAGTTATCCATCACAAAAAAAAAACTAAAAGCTATTAGATTTTAATTAAGTTTAGCAAAAGAAGAAAAAAAAAATCAAAACAAAGCAAATAAGAATTATTTTATTCAAAATTATGTGTTCTAGATGTGGGATACTCATATGCAAATATATAGAGACTGAGATACAAACTCAAGTTAGTAAATATTTATGTTAGATATTATTTTTAATTTAAAAAATTGGGCTTGAAACATACTACTACCTCCGTCCCATTTATATTGTCTTATTACGGTTTACGATGTTTGACCGACTATAAAGCAAACAGATCCCTGTCCGCACTCAAATCATTTTTAGAGAAAAAAATTACATATTCAGAAACTACATTTAAAGCTTTACAAAGTCGCAAAAACTTGAATCAAATTTGATAATTTTTTGATATATAAAGTAAGAAATTAAGAGTGATTAGTGTTAACCAAGTAAATAGGAACTGTGACAATATAAGTGGGACGGAGGGAGACTTTTTATTTTTTGAGATAGTACTACAAACTAGTCACATGCTAAAAACTACTCCGTATATAGTTATTACAAACGGGACAACAGGACGGTTCGGGATAACCTTTTGGTGTCCCGGTCATGTCCTGTTTTAAACCGGTACGAGATCGGGGCGAGACATAACAATCGGATCCCAAACGGACCGGTACGGTTTCGGGATAAACCGGAATGTGACAACGGGACCGGGATTCTTGCCTACCCCTACATATAAGAGCATCTCCAATAGAAATGTGGATTGCACCATACAAAAAATGGACACGTGTGGTATATCAATAGCCCATGAAGCTGATGTGGAAACATGGACAGTAGCTATCAAATTTTATCTCCAACGGCTTCATCTTTCTTCTATTCTCTATGCAAAGCAATATCAATTTTCACATACGTAATACACAATATATATACATACTCACCTCACATATGACAAAAGCAGGCAACAACACTCAACAAAACTGCTCAATCAACTCACATCAATATATATGGACAAAAGCAGATCCAGGATGATTGGCAAAGAAGTGGCCGACTGGATAGGGGCGCAGGGTTACTCCGGCAGTCCGGCCTGCTGCAAAAAAAGACATCTTGGACGTTTTTTGCAAGACCAACACCATGGATGTGATCTTAAACACACCTATGTTTTCTTCATTAATTAATATAATCAAATCGCCTTTTTCTCGTTGCCGGTAAAAAAACGAGCCGGAGAAGAAGATAGCCGAAGAGAAAACGGGGATGCTCACGCTACCGCCTAGACGAGGAGTGCCGCCATATCACGAGAACCTTTCAGACGGAGAGATGATTGTCCCATTTACTACGGCAGTGGAGTGCTACGTGACTCGGTGACTGCGTTGCCGGAAGGGAAGCGCTGCCGTGTTTGTTGGTCAAATGAAGCACTTGGGATTGATACTCTGTATTTCTTAAATGTTTTCCGTAAAATTATTTTCAATTTCTTTTGGGAAAAGGGGCAAATAAGCCCTCGAACTAATAAAAAAAGTGCAAATAAGCCCTTTTATAGGAGGTTCCGTCTGGCCATCGTAATTTGGGGAGGTTACCGGTGGAATTTCTTGATGAAAATTCTTGAGCATTTTATTCATTAAGTCTAGTTTAGTCATACCGAATTTCAGCTAAAAATTCAAACGGGAAGACAGTCAAATGAATTTTTGAAGATAACTGCGCAGTTAAACAACACAATATATTTTCGAAAATCATTTGAGTGTCTTCCCGGTTTAATTTTTAGCTGAAATTTGGTATGGCTAAACTAGACTTGATGAAGAAGATGCTCAAAAAAATTCATCAAAAAATTCCACCGAGAACCTCCCGAAGTGACGATGATTAGTCAGAACCTCCTGTAAAAGGTTTATTTGCACTTTTTTGATTAGTTCGAGGGCTTATTTGCCCATTTTCTCATTTCTTTTTGCTGAGTTGGCAATGAGAAGCCCTTGCTGAAACTAGAAAGCCGGATCGACAGTGTCCCCTATTTTCCAATCCAACTCAGCATGATAGCCAAAATACACTTTCCCATTGCGGAGGACAATTTGAGCGCAACTTGACGTGGCAATTCATTTTTTAGCAATTGATACCCCCATTGTGGATGCTCTAAGTGGCTAACTCACTTGCCGCCTTTCATTGATTTTCCTAACCCTAATCACTACGGAGTTTGGTATATACTTTTAATCAAGCCATAATTATGTAAATACAAGTAATTTATTGTTTAGCATTAATTTTGATAAAAACTCTAAATTTTGCATTCAATTGTTTTGAGTGCAAAATTTAACTAAAGTAGGCTCTCAACTCGATTAGATTATTCTCGGTGCAAAACCCAAAACCCCATATGGCTATTCTATGCCCTCGTCTAGTCTTCTCCCGGGCTCCTTGATCATACTCCGAAGGTCAGTCTCAGAAAGGAACAGTCATGGCGAGTGACACCGAAGAAAATCTTCCTTCATTGCACACCCTTGACGACGATAATGAAGAAGACAGACTTCTTCAAATGGCCATTTCCGAAGCGAAACAGTATTCAGCCCTTGATTCCGGCAGCACCCTACAGCAGGATATTGCGGGTAATTTTGAGAATCCAGTCGGAGGAGAAGAAGGAATGAACAAGCCAAGCCAAAATAGTAATACTTCCGTTGTTAATGTTGCTGCGGAGGATTATCAAGTCAGAGGAAAGTTGACTAGAGAGGAGTTGGAAGCAATGAGGTTTTTGAATGTCGAAGAGCAGAGGAAGAAGTGGATCGAGGTTTACTGTGGATTAGGGCTCGATGTGCAAAAGGATTATAATGGCCTACTTCGTTCTACCAATCAGAAGAAAAATCTAGTGGACTTTGATCCACGGAGACAGCTAGGCAAGGCTCGAGGCCATGTCTCATTTGGTATTGTTTCTTATTCTATGTTTGCTCATGTGCAAATTATTAGCTCCCTTCCCTTAAATCTGCCGTTGCTGAAGTTGTAAAGGGATAAAATGAAAGTGTGCAACTCACGCTTGTTAATTTACTGGGGTCTTATAAGATGGTTTTCAATTTGTTGAATGTATATAGCTAGTAGTAGCCTAATACACTATGCAACTCAGGCCAGAAGGAGAGCAATGAAAATGAAGACTCGTTTGTGGTGGAAGAAGACACCAACTATGATGATAGCGATGATGATTGTATTAGTATCCAAAGGCCTGCATTTTTTGTTGAGGGAGAACCCGACTTTGATTCGGGTCCTCCGGAAGATGGATTAGAATATCTCAGGCGTGTGAGGTACATATCCTTCAAACATAAACATACTCCTCTCATTATATGCAAACTATATATTGTTATAATACTTCAAGCTTTGCTTATTCACTTGGTTGTTCAAATGGCTTGCTCAAGATCCTGTTTTGAGTAATAGCTTATACTTGGTATATGTTTCAAGCTATCGCAAATTCAGAAGTCTATCTATCAATCTATGTATCATGTATCTTTATACATGATAGCATATAAAAAGTATTTCATGCTCCTGATTTGTTAATTGAAGATTGAAACAAACTATTCTATATCTATTTTACCAAGTCGGTACATTATGTCATTGATACTTTGTTTACTAAAAAATATCTAGTTTCTCTCCCTACAATTCTAATTATCTACTCTCTATTGTGCACCACACCTCTTGTAGTAGTGTGTTTTTACACTGAATTTGTTATTATGACTTTATGAGCTCTCATGCTGGTGAATGGTGACCAAGATCGTAAGTAGGGAAGTAGGACATCACACCTTGATTAAAGGGTAAGTTTTCGAAGACAGTATTGAGGCTGAATTTTACACCTTCAGTGCAACCTCATGCGTTTTATTAGGAAATCGGGCCATTAAAACGTGATATCCTCTTTATGGGGTTGTCAAATTGTCATCTATGCTCATTCATTTGCAAGTCATATGAATCCCTGTTGCTTCTTTTTCTCATACAGTACATTATTTGATTTTACTTGTGTTGAGAGGGTGGGAGGTTTGGTCATAGCATGGTCAGTTCATTAGTGTTTATGACGGCTATATAAGTGTTGGTAGAAATAAGAATCTGACTTGCAATAACTAGAAAAGTGTAATGTGGAGTAGTGGGATATACATCATCTCACATAATATTTCATTTGATATATCTATGAACTTACCGCTCCATGTACTTTATTGTACCTCTGTATATTCTATGTATGGCCTCGATGATCCAAGGTGGGAAGCAGAACGTTTGCCAAAAGTGAAGGTTTGCAAGATTGAACGAAGCAAGATAAAGAAAGAACAGAGTGTTTATATGCCCTGTATTCCCGATATTGCGACTTGCCCAGAGCACTTACTACCCCTTAAAGAGTGGGAGGATGAGTTCCTTGCTTATTTCTCACAGTTGAGACTGGTATTTCTTTCTGTTTTCACTTGTTTAGAAACATTTCGTCCATGTGGTTTCATCAGCAATGGTTCTTAGTTGCTTCTTTTAGAGGGTGGGGGGTAGGCTGTGGATGGGTCTCAATCACTTCATGATATTAGGATTAGGCCAAATTTCTCCTATTTGTAAGTACAGATTAAAGAGTTTGGTATTATGGAGCATAAATCCTGACACCCTCTTGTTAAATACAAAAAATGAGGATGTCTAATGTTTTTTAAGTGAATCAATCCTCGAGTCTCTTGAAATTCGAAGTTGGATTTTAGCACAAGGCTGCACTGGTAATCCCTTGGTAAGTTTTGAATTTAACTGCTACCAAAAGTTACAACATTGTGACTTCATCTTCTTAAGAATCTGCAAGCATTAGAAGTTATCCTTTACTGATAAAATGCTAAAAGCCACATGTAAAATGATACTCCGTATGTATTAATCCCCCTCTTCTCATGGTGCTGCAAGACAAGAAAAATAACTGAATGATTGATGTAAGAAATCGATACTCAAAACCGGTGTCCCGCTTGACCGATTTCTGCAATTTACTTTACTGTTAGGAATCTTTTGTGTTTGTATTTTGGAGGGGGTAATATTCCTTACGGTCTGATTGGAGCTCAGAAAATGACAGGGAAAGAAAGTAGTTGAGGAAAGTACATGGGATTTGGAGGAGAATAAAATATTGGTGTAAATAAAAGATTGGTTCAAACTCATGTTTTTAATATTTGCTATTTTGCTCAAACTTGCTTTATAAATTTATATATTTCTATTAAAAAAAAGACTAAGAGCTTTAAAGATACGAAAGAATTACAAAAGCATCAATCGTTTTATTTTGCACTTTCTAAGGTAAAATCAAACACAAGAAATTGACTACTCCCCAATTTCCCTTTCCTTACAATTTTTCATGATTCAAACATATCCTTAGGATCTTTTTGAATCCATGAAAGTACAAGGGAACTATATCATGAAGGAAAACATCGAGGAAAGTTAGAAATTAGAATTAAAGAAAAAATGTGGGAAAGTAAAGGACAGGCTAAAATTCAGTAGAAAGAAATCAGATATACTTTGACAGTCGATTTCTTTTTTCATACTTATTATATAAACACTCAGGTATATATATATATATATATATATATATATATATATATATATATATATATATATATATATATATATGAGAAATGCATCTAATGTGAGAAATGAGAATGAATCTCAGCCGTTGGATTTCCGATTTTGCACTGAAAATAGCTTGATGTTGCAGTAAGACTTAATTTTTTGCAGTGTTGCACTAAAACTGTTTCATATCGCACTAAAGTTTGACGACCTTGCACCAAAACAGTTTCATGTTGCACTAGATGGCTGTAAGACGGATTTTTCAGAAAATGCCACCAAAGTGGATTGCATATTTTAGTGCAATATAAAGTGTTTTTTTTACTGCAAAATAGTCGAATCCAACGGTTGAGATTCATTCTCACTTCTCACCTAAAGGGTTTTTCTCACTTGAACCTTACCCTATATATATATATAAGTTTGAATTACAAAGAATATATCAATAATACCGTTTCATTTACTTGGTATCCCATGGTAAAACTATACATACAAAAAAAAAACCATTGCTTTTAACATTTTCCCTAGGATTCGGTACATACTTAATTGATCACTTCCATTTCTTGTATCGAGGATATTTAACTCAGGGTTCTTTTTCCTGTCTAAGTTTGGTATTTACTGTATGTCCTCCATTTGCATGTTTTCGGGAGTCTGGACACACTTTCAGGCTAAGTAGCAAGTAATTTTTGCATTAATCTTTTTCAGGTTTTATCACAAATAGAAGGCCCTGATGTTAGCATTTGTGGTCCACTGTTCTCATTTTATGTTGATCAGGAACAACAATCATCACATCACCTCACAAAAGGCATCACTGAAGATACCGATAGCACAACATCAGGAGATGATCACATCCAAACTAATGAAGGTGACAAGAATGCTCTTAAGAATCCCTGCCCCACACTTTCAGCTATTTCAGGGATGGAACCAGTGGCTCGAGCTTCATTGCTTAGAAAGCGGATCGCTGTCTTTGAAAGTACAGCCACAGCTTCAAGGGATGATTGCCTGTGGTTATTCGCTTTATGCGCAGCTGTTGATTCTCCACTTGATGCTGACACCTCAGCTGCCCTGAGATCTTTGCTCCGCAAATGTGCAAGCTTGAGAGCTGAAAAAACAATGGTGGATGATGAAGTTATTATGCTCAATCTTTTGGCAACAATATCTGGGAGGTACTTTGGGCAGGCGGAAAAGTGAAGCAAGTTTGGCACTTGTCAGTTCTCACACATTTGACTTTCATTTAACATGCCCGGTTTTTTGTGTGTAACTTGTCAAGTCTGACAATGGTTAGCAGCCACTCTGGTTGATCTGGTCCTTAAATGTTTTTTTTGTTGTTTCCAGATTGGAATGTTATACAGCACAAAGGGCTTTGTTTGGTAAATATTACATAACTAATCCTGCATTCTCATTTCCTTTTCAAATTTGAGCCAGTTTAAAAATTGAAATGTGAAACACATGTGGGGTTGGGTTGTGCGAAATGATGCCGGGGGTGGTGGTGGTGGTGGTGAACGGTCGAGTTAATTTTTAAAATTTGCCAATGATAAATTGAAACACAATGGCTCTATTTGGTAGAGCGGCACATTTGAAGTGGTATAGTGTTTGCAGAAAGGGAATTGTGATTCTTACATCACCTTAGACACTGAGACTATTTCTCTAAGCATAGTACTCAGTTACTCACAGACATGCATGTTGTCTCTTGATAGTGTGTACACAAAAATTCGTTGGGGAATGGGGAGGCATACTCCTCTCCATTACCTTCTCTCCATTTACTCTCTCCATTTTTTTTCACTCTATCCCTCTCGTTAAAAAAATAATTAAATCCCATTTTTAATTTCTCCCTACCCCACCATTTCCCCATCTCACTCTATCTCTCTCCTACTGGAGAATTCGAGTTACTGGTAGAGTAGATACGATGTGGGTCTGTCGGTAATCGATATTAAAGATGTGGTTGAGTAGCCTGACCCTTGGGGGGACTTTGAAAAAAACACTCCATATGAGGTTTCAGAATGCTTGTCAATAGATATGATGTCATCAGTAAGGTTCGAATCCAATGCGGCACTAGAAAGGGAAATGGGGCACCACTGAAGATGAACAATGTTTTGTTCTGGTGCGATTATAGCATTTCTTGAGACTGGGAGCGGGGTAATAGGCTAGGTTCGGGTTTTGAGACTAGCTCCAGACTGGTTTTTAGTCTATGTAAAAAATGAAAACAGTGGTCTGGCCCTGTGGAACTGGAAAAAGTTTGGTATGGCTTCTAGGAAAAAACTCACCGTTCCAATTCGGGAACTGGTATTAGGTCCATTCCTAGATAGCACATCCCGACCCCACTCGGCTCTTCATGATCTTTTCTTTAATATAAATTTCAACTTGCTGGAAGCAAAGTAGGGGGAAGCTCTGGAGCGGGCAGCTCTCGTTGGTTTAATCAGACCTGTGGTTTGGGTTGGGTTGTGCGAAATGATGCCGGGGAGTTTGTGGCTGGGAGTTTGAAGCAGAATTGTTAAGCATACATGAGGCTTTAAGCTAGCTGAAAGATCAGCCTTGGGAGTTTGTCGAGATCGAGTCAGATTCACTGTTGGCTATTAATGAGATCAAGAATGGTCCAAGTCTGTCAAGTAAAGGTTTGCTAGCGGAGGATGTTCGGGAGTTAAGCTTGGAGTTTTCTAACATCTCATTTTCTTTTGTGAGACATTCAAAGAATTCTGTTGCTCATAACTTAGCTAGAGCGGTGGGTTCCATGTCTGATAACCAAGTGTGGTCGTTTTATCCTCCGAGTTGTATCTTGAATGCTTTATCTTTTGATCTCATTAATACTAATTAACTAATTAATTTCATTTCGTTCAAAAAAAAGAACACAATAATAACGAGATCATTGTGAGAAAAATATGAATAATTTCAAATATAATTTTAATAACAACAATACATATGAATATAAATGTATAGAAGTTTCAGAGAAATAACTATTTAAGTGGTCCTCAAATTTGCAAATTGTATAGTGGAATCATCATTGTGTACACATGCTTTATTGATCCCAATATAATGTAGATATATAAAAGTATAAACAGACACTCTTGTTATTTTATTGGCCATTCGTTCATCTTTCTCACCAATTTGTGCAGCCATTTCTTTATGTGATTCCTCTTATTTTCTTTTCTTTGTTTCTTTTATTCTTCAATTCTCTTCTTCTCGTCTTCAAAATATTAAGAATCTAATAACAATTGTGCTATTCTTCATCTTCAAAATAAATATAGGTTTTTTCTTCTCCATCAATTTATAATTAAAGTTTCATTAATCTAAAATAAAAAATTCATACTGTATTTGAAGCCGTACAACTTTTCTTCAAGTACAATCTTCTTTTTTGAACTTTGGGTGGATTATATTTGAAAGTTTATCATTTTCATAACTTACATGTGTCACTATGTAAGATTGCGTTTCAGATACGCAAGTTACATTTGCCCACGTTACTATGTGAAGTTACATTTTCAATAACACGAGTTACATTTTGTTAGTACGTGAGTTAGATTTTTATCCACGTGATTTACACTATCTTTAGACTTCTCAAGTTCCATTTTCCATTGGTGTTTTTACATTTGGATTCACTTATATTTTTCCCTTAACGTGAATTAAATTTTTTGTAAATGTGAATTATATTTCTGTGCACAAGATTTGCAATATAAAATATAGTTTTGATACTGAAACAAAAATATATTCACAAAAATATATTCACTAATAGTTTTGAATTAAAATTTAAGTTTGAATGATGTAGTTTTTGGAGTGGGTATACAACACTCATCTACTAGGTTCCGAAGGTATGGCAACTTCTCAATTGCTTTCACCAAGTGTAGTGAAAGATACATTATGGTTAGAATTTGTTCATAATAGAGGAAAATACACTAAACTATACTCCGTAGTCTGTATCATTATTTCTCAAAGTACTCCCTCCATCTTGAAATTAGCTTCCACTTTCATTTTCGGACAGTCTCGAAAAGAACTTTCCCTTTCTTCACACGTTCTTATTTGGCAAATTATCTATATCAAAATAATAAATTTTACTCCCCTAGATTTATTTACTGGACCTACTGGTATGAAAACTAAGCTGGAAATTAATTAAGGGACCCAGGCACTAAAGATAATTGCCAGCATTTGAATATATTTGCGTCATTGCGAATGGTGGATGTCCAAATTGACAGTTATTGCAACCCAATTTCCGACATTGAAGCAAAACACCCAATTGGCAACTGTGTTTTGGCGGGTAAGTTTTCAGATAGGGTACCAATGTACGTCTTTCTCGCTTGTCTGAACTTGAAAGACATTATAGTTTTCCTTTTGATTCAGATTTCTGGCTCTCCAGTAGTTCAGATTGTTTTCCGCGGTTGTTTTTTCCCAACATCGCAAAGGCTGTCTTCGTCGTATAAAAGCCGCCGGACGGACTGTCGGAGTAGTTTATAATGGAGCCGCTTGAAAGTTGTTAATGAGCCTTTTAAAGCCATAGCCCTAATTATCTTGTACCCCCAATTCCTCGTTTACCGATTTCTATTTCTAAACGTCAAGGTAAAAAAGTAACTGTTTTTACTATGCATCTTTGAAGTGACCTTTCTTTAAGAATTAAGATGATATTTATTTGTTTAATGTTCATAATTTACATGCATTTCATGCTCTTATTATTGAATTCTAGCCAGTGTAAAATAAATTACGCCACTTATCTTGGGTTGGTTTAACTGAAAATGTTCATTTTTTTTCATTTTTAAGGGGCTGAAAATTGAATTGTTCAGAAATGATGCTGCGAACATTGGCATATGGAGGCCGAGTTATATATAGCAGAACTGCATGTGAGGTCGAGAGATCTGCAGAGAAGATTCTCCGTCTCGTTGAAGAGAGGAGAAGTAAAGAAGAGGCTGTTGCTCTAGGATTTGACATGGAATGGAAGCCTAGTTTTAAAAAAGGTCTGCTTTCCATTATTCTTGAAAAGAAAATACGATGATAACTTTTTCTTGCCAAGTTTATGGAATAAAATAGAAGCTCATCACAGTTGAATTATGTGCTAGCTAGAGTTGGCTCCTTTATCAGATTCTCTTTCTCTTAATTAACTTTTTGTTTATTTGTTTGACCCACACTATGAATTTCTTCATTTTTGTTATACTGTCATTCTGGAAGTTAAGTTTCCTTCAGTATGCCTTTTGATTGAAGCTTTCAAGATTTTTATTCAGAATTGAAATTTAAACGACGGGCAAGCCATCACTTTTTAACCTCCCTGTCCCAGTTTATAGAGGACAAATAAAACAAACAGAAATTGCACGAAGTATAACTAAAAACAATGTGATATTCCAAAACAGGAGTATTATATTTGTTTCCTTGAATAAGAGTAATTAGTGGCATTCTCGGGATATACTGCCAATTATGACATATACTGTCGTATTAATGCCTTGTAATGTCAAAAGATGGCAGTGTCATTTCAGGATGACAATTACTTATTTAAGAAAAGAAATAGATCACTTCTATTTTGGAATGTCACATTGTATTTTACTACGGAGTACTATTTTGGGAAATTTCCTTAAAAAAAAAATAAAATGTTATGAAAGTTTAATTGAACATTATTTGCCCATTGCCAATGTGCATAATGTACACAAATGATGAAAAGTTTAATTGCAAAGGAAACATATGCAGTGACAGAATTCTTGATGGTAGCAGAAAGTGTATTATTATTGCAATAAAGTAGTTGAATTGACTTCCAGAATTTAATTACATACTCCATAATACTCAAAATTGATAAACAAATGATCTATTGCCAATGAAATCTCAATCAGAAAGTGAGAGAACGATGTTTTAATAATTTTGAGTTTGTCGATATGTTAATACTTAGAAGTATGGGGTTCCTTTTGTTTCAATGTTAATGTACCGTAGTGTCTAGTTTCTGGCAGTCTACTATAACAGATGAATAATGGCTGTCTCTGTGCAGGGGTTTCACCTGGGAAGGCTGCTGTTATGCAGATCTGTGGAGACATGGACAATTGTTATGTTTTTCACATATTCCATTCTGGAATCTCCCAGAATCTACAATTGCTTCTTGAGAACAACACAATACCAAAGGTTCATCTTTCGTCTCAAAGCTTCTGGAATTTCCTGTATACAAAATGTACCACACTTGTGTTGCTATTTTTACTTCTTAAATAATGTAGTACAGAGTAACTCTTGTGATTGTTGTTTTATTGGTACAAATGTGCAGGTTGGAGTAGGCATTGCTATTGATGCTAAAAAGGCTTTCAAAGATCATAATGTATGTGTAAGTAGTTTAGTAGATCTGTCTACACTGGCAAACCAAAAGGTTCATGGAGGTCCTTCAAAAAGGAGTTTATCATCTTTATCTCTAGAATTCCTTCACCAAGAGGTTGTTTGGAACTTGTTATGAGCTTCTTTACTTTGCACGTTTGAGTCATGATATTAGGACTTCTTGCTCAATGTGAGATTCAATTGAAGGTTTTGGATTCTCGCAGCTTCCTAAAGAAAACTTCATCAGATTGGGAAATTGGGAGACTGACATTTTATCTGAGAAACAACTTGATTATGCTGCCACAGATGCTTATATTTCATGGAAACTATACCATGTAAGTGAAAACCTTTCTGCTACTAAAGACTTTCTCTCTCTTCCCTTTTTTATTACTATAATCAGAAATTGCCCTATAAGAGTAAAAAAATTGTTTATTATAATTAGAAATTGCCCTATAAGAGTAAAAAATATGATATTCTAAAATAGGTATACTATGTTTCTCTCCTAATTAAATATAATTACTGTCATTGCTTGAAAATATAGCCGATTATGACATTAATTCCATCATATCAGTGCCTGATAATGTCAAAATATGGCACTATGATTTCAAGATATCAGTAATTTACTCATATTTAGGGGAAAACACATCATTCATATTTTGGAATATCACATTGTTTTTATTTCTATTTTGGGAAATATCCCATTTATTATTGCCTCATCACCTTATACATACACACATTATTACAATTTGTTTTTGCCACAGGCACTGATGGAGCTTCCTAATGTTGATTAAGAAAGCAATTAGGGAAGTGATTAACCTTTTGAGTGGGCCCCTTAAAAATCTAAAGGTGTTCCGTAAGATTTCCTCCCATGATTCAAAAGATGGATCTCTGATTCATACATTTATATATTCTTTTGGTGTGGCTCATGAACTTGTATTCTTTCTTATTAATTAACTATAACTAATACACATTTATTCCCTCTTGCTCATTGTTTAGCTGTTTGGGACTACTTATCTAGTTATCTGTACAAAAAGTTTGAGTGGCTAAGATCTGAAAAAAACAGAGGATTAGTAGTTATTCCATGCAGGAGTTGACATATAGAGAGAGTAGTACTTCATGACTTCATTTCATTTAGTGAGATTAGATAAATATACACTCATGGATATCCTAAATCTATGGTAAGTAGTTGATTGTAAAGTGTACTTAAGGAGTTGGCATGCATATTCTTTTTATTCTCTCTTGGCAATAGAATAAAATGGAAAGGGGAATTGGATAGCTGGTGAACATTGACTAATGCGGCATTTGCATGTGCTGTGGGCCATATAGCAGTCAATGCCCTTCATATTGCCTCTTTTAACAATATGAAGTTATGAACTGTTCGAAGCAGGGAATTTTGCTTATGGGGCAGTCTTTTAGGCCATTTGTAGTGGTTGGGAGTCCAAATTGTTTTGGACTCCGTCCATATAAAAACAGTGTTTTGACTCCGTCAATACTGTTTTTCCCTGCATCTGTGCACCGTCAATAAAATACACTCAACATATTTTTTTACATATCAATTTAGTAAAACATTAATTAATTTATTATAAGTAATGTTTTCTGTTTAATATTTTCCCTAAATAATTGTGAAATAAAAAATACATATTTCGATATAAAAATAAATAAATTTCATTAATTTTTTTTTAATGTTTTCGGTTAACAAAAATGAACTTAGTTCAAGTAAAGTTCGATTATGAAATATTCAGTTATTTGTGAAGATTCCATGAATTAAAAATTTGTGTTTCATTTTATATATTACATATTGGTGTCATATGAAAGATCATAAAATTTTATGAATTTTGATATATATTTTGAAAAATTCGAAGAACAGATAAAAAAGTTACAAGAGTTTAAAACAATTTGGGGTTATAATGATGTCATCATGATGTCAGCGAAAACATGGTTTGGCCCGGCATGCAGCGTACGAATCCATCACATCCCCTTTTTCTTTTCTTTTTTATTTATTTTTGACCGTCAACCCCTCCCTCTATATTTACACTCCTACACTCCCCTTTCATCTTTTACTCCCTCTGTTAATCCTCCCCTACACACAAATAAGAGTCTAAAATCTCCATTTTTAATCTTTTGACTCCTAATCCCAAACCACTACAAATGGTCTTATAGGTAAAAGGGTTAGATAGGCTCTTGAACTTATATAAAAAGTTCAAATCACCCATTTTATATGAGATTCTGTCCGATCGTCGTCATTTGGGGCGATTCCCGGTGAAATTTTTTGATGAAATTTTTTGAGCATCTTATTCATTAAATCTAGTTTACCCATACCAATTTCAGCTAAAACTTCAATCGGGAAGGTAGTCAAATGAGTTTTTGAAGATAACTGCGCAGTTAAACAACGCAGTGCATTTCAGAAAATCATTTGACTGCCTTATCGGTTGAGTTTTTAGCTGAAATTTGGTATATGTAAGCTAAACTTAATGAAGAAGATGCTCAAAAAAATTCATCAAACAATTCCATCAGGAACCTCCCCAAATGACGACGGCTTGACAGAACCTCATATAAAAGGGGTGATTTGAACTTTTTATGTAACCCTTTTCCCTTTTTTATATCATCGCATTATAAGAACCATTTTAAGAACAATTTGTGCATTTCTTTTTGTGTTGTCCAGAATACAAAGTTTATGTTTTCTTTTTTAGAAAATGTTCCTACATGTATTTTATACTTTACCCTTAATTTCTTTTAAGAGTTTAATGCACCAAATCTCTCCGTGATATGTAAACTTGACGCGTTAGCACATATGATTTAAAAATGTGTCAAACCCCTTGTGTTATACTTTTTCATGCGCAAAATCCCCTCTATTAATAAGTTTAATTGCCAAATAAATGAAGAATGACGAGTATTTTTCATAATTTAGAGATCTTAATAAATTTACTTGCACATAATATTGGGACAAGTGATTTCCAAATTGTTAATTTTTTCTTCAAGGTTTTTTTTGAATGAATAATGACGTGCACTTGTCGTGAGGTGCACTCAAAATAAATATCAATACGACACTAATACGTAGTATAGTGAAGTAAGGTTTGTATCCACAGGGAAAGGAACACTTCTCTTTTTATAGAAATAAATAAATAATAACAGGGGGGTTTTTATGTTTGGTTGATGAATTTAAATTATCTTTAAACACGAAGATGAACGAGTTATGTGGTTTAATTAATAAGAAGGAGACTTGGCTTTGCTTTTATCCACTTAATGAAATGTTCGTCGATCCCGGTTATATCTTTAACTATCTTCCTCTCGAATACTCAATCGAGGAGTATATCCAGTTCATCGAGGGTAGTTATTAATAACGAGAAGCGTTCATTAATAAAACTTACTATCGAGTCAACATAGAACAAGCGCCGTATATTAACTTGATAGTAGTAATAAACTTAAGATGAAAACGATTGAGATTGATAACCTCAACACAAGCGGTTTATTGGTTTAATCAATATAATTAATTCCCCTTAGATTATTAACCATGAGATGCATGCATTAATAATCCAAGTTTACTACCATGAAAGGACCGAATTAATAACAAGCGTATTAATCGACCGATTCTAGTATTAATTAATATATGAAACAAAACTAGTTGATCCTTTAAGTAATGTTCAAAAATATTAATATGAAATATGAATAGGAATTAATTAATACTCAAGAAAGAATATTAAAGAAGATGAATCCTACTATAGTTAATATCAAGATGTTAACTAATTGTCATCTTAGTAACACTCCCCAATATTAACGTAGAGGAAGAAATAGCTATTACTATAACTAATGTCAAGATGTTAACTAATTGTCATCTTAGTAACACTCCCCAACATTGATATAGAAATAGTATTTAAAGGAAGAATTAATATTCAAGGAAGAAGATTAAAGAGAATAACTCACAACTTACAAATTCATTAAGCTTCAAAGTAGCAAAACCAAGATGGAAGAGTTTAGCTCCTCATTTGGAGACTAAACATGCTAGAAAATATAAAGAAAATACTAATCTAAACTGAGCTAAAGAGTATATGTGAATTGGTTCTCTATTGTGGAGGAAATGAGGTGTATTTATAGGATTTTTAGGCCTGCAGGGTCGTGTACTCGATCGGGTATATAGGGTACTCGACCGGGCCTTCAGTTGCTTCGTGGAAGCTGGAAAAACGTGGATATACCCGATCGAGTATGTCGGCTACCCGATCGGGTATGGACACTCGATCGTGGTCAAAATCTCCCCTGCATGTTGCCTTGTTCCCGGTTTGATCCGATTTGATTTTTCAGCGACTTACCTGATCGAGTATGGGTCATACTCGACCGGGTACAACACCAAAATTCAGGATCTTCATTTTTTCTTGGACTTTTTGCACCTTCCTTCCACTTGTGATGTTCACCAATGGTCTCTAGAGTGGTCTTGGACCTGTTTGAGCTCAGAATCAACCTATTCTAAACAATTTTACAAACATTTTACAAACTAAACTATTACACCAAAAGTGTGTAATTTCTAGAGTAACAATCACTCAAAACTAGTCAAAAACACAAATATAAATATGGAAATAACATGAATGTCAACCCCCCCACACTTAGTTTCTTTACTCGACCTCGAGTAAAACCAAATGTTTACACAATGTTCAACCAAAGATAATAAGTTTTAAGAATAGTAAGAAAGAGCACAAGACCACCAAGGTTGTAAATGAGTTCATAAAACGACATTTTTCTTGGGTTTGTTAGTCCTCTATGCCCTTTGTTTCTTCTTCTTTTGCTTCTCCTTCTTTTCCTCTTCTCTTCCTCTTCTCCAAGAGATGATGTCCTGCAAAACACAAATTTCTCTCTCATATCTCTCATTTTGTCTAGGAGCCTTTTCAGGTTTTCATCCCAGCATCTCTGTTCTTTTTTCTTTCCTTACCACTCACTCATCATTTTTTTTTGTAAGCCCTTGTTGCTTAGATTGCCCTTTTTGGGTTTTCAACCTAACTAGCATTTCATTTCTTTTATTAATTTTTTTTTTGTGTACAACTAATACAAGAAAATAATGCTTAGTACAAGGTAAAAACAAAGAAGTGCACATACCAAGAGATAATCTTCCTCCCCCACACTTGAATCATGGCACTATCCCTAGTGCCCGCCTTCTCGACCATAAAAGCCTCCTCCAAAGCCGGTCCCGTGCATGTCATCACCGCCTCCCTCGCCCATGGTAGTGTCCCCGCCATCATAACCACCCATGCCGGAACTAGAGCCGCCAAAATTACCCCAATCGGAGGGGTTATACCAAGAAGGTGCCGGTGGTGGTGAGACAATAGATGCAAACACGCCAAGTTGGGACATGTAAGAATATGTCGGCCCATACATCCTCCGGTAGTCTTCCTCGTATCGTTGCATGTCGGCCGCCCGTTGTTCCTCCAACCTTTGAAAAGCCACCCGTTGCTCCTCCCGGTATGCATCAAATCGCCGGTCTCTTTCTTGTTGCTCGTTCCGGTAGTGGCCTATCTCTCCTTGAAGTTGGGTGAATTGCTCTCCCATCTTTGTGTAATCAAGGCTCATTGTTTGGAAACCGGTTAAGAGGGATTGTTGACCCGCCAAGAGTTGTTGGAAGAAGTCTTGTGGTGGCGGGTTTTGGGGGAGATCGGGGATATCATGTTGGACATGTTCATATCCCTCTTGATGCTCGGGTTGCTCCGGTTGGGGGTTGGGTTGCTCGGCTTGGTCGGCTTGAGGTTGGAGGTGTGGTGGGATGTTGTTGGGGAGGAGGTAGTGGGGGATGTCAAATGGCTCCATTCTATACCTAAGTCTAGGTAATTCTTCACAAGGGAGGGGAAAATATTTGGTGGGTTCGGGGTACTTCATGTGCCATTTATAGCGTTGTGTTCCGTTATGGTCTTTGTTACCCAAAGAGATCAATTGTGCATTGGATAACCATGCAAGATGCATTAATGAATCTCTAGAAATTGTGGCATTATCCACATAACCAAATTTGGAAGCCAAATGCATGATGACTCCCCCTAGGACAATGTTTCCCCCTTTTGTGATGGCTTTCTCAAGATGATCCCAAATTAAGTTACAAATGTTGAACTCAACGGGATTACGGAAAAGAGCAAGAGTGAGAATGGCTACATCCCCTATCCGAGTGTGATGGTTGTTGGGGCGGCCAAGCAAAGAGTTGCACAAAAATTTGAGGAAAATCCGGAGAAGGGGATGTTGCACGTGACTAATGTATAGTTGAGACGTGCTAAAATTCCGTTCTCCGGTCATTTTACCCCAAAGATTATAAGCATCCATGGTATTGTCCGGGATTTCCCTCTCATGTGGGAATCGGAGCCCGAAATGCTCGGCAAAATCACGTCTCGTTATAGTGTGTTCGGTGTTCATCAACCGAAACGTGATTGTGTCATCATAAAAATGATTTTCATCCAACGCAAATTTGGCCGAGCTCAAAAATTCATATATGACCCTTTCATTACAATTATATTGCAAATTAAAAATCAAGGCCATATGCAATTCATCAAAAAGCTCTCTCATGCCATCCAACAAACCTAGAGAAGTGAGAGCTTCATGGCATAAAAAGCGAGAAGGAATGACTTGCCTTTTTAGAATTGCCACAAATCGCTTCCGATGATCCCCCGGGCCAAATTGAACATCCTCATAGCCTCGGATAGGTCCCCTTGTGTTAGAGCTCTCCGGTTGGTTTCTCTTTGGTGCCATTTTTGAGCAAATTGGGAGCTTGGGTTCGGACTTGGGGTCTTGGGGGTAGGGTTTCGGATTTTTGGAAATGGAGAGAGAGAGAGGGATTAATTGGTATGAGGTTGTAGAGGAGAGTGTAGGGATTGTTTTGGTGGTGGTTTGGGTGGATTTGGTTGAGATATGAGAGAGTAATCGAAGCTTGAAGGTGTAAAAATGGAGGTTTTGGGAGAAAGGTTCGAGCTTTTGGGATTTGGGGAAGATGAAATGGCTGATTTTGGCTTCAGTTTCACGTTTAAACTTCGTGTACCCGATCGGGTACCCCGATTACTCGATCGGGTATGCCTCGGTTTGTTCTTGTTTCGGGATCGGGCTCGATCGAGTATACCCCGTACTCGATCGAGTTTTCCTCGCCGTAGGATTTTCCGTAAATATACTCGATCGAGTATATTAATATACCCGATCGGGTATATCCCTTTTTTTTTTCAAAAATGGTTCCAGGGATGTGTCTCCGATCGAGTATGGGGTATACTCGATCGGATTTTCCTCGCCGTAGGATTTTTTGGAAATATACTCGATCGAGTATATTAATATACGCGATCGGGTATTACGGCGGCTTTTTCAAATTGGCTCCAGGGGTCGAATACTCGATCGAGTATGTGGTATACCCGATCGGGTATTCAATCAATTTTTCTTCTCCTGATCGATCGAGTATGGGGTACTCGATCCCAAATCTTGCCTTTTTTACCCTATACCCGACCGAGTAGGACTTTTACTCGATCGGGTACATTAGCCTGGAATCTTGTTTGGTCCATTTTAATCTTCTTTTCGGCATGGATCCGACCGGGTAACTGATGATGACCGATCGGGGGTTTCCCCAGGCTTTGAAAATATGATTTTTCCCTTATTTGCTTTTGAGAATTTCCTCCCATTCTCCCAAAGTTGACATTCAAAATAAAAGAAAAGACAAAGAATGCGTACCTTAGCATGGGTTGCCTCCCAAGAAGCGCCTTAGTTAACGTCGCGGCACGACGTTATCTTTATTTCATTTTTGGTTTATGTGGGATCATGAACATCCCTTCGGCTTTCAATGGCCTTGTTTGGCCATGTTTCCATTTTATTTTTTAACCTTTTCCAGTAAGGCCGAATTTTTGTTCTCATTACCACTTCATCTGCTGGTGGATTTAGTTCATATCTTTCCAGCTCCCTCCCAATTAAAGATGATTCCCCATGTTTACTTTCTTCTTTTCCTTGAGAGATTGGGATTTTAACAGATTCCTTCAAAAACTTTGGTTCTTGTGGTTCAAAAACATTTAAAGAACAAAGAGATTGATCTTTAATTTGTTTTTTCGTAGAGTCAAAGATATTGAACTCTACTTTTTGGTCATCGAACTCTAAAGTTAATGAACCACTAGACACGTCAATTTTTGTTTTTGCGGTTTTCAAGAAAGGTCTTCCCAAAAGGATGGGTGTTGTTTGGTCATCATTTCCCATTTCAAGGACATAGAAGTCAGCAGGGAAAACCAAATTTTCTACTTCTACTAGCACGTCTTCTATTATACCTTTTGGGTATGTATTAGATTGATCCGCTAGTTGAATCACTACACCAGTTTGATGTAGCGGGCCGAGTTGTAAGGATTTATACAGAGAGTAAGGAATGACATTTATGGATGCCTCTAAATCTAACAAGGCCTTAGAAAATGCGGTGTTCCCTATCTTGCAAGGTATGGTGAACATGCCCGTGTCGCTACACTTTTCGGGAAGTTTCTTTTGAAAAAGAGCCGATATATGTTCACTAACCTTGACCTCTTGTTTTTCTTTCGACTTATCCTTTTGTTTTGTTTTGCATAATTCCTTTAAAAATTTAGCAAAACGGGGAACATTTTTAATTGAGTTAAGGAGCGGAATGTTTACCTCATACTTGGCGAAAGTCTCATAGATGTCAGTATCTTTCTCCAGCTTCCTTGTCTCCATCAACGCCTCAGGGAACGGGGCTACTGGTTCATACGATGAAAGTGGAGGAAGTTTCGCCTTTGTGGTTCTCTCCTCAGATTGAAATTCTTTTTCATGATCAACCTCCTCAATCTCTTGGTCGTTCTTTTCTACCTCTTTCAACATGATTGCATTCACATGTTGTCTTGGGTTTTGCTCCGTTTGAGATGGGAGTTTACCCGAGTCCTTTGCTTCCAATCGGCTCACGACATTTAAAATTTGGCTAACTTGAGTTTCCAAATTATGAATGCTTGACTTTGTCTCATGTTGAAATTGAATCATGGTTTGTTGAAATTGTCTCATGTTTTGTTGCAGGGTAACCATGTTTGAGGTCAAAGTTCGGATCATGTCATCAGTTGACATACTAGATTGAGAAGATGGGTTGGATTGTTGAGGGTTTCCATATCTCAAGTTTGGATGATCCCTCAATCCAGGGTTGTAAGAATTTGAGAATGGATCGTACCTCCTTTGCTGATGGCCTTGGAAACCCAAGACATTGACTTGCTCTAGATTGTCTTCTTGAAGAGTCGGGCATGAGTCCGTGGGGTGCCCTTGTTGTGTACAAATGCCGCATACCTTGACTTCTTGGGTCTTGGATTTTAAAAGGAAATCCTTAACCAAAGAAGTCAAGCCGGCAACTTGACTTTCCAATGATGATGTTGATTCCGCAGCGGCAGCTCTACGGTTTGAGGACCTCCCGTTGTAGTGTCTAGAGTTCTCAGCCAACTCCGAGATGAGATCTCTTGCTTGGGAAGGGGTTTTGTTGACAATGCCCCCTCCGCACGCTGCATTCACCATGCGGCGGTCTTGATCTACAAGACCATCATAGAAGTAGACAATGAGGTCTTGCTCGGTGTATCCGTGATAGGGGCAGCTAGCACATAGCTTCTTGAATCGTTCCCAAAATTCATATAAGGACTCATCATCCTTTTGTTCAATGTTGTTTATTTGTTTCTTGAGAGATGATGAGATGGATGCGGGATAGTACCTTTCAAGGAAGCATTTTTTCATAGCCGCCCATGTGTTGATACTTCCCGAAGGAAGATAAAAAAGCCAATCTTTTGCGGTGTCTTTCAAAGAGAATGGGAAGGCCCTCAGCTTGATTTGCTCTTCGGTGACACCGTTTGGGCACATGCTTGTGCAAACGATGTGGAACTCCGAAAGATGTTTATTTGGGTCTTCTCCTCTTAGGCCATGGAAATATGGCAATAGATGAATGAGCCCAGATTTTAGCTCAAATGTATTACCCTCATTGAGTGTAGGGAAGGTAATACATAACGGTTGTTGATTGAGGTTTGGAGCAGTGAGTTCCCTTAGGGTCCTTGTCTCGAGAGCCATGTGGAATGACTCTTCGGATTCACTAGAGCTAGAGCTAGCGTTTGAGGATTCCTCCGAGGGTGTGTGCGGAAATAAATTTCTCAACCTCTCGAAGGCTTGTTCTATTTCGGGGTTTGTTTGGTAAGTAAGTTCGTTTATAGAACGGGTTTTTACCATATACTCATGTAAGCTCAGAAATAGAAAAAGTAAGAACTATTTATATTTTATTTATTTAATTTTTTTTTTGATTTTTCTTGAAATAAAATGAAAAGAAAAATAATGGCCTGTCCCCGGCAACAGCGCCAAATTTGACGTGCACTTGTCGTGAGGTGCACTCAAAATAAATATCAATACGACACTAATACGTAGTATAGTGAAGTAAGGTTCGTATCCACAGGGAAAGGAACACTTCTCTTTTTATAGAAATAAATAAGTAATAACAGGGGGGTTTTATGTTTGGTTGATGAATTTAAATTATCTTTAAACACGAAGATGAACGAGTTATGTGGTTTAATTAATAAGAAGGAGACTTGGCTTTGCTTTTATCCACTTAATGAAATGTTCGTCGATCCCGGTTATATCTTTAACTATCTTCCTCTCGAATACTCAATCGAGGAGTATATCCAGTTCATCGAGGGTAGTTATTAATAACGAGAAGCGTTCATTAATAAAACTTACTATCGAGTCAACATAGAACAAGCGCCGTATATTAACTTGATAGTAGTAATAAACTTAAGATGAAAACGATTGAGATTGATAACCTCAACACAAACGGTTTATTGGTTTAATCAATATAATTAATTCCCCTTAGATTATTAACCATGAGATGCATGCATTAATAATCCAAGTTTACTACCATGAAAGGACCGAATTAATAACAAGCGTATTAATCGACCGATTCTAGTATTAATTAATATATGAAACAAAACTAGTTGATCCTTTAAGTAATGTTCAAAAATATTAATATGAAATATGAATAGGAATTAATTAATACTCAAGAAAGAATATTAAAGAAGATGAATCCTACTATAGTTAATATCAAGATGTTAACTAATTGTCATCTTAGTAACACTCCCCAATATTAACGTAGAGGAAGAAATAGCTATTACTATAACTAATGTCAAGATGTTAACTAATTGTCATCTTAGTAATACTCCCCAACATTGATATAGAAATAGTATTTAAAGGAAGAATTAATATTCAAGGAAGAAGATTAAAGAGAATAACTCACAACTTACAAATTCATTAAGCTTCAAAGTAGCAAAACCAAGATGGAAGAGTTTAGCTCCTCATTTGGAGACTAAACATGCTAGAAAATATAAAGAAAACACTAATCTAAACTGAGCTAAAGAGTATATGTGAATTGGTTCTCTATTGTGGAGGAAATGAGGTGTATTTATAGGATTTTTAGGCCTGCAGGGTCGTGTACTCGATCGGGTATATAGGGTACTCGACCGGGCCTTCAGTTGCTTCGTGGAAGCTGGAAAAACGTGGATATACCCGATCGAGTATGTCGGCTACCCGATCGGGTATGGACACTCGATCGTGGTCAAAATCTCCCCTGCATGTTGCCTTGTTCCCGGTTTGATCCGATTTGATTTTTCAGTGACTTACCCGATCGAGTATGGGTCATACTCGACCGGGTACAACACCAAAATTCAGGATCTTCATTTTTTCTTGGACTTTTTGCACCTTCCTTCCACTTGTGATGTTCACCAATGGTCTCTAGAGTGGTCTTGGACCTGTTTGAGCTCAGAATCAACCTATTCTAAACAATTTTACAAACATTTTACAAACTAAACTATTACACCAAAAGTGTGTAATTTCTAGAGTAACAATCACTCAAAACTAGTCAAAAACACAAATATAAATATGGAAATAACATGAATGTCAAATAATTACAACACAAGGGGGTTTGATGCATTTATAATTTTATATAGTAAACAAGAGGGTTTGATGCATTTACAATTTTATATAGTAAAAAGGGTTTGGTGCATTAAACTCTTTTTATTTAAATCTACAATTTTTTTCATTTCAACTTTACTTAATTTTTCATTTAAAAGGTGAGTAGTTCAGGGTTTTTACTTATCTCTTATTTTGATCTGTGTCCAGAAGTTTTGTGACTTATTTTTGGACGTAGATGGTGTCATACAAAAATATCCATAGAGATATACACTAAGTTAACTCAAAACAACTTATAAAAAATAACTAGCGCTTGCTAAGATAAGAGATTTGTTAGAAAAAGGGAAAATGGAAACTAATAATCCAACCTTTTAGCGGTCTTCTTTCAATAATCTCACCTTTTGATTATTCATGAATAATTCAACCTTTGCACCTCATCTTCATTCATTGGTCCCTGGTCGGTTAATGACATACTATTCCAAGTTATTTTCTTATCTTTGCAAAATATTATCTTTGTGAAAGATGAGATTTATGACATAATGATTTGCAAAGATAAGAAAATAGCTTGAAATAGCATGTCATCAACCGGTCAGGGACCAGTGAATTAAGATGAGGTGCAAAGGTTGGATTATTGTAAGAAGACCGCTAAAAGGTTGGATTATTAGTTTCCATTTTCCCTTAGAAAAATGGAATAAAACCACGAGAATATAAGTCTCATTTGTGATTTACAACATTGTTCATTGACAAAAATAAAAATATTTACATTAATCAAACATGATTCTTTTTATTATAGTGTGTAACGGAAACTATAATGTGTCATCTATTACTACGTAGTAATATTACGTTTACCAATTATGTATATATACCACCAGTATCTATATTTCTGTAAATTTCAGTTCCAAGTAGTAAGCAATAGGGGAAAAGACCTGAATAAGAGTAATACATAAGCACGGAATTTAAATAGGAGTCAACACTTTTTTACTCTTGAATAGGACTACTTTCATGTTATGAGACAAAAATACCCCCACCTTGTAAGAAGCTTGCTGGAGAAGAAAAATAGTTACGCCTTAGAATTAACCACCGATTATCACCCTGAACCTCGCCGCCCACAGTTGCCGGACCTCTGCCACCTGCCGCCGTCAGACATCCGCCGCCTGTCGGACCTCCGCTGACTGCAGCCGCCGGACCTCCGCCGCCTTTCGGATCTCCGCCGCCGGTCCTCCTGAGACCTCTGTCGCCAATAATACAAAGACCTCTGCCACCAAAGACGACCTCTGACGTCAGTCCTCCAACAAACTCCGCTGCCACAGCTTATCCGGCGACCTCATGGCCGGCTACCGCCGGTTCTCTGACCGCAGCGGCCTCGCAGCTGGTCCTCTGATGACCTCCGCCACTGTTCCTCTTCCTCCGGTGACCTTTGCAACTGGTCCTCCGGCGATCTCCGCCACTGCTCCTCCGGCGACCTCACCATTAGTCCTCTAAATATCAATAGTATGAAAAATGACAAATGTTATAGGGAAAAGTACAGAAAACGTACCTGTGGTTTGGGCCATTTTCAGATAGGTGCATGTGTTTCATTTTCGAACAAAGTGGGGCATGTGTTTCAATTCCGTTATCATAGCAGGGGCATGGCGTCTAACGCCGTTAGAAAAATTAACTCCGGTTTTAAAAAGTCTCTGAAAAATTAAAAGAAAAATACTGGGAGGTGCGCCTCGTCAAGGAGATCCACAAACTATCTTTCTCTTTGGACTTTTGGGCTCTATTTGGATTATTTTTAAAAACAAATTCGCTAATATCAATTTTCTGTTGGACTTTCTGGAGATATGGTGGTTGGAAACAAAAAAATAAAGATAGTTTGTTGATCTCTTTGACGAGGCGCACCCCCAGTATTTTTCTTTTAATTTTCGGAGACTTTTTAAAATTGGGGTTAGTTTTTCTAACGGCGTTAGACACCATGCCCCTGTTATGATAATGGAATTGAAACACATGCCCCACTTTGTTAGAAAATGAAACACATGCTCCTATTTGAAAATGACCCAAACCACAAGTACGTTTTCTGTATTTTTCCCAATGTTATATTCACAATGTAAATGACAATGTTATACTCACAATGTCAATAACAATGTTATACTCACAATGTCAATGACAATGATATTAAAATGACATTGTAACAATGACAATGAATGTCATTGTGAACTTTGTGAAAAATGACATCATGAATATTACAATATCAATATTGAAATCAGAAAACTTTTACAATGTCAACATTGATATTAGAAAATTTGACAATGTCATGTATTATAATTAGAGTCAATTCCCTAAATAGGACTAAAAAGTGGCAAAATTGCACAAATAGGACTACATTTTTTAAATTCCCTTAATAGGACTATTTATGTGTGTTTGGCCAAATATACCCTTGTAACTTGTGGAATGTTTTAATTAATAATAAAATCATACAAAAATAATAAAAATCGAAAAAAATACTAAAAATCGTAAAAAGATAATAGAAAATTAATAAAAATATTTTTTAAAAAAATTAAAAAAAAAATTAAAAAAAAAAAATAAAAAAAAAAAAAAAAAAAATCGTAAAATTAAAAAAAAAAAAAAACATTACCACCCCTGCCACCCCCAGCACCACCAGCTCCCATCACCGGAGAAAAATATGCCAACATTTTAAATAATGCCATAATGATGGCATATTCAATGAAAATGTTGGCATATTGAAGAGTAATTATGCCATCTTTTTGGCATTTTCAGAAAAAGATGGCATTTTTTACCAAAAGTGGAAGAAATTTCACCATTCGGAGGTGGTGGTGCTGGGAGGCGGCGGATGGCGGTGGGAAATGTATCCACAATTTTTTTCATTTTTTTATGGGTTTTTACTATTTTTTATTATTTTTTAAAAAAAATTTTAAAAAATAAAAATTAATTTTTTTATTTTATAAATGTTTTATAAATTTTTTATAATTTTTTTACGTTTTTAAAATATTTTTTACGTTTTTTTATGATTTTATTATGAATTAAAGCATTTCATTATGAATTAATACTCTTAGGGGTATTTAGGGTAGAAAATCTATGTTTAGTCCTATTTAGGGAATTTAAAAAGTAGTAGTCCTATTTGTGCTTTTTAGGAACTCATTAGTCCTATTTAGGACAATTTCCGTTATAATTATAAACAATTCCAAAACAAACAATGTTACAATAGTGTTAACAGAATCAAAATTTTAAGAAAATACAATGTCAAGCACAATGTTATAAAAAAAATGACATTGTAACAAAGATACAATGTCAATGACAATGTTATAAAAGAAATGACATTGTAACAATGTCATTATTAATATTGTGACAATGTGAAATAACAACAATGTCATTAGAATCAAACTGTTTTGAAAAGAATGTTAATATATTACAAAATGTTAGAATGTTAAAATCATTTATCAACATAGCTATTATGAATTATGTGACCATGTTGATATCATTGTAAAATTTATTATCAATGTGTTACATTAACAATGACATTTGAATCAAATATTATCTAAAAATATTTAATAGAAAAATAAAAATAAAAATAAAAAAGTTAGAACTCAAAAAAAGAAATTACATAAACAAGTAGAATACCATTCAATGAAACAATAAAATAAATCGAAAGGAACCACTAAATTGAACCAGGCGCATGGTATATTAAAAACAATAAAAAAGCAATAAGTTCCCAAAAAACACATCACGCAGGCCGGGAAAGGAGCAGCCATCGAACAATTCCCAGATCTAAGCAAGAGAAAAAATTCCCAGATCTATCCAAGAGAAAGAAGAAGAGAAAAAGTAGAAGACGAAGGGGAAGAAGAGAAGAGAAGAAGACGGGGAAGAAGAAGAGGGGGGAAGAAAACGCAACAGGGCATCTCACCACAGCCGCCGCGCCGCTGCGTTTTCTCTGTTGAGCCGCCGGCGCCACGCTGCCATATCGCCGTATCTTATCTGTCTCGATCACCACATCTACAACACCAGTACGCCAGTACAAATAACAATCAACTCCTTTGTTTCGTACGGTGTTGGGTCTTGAAGCTGCCAGCCTGCTATGGCTATAGAGGAAGGAGTGAGAGAGACTCTTTGGCGAGATTGTGGACGAGAGAAGGAATCTCGTGGAGGAAAGATAAGGTTAGGAAATAGGGGCAGTTTCGGAATAAAGAAAAAACGAAGTCTTATTTACGAGTTAAAAAAGACTGGAGTCCTATTTAAGTATATACGGACATTTTAACTCCTACTTATGACCATTTCTCTATTAAGAAGAGTAAAGTGCGGAGTCCTAATTGCGGAGTCCTCTGGCGATCTCCACAATTATGTATATATACCACCAGTATCTATATTTCTGTAAATTTGAGTTCCACTCTCTATCTGTCAGATTGTGATTATAGTCCAATTTACATCCTCCCATCATACCGTCCGGTCGGTGTTGGGGGCCCTCAGGGATGGGGTGTCATCCTTTTTTTTGTGTAAATTTCGGTTCCAAGTATCAAGCAATATAATAAGCTCATTCCGTTAATTATCAAAGTATAAAAATCTAATATGGTTGAATTTTTTTTTTACTGAATGTTTTTCTTTCAGAATATTTCACAAAATCAACGTTTCAACCAAAAATCATTAAAACGCATTTAAGTCCCGCTCGACTTCTGCCTCAAATGAATTTAGCCACCATTTTCAATGACAGTTATTTTTTGGTTCATTTGTGAATTGTGATGTAGCGCAATAAATGACACCCACGCAGTCACACCTCAAGGAGTCACCGGGTAGTTTGTGGTGCGGGAAAATTACTTTCGGTTCTTAAATACTCCGTAATAATTATTCTACTATTCTATTTTAATTGTAATTCAGTTATCAATGTATTACTCCGTAACTAGTACTGTATTAATTTGTCTAATTGTAAATATTAAATATATCTGTTTATGGTCAAAGTTATGTGTTGATTAATGTTAAAATCTAAATATTGCAACTATATAACAAGAAATAATTACATAAATATGACCAAAATAAAGACGATTTACAAAAATATGACTAATTACTAGATTCTAGAGTATTAATGAAATCATAATAATTCATGTTCAAGTTTTGAACTTAAGATACCACAACACTACGGTGTAGTAATGAATAGTCATATTTATGTAAATAGATTTTATTTTAGTAATATTCTTGTAAAAACTCATATAACAATGAAGGAAATATAATTAATTTACTCACCTTTATGCTTAGGATGTTTTCTTTTGGACTGAAATTTGCTGGTTTGGTCTGGTCTGAACTGGTCTGGTCTGGTCTGGTAAACGTCTGGTCTCTGTGTATTTTATAACTACGAAAGTCTAGTCTGATCTGGTCTGAGACTGAAAACAGTCCAAAAGAAAACATCCTTAAACATGGTTCATTAATTAGAATAAACTAATTTTTATGTATTTGTGTGTAATTGAGAATAACGGTACCCAATTAAAAAATGGAGTACCGTACATATCATTCATTTAATTGGTCTAAGGCATTATATCACTTTTAATTTTCAATTAAGTAATTCAACTACAGTATTTTGATTGATCCATATGGACAAATGTATGGTACCTTATGGGTACCATAATCTATTCTTAATAAAAACAACTACTCATTTGAGTTTAGTTGATTCACACATCTTAGGATGTTTTGTTTTGGACTTTTTTCAGCCCCATACCTGACTAGATTAGACCAGATCATATTTAAACAGGTCAGACCAAATCAGACTTAAACAAACTAGACCGGACTAAACCAGACTTGGACAGTTATAAACCACACAGCGATCAGACATTATCAGACTAGACATGTTTAGTCCAGACCATACCCGCAAATTTCAGTCCAAAAGAAAACGCTTTTACTAAGATTAGAATTTTACTTGAAAAGGAAATAGTAATATTTTGGGAAAATTCCCAAGATATGACTAAAACATATCGAGTTTCCAGAAATATGACTAGCTATGTTTTTTTTCCCCGATATATGACTAAAAATTGAAAAAAAGAAAATTTTGTTATATTATAATGTGGAAGGACGAAAATGCCCTCATTAAAAAAAAATGCATTTTGCACTGATTTCATCCTTGTAAGAATATTGCACTTTACGGTATTCACTGCACAACATATAATGAACTTCATGCACTTAAATTATGGCACTTCAGTTTGTCCTTTTTTTAGTTTTGAAAATTTTAGTTTTTTACGTTTAATTGATATAATGCACTTCATGCGAGAGTTATGGGCTTATGGCATGACATTACAAAAACGCTAGCATTTTTTTTCTTTTAGATTTGATAATTGCACTTTATATCAATGTTAATGCTCTACATTATTGCACTTTTTGTCAAAATCACTTTATATATAGTCATATCATTGCACTTCTTTGTCATAATTATTATTGCACTTCTTGTGATATTCACGACATTACATACAAAATATTCACTGCACACTGTCTTCAATCGTCTTCAACCTAGGGTTCTTCTTCAATCTTGGTTTCGCCTTCAGCCTCGGCCACCTTGGCTGAAGAATCTGAGTTGTTGGAGCGGCGGTCCATCGCCATTCTTTGGCAACATTAAATATTAACCCTAATTTCATTAAATAAAAGAAGAACACCACAAACCTTAATCTCAAACGGCAAGAGATCAAGCACGCTGGTTGATGGAAGCACTAGGCAACTGTGCGGCGGGACGGCGGCGGCCAGGGTAGGGTCGGCGGCGGCGAGTGCGGGCTGGACGTACGAAGGAGAGCATGTGGCTGTGCAGTTGGACAGAGGTGGTGAGCAGGCGGACGTACGACAAGGCAGCGGCTGGGCGGCGGCTAGACGGTGGGGAAGCATCGGCAGGCGGGTGTGCGTGAGTACTGGGAGGCTAGAGGCTAGAGGCTAGAGTTGGAGAAAAGGAGTGGGAGGTTAGGGTTTTATAGGCTTAACCTAAAGGGTATATTAGTCCATAAAAATTAATTATTTAATTATTAATTATGAAATTCGTTAAATGGTATAGATTTACATATTATTTTGGGGGAAAACTAGTTAGGTCATAAATCGGGAAAGTGAGAGAGTTTTAGTCATACATGGGATAACCGTTTCTAATATTTTTTAGGGTTTTTCATTTAATATTATTAATAAATTAAAGAAAATATGAACAAAATGTGACTTATTAACTATTAATGACTACTGATGGAGTATATGGCCCGGGAACCCCCCGGCCCACAGACTCCTACTATTCCAGCACAGGTCCAACGGGCCCAGGAAGCACAAGAGGCCCAAAACACAGCGGCCCAAGCTCAAAGGAGCCCAAGGTGTGCCCAGGGTAGCCTTCGACTATATGGCCGAAGGCTCCAGAACTCACAGGGCAGCCAGATTCGAGCATACAAAGCTACTGGGAGAAGATGGCAGAATTCAAGAGCCTTCGGCACTTTCATGCCTTCGGCTACACAGAGCTCTCGGCCGCGGGAAGAGCCTTTGGCTAACAGCTCAATCATCGAAGATTCCCTTTGGAGACAAGCAACCACCGCATTTAATGCGGCGTCACATCCACCCACTGCATTTAATGCGGCGTCACATCCACCCACCGCATTTAAGGCGGTGCACATGCGAATGGCGGTGCCACCTGATTAAGGTGACCCCTCGGCCGTTAGATTGCTGACACTTGTACTCTCATCGCATTTATTGCTGCTATAAATAGCACCCCCTTTTCCCGTTGTAAACGACCAGAACATCTCGAGTTCATTAATACAATCACATCTCTCTCTTTTACTTGTTTGCTCTGACTTCTCTAGGTTATTATCATATTAACCCCCCGGATAAGCTACCCTGGGTACACTGTCCATTAACTACAATTGTGTTCAAAATCTATATTGTAATGACTTGCATATAGTTACTACGATGTACACTTTGAACACGATTATAATCATTAATAGTTATTAAGTCATATTTTGTTCACCACTTGCGGTAATAATATTAGTGAAATTTTATCATATTTAAATACCGTTATACTGGACTCATGTGTGATGATTTAATAAGGTACTCTTAGAAAATAGTCGCGCGTTTGAGTGGTCGTACATACTACGTATTTAACAATCAAACAAATAATTTGATATTTAATATAAAAATCAGATAGATTAACTTATTATACCAACAAATCAAAGTTTAGAGACTATGAACCGACACCAATATGACTTATATTATAATAGGACAATGACAACTAAGGTAAAAGAAAAAATGTCACTACCTAGCCGTCTAGCGTTATAATTCAACAATTTTTAAAGGAAAAAAGTGAATGAACTATCATATGCAGTGATGATACATTGATACTACTACGTGTTCAAATTTCCTCCCATCAAACATACAATTGTTTTTCACTTGTATGCTAATTGTTAATGAGGATCATATTTTTAATTAATATTATTTAATTTGACACATAAAGTTTCCTTGTGAGATTGGATGTAATTTAGCGATTTAAATACTATTAAGGTTACACCTTAGGTATGTAATCCCTCGGTTATACTATTTAATGATGCTAATAGTTTCATATTTTACTTTTAAGATGTCTGAAATTAATAGTAGTACCAACATGGCCAAACTTTTTAGAAATGATGATAATATATGACTTTATATATGTTGGTGATGATACATTGATACGATGAAATAAATGTAATGAACAAAAATATGACTTTATATACGTTGGTGAATATAATTGTACTAGTCCTATGTATATAATGTTTTCAATAAATGAAAAAAATCAATATCACATTTAAAATCAAAGTTTCCTTAGCTTTAAAAGCAAATGCTTATTCGGCAAAATATATGGTACACCCGGCTGTACCGTGTCACTTGGTACAGCCAGGTATTATTGTAATTAGTTGCAAACAAGGGGTTATTAATTACGGAGAAGGATATATGCTTCTTTAATTTTCTTCCGTTGCTCCTCGGCCAGGCACTCTCGATCTTTGGAATTCTGATTTGCTCTTCCAACTTCCAACTTTCTTTATCTAATTATCTTCTTCGATGCTTCATCTCATTTTTTTCCTATTTTTGTTTGCTTCTATTTTTTCTTGTATTCTTTTCTTTTAATTTTAACTTTTCTTTGTCTTTTTTTCTTTTCCATTAATTTTGAACTTTAATTTTACTAATTTAACTTTTCTTTTTCTTTTTTCTGCTTTTGTTTTTCCTTTTTATATATGCTTTTGTCTCTGCTACTCTAATTTTGAACTCCGATTTTTTATATAGAATTTTTTTACAAGAATTTTTTCATGTAATTCTTTCAAATGTTCATGTCGAATGGAAATTCAATAAAACATATACTTCTCTCACTCTTTTACCAAAAGTTTTAACTTTTTGAATAATTATGAGTATATTATTTAAACTAAACGCGCATTTCTATAATTTTGAAAAATAAGCACAATAAAATTGATTGGTCTAAAATAAGGAATTGGTGCTTCTATATGTTATACTGAGATGATCATATACAAATTTATATTTGAGCATACTAGAGATTTTAAATGATGTTTTTAAATTTTTCGATGCTCATTTTATAAGTTATCTATGCTCATTTGCTATTAGTGCAGTGCTCATTTCAAATTAACATTATTACACCATACATTTTAAAATGTCATATCCATGCATATTAGTGTAATACTCATTTTAGATTTTTCGATGCTCATTTCATAGGTTATGTATTTTCATTTAATATTTGATCATACAAGAGATTTTAAATGATTTTTCTTATTTTTTCCAATACTCATTTCATCAGTATGTATGCTCATTCGATATTAGTGTACTACTCATTTTGTAAGTTACATATACTCAGTCAGTTTTGCATTTAGGGTGTAGGAGTCATTGGGAACGACACTGATGGATGTGATCACGTCAGCTTCTGTGGCTCCTGCAGCCACTTCATCACAATGAATTTTTGTTAAATTCACATGAGTATAACGCCTAAAATGAATGTGCGGACACAAATAAGTTTTTTTTTTTTTCGTTACTCATTTTGTAAGTTGTATATTTTAACATAAGACTTGATTATAGACACGAGAGAACAAATCATGATGCTCAACCGCATAATTCTAATACTCAATAAAGAAGATTTGATACTCAATTATGAACAAAAAGTGAATTAAAAGTTATGAAGCAGATATCACGATGTTCAACATTAGACTCATAATACTCAACAAGATAGGTTCGATGCTCATTAAAAGTTAATAAATGCTCATTTAACAGAAACAATGATTTTCATCTCAAGAGAGGAAGTTTGATGCTCAATGAAAGTGTCGTGATACTCAACTAACAAACCTGACAATTTTCATATCAATGCGCATTTGGTAAGTTTAACTTGCTCATATGATATTTTTGAAATATGCATTGATATGACATTTTAATAATGAGCATAACATCAGTACTAAATGAGCACACATAACTTACAAAGTGCACATTGATATGAAAATCGCAAGCTTTGTTAGTTGAATATCACGACATTTTAATTGAACATCAAATATCCGCGATTGAGATGAAAATCACAGTTTTTGGTGAATGAGCATTAGTGAACTGTTAATGAGCATCAGACTCATTATGTTGAGTATTAAAAGTCTAATATTCAGAATCGTGATCTCTGCTTCATAACTTCTAATTCACTTTCTTTTTGTTATTTTTCCTTTTATAAAAACTTATTAAACTAAGAAACTCCTATGAAATTCAATATGTGAACCTAATGTAAAATAGTACTTTAAAGCAAATGCATTGATATGACATTTACAAATGAGCATAAGATCAATATCGGATGAGCATACGTAACTTACAAAATAATTTGATATGAAAATCGCAGAGTTTGTTAGTTTGACATAACAACATATTCATTGAGCATCAAACCTCATCTATTGAGATGAAAATCAGAATTTTTATTAAATGAGCATTATTTAACGTTTAATGTGCATCAGACCTATTATGAGCATTAAAACACTTTCGATGAGCATCAGACTTATTAGGAACCTAACAATATATAATAAAATTATAAATATATTCATATAAATTAATAGTATGATTCATAGGTCAAATAAATACTTCAAAAATATGAATTAGTCTTTTATTATAGTAATAATGAGCAAAAGCAAAAAATAGTTAATATTATAATTACTATTAATAAACAATTGTAGTATGGAGTATGAAAATATGTAGGATAAGGAAGATAAAAGAACGGATTTTAACAACAAAGCAAGCTAGCGAGACGGATGGAACGCTATATGCTATACTCCAGGTCTAAGGATCGAATCCCGCTTGAGTTTTACCTTTTTCAATGAAGGAATCCAGTTCTCAAGTCCGGGTTTGGTACTAAAGAACGGGTCTACCCGATTTTAAAAGTTGGATGTACGTACACCCGGGTGTACAGTATAGGCACTCTGCTTATTCGGTTAGTTGAAATCATGCATACACCGATACACGTTGGATTATCGTTGTAATCCATTAAAAACAATACCAAGGATGTTTTTTTTGGACGATCAGACCAGACCAATCCACGTTGGATTTTCAGTCTCACGCCAGACCAGATCAGACCAGACCAGACTTAAACAGACCAGACCAGATCAGACTTGGATAGTTATAAAATACATAGAGACCAGACGTTTATCAGACTAGACTAGACCAGTTCAGACCAGACCAGACCAGACCAGACCAGACCAGACCAGATCAGACTTGGATAATTATAAAATACACAGAGACCAGACGTTTATCAGACCAGACCAGACCAGACCAGCAAATTTCAGTCCAAAAGAAAACAGTCTGACACTAATTTGCTTAAATTTATCGAAAAGTTGTATAAACTAATTAATTTGGGCGTGACAAATAATTAGTTTCTAAATGATAAAAAGGTACGGAATACGGAGTATTAAAATAGCTAAAAACGTGTACTTTAAAAAAGGAGTAAATTTGGCAAAAGTTAAAAAAAATGATACTTTCAAAATTCAAGAAAACATTTAAAAAGCAGTGTAGATATGTTACCATCCTGAACGGATATTTTATTGGTCTTCATGCGCAAACTTAGCCTGTATAGGAGTTAAAATAATTTGAGATATCAAAATACGAATACCATATTTCTCTTCTAAATAGGTGTAAATTGCTCTTATGCTACTGTCATTTATGGATTAATATTAGTGCCTAGTAATGTCAAAATATAGTACTCCGTAGTATAATTTGAGTGATGTATTTTCACCGTTCCAAATTAATTTATAAATTCAAACCTTTTTTGGTCAATCAATGTTAAGTCAAACCCTCTTTATTAATAATTAATTCAATTTCAAAAAATATAATTTACATTTTCTGAAATTATATTAAAATCTTATAAAATTACAAAATCCAAATTAAAGTATAATTAAATATTCATATTCTAATTAAGAGAATAAAATAAAATTGTTAGACCAAAACACAAACAATTTCTATTTTGTAACTTCACATTATTGTTATTGAGATTTCATAAAATTTCCATGTAAACGATTTCCAAAAAAAACTTTATACTGGTCCAGCCCAATATACCATCGATCTGCCTAAACTAACATTAAAATGACATTACTACTCCAATTTAATTATTAAAGTAAGTTGTACTTAATTTTTTTTTTTAAATATTGCATAACTAATTTTTACTTGAAAACAAATTACGTAATCAGTAAGACTGATAAGTAGAGAGATGTTATCAATTTATCAAAATCTCATAATAAATTTAATTTGAGATTATGAAGGGGTATGAAATGAGTAGGGAGGCCATGTGCGTGGGGATGGGATGCCACATTTGCAACTTGCAAAATAAAAGTTTGACATTTCATTGGCTGACAGCGTTTGTGGACTTGCGCGTTTGGGCACTCCTCATTGGAAAGTGGAATTTACAGCCCACAAATCCGATCATTACCTCGGATCCCAAACAGCATTGCGGCTGATAGTGGAATGACAGGAGGGCCCTTGATATCGCATGAAATTACGGTGGTGGCCAGGAAACTTCCTCTGCCGACGACATTTGTACGACGCGTTAGTGGAAGCGCACAATGAATGAATGAAAACAATGAGACAAACACACAGACGTCCGGTCGTTTTTTGACGGAATCCAACGTTCACTCGTCCTTTCTCACCTTTTACCGTTAATAACGACACTCGCTAGTGCTTCGCCTTTTCGCTCAATCCACTTCTACATCACTTTTATCATTTGTTTCTAGTGGGACACATGACAAATACTTGTTCCATTCTTTTTAAGAATGTTTTTACTTAGATAAATTTTCTATTTTGGTCCCATTTAATCTGGTCTGATATGTTGAGTATGATTTTGTCTAATCTGGTTTGGTCTGAATTGATCTGATCAAGTATTCAAGTCTAGTAAATGTCTGATTTCTATGTATTTTACAACTATCGAAGTTTAGTCTAATCTTGTATGGTCTGACATCTGAACTTGTCTGGTCTGGTTTGATCAGGTTTGCAATTTGAATATGTCCGAGTAAATACTCCCTCCGTCCCAGAAAATTCTTCTCACTTTGACTTGGCACGGAGATTAAGAAAGTGGAATAAAGTGGAAATGTGTGGTTGTGGTTGCGTAAGAAAAATGTGAAATGAATGTGAACCACACAAATTGTCCAAAAAAGGAAAGTGAGAAGAATTTTTTGGGGACGACCCAAAAAGGAAAGTGGGAAGAATTTTATGGGACGGAGGTAGTACATCTTAATTGCATCTTTCCAATTTTCAGCGTTTACCAACACACAAGTTGACGGTTGATTATTAATAAATGTTGAGACATGATAGGAGAAGTAGTCTAGATATTAATATTGCACTTTATTAACTGTTAATTTACCTGTGTAAGAATCCAACACTCCTTTCACGACCAGACACTTCGTCTGGATCGTGCCGTCGTCATTCAATTTCTTCGTCACTTCGTCATTTCATTTTTTATAACCATGTCGTCATTTTTCATAGAGGGTCTACACCATGTTCATGGATCGATTTGTCTCTCATATCATGTCACGCCCCGGACCTACCGGACACGTCAACAACCCGCCGTACAGTACGAATAGTCAACCGCAGTCCAACTCATCCATACTATACTAGGCGTCTTGAATACCATTCACACATAGTACATCCATAAACAACATAATGTAAAATAATCATTTAAAGCAGCGGAAATGTTCAATACAAATGTGCTCGCCACACTTTGGCAACATGGGCATACAAGCCCTAAATACATATTAAAGAAAAATAATATCCATGAGCATGGTTTAAATCGTTTTCAAAACAGAAACAGAAGAAGCACGAACCACGTCTTCTTCTCTTGAATCCTCCGATACAACGGGCGGTAGCGGCAAGCTTTAATCCCGACCTGAAACTGTGAGGTGGCCTCCCCCGTGAAGGGGAGGTCAGTACTTGGAAGCATTTGACAAGTACAATGACAACTATACTAAGTATAATCAAAGTTTCAATTTCCAAGACCCTCAACTTAGGATGTTACTATTTGAAATTAATTTATGTTCCTTCATGCTAGAGCTCGGCTCATAGTCATGTTAATTTGTGCTAGAGCTCGGCTCATAGTCACACCACATTTCGCTAGAGCTCGGCTCATAGTCATTCCTACATTTTTGTGCTAGAGCTCGGCTCATAGTCACACTACATTTTGCTAGAGCTCGGCTCATAGTCATTCCTACATTTTTTGCTAGAGCTCGGCTCATAGTCATACTACCACGTGCTAGAGCTCGGCTCGTAGTCACGTCATCTAATCCCTAAACCACTTCTCAGTCTAGGCTCCATTCCTTTTGAGTAACCCTTGAGGTCTACTCCTAACATAACTTGACTTCGTAAAGTCCACCCTAATTATCCTTTAAGGTTACTTAGCTTCAATATCTTGGGATTAGCTCCCAAGCACTATTGAACTAACATCCCCGACTAGTCTTCAATATTAGTCGTCTAATCTTAATAAGCCAACGCCAATTTCATAATAATTCATACATTTCAATTTAATTTCACATTCAAGTATAACTTGATTCAATATCAAAATATCACTTTTATTCCCTTCATGAGGTAAAAGCATATTTATCACCATACAATTTTATAACTTACACCACAATTGGGTCATTATAATCACAACACATAATCATACACAATTTATTCTTAAATTTGTATATTATGCATTTTCTTTATGAACAATACTATATTCCATTTTAGGCATTCTTAATCATAAATAACTCATGCCAAACACATGTAATTCATTTAGGCAATCTTATGAAATTAACCCAATAATTATAAACAATATAGTCGGTCATCCTCACCTTAAGTGAGCTTAAGCGCGTTCTACACTTCCCGGTTGAACTTTGGCGAACTTTGACCAACTCCGGCCAACTTTGACCAACTCCGGCGAAACTCCGGCGAAGCTCAAAGATACTCTAAATCAAGTTCCTAACAAGGTTTTAACATCATAAAACCTTAATCAATACACATAACCTCTAAAAGGTTATTTTCCGGTGAACTTGTCGGTTTGGCTTCTAAATCCATTTTTGGACATAGAACCACCTTCCAACCCCTTGTTCCACATTTATCAACATGTAGAACAATCCTAGGGTTCTTCATAATTTCTCAAATAATAATGTATTCAAGAAAAAGAGAAGAGAAAGGTAAGTGAAGCCATTACCTAGCCTTTCCTCAAGTTTTGTACACTTTTGGAGCTTAAACTTTTTCCTAGAGCTTCCTTCTTGGTGGAGCTTCCTTCAACAATGGTGAGATGTTTGAGAGCTTCCTTGCTCTTGGTGGAGGGATGCTGGCCGAAAATGATTAAGGAGAAGGGGGGTGGGTGTTCTTTTGTCTCAAATGCATGAGTGGTGTGGGAAGGGCCCACCTTGTATTTGTTTGATTCTTTTCCCATCAACTCCCACTCTCTCCATACTCCTCCAGCCGACCAACCCCTTTAATTGAGTGTCCAAATTCGTGGGTTGGCCCCCACCCATGTGGGAGGTCAACCCTTTTTGTCCAGAAGTGTACAATTTGTCCCGAAAGTTGTATTTTTCGGACTGTTTTAACTGTATTTTATTTTATCGGGTCAAATAAAATATATTATGTGATTTCCATCATTATGACTCTTATGATGAATATTCATACCCCAACTTTAATCTATAAGTCCCCGAAATTCAATTTCGGGCTTTTATCGGTTAAATTACTAGTATCGGTATTTTGGCCTTTTTTTGATCAACCGGTCAACTCTATATCATCTCTTTGGACCAATGAGTTATACACCACCATATAAATATTATATTGACCAAGATGAATAAAATGTACGGACTCGGGAATATCGGGCGGCCTCCGCTCCCGGTGTGGGCCCCACGTGCGAATTTACCATTCACGCAAAATAATTAATGAAAATTCACAACTTCGTATTCTCATTAACCATTATACAAGGTTCACTATATTATTCACTTAAAAGTAAATACCCTTGGGGACGGTGTTACATATCATGTTGGGACCTAAGGTTTTATCCTAAAGGTCCATCTGTTAGAATGAGTAGCACAAAATCTTAATATAGCACTTTATTACTTCTTAAGTATCAGCATAGGACTACAACGGTAAATAAACAACTTGTACACAGACGTGTATACATATGAAACATTTGCAAAAAAAAATTGTACAAGAAATTTCTACAGTTTTTTGTATAAACTTTACCGCAAACAACTGCACACTTGATTTTTTTTCAAAAAAAGATATTTGTATCTACCTTTATATCCATTTATATACTCATCACCAATGTGAGAGCTTTTTTTGTCATTGAATCTCGACAAAAGCATGTCTTATTTGTCTGTGAAAATTTGCACGGCCAAAATAAGACATGTTTTATATGTGAACGAAATTCACAAACAAAAAAACAACTTTCACCTTGATGGATATAAATTAAAGGTGGGGGTATGAGGTGGGTACTTTTTTATTGAACTTAGGGTGAGTCAAGATTGGGCTGTAGCTAAATCCCTGGATGTGATTGAACTTCAATTCACAAAAACAAGATAGTTGGTATATCCTGCTCACCCATTAAATAAGTTCATACAAAACTTAGATAAATCCTCAAAACAATTTCCCAAATGTTTAATGCGAGGTGACCATCTCAACTACGAAGCATCTTATATAGGACCGCTATCAGCCTACGAATATCTGGCCTCATTTGAAATTCAATGGATAATGCTTTGAACGATAGTTGATACCAGTTTCAAATTTTCAATCGGTTCTTGACCAGCGGGTTTAAGAGTATCTCCCATTTTCAACTTATGAGCCGCTTGATTAATTAAGAATTTGTTCAGCGGGTTTAAGAGTATCTCTCATTTTCAACTTATGAGCCGCTTGATTAATTAAGAATTTGTTCAGCGGGTTTAAGAGTATCCCCCATTTTCAACTTATGAGCCGCTTGACTAATTAAGAATTTGTTGGTGATTCTGTTTTTAAGTTTATCAGACTTATATGATAAAAAAAAAGTTTACTAGACTTGTCTATTATCTCTTTTTACCAAATTCGTAATTTTTGCGTGCTAAATTGTACTCGTATAATAATAAGATAAAGTAATGTTGAAATTACATTTCTGATTGTATTGGATAAAGTTATTCTAGAAGATCATTTTAGACGTTTTTTGTATAATTTTTATTTATTTATTTTATTAATAATTTTTCCCATAATTCAGCAAAATCAGTCAATACAGTCACTTCATCCAGAACTTCATAAATTTTAGCAGAATCAGCTATTACAGTCGATTTGGTTTTTTACCAAACAGGCTCTAATATTTTTACCGAATGCATAATGTCTGATTTCACGCATTGAATTATATATATAGTAATCAAAATAAATAAGTTTGAAGTGACTTTTTGACTGAATTGACAGAAGTTACAAATAAAGACGACTTTAGTTATTTTTAGTATTTTTTTTACTGCATTAATAAAATATTCTACCTCCGTCCCAAATTGGTTTGTAAAATTGACTTTTCTAGGCCAAACGGTTTCATTTATTCACTTAATTAGGATGTCAATTTTTAAATATATTCTAATTTGGTGTCTCAACTTTGAAGATATTTTAATGTAGTTTTTGAATATATAAATTTTAGTTATTAAAAATTTAATTTATTATCAGTTCGGAGGATTTAACTTTAATGTTGGTTGACCGAAAATTGTTGACTTTACAAATTAATTTGGGATGGAGGGAGTATTTTAAAAAAATGAATATTATTTCAACAATTCAACATATCCACCCAATGTAGCCGTTTCAACCTAAATTGCATCAATTTAAACCGATTAATGTGACATAGTCAATTTCAATATCATCAAGTGGACTAAAAACTAGGGGTGACATGCAAAATTAATATTTAATCATTTACCCAAACTTAAAAACTTTACTATTCTTAGCATTTTTATCTATGTAAAACTTTAAAATGATTCAAACGGTGATTTGTTGCCAAGATTTGATTTTCAGAACATGGCCTCTGTCTAATGCTTTTCCTGTGGTGTCACCAGTTTGAGCTAACAAAGTTAATTTGTCACAAAGATCAGAAACGCACTGTTCGTTTTCGCAAGTTCCGTAGGGTTTGTTTGGGTAATTGGGTTTAAGCATATCATTAACGCTTGGTTTTCATAAATGCCCATAATTAATGTATCTTTGTCAATTTTCTAACTAACATATTAATACTCCACATGTCCTTATGTTTAATACGGAACAGTAAATGTTGTGTGTAAAGTAAATGCGAGATTAAATGGTTTAAATAAATTAATTACTTACCGAGTATATATACTTCGTATATCTTAATTGCACAACAGAGTATAATAATAATCTTATGGAACGAAAGTAGGTAAATGACCTTTTCTCATATTTAACCGGAGGATTAAATTAAAGGTCCAAATCAACATAGAAATCAAATCGATAAAAAAAAATGAACGCTTGCGGAAGGGAGATTGTCGGATGGGAAAAGTTGTGCCTCGAGATGCGGATCTCGAAATCTCCTGCCATTGAAATATTGATCGGATAATTCTTAAAGGCCAGACAGGGTGCCTTGCTCGGAAGTAAGACAGAGAACTCGGATCCAGTGTTGTGATGGGCAGAAGCAGAAGACAAAATTTTCTCAATTTTTTTAGTGTAAATTTTTTCATTTTCCATATGTAGTTAATTCCGTAAATTTTTAATCTTAATTAATATAATTACTTTTGAGTTCAGTCTAATTCAAATTCTGAATCCACCCTCAACCCGGGCAAGGTAGAGTAACAGTCTACTAAATTATTAATGACAAAGCAAGTTACAGAATTAAAATTACATCCAAATGACCAAATTTGAAGGTTACGTTCCCGCCTGTTATTGCGTCCACAGCGTTAGTATAGAAGTTAAATTATGAGACATTACTCAATAAGTTTGCGTACCATTATCGTCTTAGACATTATTATTACTCCATTGCCTATAATGGATTTAATTAATTTGGATGTCTGCCACACACCGTTATAAATGTTGTGCTCTTAACAGTAAAAAATCATGCAAAGGCCTGTTGAGAGGCACGCTGGCCTCTTCATTAAACGTAACGTGATTTAAAATTAAATCGGAGTGTATCTCACTAGGTAGGTAATCGAAGCTCAATTTGCATTCTCTCATATAACTGTTTGATCGATTTTTAGAGGGGCCTTAGGATGGGTGTCATCTTTTTTAGACGAGATTTTGACTTGGGTTGCTTTATTTGGAGGGAGACGTCATAATTCACCCTATTAAACATGCCCAACTTTATTTATTTATAGGACGTTTGTTGACAATAAAACTTACAAAATCAATTGGATCTATTGAAATGGTTAAAATCTTGATTGAAACTGGTGAAATTGGGTAAATCTACATAAATTTTTATAAAATATGAAGTATATTTTTATTCATAAAACAAACAAAAGTTATACGTAGTATTAGATAATAGCCTAAATACCCATTTTTAGCAATTTCAGTAAGAAAAGTGTTCAATTCCCACACTGAATACTTGTGAAGGAATTAAGTGTTATAATAAGTTCAGCCGTTCAGGGGTTCCATCTTAAAAGATTAACTGAAAAGGTCAATTTGATAGGAGTAAAAATTCAAATCTTAATACGAGTATAGCACAATTCCTTCACAAATATCTGTGGTAGGAATTCAACAAAAAGTAGTTTCAACCCTATTCAAATTATTATTCAACTCAGCACGTAAATCGAAAGTTATCGGTTGGTCCAAAAGTTGACTCATAAGGTTGGTTGATAAGGCAAAAACAGAGAATAACAATCAAATGGGACCCTAATTAGTCTAATTTTTTTGTCACATTATATTCCATATAATTAAATAACAAATTTGTGTTAAAATTTATTGCTTTCTTGTCTATATAGACCTAACTTCATAATTTTACATCGTGACTTAATTAGCCACATTAATCCAATAGGAGAGGAGTATAAGTACGTAGTGTACGAAGTATGAAGACAAAAGATATCATATTCTTAGTCCGTAGTGTACGAAGTATGAAGACAAGAGATATCATATTCGTTATTAATGATCACTCTCAACAAGTTGGCAAACAATTGCTATTGCAAATATTGTGAAATCCAATGATAGAGGCTTCCCACTATTGCCGCGAGAGTGATAGAAGAATTCATAAGATGTGTGTATTCACATGTATTGTCCCATTTGCCTGAGCCTATGATTTATCCACGCTCACCTTCACCATAAAATTAAGAAATAATAATCATAGGGTAATGGCCGGTACGTAATACTACGTATACAATTAGTAGTATAAATTAATAAAGGTTATCTACAAAATCATGACCTCCTAAGTATAGTGACTATATATAGCACTCCGTAGTAAATAAAATTTAGTCAAGAAATTTTTGATTAGTTTTTACACTTAAGCAACTACTACGTATTAGTCAAATTTGTGAAGTACTTTGTGATCTCATGACATCACTATGGTATTCCAAGGAGAAGATTACAAGTTCGAATTCCATCCCAGTTCAAGGATGTTGACCTTAACAGAACACATACTACAGAAGGTTAAAAAGTTTTGCCAAATAAAATATTACGTACTACTACGTATTAGTCATGTTTTTTTTTAATTGATTAGGTTTTGTTTTAATCATAGTTTTGAAGAAAATAAAGATGTTGATATGGCCCTACACCATCCTTTGGACGTGAGAGATTGGGTATTTCCCTGTTCCGTATTCCCTTTAATTATCATTTTTGTATCCAATTGATAATTTAATTAGTTTTTATTAAAAGCATATACGGAGGATAAATATCTCAAAGGATGCCATATAAAACTCCGGCTAAATCATCTATTTAACTGGATAATGGCTCGTTTAGTGAATAAAAAAATCTCAACACATAAAAATTATATATTTAATTTTAATTAACACGATAGTATAGGCTAATAGATACTAGTACTTTGTTATCAATGTGGGCGCACGTATATCCTTATACATGATTACATGATTTCATAGATTTAGCAGCTACATTCTCTCTTTATGCTTGTCTTACTAGTGATATTGTGATAAGTAGCAGTTTCTCCTCTTTACTTATTTCTTCTTTGTCATATGTTTGTCATGAAGGGTGTAGGCCCTTTTAATTAGAAAAATTCCTTTTATACACGTTTTTGTACCCATCAGTACACGCATGTGTCTGTGAGAGTTTTTTTTTGTCTGTGAAGTGCGGTTCACAGACAAAAGTTGGTTTGTTTTGTCTGTGAAATTTTCCACAGACAAAACAAGCCAACTTATGTCTGTGGACCGCGCTTCACAGACAAAAAAAAACTCTCACAGACACATGCGTGTACTGATGGGTATAAAAATGTGTACACCAAGAATGGTTGTTTTAATTAAATCGGCCATTACACATAAGTGTGTCTAGAATCACTCTATTTCTTGATGATGGGAAGTAATTAGTTGTACTGCAATATACTTCGTATATATATATATATATATATAATATATATATATATATAGAGGGCAGTTCACATCAGGAGTTCCTGATGAGAACCCCCGTGCGGACAAGACCATCAGAGGGTCTTCCCGGTGGGATTTTTTGATGAAATTTTTTGAGCATGTTCCTCATCAAGTCTAGTTTGTCCATACCAAATTTCAGTTCAAAATTCCATCGGGAAGGCAGTCAAATAAATCCTGGAAAAATATGGTGCATTCTGCGCACATATAATGTGCAGTATGTTTCCAGGATTTATTTGACTGCCTTCCCGATGGAATTTTGAGCTGAAATTTGGTATGGACAAACTAGACTTGATGAGGAACATGCTCAAAAAATTTGATCAAAAAATTCCACCGGGAAGACCCTCTGATGGTCTTGTCCGCACGGAGCTTCTCTTCAGGAGCTCCTGATAGGAACGGGACTCTATATATATATATATATATATATATATATATATATATATATATATATATATATATATATATATATATACTCCCTCCGTCCACTTATAAATGTCCCGTTTTACTATATTGGGATGTCTCTATTTAAATGTCTCATAACTTATTTGGTAAAATTTGTGTGACTCAAAATCATTCTTACTTTATTATTACTTTATCAATTAATATCAACCACACAAACTCACTTTTCTTAAAACCTGTGTCACCCTCTTCCGAGACATTTAAAAGGGGACGGAGGGAGTATATGATAGGTGACCTTTTGTATCTCAATTTAATTAGAATGGGTGTTGCATAAACTACCAAAGGTCTAATTACATAAGCAACACTATAATAAGTTCTCTTATTGTCATATTATAGTAGTTAAACTTTTTGGGTTGAGCTTGGTGCATGTTCCAATTACATCCTCTTATAACAAGTGTTAATTGTGAGAATATGAGTGTCACGTATTCCACTCTAAATCCAATTGATCATGACCATATATATCAAGACCTTATGACCGACATATTCCACCTCATCACGGCAAGCTAGTATTATTTCCACATAAATTTGTGTTTAAAAATAAATACAATAATTTATAATTTGAATTACTAATAGACCCAAGTGATCATATCCAATTCAAACTAAATAAATCAGCTGCGGGCCAATTTGGGGAACGGCTAGGCCAGGTGATCCACGAGCTTTGGGTACAATTGTAGAGCTAGATTCACTTGGGAAAAGAATCTCGACTCCGGCAAGAGTTTGGGGTTGTTTGTTTGAGGCCTTGAGGCAAGGCTATCCATTCCAAAAATAGGAATGATGGCGGGTCAACTCCGTCCAGCCTACTAATTAAGTTTGTTTTCTTTTGGTGAACGCAGGACCAATAGTTCTACTAAGATCACAATAAGAAAGGAAAACGGCCATAGAGGCACTGGCGAACGCAGTATTCATATTTTCGGGCGTTCAAAATTATACATTTTCTCCTTAGAAAACTAATAAATAAACTATTCTCTAATTCATGCACATATATTCCCATTGGTGTTCTATTTTTGGGTGTTCATATATGTTCTCCTCCACAACATATGTCATTCTTCAAAAAAAAAAAAAGGATGACACTCCATCCCTGAGGCCCCCAACACCGACATGATGGTACGATGGGAGGATATAAGTTGGACTATAATCACAATTGACAAATAGAGTGTGAGCTGTAACATTTCATCGCAGTTGCCGGGAGTCGAACCCGGGATCTAACCCTTGTGGCACTCCCTCACTATCAGTTGAGCTACGCCCACCGGTATATGTCATTCTTCATTGTGAGCATATGAAGTTCTGATATTCTAATGAGTAACCTAAACCTACCATCTTCAATGTTGTCACTGAACTTGAAACTGAGTCATTGTCTAAAGAGTGCATGAACACCTTGGATTCACAATCTTCTCGGTGAGCTCAGTCCTCCAATTACGCGTCCCCAACACGTGTTTATTACAAAAGTTAACCATTTAATTATTACTACCGCCGTCCCATTTATATTGTCCCGGAAGAGGGTGACACGGTTATTAAGAAAAGTGAGTTTGTGTAATTGATATTAATTGATAAGTAAGAATAAAGTGAGAATGATTTAGAGCCACACAAACTTTGTCAAATATAATATGAGACAATTTAAGTGGAACTTTCGAAAAGATAAAACGAGACGATATAAATGGGACGGAGGGAGTATAAAAATACATCTATGATTCGAGTACCATATCGATTATCTTATTTAAATCAGAAGAAACTCACAAAGCATTTCAATACTCCGTATAAAATAACATATAGAATGCCTACGAGACACTAATTGACATCAACTAATATTATTCAATTCTTTTGTACAAATCCAAGCTAAGATTATTACTTTGATTCATCACCCGAACTGGCCGAACTACTTTTTTCTTGTAAACCTACTAATCTACTACTTTACCCTACATTACTTGATTGACAACATTAAATAACAATTTAATTGTTCGAAAGTAAACAATTCACTCAGTCACATAAATGACATAATAAAATTTGATGTTTATTGTTTTTGCACTTACTATTAATTTTGTAGATACAATTAATGTAAACAGAGACATATTAGGTCAATCTATGGAAACAATGTATTTTTTAAAAGACAAAAAGAAATGAAAATGCCTTTACCAACAAAAACCTATAAACTTCAAATTCGTACACCCAATCAGTGAATAATGTTAACAAGATGACACAGCTGTAAGCATTGCAATATCATTTTAAAAAACCTCATGTTTGAATTATTGAAAATTACATAAATGCCTCATTAGTGCAACTATGAATCAAACAAAATGAAAAATGAAATTAAAGAGTGTCCTAATAAAATAGTATTGCGATAAATATAGACTCCGAGAAATGCCACGTACGGCCAACGCGTATACACTATACATATGTTTGGGTATATTAGTATGAATTTTGCTAAAGGTACCCCAAAATGGGGTACCCCATTTGTCCCCACCCTATTGGATGGTCACAAATGAGGCAACTCATTTAAGTGGGGCACCACATAAATGTGTTGGCTCATTTGTGGCCACCCAATGGGGTACCTATAGCAAAACCCTATTAGTATATACCAATCTCTTCTTTTGTACTCCGTATAATTTATTACTATTTTCCTATTTTGCCTTATTTCATTTCAACTTTTATTCAATTTCTCATGAGTTTTCTAATTTTTATAACTCTTGTTTTTTTGGTGAAAAAATTATGTGTAAATGAATAGAAGTGTGGGAGAAATGTAATACGGAGTATAATTTTGTTGTGTACATAATAACTATCAGAGCATGAATATAGAGCCACGTAACTTTTGATTTCACGCGCTTAATTGGGTAATAATAAGAAAAAATAAGGTTAGAGTTACTTTTCTGACTGTATTGACTGAAATTACTGTAGCATTTCAACTATTTTTTACATAATATTTTCTTTGTTTTATTAAAAGAATATATTTTAAATATAAATTTTTCATAAACTAGAAGAACCAGCGAATTTAATCAGAACTTCATAAATTTAAGCAGAATCAGCCGATTGAACCGATTCCTCTTACCAAACGGGCTCATAGTAATCTCTACTTTTGTATTGTTCATTAGTGTTTTCCTTTTTTGGCTAATTTCATTTCAATATTATTCTATTTTTCACGATTTTCCCAATTTTTATAACTCTTGTTTTTGGTGAAAAGTTATGTGTAAATGTTTTCACAAAATTATGTTTTTTTGTAACTCTTGTTTTTATGTGAAAAATAAATGTAGTTGTGTACATAATAACTAGGGGAAAATAATTAAAATACCCCAAACTTTCAAGGGGTGTGAGGTAAGCACCCCAAACTTTCATATGTAATTTAAATACCCCAAACTTTATATAAAAAGTTATTTTAGCACCATGGTCATGCATTATTTTTTTCAAAAATGCTACTTTTTGATGTTAATTTCATAATTTCAAATATTTTACCATTCATGAAGATACAATTAACATTCTAAACTTACATTATGAAATAAATAGTTCTACCCTTCCACTTCATATAATTACAACGTTTTCAATTTGCTATTTTAAATTATGCAATTAACACCATACATTTACATTTTTGAAATAAATAATACATGACCATGGTGTTAAAATAACTTTTTATAAAAAGTTTGGGATATTTTAACCACATATGAAAGTTTGAGGTGTTAATCTCACACCCCTTCAAAGTTTGGGGGTATTTTAATTATTTTTCCCTAATAACTATTGTAGCATGTGTTCTTACTCCCTATGAGGATATAATTTGACCCATCCAACCGACACCCCCACCCCCATTCCTTTCCCCCTTCCTATATATACTCTTCTCTTCACACTCTTTCTCTTTAGGGATTGCTGAAAACAGAAATCCCGATACCAGATTTCAAATTCATAAAAACCGCCGCCCCCCGCCGGCCGGTCACACTTCCCCAAATATGCAATTCCATCTGGCATCGTCGTCGCCGCCGGACACGAGCAAGACCTCCAAGCTGGATCGCTATAACAGCTACCTCAGAAAAGTCAACAATACAAGACTCCTCGCCGCCTCTTCCAAATTCCTCTTCAGAATCACTCTGTTGATTGCTCTGCTCCTGATTTTCTTCTTCACCGTTAATTACCCCCCGGTTTCCGATAGCTCCGGCCACCGCCCCACCGTCCACGCCACGACCCACAATTTGTTGTCGTCCGCCTTCTACGGCGGCGGCGCGTCATGGGAGAAGCGGGTCCGCGCGTCCTCCACGCCCCGCCGCTCGAACGGGTTCTCTGTTCTGGTCACCGGCGCCGCCGGATTCGTCGGGTCCCACAACGCTCTGGCGCTGAAGAAGCGCGGCGATGGGGTTGTGGGGCTGGACAATTTTAACTCTTACTACGATCCTTCCCTGAAACGCGCCCGCCAGAAGCTTCTGGAGAAACACCAGATCTTCATCGTCGAGGGAGATCTCAACGACGGCGAGCTTTTGAAGAAGCTTTTCGACATTGTCCCGTTCACCCACGTGCTCCACCTGGCGGCGCAGGCCGGCGTGAGGTACGCGATGGAGAATCCCCTGTCTTACGTTAGCTCCAACGTTGCCGGATTCGTGAACCTTCTGGAAGTTTCAAAAGCCGCCGATCCTCAGCCGGCGATAGTCTGGGCTTCTTCCAGCTCCGTATACGGGCTCAACACCAACGTCCCGTTCTCCGAGGACCACCGCACGGATCAGCCGGCGAGTCTCTACGCCGCCACCAAGAAAGCCGGCGAGGAAATCGCCCACACGTATAACCACATCTATGGGCTTTCGCTAACTGGGCTGAGATTCTTCACCGTCTACGGCCCATGGGGCCGGCCCGATATGGCTTATTTTTTCTTCACCAAGGATATGATCCAGGGGAAGGCGATTAACGTGTACGTGACCCAGGACGACAAGGACGTGGCGCGTGACTTCACGTACATCGACGACGTCGTGAAGGGCTGCCTGGGGGCGCTGGACACGGCGGAGAAGAGCACCGGAAGCGGCGGCAAGAAGAGGAAGCCGGCGCAATTGAGGGTTTACAACTTGGGGAACACGGCGCCGGTGTCGGTGCGGAAGCTAGTGGCAATTCTGGAAAATTTGTTGAACTTGAAGGCTAAAAAGAACGTGATAAAGATGCCACGAAACGGCGACGTTCCGTTCACCCACGCTAACGTAAGCCTAGCCTACAAAGACTTTGGGTACAAACCAACTACGGATTTGTCAACTGGGTTGAGAAAGTTCGTCAAGTGGTACGTCAGCTATTATGGCATTCAATCGAGGGTAAAAAAGGAATTAGACGGAACAGCTCTGTAGATTTTTTTCTTCTTTTTTACCCTTTCTTTTACCCTTTTCTGCTCATATTTGGGATTTCTATTCTTATTTTCTTTTGAAAAATATTGATGATGTACTACTGTATTTTTTAGTCATTTAAGGGTAGATAAACTTATGTAACAATATGAAAAAGTGGCAAACTGTTTCATGTGAAGTAATAAAGACCGGAGGTGGAGTTTGAAAAAAGGCAAGTAAATTCCTGTTCAAGTTACTCAATTAATTGAATCTGGAGAGACTATATTTATTATTTCTATAACAAAGTGATGGGATGTTTAAATTATTTATAAATGTCCATTTAATGAATTAAATTGAACGTATTATTCGAAGTACTGACTAGTAGCAAATACTTCGTATATTAAAGTAGGTTGATGTTTCATCTTCTATCCTAGCTAAAATGAAATTTTGATTGTCCTTTAGTTGTTATTATATCCAATTAAATAACCAAGAGCCCGTTTGGTAGCACCAAAAGCGGCTGTTTTGGCTGATTCTGCTGAAATTTATGATATTCTGGCTGGAGTGGCTGTTTTGGCTGATTCTGCTGATTTAAGAAAAAAATATTTTAAAAATATATTTTATTAATAAATTAAAGAAAAAATTATATGTAAAAATAGCTAAAATGGTCCTCTACAGTAATTTCAGCCAATACAGCCAGAAAAGTAACTCCAACCTTACTTTTTCGGCTTATTACACAATTCAGCGCGCGAAAGTAAAAGTTACGTGTTTGGTGAAAAAGCTGGCTGATAAGCCTGATAAGCCGAAAACAGAGTTCTCCAAACGGGCTCCAAGTGTGTTTTGGTAACAGCAAGTTAAATATCAAGATACAAGTACTCATATAATCATATTTATGTGAAGAGGAGTAATTGATGTTGTGTGAATAACATTATTGAATATGACATTAATATTATCATATTAATGTCAGAACATCAAATAATGTCAAAATACAACAATAATATTTTAGGATGATAATAATTCACGTATGTTAGTGAAATATTTTTAAAATTCACATTATTTTATTACTTTTCTTGTTCTTATTATGGACTAATCTTCCATGTGGGATACTATTTTTCCAATTGGTTATCTTTTTTCAAGATACTATTGCAGTAATATGGAGACTCGTCGAAGGGTCACATACTCACATTTAACGATATTTGATCAAGAGTGTCTCTATTTTGTTCTATAAAATTCTTATTGATTTGTCTTGGATGGAAGTTTAAGAAAATGAAAATAAAGTGAAAATGCATGATTGTGATAGAATAAGAAAAAGATAAATGAATGTCAACCCCATCAAACTTTTCAAAAAGGGAAATGAAAAAAGTTTTTGTAACAGTCAAAAAGGTACATGAGAAGATTTTTTTAGGATGAGGAAAGTGGTTATGAGGGATCAAATGTGGAAGGTTGATCAAGGTCCCTTGATTTTGCACGGCGTGAGAAGGATGATCAAGGTATAAGCTATGGACAAAAAAACGGTAACAAAACGGTATTGGCACAGAATTTGACACGGATTTAACGTATACTTGCTAAGCCCGTGCAAAAAAACTGTACAAAATCCGTGCCAATTTCGTTGTTTTTTGTAGTGGTAAGGGTCTTTAGGACTCTTGAAGTTTTGGATGCAAAGTTTATAATTTACAATGAGGTTTCATGAAGTTTTGTGTGGTGAGGGGGGTTGAGAATTCATTGACACATTTATGTGAGGGTATTTCTATACTTTCACTGGGACGTTGAAGGCATATATGAGTAAGATTGAACCCAGTTTACTCCATGTCTCCCAAACCCCACTCCCCCTGACGCCCCCTGGGGTAAAAACAAAATGAGAACACTCAAAAATCACAAGACTAAATTACATATCTCTCAAATATGAAATTTAAAATATAAGTTTAGGTTAAAATCTCTCAAAATCACAAGGCTAAATTAAAAAAAAAAATCGTACAATTTTAAAAAAATTACCGCCCCTGCCACCACCAGCTCCCATCATTGGAGAAAAATATGCCAACATTTTAAATAATGCCATAATGATGGCATATTCAATGAAAATGTTGGCATATTGAAGAGTAATTATGCCATCTTTTTGGCATTTTCAGAAAAAGATGACATTTTTACCAAAAGTGGAAGAAATTTCACCAATCGGAGGTGGTGGTGGTGCTGGGAGGCGGTGGGAAAGGTATCCATAATTTTTTTCATTTTATGGGTTTTTACTATTTTTATTATTTTTTAAAAAAAATTAAAAAAAATAAAATTTTAATATTTTATTTTATAAATAATTTATAAATTTTTTATAATTTTTTTTTACGTTTTTTAAATATTTTTCTACGTTTTTATGATTTTATTATGAATTAAAGCATTTCATTATGAATTAATACTCTTAGGGGTATTTAGGATAGAAAATTAATGTTTAGTCCTATTTAGGGAATTTTAAAAGTAGTAGTCCTATTTGTGCTTTTTAGGAACTCATTAGTCCTATTTAGACCAATTTCCGTTGAAGCTTATAGTGGGATTGTGGTCCTTTTGGAAGACTGATTGAGTGGGAGTCAACGCCTACAGCCTACTGAAATTGGAAAGGGACGTGGATAGTATTTTTATTGCTAGCTCAATCCCTTACTAAAAAATTGTTGCAAGGAAGTAAGTGTTGGATGCTTACTGTTATCATAACATCACCTCTTTGCCAGCAGTAGAATTCTTTGCAATGTCTCGCTGCTTTCCATTTCCACCACCTGGATATGAAAAGAAGCTTAGACCAGATGTAACACCCCGCCCCGTAGGGCCTGTGCGAGCACGCTTAACTTTAGAGTTCTTGGGTAATGAGCAAGGAGATGCACATCGGTTGGTATGAGTAGTACTATTAATGCTCTTATATTAAAATCGAGTATTACACCAGAAGATGCGAGCATATTGAAATAGGTTTGTGCAATTATATCAGTAACATGATGTGTAATCGGTCACAACTACACAAACATCTTTTTTTTTTTTGGATCAAAAACCAATTTTATTGATGAGAAGTACAAAAGTAAATGAAGGAAGAAAGTAAGAAATGCAAAAGCTAAAGACGATAAAAAAATTGCTAGTGGAAGAAAAGCAGAGAACATAATCCCAATTGCTCCAGATGTTGGCAACCCAAAGAGCTTGACATCCCAGTATAAGCTTTTGCAATCCAGCACCTTGACACCCCCAAAAGCGCAAGTACCTTGATGAAAAAATCCCTGCAATAAGAATAGAACCCCCAAGCGAATCTAATGCCCAGACAATTGTTTAGCTTTAATACGAGCACTCCTCCTAATTGGTTCAATTCGATAGCCGGTGAAGCTCACTACAGGATCAGTTATACGATCCAGTAGCTCCCTGGCTGTCAATTCTCTCCTAATATAAGTGATTTCATCATCATTTGCCTCATCGGTATCTCCAATCTCCCGCCCATCAGAAGAAGGGTAAGCGGCCTGAAGCGGCTTTTCTTCGACAATTGCATCTGCACTATAAACTTTCTCCCCATTAATCTCTATTAGTCCCTCTTGAGTATCTCCCTTCACCAAGTTCTCAGTTTTAATAGAACAAATTTCTGACCCGGTAGAAGAAGAGTAACCATTATGGATTAAATCTTCATGAAAAATCAAAGATGAAATTGATATAAAACTCCCCAAATCATATTCCTCAATCTCAGAGCTTGCACAAAGAACCCCAAAATCCTCCAAAGAGTTATGTGAAACTCTATTTTTAGCTTCTTTTAGAATGTCCCGCTCACGAAGAAGAGCACAATAGAACATATGAAAGCCTTTGCCTTTCCACCCTTTAGGCACTATAATAGTGGTGTTAATCCCATTCTAAAAAGCCACTAAACATATAAATCCTCCACATCTATTATTTTCCATAGATAAACAGATCTTTCGAGAGTTTTCATACCTAGTGAAGTGCCAAGTATTTCCGGACTGAAGTTGTCGAAAAGCATCGCAAAACCAGTGAGCTCCATCCATATCAAAAGAAATAGAACAATCAAAGTTTTTTTTGAATTGATTAATCCTCAAAGCATTAGAAGTTGAACTGAAGCTAATTTTTTTGGTCTCAATTGAAAATGAATTACTTTCAATCAAGAGAGAACCTCTGTACTCGTTTGGTTGAAGCTGTGTATGAGGCTAACCTTGATTTCCTTCCTCAGAAAACCTCATCTGCCATATCTCCCTCGCGGATCTACTGGAATTATTTCGCCAATTTTCCAATCTGCGTACTCCATTGTAGAGGCCCATACTGTTCTGTGAGCAAGCTTTTGTGCAGTTCTGACGCCAGTCTCCTCTCCATCTACGGTCTGTTGCTGCGATACTCCGACTCCAATCCGTGCTTCTCCACGACTGTCGATCAGTTGGGCGCCAGTTTGACGCCGGTCTCCATGTGCGTCGATCCGCAGGCCGCCGTTCCTTGTGCGGTCTGTTTGTTGTCGTTGTTCTGTAGTCATCGATTGGTCCTCTAGATTGTTGACGCCTTACCCATACTCCGTCGTCGGTCCAGTGACGAGATTCACCGGTCGGCAATGTCCCTAGCGCCTCCCAACAGGCTCGCATCCCAAAACCCTCTCAAAATTGCAGTATCTTTCTCTCTCTTAACTACACAAACATCATATACGCATCACGATGATATGACAATGAATGAGCAGTTTTCATCATTTTTTTATGCTTGCAATATATCTGACACATACATGTTTTATATGACCTGAGCATAGTTTCTGCATCCTTGGTCTTAAACGTGTTCATTGCACACATCTTTCACAGTTTAAATAAGAACTTAGAAGGTTTTATTGTACAGACGTACATTGGCCAAAGTATGTTTCATAGGTGATGGAGTATATGGCCCGGGGACCTCCGGCCCATAGACTCCTACTTCTCCTACACACGTCAAGCCCAATGAGCGCACAGAGACCAAACATAAAGGACCAAATACGAAGAAACCCATGGTGCACATATAGGTGCCTTCGGCCCTATAGCCGAGGGCTCCAAATTCCACATGGAAGCCAGATTTTAGCATACAGAGCTACTGGGAGAAAAATGCAGAAAATAGGAGCCTTCAGCTCCTAGGTGCCCTCAGCACATGGGTAGCCTTCGGCCACAAGATAGGCCTTCTGCTACAGAACACTCAGTGAAGATTCCCTCTGGGGACAGACAAGCACCGCATTCAATGCGGCGTCACGTCCAACCACCGCATTTAATGCGGTGCACATGCAAATGCTGGTGCCACCCTGATTGAGGCGACCCTTGGCCGTTAGATTAGCGACACGTGTACGCGCTTAGCATTTATGGATGCTATAAGTAGAAGCCCCTTTCCCCTTGTAAATGATCCCAACATCTCGAGTTCCTTAATATACTCGACTCTCTCTCTCTTGCTTGCTCTGACTTCTCTCTAGTTATTCTCCACAATAACTCTTCGGATAAGCTGCCCCCCGAGTACACTATCCATCAATAGGTAGGCGTCTATATTGTTAAAAGTTTGCTACTGATGGAGTATATGGCCCAGGAACCCCCGGCCTATAGACTCCTACTTCTCCTACACAAGTCCATTGAGCCCAGAGAACAACTCGGGCCCAAATGCAACGGCCCAAACCTCAAAGAAATCCGGAATACACACTGGGGTGCCTTCGGCCTCATTGGCCGAAGGCTCCAAAACTCACAGGGTAGCCCTCTCTGGCATAGGAAGCTACTGGGAGAAAACGGCGAAAAACATGAGCCTTCGGCATTATCAAGCCATCGGCATCAGAGAAGCCTTCGGCTGAACCAAGCCTTCGGTCACACAAGGCCTTCGGCTACACAGGGGTCCTTGGTCACATGGAGCCCTCGGCTACACAAGGATCCTTCGGCCAAACATGCTCAATCATCGAAGATTCCTTTTGGAGACAGCCAACCACCGCATTTAATGCCCTGTCACATCCGCCAACCGCATTCAATGCGGTGAACGTACCACTGCCGGTGCCACCCGGCTGATGTGACCCTTCGGCCGTTGGATTACTGACACGTGTACCCTCATCGCATTTATTGCTGCTATAAATAGCAGCCCTTATTCTCCTTGTAAACCACGCTAAGTTCATTTAATAAAATCGACTCTCTCTCCTCCTATTTACTCTGACTTCTCTCTAGTTATTCCCGCAATAACACCTCGGATAAGATACCCCCCGGGTAGACTGTCCATCAGCTACATTTTCCCTTTTTGGTAAGTTTATCTTCGTTTCTATGCTTTTCCACCACGTCTCCTACTTTTCCTACACTATTTATTACCCCTACTATTTTCTTTTTAAATAGTGTGCCAAAGCCTAAAGTAGCAATCATTAAAATACGGAGGGAGTATTATAATTATCCTTGTCGTTACCTGATAATTTACTTAATTCCCATGATAAACTCTAGTATTTTTATGGAAAATTTGGCAGGTTGATTGCATTTGTTACCGTTACCACAAACACGACTCTACCTTATTAAAGAACATATACTATGTATTTTTATGACATCATGGAACTTATATTTGTCAAGAAACCAACTAAAGCAATGAAATGCATCTGTGCATTTACTCCATGAGATCAATCTTGTAATAGCATGATAAATATTACCCTCTCTGTTCCTTAAACAAATTTCTAGTTTGATTGGCACGGAGAATAAAGTGAAAATCGTATGGTTGAGATATGTGAAAAGGTTATAGAAATAATAGGAACCCCAAATTAATTGATTAAGAGAAAGTGATAAGTTTTTGGGGCAACCATAAAAGGAAAGATTTGACAAAGTTATAAGGGATAGAGCCATAGAGGGAGTAATATAAGTCAAAATGTGTGTGTATTGATTTTTGGTGAACAAAAAACAAGACCTTTCATAATTGAAATGGTTGAAGACGGGAATTATTTAGCCACTCTATTTATACCCAACTGAACAATGACCAATGCTTTCCTTCAATAAATTTCATTCTTATTGGCTATTTAATTTATTAGTCAAACCATCTGTTTTTTGTGTTTTAAAATTTTAATGAGAATCTTATGAAGTAGGGGATTGTGTGTCCATTATATGATGTTTGCTACAGACGTCGAGGGAGAAACGGGGAAGGAAACATAGTAAGTGAAGGATAATGTAAAAGAAACATTGTTATTAGATGAAAGAAAAGAAAAATAGTTGTCACATCATGCATGTATAAAGAATGAGAGAAAAGCTAGAGTGCTTGGTCATGTGTATAGTGTGTTAAAAAGGGGAGGGATACGAACTGATCAAGTTGAATGGTCTTAACGTTACTAGGTGGTCTAGTAGAGTGTTTATGGTCTGATCTGAATGTTTGTGGTCTTGTCTTGTTTTTTTAATAATAACATTTGGTCTGGTCAGAATCTTTCTGGTCTGGTCTAATTCGAATATTTCTAGTTTGACCGTATTAGAATATGAACAAGTAACAGGCAAACCGAAATAATGTTACTGTTTATTATAAAACAAAGATATTTCTTCATCTTTGTAGGAGTTTGTTTGGGAGTAACATGATTGTTTTGGAATAGCAATCCTCCCGATTTGGTACTAGTTATGTTTCACTTAACTATAACAACAGTGGCAGAGCCACGTACTGGGCCATATACAATTGAACTGTCTGATGGAACAATCTAAATTGGCAATGCGAAGAATCTTCAAAATGAGAAGAGAAAGTGGCCTTAGGGGCTAGGGAATCCCCCCCCCTCTCTCTCTCTCTCTCTCTCTCTCTCTCTCTCTCTCTCTCTCTCTCTCTCCCTCTCTCTCTCTCTCTCTCTCTCTCAGAACCCAAGAAAGAATTGAAAATACACAGATACCCCATAAGCTAATCTATGCCAATGTGAGTTTCTTTTCTTCATTTAACATATGTTCAGTTTACTGGCTTCCATAAGAATCAATTATTTAATTTCAATATTTTATTATTTGGCCTGTTTAATTGTTGGTACATTTGTCAACATAGCTACTCTTTCTTATTAGATAGTTCGTCACATCTGAAATCTTATGCTGAGCGATATGACACGTAAAATAAATTTGACCGAGGAAAATGAGAAAAATGTTATGCATAACTCATCCTCATCATTACCCCAGTGCCGCAAAGGCTCTCACCTACGGTGGGGTAAAGAGGGTCGGATGTACGCAGCCTTATCCCTGTACTAAACTACAGAGAGACTGTTTTCGGATGACCCAAAGTGAAAATCGCGTTGAAAATTGGATAGATTGACTGCAACTTCATAACAATGAAGCCAAGAAGCGCAGACAGTTTTTTTTGAAAGGAAAACTGCTTATATTAATATCATTAGGGTTCGGATCGTTACATCAAACTCAAAGACATCCATACTGACAACCACAAACTCTAACCAACTATCACTATCAACCCTACGGCTAGACATAGAAACGACCACCCTTGAAAGAGCGATACGAATCGCTAACCACCAAACGGGTATCCAGCACTCACTGGCTATATCGATCCTTATAACAATATAATATCTAGCAGAATTGTCCCTCGTTATTTTAGGCCTAAAACTACATAAATTAATAAAAAACAGAACAACGTAATTAAGCAAAACACTAAAAGACACCCATAAAAATGAAATGACTGATAAAAACTCCAAACTCTTTCTGAAAACTTCATCTTCCACCAAAACTTGGCCTCTCGATGTTTCCAAGGCGGCGGTTCTTGAGGGGGACGAATCATAAACTCGTCATCTTGTTTCTCCCTTTCCCGAATATGGATTTCACTGTGCCAGATCTGCCAAAACAACCTCGTCAGTCGCCTTCCCAGCCGTTTGGAGTCCAAATCAGCCCCTTTCTTCAAGCCCGAACTCATCATTGTACCACCCGGATCAAAAACCACGGGTGTAGTTTCCATCTCAATGACCAATAAGGCCAAGATAACCCAGCCCAGCATTGATTTATCACGCCTCGCTACCTTACTGGTCACAAATCCGCAACCTCCTCCTGAATCGATGATCGCCAAAGACAACCGGCCATCGCTGTCGCCCTGCTCCATGTCGTTTGCCCAAAAACATTAAATCAAACTCGTCCGGTGAAGTGGTTGAGCGAGACACCTGCCGGAGTCCTGGTGCTTCCTCGCGAACAATCCAGGTGCTTTGAGTGAGACGCAATCGTCGTGCGAAGAGAAGAAGAAAAAACGCGGACGATCAATATCGTCGCCCCAACCCTAGGCACGAAGCCTCCCGTCCACACTTCACCTCCTTTGACTGAAGCTTGAAGAGGAGGAGATAGAAATCGATTTTGTTTTAGTGAACCATTTTGCTTTATTCCATCATATTCCCAAGCCAAAAAATAGTGAGTCTTTGGCTCCATTGCAAATGATGGGAAAAAAATGTTATGCATTACTATTTGATTTTTATTATTTTCTCAGTAATTGGCCTTGGGGACAAAATATGTGGATGCTATGTTGGGTGGAGGTTATTTTTTAGAGAACATCTTAGTACATGGGCTTGTAATACATCTTGTGAAACTATTCCCCTCACTGTTTTTCACCTAATTTGTGTTGATATATTTGTGCATGTGCAAATCAATAATTGTGTAGTATCATCAAATCTCAAAAATTGATATGAAATGCTTTGGTTTGCGTGAGATAATATTGTTTTATATAGCTAGCTAATTCCATCTTTAATGAAGTCTTGCTTGATATATTCCCATGCCCGGTTTTATTTTCTGAATTGCTTTGCAGTTTGCACATTTCCCCCTGGATTTTCTTTGCTTGTGTATGTTGTTGCATCAAATGTGTCTCTCCTTTTTGTCTTCCGGTATAAAGAGAAAGTAAAAAGGGACAAGAAGGACAAGAAAGATAAAAAGAGAGAGGGTAAAGAGAAAAAGGAGAACGAGAAAAGAGATGGGAAACACAAAGGACAAAATCAAAAAGATAAACACAAGGATAAGAGAGAGAAGCATCGGGGCAAAAAGGATAAAGAGAAGGATCAAGGAATAGATAAAGATAGGAGCAGCATTTCTGAAGAGGCAAGACTTGCTGATAATTCTAGTGCCAATTGCTCAAAGGCAGATGAATCAAAATATGTGCAGGAGTTGGGCAGGAGGATAAAAAATGATGAGAAATGAATAAAGGGAACAGATTGGCTGAGATTTTTTCTGTCGAGGTCAAAAGGGATGAGAAGATGGAGGAAAGGTTTGGAGGGGTACAAAATTTTGGAAATTTGGGAGTTGATAATAATGGAAAATCTATGGTTGGCAATATGCTTGAGCCCAATACGAACAAATTTGAAGGAATGCCCAGACCATTGGGGGTGGTCAATATTGAGAGGAAAGAAGAGGAGGAACAACCTAAAGGAGGCAATGAAAAGATGGGGCACATAAAGGAAAGAGGAAAAACTAGAGGGTTTGATGGAAAGCGTAGGCATAGTGAAAATCATAATAGAAGGGCTAAGAAAAGTCAGGAGGAGGACACAGACCGTAAAAGGGAGAAGAAGGAAAAGGTCAAAGAGAAAAACAAGGTCAACAACACTGAGTAGGATGAATTCAGAGCCATTACTACAACTGATTCCATTGTTGTTACTAATGGTGAAATTCCACATGTTTTCAAGGTTAAGAATAATGATGCTGCCCTTGAAGGAAAGATCATCAGCAAGAGGAAAACTGTAGAGAGGAATGGTCTTTTGCACAGTAAGTCCTTTGAGGCTGATAGAATAATAAAAAAATGTTCTCCCATAACTGTTGGATGGAAAGAAACATTACCTGGTCTTCCCTATCAAGTGTTATTATGTTGACAGCAAAATGGTCCAATTAGAAATTATTTACATACAATCCCTCCAACACAAAAAAAAAACTAGAAGTTCTGTTTCCAAATTGTTTTTGTCCCAAAAAGTGTGCTTTTAAAAATCAATGTTCATTATAAAGTGAAATTCGTGTGAATCCAAGCAGAAGGCAGGTTTAGTTAAATACTCCAAAACAATGTTGGAAGTTAGCTTTATGGGAACCAGTGTAAGTTACCATTATTCATAATAATTTGTAGAAGCTTGGACTTTGATTGAGCAGACTGAATTAAAATGATGTACCTTACTAAAACATGATTTTTTTAACAGATGGAGATTTTATATTTTCCCTACTCATTGTTTGAATATGAACAGAACTGTTTTAGCTTTTAATGACCTTGTTTTGGGGTGATTTTAAATGCTCTCTTATCATCTCACAGAAGATGAGACTAGGCCAGCCAAAATACCCAGGCCTGCTACTACTCCTCATGAGATGCTAGTGAATGGAAGTAAGGTGGATACACTTCAAACTCCCAATATCATTACTACAGCTGGACAAGGAGGTTTCTCTGATCTTAAAGTGGGTAATACGGTCCACATAATCAATGGTAAAAAGTCCGTTTCACCAACAATGACCACTGCTTATCGAATTTCTGTGAGATGTCTCACCGTCCCAAAAAAAATCTCCTCATCCGGACTTGAAGTTTCTCAGCCAGATTCTCTCTGTTCCCAAAATGGAGGAGTGGAATGAATGTGATGGCCAGGAATGGCTGTTTGAATGCAAGGATGAGTTATCATCAGGTAGGAAGTGTATGGATATTCCTTCTGCTGATATAGAGCAACAAGTATGGTCAGAAGCTCGTCACTATATATCTACTGATATTGTTGCTCTTCCATATGTCATTCCATACTGAGTAGTGCTTCTCATTTTGATCGAATTTTATGGGTGAGATCTTCAAATATGGACACCGTCAGTTCCACTGTTTTCTCAATCTTTGGTCCAAAAATATGTAGTTATGTACGGTGAGCTCCTGGAAATGATTTTTTTTATGGAGGCAGGCTAGAGATCAGATGAAAGCTTGAGTTGCTTTAATTAAAGCTGATGTTTCTTATTGAGTGTAAAAATTATGATCAAAATGTAAATTTATAGTACAATTTTGGTTTGTAACATAGAACAGAAGTCTAGACTCTAGATGTTAGATAGATGTAAAAGAAAAAGGGGTTTGGTTGCGATTCATTATCATTTTGATTTATTTATTATTGTTGCAACTTGCAAGTAGGGCCATATTTCAACTTACACCACTCGTTCCAACTGCAATGTAGTTTTCCTTGGAAGGTTCCAAATTTTTTATATTTCCAGACCTTAAAAAGTTTTTCAATAAAGTCTGGTAATAGATATTCCAATCCTGGCTTAGCATGGGTTTTAAAGTAGTTTTTTATACATAAATTACATTCTTAATATTAGTTAAATCAATTGTTGCAGAAATTGTTAAAAAATTCAAGTAGTTGAATTTGCTGATTTATTGTAGTTTATTCAAAAATAAAAAGTGCTACGTACTACGTAATACTACGTATCAAATAAAAATTTCTTCTAACCAAATGTCATCAATAGAGTACTTGAGAGTTGAGACTTTACTTTTTTTTTAATTACACATCGAATTAAAATTTTACAGATTTGTTAAAAAAAAAATTGACTTGTACGTACAACTAATAACAAATGATTATCATATTTCACTCGATATAGACGAAATCAGAACATAGCAGATTCAAACAATAACAAAATATTAATGCACAAAAAAAATTCGTGTCAAATTAGGCAAGTTTGGGTTTAAAAGATGAACGAATCAGATAATTTTAAACCAATTAAAAATATTTTGACATTTCAATCTCCCAACCTTTCATTTGTTCGAATCTTCAATTGCAAATTTGCATTACAAACCAAGTTACAAGTTAGACGTAAACAGAGCATTTTGCACAGGGAATTAAACAGTTGGCGCCGACCCATGTTTGAATTAATTACCTTCGGCGTGAAAAAAAATTTAAAAAACCATGTTACTTGTATTTTATTACGGAATATTTTATTTAGGAGGGGTTTCTGACTTTCTTCCCAATCTTCTGGAAAAACGAGAAGTATATACGCGTAGCAAATTAAGAGAAGCATTCATTTGCAGGAAACTAAAATTCTCTCATAAATGAAAATTGATGCGGCGGTCTAATAAACAGAAAGAAAGAGACATTTTCGGCCACCTGGATGACTGGATTTCGATTTTATGCCGTTCTGATATTTATTTAAATAAATAAAACCCATTTTCATTTTAACTTGAATTTTACATTCCGCAACGGAATTCAGGGTTCTGATCTTTAAATTTTTTCGTATTTCTCATTATTTTACTCACGTGAACACATGCAAAGAAACCCAAAGAAGGTTTCTTCTTTCTCCGGACTCTCGAAAATCTCTGTTCCACTTCATCGTACAGAATATTCTTTCTTTCGTGTGTCTTGAGTTTGATAATCTCTTCTCCAATCTGCTGACACGTAAGTAAAAGGTGATCTGTTTTCCAATTTTCACCCAGTTTCTTTAAAAAAAACAATTTTTCATAAGAAAGAACGCATTTTTACAATGCAGGGTTGGGTTTGATTCGAGGAGCTCGATATTCCCATTTCATAAAATCCCACTCTTTGAATGGGGGGATTTTCTGACAATGTACGTGGACTGCTTTTAGCTCTGTCGTCTAGCATTTTTATTGGATCGAGCTTCATCATTAAGAAAAAGGGTCTTATGAGGGCTGGTGCCACTGGAAAACGCGCTGGTTTGTTCTTCTTCTTCACATCTCTTTCTGGATTTCTTCAATTATGCATTTCCTCGGGCCATTTATTAGTGGCTAGGTTTTCAATTTTTCAAATTTCTGCTGTGATTGTTCAAATAGAAGTCAATGTCTTTAGTATTTCATCAGGTTCCGGAGGCCACTCTTACTTGCTTGAACCTTGGTGGTGGGCTGGGATGATAACCAGTAAGGTCATTTTTTTACAAGTATATACTTCAATATTTGTTCTTAATTTACAAAAAAAGGATTTTTTGGGGCGTGTACTGTGTAGTGATAATAGGTGAGGGTGCAAATTTTGCTGCGTATGCATATGCTCCAGCCATTCTTGTGACTCCATTGGGAGCTTTAAGTATCATCTTCAGGTCAGTCAGATGATAGTGTCCCTACAATTTTGAACTATGATAAAAGCTGTTTTCCAGTTCAATTAAAGAAGAAGAATATTAAAATGTGTCATGATTTAACATTTACGCAGTGCAGTGCTAGCCCATTTCATATTGGGTGAAAGATTACATATGTTTGGTGTGGTTGGGTGTATCCTCTGCTTGGTGGGGTCAGTTAGTATAGTTTTGCATGCTCCCTTAGAAAAGAAAATCGACTCTGTCAAGGAGGTTTGGAACCAAGCAACTCAGCCAGGTAGGCATATTGCATCACTTCTTGAAACTCTTTCAGTTACAATGGCCTTCAAGGGCTGGTCTGGATAGAGGGTTTTGGAGGGGAAGGTTTCAGAAGGCTCTTTTTATCTTCTAATGAACAGAATGTTTTTCAAAACTTCCCCTCCGAAACCATTCTAAACCCTCCATTCAAATAGACCCTAAATGGGGTATAAAGTACTAGGAGAGCAAAATAAATACAAGAATGATAGAATTATACTTATATGTTAAAGAATAGTTTTCAAGGAAATGATTTATAGGTGTGAAGGTTTGTTTTCTGTCATGAAAGGCCTACTTATAACATTCATGACATCTCCTCCTCTATGAGGTGGGCAAAGGTGGTTACACTTTGAGAGGTGTATTTGACCCTCTACATTTGCCACATTAGCACTACAATGGAAAGCTAGTGCCACCTGAGAATGCTTAACCAGTTGACAAAAAGAGGACCCGCTAACTGGAGGACTTGTACCTATCTTTAATGGTTTGGGTGATTAATTGGATCCTACTTTAGTTCAGGGGCACAATTGTACATTTCAGTAAAGAAAATAGCCACATTTGACCACTTTTTTCCTCAAAATAATAAACAACATAAAAATGTTGTTGCGCACATCGCCAGGTTTGTGAAGCTTTCTCACGGCCTTACCACACCTTGTGCCTTTGAGAAATTTATATTCTGAACTCTTTTTCACCTTTATATCTGTCATGGATGGATACTGACAAATGCTAGAGAAAGAAAACTAAATGCTAAGAAAAAACATGTTCTTATGTTTGGATTTACCATGATAATGCATTGGAAAATCAATATGATTACCATTTTTTCAAATTTCTACATCTGTTTCGATTGTTTAGCATTTATATGACAGTAAAAAGAAATTTGAACCAATATTGAAGAATAATTAATTGAGTTTGAAACAATCTTTTACTTTCCTCAATGTTTTATTTCCTGTCAATTTTCTCTTATATTTTTCTCTCTGTTTTCTTTCCCAGCATTTTCCGCATCCCAAACAGACCCTAATAGTTGCATGGAAAGTTTAATGAGCCAAAGTAGAGAGGCTAAGGGAAACATCTAGATATTTTATATATGTCCATACCTTACAGTGTAGTAGTTTAAGATACAGTTTCTTCTTCTTTGCTATCCTCTTGTTTATTTATATATTTCCAATCCTTTGATATGTGCAGGATTTATAATCTACACTGTCATGGTTATAGTTCTGGTTGTGGTGCTAGTTTTTCGCTATGTGCCACGCTATGGACAAACACATATGGTTGTCTACATTGGAATCTGTTCCCTCACTGGCTCACTAACGGTTCGTTCCCTCCCCTAATTATAAGAAAACCAAAATAGATTGGGTTGTTCCTCTTTGTGTATGCCCTTATGATTGCCTATTATCTATTAATTTTCTACCATTTTGTTGGTGGTGCAGGTTATGTGTGTGAAAGCGGTTGGGACGGCTCTGAAGCTCTCATTTGAAGGAATGAATCAATTTAAATACTTCCAGACATGGTTCTTCACTATATGTGTCATCATGTGTTGCCTTCTTCAGCTAAACTATCTGAACAAGGTATTTCTGAGATCAGTTTGAGGATTCTTTCACTGTCGTCATGCACTTTGGTGACTAAGGTTTTGATTTTTAACTTGGAACCCATTTGGTGAGCTTTATGTGAGTAAAAGTTGCTGAATTTTGTGAAATAAAAAGCATTTGATGACATCCATTCCGACCGCATAAGTTAAAAATCACTTAGTTTGATGAGTAGAATAAGCAAAATATGCCATATAAGGCTACCAAACAGAGTCTAGAGCCCGTTCGGTGATAGCTGCAATGGATGCTTTGAGTGAATGTGCTGAACTGATTGACTCCACAGTGTTTGGTGGGTTTTTAGGGTAAAAATGGTCAATTGCATGCATACTTTGCAAGGGCAAGTAGTATTTTTTCGCATGTGGCAAAACAAGAAAAGGAAGACAAAATTTTCATTTCATTGTAAAAATAAGAGCCAGCCTAAAAAGTATCTCAAAATCCAAACCAGTCAGATGTTGGGGTGTTTGGTCCTTTTTCCAGTCTTCTAAGGCGGCGAAGCTCATATGGGCTTACCAAACGTGCTCTTAGTTTCTTGTCAACTGGTGCTTGATGTCCACAATAACGATACTACTATAACTTTAATAATATGATGATAATAATAATAACTACAAAAAACTAATGGTGGTGGTGTGATGTATGTATAGGCGCTGGACACATTCAACACAGCAGTGGTGTCGCCAGTGTACTATGTCATGTTCACAACACTCACGATTGTAGCTAGCGTCATCATGTTCAAGGTACTGATGAAGAGTGATGAGTGATGCATGATGATGATATCGCATACCAAACTCTCCCCTTCCCCCATCTTACACTCATGATATTCATTATTTCTTTCTTTTTTTAGAGCATTTGCCCTTTCTGGTGACATGACTTTGTTTTGGTTGGCAATTCTTTAGGAGTGGGATCACAATGATGTTACACAGATAATTACAGAGCTGTGTGGGTTCATGACCATCCTCTCAGGCACCTTTCTCTTGCACAAGACTAAAGACATGGGTGGTGCTGGTGGTGGTACCACCTACCCCCCTATGGCAATGCCAATGGCATCCGCTACGGTCACCACCAATGCTGACCAGAACCGCCAGGATGGTAACAACATTGGAAGAAGCGAAGAACCCGAGGAGGTTTGAATGAGCGGTTAATTTTGTTTGGTTACTAACAAAATCATTGCTTGGGATGTAAGCCCCCCAATCTATTGTGGTGCATCGGTTGTTCCTCTGTTCTGATTTTGTCTCGGAAAACAAGCATCACACCGTATTATGATATCAAATTACTGGCATTTTAGATCCGGTGAATAGTTAGCAAGTATTATAAATATAATGATCTATGCTAGTTGATCACAATAACAATTTATAATTAAAGATGGTAAAGTCACTTCCACAAGAAAAAGGTAATGTTTATTTTTGAATCTATGTCGACATGACGTACTTAAGAATGCTTATCATACATTCATACTGTGTTTGGACTTCATTATTTTTGTCTAAAAATAGACACATTTGACAACTAAATCACTGATTAGAAATATAATTAGTATTCCTTCCAAAAAAAGAATATAATTTCTAAAACATAAACAAAAATCAAAAGTTTAAAAAATTATATGTTCATGTTCTTCAATTCCAACTATTCAAATCCACCAGTTATTAGAAATATAAATTGTAAAACATAAAAAAAAGTTTCAGTAATACGGAGTAATATGTTCACGTTCTTCAATTCCAACCATTCAATTTCACCAGTAATATTTGCTTCTATATTTTCATTGTACATTCAAAAAGTACTTATATTTCATGTAAGATACTTCATAAATATATAGAAGTATCTTACGATTCTTACTCCGTATGTTTTAGAGAAATGGTGTATCGATGTCCATGCAGCATAGCTACCTAATTAACATTTTACTTTGGCTAATGAGTAATGAGTATCATAAATAGCTGGTACGCACGAACCATCAATTTCATGGACATGAAATTTTTCCAAGCAAAACTTGATTTGTGGTAGCCTTTTAGATGATTACAACAAATATAGATAACAACATAACGGAACTCAAGACGTAGTATGAAATTGGCTTTCTCAAAAAAAAAAAAAAAAGGATGCCACATTGGCTTTAGGAAGCCTAGCAGGATACTCTTTCACTGTTTGGGTTCTACAAAATGTCAAAATGCCCATAGAAAAACATAATTAACTACTCATTTTATTGTCACCAATAGAAACAAAACCCCTAACATGGAGGGGACAAAGACTCTTGCTACAAGAGAGGAACAGGAAAATCAAAGCCAATCCCCTAAATCATCATAATTAGAAAGGTTAGACCAATATACCCTCCATGCACTCCACATACTCCTCTACATCAACCTGAAGAACAATTGAAGAGCAACTTGTATCAATAACCGGAACCAAAGAGAAAATAAAGCTTCAGTTGGCAGCATAATATGGCAAAATAAGTGGATTTCACTTGCTTATTTGGCCGAATGATTGATACCATACCTTTTCTTTTCTTTCGTTCCATAGATTCAACCATTTCAGCCAAATAAAACTTATAAAGAACACACTCTAACTTCCAAAAAGTGCAGAGGGCTTACTAAATTAGAGGGTGAGTAACGCCAAGGGCAGGGGATAGATCAAGCTTACACTTTGGAATCTTGTCATGTTAATAAGATGTCGGAAGGTAGACCCTGAAAGTGTCTTTTCCGGCTTTGAGATTCCGTCTACAGGTGGGGCATTTCCCTTGGGCAGCTATTGCAGCAACTATACATTTCTTACAGAAAATATGTCCACATTTGGTTGACGTCTCTTCCACCAGCTGTGCCATACAAACTGGACAACTTAAGGCAGGCGGTGCTGGCGGTTGAGCTGCTGCCTGCTGGTGGAACACCTTTTTAGGCTGCTTAATGTAATCCTTGCTCTGCCATTTCAAAATTTGCACACGACACTTTATATCACCATAGGACACCATATAAATGATTTCACACAATCAGATTTTATAGTATAACAAAACCTAAGACCTTATTAATTACTCTCAACGTGTGTGTATGACTTCAGTGCCGTCATGCCGATTCGGCACTGGAGCCTTTTCCTGTGTGTGTGTCTGTATTCTGTATTTCTTCTAGCTATGTCCGTTCATGATCAACTTTCTCAGGTTGTATTGTATATAGAAAATTGAAGGAGCCACACCATAGAGATTTAATTCTGAATGAAGTTATAATCCTTCACTCCTATCAGGCAGTACTGTATATCATAACATTTATATATTCTTTTGGGGGAAAGAACTTTCAATTAAAAAGAGTAGAATTTCTATGATGAGTTTTTATGATTAAATACCAGACACAAGCTGAGAAATGGAATTTCTAATTCAATAAATGTTATATGGGGTTCGGTATTTTCCGGTGTATAAAAAATATGGGGTTCGGCGATGCACTTCACTAGTTTAGTACGGAGTACTTTTTATGATTTGAAGTGCTCATTGTCATGTTCCATACTTCCATGATGTGCATGTTGTTTCAGAATATAATCCCATCCATTTTGTATTCTGGACCTAGTGGTTTTGACTTGACATGGAGTTCATTAAGGAAAATGGGAACACTGGTTGAGATTTATTCAGAAAAAAATGGAAGAATAGGAACCACACATTTTTTACTTAAAGGATTAAAAATGGAAGAAGATTTTTACTTAAAGCAAAAAAGCCAGAGATTCTTTTGGTTCCAAAATGAATTGCCAAGCCAATTATGTAAGCGCCTCATTTGCTTTCTTTTTTATATTTGAATTTGGGAGTAGATGTTTGTTTAGCCTTGTAGGTTAGAATCTTTAAAGACTTGTAAAAGTAAATTGTTCATGTACTTTTTTTTTAAAAGGAGGGCATGAACTTGTAAAAGGAAATTGTTCATGTACTTATATATATATATATATATTTTTGGTGCAAAAAAAAGAAGATTATAAGGGGCATCCAATTAAAGGATAAGTAGGAAAAGAAAAGGGAAAACAAAGCTGAGTATCAGTTTTGCAAAGACAATTAATTACAACAACAATCATATACATGTGGAGTAAACCTATTATGACTTTTTCGCTTTAGAATTTTAGCATTAGATTAGAGTAATAAGCTTATTTGGCAATTCAACTCATTATTTTATATTTAGAAGGCTGCGACTTGAAGGGCATTTAGTCATTCAAGCACAATGACTTTTAATTTTACGTTATCACACAATTGGAGAAACCACTATGTTATTTTGCATTAGTTTGAATATTTTTTTGTAGGGCTGTATTTGTACTGATTATGGCCTTGTATCAGACCGACCAGTTGCGGGTAAGGAGAATGGGTGACAGGAACCTTAACCGCGTCAACTGTTTCCAGGTTGGTTACGACTTTTAAGACTACTTAAAAAATGGAACTGGTTTTGGACTGATTTTGGATAAGGTCTCGGTCCGAAACAGAAAACAGGGCCAGCCCATAGTTCACACTCATAGACTCTAATAAATTTTTAGATACTTGATGCAACAAAATTCATGCCACCAACCTAGTGATAGTTGAACTCAATGATATGTGGTTTGCTAGAGTATTAACTACACCATCAAGCGCACCCTAGTTACTTTCTATTTATGTGTTGTTTTCATCTTTACCATGATGCCAATTAATTAATAATTCAATACATCCATACAAGATTCTCCTACTACCCAAGTACATACCTTAAATTAAAAGAGATCTATTCATCATTTAAAGCAACTAGATAGATGCCTCATCAGTCTGATTTGGGAACTGAACTCCTTCACACTCCTTCCTTACCTGAAAAAGGATCTTCTTTGACTTGACACCTTATTAAGAAGCGTGATATTGTGTGGTTAAATTTATCAAAGGAGAAAAAGATAATTGAAAGAAACCATTCCTTCTTTTTGTAGTTTTGGATTTGACGGAACAGGAAAGGATATCTTTTTTGAGAGAAAGAAGGGGTAGAAGATAATATTATTAGTTTTATTACTATTCTAGTGATTTCTTAAGTGATGATTATAATTGTCTGACAATATCTTAAATGTGTTATGTAAAATGACAAGTTGACAACAGCCGCACTCCCTCCCCCACAGACACAAAAAAAATTGAGAAGCATGACTTTTTACGTACACAGAAAAAAAACCACTGAACAGAGAATAAAACATGTAACAAAAGTTGAAAGAAACATGGAAGTAACAAACAGAGAATAAAACCCACCTTGCACTTTTCAGGAGCTTCCAAATCTATGCACACAATATTTGCACCATTCCTTCTTGAATCTCTCCTTCGTCTGTTACTGCCAGCACGAATCAACCCTTCTGGGCAGAACAAAGGTGGGTCAGGACAAACAGATAACCTCTTTCGCTAGTCTGAGTAACAAAATGATAGTTTATACTTTATACCATTACAGAAGAGAAAAAATAACATAACACGAACCCCAACCTATGTACTAGAGAGAGAACTTGGGTAATGTTTTGATAGAAATGAAAGGGAAGGGATAAGATTATAAGAATAGTCATAGAGCAGAGAGAACAAAATTATTCGAAGTATTTAGTAATTAGTAATTTAGAAGGACTGAAAGAAATCAACTTATCAAAGTTCCCTTTAAACAAAACTTCAGCAGCTTTTGGTTGAGAGTTGAGACTCCTTGATGGCATGATCAAACGTTTCTCTTTTATTTTCCATTGCATTATAAATAATTCTTATTAACCCTTATTTTCCCATTTTCCTGTCAAATGAAGTCACAAAGGCCAGACCCTTAGTGGTATATGTCAAGATCCCAGAAAATGTCAATGGAAGGGGGGAAATACTAGTGAAAGTTGTTTTCTAATGTTTGTCTTTATTTTAAAAAATGCAAAGAGAAGTGCATTGAGATTTATTTTACTTTTATTCTACATATATTTAGATTTCTTAGTCTAAATGTAATAGAGAAAAATAAATAAAACGAGTGTGAACAAATATCTTAAATAATTGTTTTGAGTTTAAATGTGCTTTCATTTTCCTCAAATTTATCTTATTCCGATTGTGCTGCTCACTATCTTAGTCTAGTACTTTTTGTGATCCAAATGAATCCTATGGATAGAACTAACAGAAAAGCGGAAACACATAGAAAGCAAAAGTAATGTCCAACTCATAAGGGCTCAAAAGTAGTGGGATTAGATCAAATATGTGTGCCCAAGAAAATAACCACATAGCCAGCAAACAGCTCTAATTGAAATTCAGTAATATACACTAAAAGATCCACATCCGCAAATTCTATCATAACTCCAGAATCCTGATGTAATTTTACATCGAGTATTTTTGTAATCTTTTTAATAAAAATTACTATTTGCATCTGAAGAATGCTAATCTCTTCATGTTCAGATTGTTTATAAAGTTCCTGTTTTTGCTCATTTCAATTCCTTACCATACTCAGTCCAGTATAATAGAACTCCTTTTGCATCTAAAAATACTCATTTGGACGTCCCAATTAAAAAGATTAGAAGCAGAAAGACCTGGGGATCCTTGGTGTGCTTCAGTTTCATCATCTAGCACTTCTATTACAGGACAGTTCCTCCTTGCCTTTTCCTTAGCCTAAGGAGAAGATATACCATGTTCGAGCATCATAAGGGGAAAGGGAAAAAAGAAAACAGAGCTAAACGGTATAAACTTTTGAAATTAAGATCAAATACCTCCGCAAACCTTCTTGGGGAGCATATCAGAACATCATCATCATCATCATCTACAACATCGATATTTGCCATAACTTGCACTTGAGGCAGTCCAAGCTCTAAATTTGTATTCACGTCAGTAGCAGTGTCCATTACTGAACGATCTTCAACCCTAGGCGGTGTGTTAAGGTCTAAATCTAGAACATCTGAGCATTGTAAACATATGTATTAGCAACGACTACGAAAATACTTTAACTTTACAGCACCGTAAACACCGGGAGAAAGCGGTTCTTATAAGGAGGCGGATAGTCCCATGGATATTTACTTTCATCAGTTCAAAATTAACCCCATTCTTGCTTTGATTACATTCTTCTTCAAGTCTTAAGACTTCATGCCATAGACTGCAGGCGGAGCTTTTTGCATTCACAAAACAACTAGAATTCCACCCGCAATAAATTACATCAGAAAAGGTTTAAAAAATCACCAGGATTAACGTTTGTTTGCTGCAAAGTTGAATTGTAAAAGTGAATTAAGCCGGAAAAGTTGAAAAGTTTTAACAGGTACTTTTGAAAACCTATATAATGATTACGGAGGGGAAGATTTATGGAAACTCATGGGAGAGTCGTATAGGCTTCCTTAAAATTTGTGTATCTAGTCCAATGGTAGACATGTATCATAAGAGACATACACACAAAATGTTAAATTTAAACATTTCTATCTCTTTTTTTACCGTCTTATGTGTTTTTGATAAGTTTTCTCAATAATATCAACTACAATGTCTATATTTATACTTTGTGTTTGACATCGTGAAGAAAAACCTACCAAAAACAATAAAAAAATTGTTCAAATAAGAAGAGATATATTATACGTATTTGTTATTATAATTAATTATCTCACATGCCACGTATGCTCATATGGAGTTACTTGTAGAAGCGCTTACGTGTAATTAACTTTGGGATTGGAGTTGGTCTTTTGAGTGTTTTTTTATCTCGTTAGAAAGGTAATTTTTTTTGTACACGACTTATACACGCACGCCGCCGTCTCTAAAAATATATTTTGTTTGTAAATAGTTTGTTCATAAACAAAAAATAATTAGTTTCTTTATACTCCATCTTTTAACTTTAATTATTTCATGTTTCATATTTAGGGGTGTTTGGAACTGATTCTGCTTCTGCTTCTTTTTTAAAGGAAAAGCATAATCAGAATCAGTTTTCAGAAGTTGGTCTCCCCCAACTTCTAAGAAAACTCATTCTAGAAGTAAATTAGAGCACCAGAATCACTTCTACACTTTCACCCAAACACTTCAACTTCTGTTTCTGCTCCTCCAAGGAGCAGAAGCAGTTTTAAGAATCAGATCCAAACACCCCTTAAATTTTCATCTTTTCACCATTGGTAAGTTTTTCTTATGAAAATATTTGTATATTCTTACTTTTAATACACTTGACTTTTTCACATTTTACAAATTGTTTCTCTTTCCTATTTTTATTACTTCGTAATATAATAATAACATGTAACATAATATATAGCTACAATAAGCATGGTTTAAAAGTGTAATCTCGCATGCAAAATGATTATATAAAGCCAACTTATAATTGACCTCCCTCGAGATTTCATGTATTATCATCTAGTCCCCTACACTGTTAAAAATATACATCTACCCCCTCGTTATCCTTTAATGATTGTTTAATAACTCTTAATTACTTTTAGCAAAAGTGTAAATTTAGTTTTATAAATTTACTCACTTGTAGAGATTAAATCTGATAATTAATAAATTTAATTGTATTAAGAATCTTTCCATCCGAAAGTACTTTTTTGCAAGAACACATATTTTCTGATGAAATAGCCCTCATCATTGACAAGTTTATTAGGTACATAACTACATCTACATGTGAGAAAAGTTATAGGACTAGTAGCAGACACAATCGAAAGGTACGAGCTTAAAACAGTAAATCTCTATTACTTTTAAAAGTTCAAAAATATATCTGAGATTGTAGAAATCTTGATGAAACTTTTCTAACAAGGAAAAGATGCCCAATAACGAGGAATGTTATTTTATACCTAAAACAAATGTTGGTGAAGGACTATTAGAAGACCATTTTTACCTATTGTAAATTTATATGGGAAATACTTACTTGTGTGGTTCATATTAGGGTAGGACAAGGCCTGGTCTTGAGAATGGCCGATTTTAAAATTAAGATATTAGGTCGAGACCGAGACCAGACCGGTGAAAAAGAGGTCTCAAGCCTCACTTTTTAGGACCCGGATTGGAGCCCATGTTTTGACCCCGTTCATTTTTTCAATAAAACCATCGAGAACATTTTAAAATGGGTTATAGTCCATTTAATAGTTAAAAATAGTTAGTTAAAATATTTAAATTATCGGGAGCAAACCTAGACCAATTGGTAGTAGGTCTGAGACCAGTTCGGTTCCTAGGCAAAATATGTGGAACCGTTTGAAAATATAAAATTTTCTAATGGTTCGGTTCTTATAAATTATTTTATAGAACCGTTAAGGAACCGATCCATTCTTAATGGTTCGGTTCTTGTCATTTAACGGTTCTTAGTCTTTAATTTTTTTTTTTTACAAATCACGGTTAAATTTGTGCCACAAAGACATTCAACGTTTGAAATTACAATACAAATATGTTGAATATCATTTCAAACCTCAAAAGTTGAGTTTAAAACATAAATATATAACAAACCGCAAATTTAAGTAAATAAAACAAAACAAGATAAAATGAAAAATAATTTTAAATAGTTAAATAACTAAACTAAAATAGTGAATGTAATATAAAATAGATAAGTAAATATACATTAAAATATATGTACTAGTAAGAAATATATATACTTTTAATTATTATATATAATGGGCTAATGGTTCCTTAACGGTTCCATGTACATATTTTTTAAGGAACCGAGAACCAAACCGTTAATAAAAAATAGGAACCGAACCATTAACAAATAATGAATAAATTTTGGAACCGAACCGGGTAATAATGGTTCAGTCCGGTTCGGTTCTCCGGTTCTTGGTTCCAAAGTCTCAACCCTAATTAGTAGATTAGAACCGAAGATAAGGTCATGGGCCGCCCTAATTATTTAGCACTAACCAGTTTGGGTGTGGAACCCAAACTAAGCTATAATCTCTTTACTAGTATTTTACATGTAAACATGTTCATATTTTGTCAAATATTAATTTACAAGTCATTAGTATACCTATTACGATCTCATCGCCAGTGATAACAAAGAGTGTCTGGTCGTCTAGAGTGCAAATTGGGAATTTTCTCGCATTCAATTTTTAATGATAAAATCGAGTAGTAAACTTCACTTTTGAGTCGGTTAGTTCATTTAAGTTGATTTGTTTCAATTTTTGACAAATTTAGCATATATTGATCATTTTTCAATTGAGTAAATTTACTCATTTCACAAATTCAAATGCATAAAACGAACTACCTAGAGTGAGGCCAGTTTTGGTCATTTTTTATTATGTTCGCCGTCCGATAAAAAAAGCCTTTAGTATGGATAAACTTATTAATTACCCGACCAGATTTGTGATTGAGTAAAATTACAATATTAAAAGCGGACATAACCAAAGATTATGAAATTATATCTATAATTATCTCTAAATATATATTAAAAGTTATTTAATCATCATTAAAGCATAGGGAGGGGTAAGAGTATATTTATGATAGTATAGGGGTGTGATTGATAATGCATCAAACCTCAAGGAAAGTCAATGATAATTTCTCTCATATAAATACATTTTAGTGACTCTGATTATATTGAATTTTATACTGACCATTGAATTATTATTAAGTTTGGTAACATTTTTGTATGTAGCTTTTAGTACAAAAACTAGTCCCTTGTCTTTAATATGAATTCACTCCTTTGGTCAGTAGTACACCAAACTAAAATAATTAGCCAACTACACGTCAACATGTCTATAGCATGGGCGGACTCACAAGTTTTCTCAAGGGGGCGGCGGGGTGCGCATGGATTAATGGGTTGGGTTAGGTTTAACACTAGTCAATTCTGGTCAATTTCTATTTCTAAGAGATGCAAATCTAATATCTATAAATTATAGATCTAATTTCCAAACCAATAAGACAATTCTAAGTAATAATTTTCAACTTTTCGAAAGAAGATCATAATTTGGATTAGAATTGAATCATCCTAAAAATCATTACTTTTGAACTTTGCTATTCCAAAATACTTCTCATCAAACTACAATATTTTTTTATTTTTGATTTGACTTCCAGTTATTTTTCATACTACAAACTGTCAGAGTTTTGGTTCAGTACAATTCATTTTTACTATTCCTTTCTTCAACACAACTCATTTCATTTACTAACCTATTTTTACAAATCCAAATTTTATTATATTGCATTGTAAAAAATTAAGGGGATTTGTCACAAATTGGCACAATTTTTTTTATCTCTACTATATTTTTGTAGTAAAATCACTCTTGCATTTATTTTTTGTCTGGTTTGAAAAGGAACTGGTAATTAGAGACAAATCCTTGACAAAACCACTCTCATAACCATTTTATCGTGTGATATTTGAAAGTTAACACGAAGTTGTGAAAATAGTTGTATCAATTCTTGAAAAATTGGTGTTGGATCCATTGTTTCTTTTACGGGCGTAGTGTTTAATTTTTCCATTCAATATTATTTTTGTTAAAGATCTAAGTACTTGTCGAATATTTCGAGCATGAACCTGTTAACAAGCATGTACTAAAATTCTATATTCGAGCATATTTATTGAGTTTATCAAGTGCTGAAATAAAACATCAAACATCTATTGAGTCAAACCCAAGTTTCATTTATATAGCTCATTGAGCTTCAAGCTCGAACTTGAGCTCCAAATGTTCGCTCTCGACATCGGTCGTTAATAGCCTTAATCGAAATCAACATATGTTGTTTTAGATTGTGTTATGTAGATAATACTTGAAACCAAAACGATCTTTTCAATTGCCAAAATGATTCTTTTTAGCAGCTTCTACGACATTTAAACACTCGTCGAACAACTAGTATTGTTCACCCATGCTAAAACAAGGGGTATAATTATGTGGCCTTAGTACTAACGCAGATTTTTGGGACCAAAGCAGGAACGCTAGTCACCCATGCCCCTGGGTCCTCCACTGGATGTATGTATACCCTAGGGGTGAGCATGGGATGGGATGACGAGATCGTTCTCTTAAAGAATATGACTTGTCCCAAACTACGGTTCATTTATAAATGAAGGGTTCTATAGAGAGAGATGCAAGTATGCATCTTAGATAGGCAGATAGCTATCCATTTATTTTGAGCGGATGATTATAGGCTTATAGCCTCTTACAAAGAGTGGTGGATCCAAGCATCGGAGCTCAGTGTATGCACATATATAGTACGTAGCGGTATAAAAAAAAATTATGACACTACACTACACTGAAAACATGACCCACCTTCATAATTATTACAACACGTTTTTTCATCCTTCGTCTCTTAAAACTTTACCATATTTGAATTTTGGTTTATGAATTTAAACTTTGACCTTCTATACATATTTATTAGAAATTATTTATAATACACAAATGATATGAGCTTGTTCTTTGTTAAAAATATTTTTATAAATGTATAAAAAGTATATGTACAAAAACATTATACACCAATACGTATAAACAATGCAAAAGATATCTAAATGATGGAATAATAATAGTGAAAAATGAAATTTAAAGAATCATAAATGATTCATATGCACAGTGTGATTCAATAGAGAAAAATAATACTCCCTCCATCCCGTAAACAACTTCTCACTTTCCTTTTTGGTCAGTCCCGAAATTAAATTCACACTTCAAAATTTTCCTTATTTGGCAAATTATCTACATCAAAACAATGTCAAACAGTGCAAAACAGTGTCAAACAGTGTCCAAAGTCCAAACAGTGTCAAACACTGTTTAAACAGTGCAAAACAATGCACTCTACAGTGAAGTCAAATTTATTTTCTTAATCTGTGTGAAGTCAAAGTATGAACTTAATTGCGGGACAGAGGGAGTATGGAGAAACACACTTGCAAAATTGCTATAAAAAATAATGATGTAGACGAAAAATAATGACTCATGTCCAATTACTTAAGAATAGCTTAAGAGGTCAGGACTAGGTTGAAATTGGGTGGAGGACAAAGCAAGAGATTGGGATGGGAGGCTCAAATGCTCAATGCTCTGCCGGTCTTAGAGGGACTCAAAGTTGAATTCAAATGTTTTAGTTTAACTGGACCCGTAGCCCTGTAAGCATTTCAAGGGGTTATTAAAAAAATGAAGCACTGGAAGGGAATCGTAACAATCCTACTACCATTTAGGCTAACAACAACTATTGAGGTGAAGCCTGTGCTAACACTCATTATACTATAGATCCGCCCCTGCTTACAAAGTTCACATTTCTTTTCATTTCAGAAGTCAATCGAATACACACAAAAATGCAGCCATAGAGATTCAGCACTCAGCGTTGCTTGGAACAAGGAGTATAGGTATTAGCAGTGGCGGAACCAGAACGAAAATGAAGGGGTGGCTAAAAGTAAGATAAAATGCAAAAATATAAATTGTTATTAAAGTTTACAGAATATAAAATTTATTAGAATAGTACATTACATTATAATTAAATCTTAGAAGAAAGCTGAAATGATGTTTTTCTCTACTACTTTCTTCGTTATCTCGTCTAGAAGACCCAACGCCTCATGTTACATATTATAAGATAGACATGATCACATGACTAACCTAACAAGTTAAAAAGGTTTTCAATTTCAAATTCTTAAATACTCCATAGTTATAATCAATTAAAATTTGAAACAACTAAAGCAATGAAACTAATTAATCAAAAAATTGCACAATCAATTTAAACTTTATACGGTTATACTTTTTTTTTTAATTTTAGCCTTTAGTCCAGTGACAGTCGTTACTTTATACGGTTATACCAATTCAAGCAATTAAACAAGAAAAAATTACATATTTATGACTAAAATAACGACTGTTTACAAAAATGTAATTAGTAACTATAGTAGTAATGAAATTATAGTAATTTATGTTCAACTTTTAAACCTGAGTTATTATGACACTACATTGTAGTAACTGAACGACCATATTTATGTAAATTATACTCCGTAAGTTTTACTCTAGTAATATTTGTGTAAAAAACTCATTAATAATCAATTACACTTTAGATCAATTAAACCAATTAATCAAATGTAAACCTTAAACCATTTATTCAATCCAATTTTAAAGTAAATAATTAATTAAACTAAAAAAGCAAATAAAGTAATTAATACGGATTACAATTTTAAAATTAATTGCCATAGTTACGGACTTATCCAAACGGCCAAACTATGCAACTGAGTTGGAGTTCCGCTTCGCTTTCTGAGTTGGACTTCGTGACGCAGGGGCAGACAAGAAGGGACTGGCGAGGGTGAGCCTGCGACGGCGATTCCGGAGTCTAACGGCTTGTCGGCGACTGGCGTGGCAAAGGAAGGCTTCTGGACTGGAACGACGAACGGGCACAGCCGCACAAGGAATTACGGAAAGACGGTCAAAGCGTATGTCATAGTTATGGTCACAACGACGTCGTTTTGTTTTCCCTGTGCACTAATCCAAACGACGTCGTTTGGCTCATTTAATTATTAAGAAAAAAACAGGCTGTCTGCCTGTCCGCTCCTTCCCCAAACTCTGGTTCGTAGCATCTCCCACGGGCGTCAGTCTCAACGAAGAAGATGAAGAGGGGCGGCAATCAGTATACCTATTGCTAGTACTAAAAAAATTCCGGCGAAGGGGTGGCGCCGGCACCGGCTCGCCCACCCCTGGTTCCGCCCCTGGGTATTAGAAGAGTTCTACTCCGTATATGTTAGTTATCATAGTTGCCAATCAATTACTTGAAAAATATTTCAACTTTATCAGTCCTGTTGACATTTTATGCAGCAAATGCATAGCTAGTGGCTAGTGCTAGTGCTGATAAATCAGTCAAGATTTGGGATGTATCAACATGAAGAACATGTAATCTCACTATGAAAGACCTTGATGACAAGGCAAGGGACTACAAATTTATTTTATAAGCCTACAAATATCTAAACATAATTTCTGTTCTTTCCCCGCTTACCTATGTGTTGTTTCTGCATGTGCAAGCATTTGCGTGGAATCCATTTAAGCCCCAAATTCTTCTTTCCGGATCTTTTGATCATTGTATTATCTTGGTTGATAATTGGCATTTTAGCCTCTGAGATTGTTATTTTCTTTCATTCCTATTTCACTCCATAGGTCGATAAAGAGAAAATTGTCCAAACTAGGAGTAGAACATAACCTTCTTCAAAAAAAAAAAAAAATAACCTTCTTCCAAAATACGTAGTAGGATCATAGTTTAGTTTTCTCTAAATAGGACTAATCATTCCATTTCTACCCCTAACTAAATAATTAATTAACCTAATTAATTTCTCTATAGTTCCCTTGCTTAACCAAATCAGTCCGTTGGTGTGAGATCAGTCATATACTCTAGGGGTGCAATACAGAAACTGTAGCTATCTTAACAAAGAATATCATAATTGAATAGTCATTAACGAGACTGAATAAGCATGAATATGTAGTCATCAAGATGCAAGACTAGGGTAGCTTTAACATTGCTTAAAAAAACGTTTTTTAGCTTTTAGCTTTAAAAATTTTTAAACAGTGTTTTCAAATAACTATTTCTGCCTCACCCATAAAATAATCATTTCTGCTCAAATCAAGCATTTTAACGTTAAAAGCAGGTGGACGAGTGTTCTATACCACCTTCTCCAAACACTAACTTTTACTTTTCCAAAATCACTTCTCTCAAATACTATAAACTTTTACTATTAATAAGTTTTCATATAGTCTCTAAAATTAACAATTTTGGTTTGTGAACACCTTAGGTTACGTATCCCATGTTTAAACCAAACGCCACCAAATTTACACCCAAGTCAAATTTAAGTAACTCATCCAATTACCAAAGACTTACCATGCCTCTTCTTTTTTAACATTGAGTCAAAGATACATATTTTCGTCAAAGAAGCAAATGCAAGCACGCTATGTAGCTCAGTCGCTATCTCTCTCTCTCTCTCTCTCTCTCTCTCTCAGACATATTTTTGTCCAAGTTCACCAAAGATGCATAGACTCCAAATCTTGGATCTGGCCTTCTTTTTGTACTACTACTCCTGTGGGACAGATAGGATACAAAAGAGTGGTAACTAATAACATTCAGGAGAAGCAAATACCAGAAAAAGATAATAATGTTCACATTTTGTATTGTCACTGGGTAGTAACGAACCAGCACGAAATACTTCTCTTATCAAACAATACGAATAATAGAGAGCAAGTTTTGTCTAGATAAGTATGACTCAGCATATCTTTTTTTAATTTTGGTTCACATAATCATCATCATCACCCCAGTGTCGCAAAGGCTCCCACCTACGGTGGGATAAGAGGGGGTCGGATGTACGCAGTCTTACCCTTGTACTGAAGCACAGAGATATTTGGAAAAGAGAAAGGACGGGGGAAAGAATAACTAAGCAGTTCTAAATACATCAGAGTTCTACTAATGGGGCATTAAACACTCCCCCCAAATGTTCATGTTTTTAAGTGTAAAGCATTGGCAAGTTGTTCCAAGTGGCAGAATGGTATAACTTCTCATTCTTTCAATCGCCATAATACTCCATCCCCACTTCCCCAGGTTAGTGTCAGCTTTATAGTTATTGAGAATTGATTATACACCTTTAGCAGAAAATATAACAAAGACTGGAAAATTATTAGTTACCAAAAGAAAACGAGAACTAAAATCCCACTTATACTGCTTATACCTCTTCAGGGGGGAAGCTGAGCATTGGACAAAGACTTAACTTTGGAGTTCTCAATATTTGAGAGTAGCTGGATTACAGTTTCAAGCTGAGGAACACTGCAAAGACCACTTTCAAAATTAGATCGACATAAGAATTGAATATACATTGAACATATATTCATATTTATGATTTATTTCCAGAGTAATTTATTGCGTTCAAAGAATTACAATTAAAATTAAATGTTGGATCATAACAGGAAAACACAGCAATGAAAATAGTTATGATTGCACCGCTGTACCTTTATTTCTTTAGAGGCAACCACAACAGTCAATGATCCAGATGGACACATAGATAAAATGTAGCACAACAAATAAGGATAATACATTAGAACTTGGGCACTATAAATGGCACAGCCGCACAGGTGTGGTTCAATATATCACATTGTTGCTTTCACATGCAAAATAAGTGATACATCCAAACAAGGAATTCTTTCTTCTTCTTTTTATTTCAATGTTCTCATGTAGATTTACTTTCAGAAGTTTTCATCGGTAAACCATGCCTTGAAAGACAGAAGTCAAGGTCTGCATCCATGTTAAACACTTACCTTGAAATTCTTTCCCCTGTTTTTGTTTTTATGTCTTGAACAAATCAGATTCATTTAAATTACAAACTTCACATGTCCTTCCAAGACCTAAAGAACAATGTCAGACTATTTATAAATGATTGTTCATATCATAAAAGAAGGGTGTCATACTATTTTGGAATGACTATTCAAATCACACTTCAAAAGAATGGTTCAAATATGAGCAATGTGGAGGCTACAGAGGAAGTTGTGTAGTCATGATTCAAGCCCAAGCATAGCTACTACTCAAGCACTGAGAAGCAAAACTATTTTATAATATCAGCCATTTAGATAACTGAATATCCGTCATGTGGAGCAGCTTATAAATCATGTTTGTACTACATAAATACCTTGAGCAAAGAAAGAGCTTATAGAGTATTTGTGCACTCCAAGGAAAATGAATTTGTATGTTAAAAATTATTTCATACGGAGTACAAATTAAGATTTCCCTTTTTATTTTATTTCAACCTTCCAAATAAATTTAATTCAGAAAATGACCTAAATTTAAACTTTAATTTTAAAACAGATATCTACAGTTGTACTACATGAAGGAAGAGAGAAAAGAACAACCATTGAAGTCCTTCATCCATATATGCATCCAATGATGAAATTATCTGAGGCAACTGCTCCAATGCTAATGATGTGTTCTTGATTGTAGAGGTCTTAGCCAAAAGACTCTTTGGAAGTTTCCGTAGTTTGGCCTGCCGGAAACAGGGTGGTTAAGAAGGATCATATGTTGAGGCATAAGCTTCTGACTGAACTTAAATGCATAACTCCAATACATATCAAGATTATAATGCACAATCATCATCATCATAATTAGTGGTTATTGCTAAGCATTTCACTGCGGGTCTGCGGTGGAAAAGCATACTAATAGTACAATAATAATGATCTTAAGTTATAATCAATCCATGGAGATCAACCCAGAATTTGGTTTTGTACCATGAGTTTATGATGTCGTACTTCTTCCATTCTTTTTTAGTAGCACATATATGTTTTACAACGCACTACTACTTCGAACATTAATATACTTTTATTGCTAAAAATTTAAAAAAAAAAAAGATATGTTGGAGACCAGGGGCGGACCTACCCTATAAGGAGGGTAAGCATAGGCTACACCTCAAAAATTGTGTTTAGCCTATGTGGTAGTATTAGGCAACTGAAGTTCTTCTAGTGTTACAGGTCGGAGGATCAACTCACCCTGGTTCTACATGTTAGTTTTGTTTTTAAGTGCTTCCCTACCTTCTTGAAATGGCTAATGTGGTCATGCGTTTTCTACTTTTGTTGTAATTTCTTACGGGGTATTATGGGCCGTATGGGATGATGCCATGATGGATTTGAGGTCCAAACTCCAAATGTCCAAGACCTTTAAATACCCCCTCCCCCCAATCGGCAACTATATCAAAAAGTAATTCCAGCTTTGACTTCTTCTCGTTTCAGGCTTTTTAATTCTATGAAAATTTCAGGCTTTTTAATTCTATGAAAACATAAGATGACGGAGCACTATTTTAACATGTTTATATTATATATTAATCTCTCTAAGTATCAATTTATTTAGCATTTAAACCATCAAGATTCAAGACTGTGTTTACTTGGACTGTTTTCTTCCCAAGATCAAACCACAGATTTAAGGAGACCAGATAAGATTACACTTTCATAGTTATAAAATGTTCAGAGATCAGACATTTACCGGAGCAGACCAGGTCAGACCAACAAATTTCAGTCCAAGTAAAAACATCGCAGATGCAATATTAATTTTTGCTCTTATGGACTAAAAAAGTGTCGTTAATGAAATACGAAGTATAAGAATATAGTGTTTAAATTCCGTACATAAAAAGTCATGTATTTGATAGCATTAATAATTCTCATGTAGTATACTACGAAGTACTATTACTATATTACATCTATGTGTATTACTGCATATACTGACTCTCGATGCCTAGATCCGCCACTGTTGGAGACATATACATTAAGACAATTTTCACACTATTTTACTTATTATGATTTGTTTTTTATACAATGACAATAAAACATGATCAAAGTAGGTGACATGAATAGCAGAAATGTGAAACTATTAAAATCAATATAAAGCAGAGAAAGTATTTGCTTAATTAATTTGCAAATCCCTTCCCTTTCATCTAAAAAACACATTGACATTGTCTTTATTGTGCCCCCAATTTCACTATTTTAGGAATTTGTCAGTGCCTTATGAAAAAAACTAGGGACAAATAGATAAATTAATGTAGGTATCCTGACAAATGACCCGTTGCAATGTAAATTTGGTGAAATAATATGATCTGATAAACGGGTTAGGATGAGTTAGAGAATGTGTATGCGGATTTGCCTGAGAAGGGGAAGACTGGAGCATCAGGTGGAGGAGATTGGAGGTGGACTGTACGGACTGGGTGATCTGATCGGCCACCACGGTCTTGGCGGACGCATCTTTGCCATTTCTGCCGGCGCCGGACGACGTCGTTGTGGTTGAGGACGTTGCCATATCCACTCTTCTTCTGCTGAACTGGGGAATTTTATGCGTGTGACATGGCACTCTGGGAGTTGTAAGGTAAGTTTTGCTCCTTGGAACAATAGTGACAAGTTCTCATTTTACCAAAATCAAAATACATAGAAGTGTCAAATGAGTACACTTCTGTGCAGGGGGAGTAAACTAAATAGAGTTTAGAATTCTAAAACACGATTTTTATGTTTTTCTTCCAAAATCATGACTAAGATGACAATATTTACTGACATCTTTTAATTAGGATTGTCATATAGTTGCAATACTCCATCCGTCCCGTTAGAAGGTTCCCACTTTCTTTTTTTGGACGTCACATTAGAAGGTTCTCATTTTCATTTTAGGAAACAATTAATAATCTTAAGAGACAAATTAGTCATTAAATATTAAAAATAATACATTTATAAAATCACAGTTATCAATACTAACACATTATAATATATATCTATTAAAATTATTTCTCAAAATACACTCGAAGTACTTTATTTAATTATCACCTAAATAACTATGCCGTTTTGCAATGGGAACCTTCTAGCGGGACGGAGGTAGTACTATACATCCAACATTACAGTACTTATTATAATTAATGACGGTGAATAAGTAATAAACTATTTGTGAATCTAAAGATATAACAATGCATATAATAATTTTAACAAAAGTCAATGAAGATAAAAAATACAAATTATTATATACTTCCTTGTAAACTACATTTGAAGTATTCTTGGCTTGTTTTCCGTCATCACCACATCTATCTATAATAATAGGGAAAATTGTCAAATAGGTCCTCCAACTATCATAAAAAGGTCAAATAAGTCCTTATATAGAAAGCTCTGTCCGGCCGTCGCGATTTGGGTCGGTTCCCGGTGGAAAATTCATCAAGTCGCGATTTGTGCAGTCTATTTTCAAGAATAATTGTGTATTCTTACATACCAGAAAAAATATGTTCTCCATCGCAGCCACTTTCATACCCTTATGCTTCAAAACTTGCTTAGTCTATACCATCATGTTGGTGAAAATATTTAGCAAGTCAATTAAGTTTTCTTAATCATCATCATCATTACCTCATTGCCGACCAAATTTCAGTCAAAACTTCAATCGGAAACGCATTCAAATTAATTCTTGAAGATAATTGTGCATTCTATCTTCAAGAATAATTGTGCATTCTTACATACCAGAAAAATTATGTTCCCCATCGCAGCCACTTTCATACCCTTATGCTTCAAAACTTGCTTAGTCTATACCATCATGTTGGTGAAAATTTTTAGCAAGTCAATTCAGCTTTCTTAATCATCATCATCAATCATCATTACCTCAAACCGCAAAGGCTCTCACCTTCGGTGGGGTAAGGGGGGTCGGATGTTAAAAAATCATCAATTCAGTTTTCTTGATATGGTTAAAAAATCTTTCTCTTTCCTGTCACTACTTAATATGTTCCACTACTATAATATGTGAAACTAACACACTATTTTGTATCAATTTAGGCCATACTTTTTTGCGAATTGCAAGTTTTTATATAAATCTGATTGCTCTTGCTTTTCAATTTATAGGTTAGCACTTTTTCTGTTTAGATTTGTATTTAAGTAAGAATGACCTTAAGAGTATTCCAATCAATTCCTTAAAAAAGAACATCCAATACAAAAGTAGATTAGTTTTAAAAAGTGCCTTTAAAGTTTGAATGAGAAAGACAACGCTTGTTGGGAAATATGAAAATAAACAAAAATTTTAAGAAAATAACCTTACCTTTCAAGCCCACTGTGAAAAAAAAAACAATATGATAAGTTGGAACATGTTCACTGGAGCCCAATACACGAATTTTTAACTTTCCTTGTCCTCTATAGGGTTGCCGCAAGGTAATCGCTAGGTTGTCCATGAAAAGTGAGAATAAATCTTGGCATTCCATCACTTGAAAATGGATGGATTAGATGAACTTTAAACACAAGAGAAGAATTCAAAAAATGTGCAAACGTTTATACTATAAAGTGGATAGTTACTCATTAAATGTGCACTCATGTGTGTCAAAAAATTGTAAAAAATTTCCAACTTGTGCACTTTTTATTTTGTACCGTATTGCACTTTTGTGCTCTACGTGTGCACGTTTTTACTATGCTGATGCACATTTGTCATAATATTTTCAATAAAAGTTCTCCGTAATTACAAATATGTCACCGCGTATCCTACCTCAAAATTGATCTTTTTCATCCATTTTTTCACATCAATGGCCAAGATTAGTTCTTATTTTTCACCCAGGAAACACTTTTTATTTGATGCTTACTATATATATAGGGATTGGTTATATATATACATATATATTAAGGATCATGTGAGAAAGTCATCTTAGGAGAGAAATGAGAAAGCACTCTCACCATTAGATGCATCGTTTTATTTTATTTTTCATACAAATAAGTTGTATAACGTGGAGGGCATTTTCATGAAATCACCGTTCCTTCCAATTGTAATCGAGAGTTTCTCTCCGCTTATTTAGGAAGGTTCCTGCATTTCCGTTCCCAATTCAATTCACATTATATTTCCTTGATAAGCCTTGTTTTGCCGATTCTCCTCCTCCAGTTACTTAGCTTCATGGCTTTTTGCCTAATACTTATTTATTTAATATTAAATATTAAAACATGATGATTCTCCTCCTGCATCCAGTAACTTCATGACTCCTTGAGAAGCCTTATTATACCGATTCTTCTCCTCCAGTATTTATATATATAATATGTAGTACTTATTTTGAGTTGAAGTCCATTTTAATTTTCAAAAATGATCTTTGTACTCACTCTTATACCTAATTTTGTACACACCTATATTTGTGAAGTGTTTTTTTTTGTCTGTGAACCCCGGCTCTCAGACAATATTTTGCACAGACAAAATATTGTTTGTGAACCCGGGTTCACAGACAAAAAAAAACCTCCACAAACATAGTGGGTATAAGGCGGGTATAAAAGTGGGTACATCAAGTATGTTTAATTTTTAAGATGCATCGTTTTTTGTTAATAGAAGCCATATTGAGTCATTTTTTGTGCAAACCCCATATTGAGTCCTTAAAAACACCATATTGATATGAAATTTACTTATTAATTAACTTTTGGATTATTTATTGTCAATGAAGGAGGATGTACGATTCATCAAAATGGCATATGATGGATTTCAGTTGTTTAAACATTGCATTGATTTATTTTGCGACTTCATTCCACTACTGGCGGTGTTTCATGCCGCGGTGTCATCATCACTGTAATTGTTTATGAAAACATCGTGAATCATTCCCATCTAATAAATTCTCCGATAATGAAACCAACCCGCACAATGCATTGCGTGTTAGTTCCAACGATTTTGATCTTCCTCACTGCCGCTGCTTCCGGCATGTATCCAAGGGACAAGCATAGCTCCAAATTAACAACTAGAACCTAGTACATATATATGAATGATATATGGTGTATATCTTACCAACAACACAATCTTAAAACGGTTATTGAAACCAAAAAGATGAAACATCATCATAGATCATTTCGGTGCATTTTATGAAATAATAATTGGGATATAATGGCTTACCCTCTTAGGGTGCATTCACATGTATTTATAATAAATCAACAATAGGGAAATTACAAGGATGTCCAGTATTATACGTTATTACACCCCCTCAATCTGTGCAGGGGAAACAACGTGCAGATTGGTACGTAAAAATTCAAAACGTTGACTAGATAAACTCTTCGTAAAGATGTCGGCCAACTGCAATTGAGTAGGAACATATTTGACCACAAGATCACCATGAGCCACTCGTTCTCGGACAAAATGGTAGTCAATTTTGATATGCTTACTTCGATCATGCTGTATAGGATTGACAGCAAGATAGGAAGCGGAAACATTATCACACCGAAGCTGCACAGGAGCCGAGATAGTAATGCCCATATCCTCTAATAGAGAACGAATGAAAAGAGTGTCCTGGACTGTATAAGCGATGGCACGATACTCGGCCTCTGTAGAGGACTTGGACACCGTAGGCTGTTTCTTGGACCTCCAAGAAATTAAATTACTACCCAAAAAGACGGCATAGCCAGTAGTAGAACGGCTACTATCTGGGCAACCAGCCCAATCCGCATCAGAATAAGCAACTATAAGAGAAATATCAGGATTGGACTGAAGCCACAAACCATGATCAACGGTGCCCTGTAAATATCTGTAAATACGCTTCACAGCCAAAAGGTGAGTAGTACGAGGAGCATGCATAAACTGAGAAACCAAATGCACAGCATAAGTAATGTCAGGTCTAGTCAAAATCAAATACTGTAAAGCACCTACCATACTACGATACTCAGTAGCATCAGTGAGAAGTTCACCGTCTGTCAGAGAGAGAGTGGTACGAGATGGTAAAGGAGTACGAACGGGTTTAACAGTGTGAAGATGGAACCGTCGTAACAAATCAGAAATATATTTTTGCTGAGAAATAAATAAGCCTTGATTTGTACGACGAGTCTGAAGACCGAGAAAGAAATGTATATCGCCCAAGTCTTTCATGGCAAACTGGGTAGATAAGGATGTAATAATGTCACGCACAAAGGATAGAGAAGACCCAGTAATCAAAATATCATCCACATAGAGAAGAATGTAAACTACCTGAGACCCACGACGAAACACAAACATGGAAGAATCAGACTTACTCTGCAAGAAGCCATGCGTGAGAAGAAACCCACTGAATCTGTGAAACCAGGCTCGGGGTGCTTGTTTGAGTCCATACAACGCCTTCTTGAGGCGACAAACATAATTTGGAAAGGAAGGGTGAATAAAACCTGGAGACTGACGCATATAAACTTCCTCGGTAAGATGACCATGGAGAAAGGCATTTTTAACATCAAGTTGACGAATACACCAACCAAGAGAAACAGCAATGGATAAGACAAGACGAACAGTGGTAGGTTTAACAACGGGGCTGAAAGTTTCAGTGAAATCTATACCTGCCTGTTGCTTAAATCCCTGGGCAACTAAACGCGCTTTATGGCGCTCAACTGAACCATCAGAATTATATTTAGTCTTGTAAACCCACTTACAACCAACTACATTTTTAGTGCTGTCATAAGGTACTAAGTCCCAAGTCTTATTAGCTAGTAAAGCATTAAATTCATCAGCCATCGCATCTCGCCAAACAGAAAATTTTTGTGCTTGAGAAAAGCAAGTTGGATCATCCGGGGGTGCAAAAACACTTAAATTAAAAATGGTTTTTGGTTTAAAAATTCCATGCTTAGAGCGGGTCTGCATAGGATGTACATTGACCGCTGGATTCGGGCTTGGTGAGAAAGTAGTGGACGAAGGTGGACTGACCGTCGTGGTGGTCTGAGGACTGCCCGCAGTGGAACAGTCACCGGATGGCTGGGAAGAGGAGGTCGGTGTATGAGGTGGAGTAGTGAAAACTGGTGTGGGAGGTGGAGTCTGGACTAAAGTTATGGGGGACATGGTTGGCTGGTTGTAAGACGCAGGACTAGTAGTGGAAGGAGAAGGAATTGGATGTGTGGTTTCAGGCGTGGTGGAAGGCAGAATACTGTTCACGGGTGCCAAAGGCACCGGTATGGAAGATGGGCGTGGGCTGGGTAGTGACCAGCTAGTCGGGAGGATGAGGTCTGGGGGTGGTTGAGGACGAGGAACAAGGTGAGGATACGGAAAGTTATGTTCATGGAACTGAACATCCCGGCTCACATAGACTCTACCTGTCACCGGATCTAAGCAACGATAGCCCTTATACCCCGGAGCATACCCGATAAATACACAACGAATGGAGCGGGGTGAGAGTTTATTGGAAGACTTGGCAACAAAATTTGGAAAACAAGCACACCCAAAAACACGGAGAAAATTAAAATCAGGAGGTTTATTGAAAATCTTCTCAAAAGGAGTTAAATTTTTCAAAAGTGGAGTAGGAAGACGATTAACAATATAAGTAGCGGTGTAAAGAGCATCTACCCAAAAAGTGGGTGGAAGGGACGAGTCAATTAACATGGTCCTAGTTAATTCAAGTAAATGACGGTGTTTGCGTTCTGCTACACCATTCTGAGCCGGAGTATCAGGACATGACTTTCTAAATAAAATCCCTGTTTTCAGAAAATGATTTTGAAAAATAATATTATCAAACTCACCTCCTCCATCGCTTTGAAAAGATTTAATTTTCGTATTCAAGAGATTTTCAACAAGAGTCTGAAAATTACAAAAATGGTGAAAAACCTCTGATTTACGACGCATAGGATAGATCCACGTATAACGAGAGAAATCATCAATAAAAGAAACATAATATTTAAAACCAAGATTAGATAAAATAGGCGACTGCCAAACATCTGAGTGAATAAGCTCTAGCGGAGCAGTACAAGAATGAATAACATCCTGAAAAGGCAGTCTGTGGGATTTACCCAACTTGCAAGACACACAATCATGAGAAAAATTACTAGAAGCAGAAATAAAATGTTTTTGCCGAAGCGTAGTTAAAACTCTATCACCACAATGCCCCAATCTTTTGTGCCAGGTCGGTCCAGGGAGGATAGTAGTCTGAAGAGCATGAAATGGGTAAAGATGGTCTTTATTGGAAGCCTGAAGAAGATGCACCCCCGTCCGGTTGTCCTTAATAAAAAAAGAATTTTTATTAAAAATCACCGTACAATCATTATCCACACACAATTTATGAATAGATAACAAATTATATTTAAGATGTGGGACATGATAAACGGAGTTTAATGCGAGCGGACGGCCAAATGTATTTAATTTAACATTACCAACATGAGAAATAGGTAACTTCATACCATTAGCAACTTGCACATTATTAGTACCAGTGTAAGGAGATTTACAAGACAAAATACCTTCATGAGGGGTCATGTGAGCACTGGCACCGGAATCAGGATACCACACCGCAGCATTGGTCTCACCCGAGGGAATAGCAGCAAGAGCAGATGTGGACTGACCAGTGAAACGGGAACAATTCAAAGCAGAATGACCTGGCGAGAAACAAATTTGGCAAACAACTGGATGTGGAGGATGAGAAAAAGTATTATCCACAGTCGGAAAACCTGCACCAACACTATGAGTATCGCAAGAATAGAGATGATTAAAGTATGAAGAACCAGACGAGAAATTACTTAAAAATGCACCTGGATTTCCAGAAGGACCCGGTCCATGCGGAGGAGTATACTGGGGCTGACCATATGGCTGCTGGACATGAACAGGAGCATGCACCTGGGGGGGAAAATGTTGCCCGAAGGGAGGCGGATAGTGACCAAATTGATGTTGCTGGAACTGACCGCCATACCCACGACCGCGCCCCCGCTGACCACGACCGCGGCCTCCACGCTGACCGCGATGTCCAGGCTGCCTGCCGCCCTGGCCACGAGCACCCCCTCTGTCCGCAGGGCTACCACGAACAACAAAAGCTTGATGAGTCGGCGGCAGCTCCTGAGAACGCATATAAGCATTCCGCTTTTCTTGGGCCAGCAAAATAGGGCGCAGATTCTCTAAGGTTGCATCTCCAGGAAAATATGAAACCGCCGTAATTAAAGACTCATAGTCGGGACCAAGACCCGAAATAGTATATTCAATCAAATCCTTATTGCTAACCGGAGAATTAATCAAATTTAAATTGTCCGCCATCACCTTAATTTCCAACAGATATTGCTCCATGGTTTGAGTATCTTTCTTTTTGACATGGGAGAGGAGACGTTTGAGCTCCATGGACCGAGCCAAACACGCTGATACAAACCTCGTCCGAAGACATTCCCATACACGGGCAGAAACCTTGAGGTCATGAACCTCCATAAGTATGTCTCGGGACAAAGTGGCAAAGATCCATGAACGAACAGTGTGGTCAATTTTGACCCAATGGTGGTATTCTGGATTGGGAAGGTCTCGGCCAGAATTATCATGAACAAAGGGTGGCGGAGGCAAAACGGACCCATCTAGAATCCCAAAAAGATTATGGGAAACGAGAAAGGATTCGAATTGAGTGCGCCATGGAAGAAAATCTTCAACGGCATTCAAGCGTGTGGTGACAATATTAGTCACATTAGGTGTGGAGAATGCTAACTGGGAAGCCAAAGAAGCCAAGGGAGTAAGAGTATTAGGCGAACCTGACGGCGGATTAATTGGTGGCGGCGGAAGAGAAAAACCCCCTGGTTGACCGAATAAACTGGATGAAGCCGCTGCATGTGATGATGGTGCAGTAGAAAAGGTGGCTGCCGCGGATGTAGTGAACTGCGCTGCCGAATAGGGCGCTGCATATCCGGTAGGGGTAGGGTTCCAACTGAATGGATCCGGCATATTAAATAGACGGTATGATCCCAGCGATGGCGGCATATTAAAGCCTTGCTGCCGAGAGATAGATGAGGACGCTGGGGAAGACGGCAAAGTCGAAGAGGGCAGCACCGGAGATGATGTGGGCGCCATGGTTGACAAGCTTGAAGCCGAGGAGATGGCAGGCGCGCTGGAGACCGCTGCTGCTGCAATTGAAGAAGACGCCATGAGAGAGGCGCAGGGAAGACAACGTGCGGCTAGGTTAACGAGGGAAGTAGGAACAAAACCTAGGCATCTGATACCATATGAAATAATAATTGGGATATAATGGCTTACCCTCTTAGGGTGCATTCACATGTATTTATAATAAATCAACAATAGGGAAATTACAAGGATGTCCAGTATTATACGTTATTACATTTAGAATTTGGAAAAAGTGCATTTCATTTTGTAAACAAGTGCTAAAGTAGAATTTTAGAAATTGTAATATGATAGTGCACCTTATTATAAATTTAAAATGTATTTTTAGTTGACAACAATGCACACTCTCCATTTTCATCTTTATTTTAAAAAAATGTAAAAAAAATGCACAAAATGCATGTGTAAAGTGCAATTTTATGTGATAAAAAATGCATGTTAATGACACAAAAAGACATACATATAAATGTGCAGGTTAATGTAATAAAAAGTGCACGAGATACTAAATGAAAAATGTTAAATGACAATAACCCAATAATAAGTACATATACAAGATGTAGAAATAGTTATTGATGGTCCATATGAATTTAATCAAAGTATATCAATTAAATAAAAGATAACTACAAAAATTATATACATATGAATAGATATTTAATTTGGAAGTGCACAAGTGTATGAGAGTCGTTACTAAATAAACACTTACATAGAAAGTGCATGTTAATGATATACAAAGTGCATATTGATGAGATAAAAAGTGTTATTTAAAAATATGCATGCTAATTTAACCAAAAGTGCATGATATATTATAATGCATTTTTAATGACAAAAACTTACCAGATGCACACATACATGTTACAAGTGCATAAGAATTCAATTAAAGTGTAGTGTACCAATATGTTTCAGGTCAATTAATTAGAGTGCACATTATTCATGTCATGTATACAATCATGAAAAATATTGCTAATTGATTTGAAATGAATTTTACTATAACGACGAAGCATGATTTGTGAGATTTGTGATTAATTCAATACTATAGATATAACTTGAGAAAGAAATATAATATTTCATAAAAATGAGAAGAAAATATTTAAAAAGTAAGAAGTTATGGTGTTCATTGTTTATTACTTACTGGTGATTATTATAAAGTAACACTTGATTCACTTTAATGCTCATACACATTGCATGTATCTTTATATTATATAAAGTAGCAAAGTTGCTACAAGTTTTGGCTCCAATTTTCCCACTCAATGGTCATCAAGCAAAATAGGAAATAATCTTTATATTATATAAAGTAGCAAAGTTGCTACAAGTTTTGGCTCCAATTTTCCCACTCAATGGTCTCAAGCAAAATAGGAAATAATCTCCATCATATCAATGACTCACAAATGTAGTACGAGTAGTTAATAGCGTGCATTAATCTCTTTCCAAAAAATGTGCACTCATGTTTCTACACTCTTTTTGGCAAGTTGTGTGTATATTAGTATATATATACAATATGATTATTAGTTTTGTGAATAATTATATATGGAAATTTTGTCATCAATGGCATGTTATTTACTTATTTGCCCCGTATGTTACTCCATTTAGACACATATATATAAGTAATGAAATAAGTTTATATTAGTATTGGTATACTCCATGCATATAGTATAGTTACGTACTCACGTTAATTATTTATTAGAGAATCAACCTTACGTGGAATAATAATTTTATTAAAGAATAAATATGGATGTTGTTATTTTATTTTGAGGGATCAATATGAAAAATGATAATTTTAGAGCATCTCCAATGCCACAATGTGCACGGTGCACATGTGACATGAGAGATATAGACACAAAATATTGATTTTATGACATTTCTCTCACCTTCTTTCCACGGTCTTATGTGTTTTTGGTAAGTTTTTCTCTGCAATGTCAAGCACAATGTCTACATCTAGACACTGTGCTTGATATTGTGAAGAAAAACTTACCAAAATGATGCAAGATCCTTCAAATAAGGAGAGAGATATTCTATGTATTGTTTTTTAATTGGTTATTTCTCATGCCACGTATACACCGTTAACGTTTTAGCATTGAAGATGCTCTTAGTTCTATCAATGACACAACTAGGACAATAATGATGCATGGTTTCAATGATAAATAAACTATTTTACTATTTAAGTCAATATACATAGTATATAAGAAGTATAATTTCAGTAGTTAAGGAATCAGTCTTAAGTGTATCTATTTATTTATTTTCTTGATATAGGAGTAATCTTTATATAACTAAAAGTCTAGAAAGAGACAAAGTGACTACAAGTTTGAGTCCATTTTTCCGGCTTGAAGTATTGTAAAATAATACTCCGTGTCACCGTGTGTAGTACTACGTATAAGGTTAGATCTCAAATTTAGTAAGGAATTTTCTCTGTAACAATACTATTTTGTAATACTAATAATAATTCAAATTCGGTAACAAAAATTTCCTTTATTTTTTCTCTTTGTATTCATATTAGTATACCAATTTTATGAAATGCAATCGTAATTAATGCTGAAAATAGTAATAATAATAATAATATATGATACGAAGTATTACGTAATACTAATAATAACATAAAGAAATAGGAATACGGAGTAACATGTAAGAGGAAAATATCACACATGCAAGCACCCAATGTTGTATTTGTAGAATTAGGATGTTTTCTTTTCAATTGACAATTGTTTTCAGTCTCATACCAGATCAGACCAGATCAGATTTAAACAGATTAGATCGGACTAGACGTAAACAAACCAGATCAGATTTACTTGGACAATTATAAAAAATATTTTACATGAATAAGCCAAAAGGATAAAATAATATCACTTTTATCAATTTTAAAATTTGATTTCAAAAATAGACTCACAAGTCACAACTCGTTTCTTTTCAAGAATAGGCTATGTTTGGCCCGAGAAGCTGAAAAGATCTTTTTTAGACTTTTTAGTAACTGTTAGCTTTTTTGAGCTGAAAAGCTTGCAGACGGAAAAGACCGTAACTGTTTCATAAAAACTGACTGTTTTAAATAGGCGTGTTTGGCAAAACTATCTGTTGTAAGTAGCTGAAATTACAAATTTACAATTAAGGGCATGAACTAATATTTTTAATTAACGGAAAATATAAAACATGCATGCACATGCTAACACGAAATACGAAAGAGTATTTTTCATTCTCAATTGAAACATCCTGATTTTTAGGTTCCTCATAGCTTATGATTTTAACATTAATAAAAATATAACAAAATTCAATTTGAATATGACAAAGTAAATTGCAAGACATACAAGTGTCATTCTCTTATACTAGTGACTACCATTCCAAATTAAATTGGCAATATTATTGCGGACTTCCTTCATCTCACTTGATGTGTTAGTATATGTAGCATCACTTGAATTTATGCCTTGTGCATCCGCTAGGTCTTCATTTAGGTCGTAGTCCGGGTTATTTTCAATGAAATTGAAAAGTAAGTCTTCACCGGAGTTCTTCCGAATATAATTATGCAATGCAAAGGTTGCCACTATCACATCAATTTGTGTGTTGATGCTAAATTTTGGCATTCTTTTCAATATCCTCCATCTCTTCTTAAGTACTCCAAATGATCTTTCAATGCAACTCCGGAGTGATGAGTGTGCACGATTAAAAGCTTCCTCAGCATTAGTGGGCAACTCATTCTCAAACTGGGACTGATGGTATCTGATCTTTGGATATGGTACGAGATACCCTTTCCGATCAGGGTAGCCTTTATCTACCAAGTAATATCGACCTACAAAGAACGAGTTTAGTGTATTACACAAAATAAATTTATATAAATCAAACAGTCACATACCTTGAGGCGGATGTGGAAAGTTCATAGAGCTTGTCTCAATTGCGTGTAGAAAAACACGTGTATCATGAGCAGATCCCTCCCACCCAACAGATATAAATGTGAAGCACATATCGAAATCACATGCTGCCATGACATTCAATGTCGGAATGCCTTTTCTACCTATATATGGAAGTTGTTCTTGTACTGGGATACATGCTTCAATATGTGTGCCATCAATACAACCAATGCAGTTCTACATAAATAATTTACTGCATGTCAAAAGAAATTGAACTACAAAATCAAAATGAAACATTAGGAGATGGATTACCTTAAAGTATGGCATGTAACGTTCATCATTAAATATATATCTTGGTATCAACTTGAATGTAGAATCATTTGGCTTAACATAATCTCGTGCAAGACCCCTAAAACCATTTGTCCGTCCAGTAATTGCTTGTAGAACATCGTGAAATGCTCTACTAATAGTTTCACCCGAACGTTGAAACCTCTCACTTACATCCCTATTACCCACCTATTAGTTTCCCCCATTTTCACCATCTTCACAAGTATTTTCAATGTTCTGTTGCTCTTCAACATCTTGTGATGGTGCTACTGTCCTCACACCTGTTGCTACTTTACCGCCAAAAATTTCTTCCCATTTTTCAAAAATCGCAGGTGGCACTCCTTTATGGCGAAACTTCTTAGCATCGGGTTTCTCCTATACGGAAAATGTAAATTAATTATATGCTTTGAGTTGTTAACTATCATACGAATGAATAATTTTTTTACCTTGATTTTCCTATTCCACCACTCTGGAGTACAGTCTAGTCTATTATGGACAGGATCCCATCCTAATCCGGTGTCTTCTTGCTTCAACCAAATCCAAAGCCTCCAATCACGCTTCATCGAATCAAATTTGTTCTTGAAACTCTTGGTGTTGCAAATCATTTTAGTATGTTCTTCAAATTGGCTTTGAATTAGCCGCCACTTGAAAGGAGTAGTTCGGCCGTTCTTCCTTATCCACTCAATACATTTTTCACAAAAAATGATAACGAGATCATCCGTCCACACAAAATTTCGACCCTCTTGATTATCATTTTTGGAGGCCATCTATTTGAGTGTGTATAACAACGATTAAAATGAGTCTTACATGATTATAACAACAAAAGTTGAAACTAACATCATAGAAAAGTATTAAAAAACTACAAAAAAGCTTCAATACCAACTGATAAACAAGAAAAAAGCAATAAAGCATTACACAATAAAAAAAATTATTAGTAACAAATGAAAAAGGAAACACAGAAAATAGTTACTAAAACACAAACTATATAAAAGCAGCAACCTATAAAAACAACTAAAGCAATAACATAGTAACAACTAAATACTCCGTAGCAGATAAAACACAATAAAAGAAAAGGTAAAATAATACTAGCAAAAAAATATGTTTTAAATTGTAAAGATAACCCACTGAAAACATGGGAACTAAACCAGTAAACTAGCAATCAATATCTCATGTGTGCGGTAATGTCTATAAATACTTTTTCTTGAGACCTTTGTAATGACAGACATGTTTATAATCCAATTCTTACAACCAAGCTCTTTAACACATTCAACAACAACAAAAAAAACAGGAAAGCTCCATTAATACTTGTATTCAACATCAAATAAAGCAAAGTAAAAACACAATCAACATCAAAATGATTTCACAAACTGCCATGGCAATGAAAAACAGGAAGAAATCTAAAAAAAGAAAACTTTGGATACACACTCAACTACTCAAGAAGAAACTTAAGTTCTTCCTTTGTTTGCCGTTGATGGAATTATAAACACTCAAGTATTATACAGAGTATCCTACGATCAAGTATTGAAAGTTAGTTGTTGTTGTTTGTTCATAATCTTGGTATTATATTGATTTCACATGCTGGCTGCCATGGCAATGAAAAACACGGAGAGATTTAAAAAAAAAATCAGTAACAGCAGATTTGAAAAACACAATCGCAGATTCCTGCAGATTCCTAACCGCAGAAAAATCATTTTGAATTTAAAAGAATGGAGGAAAAGAGGAGAAGAATACCTGCAGAACGGTGAAAAATGCTTTGAAGAAGAAGAGAGATGGGGCGCTGCGGAACTGTTATGGGCATGGACGGCAGGGTTATGCGGAGGAATTCAAAAAAATCGAAAAGGTCTTTTCTATCTAACGCTACCTTAGGTAGCATCTCATAAAAGACCTAGACTTCTCAAAAAAGTTATTGGGCCAAACACAAAACTGGTGTCTTTTAAGATCTTTTTTAAAAATAGAGAAGCTAGAAGCTATCACCTTTTTTGTGCCAAACATGCTCATAGTCTAAATGCGTAAAACTTGCTCCAGTCCTCCTAAAAACCGTAACCGTACGTCCGTACACCTTTAACAAATCATGTCCACGCATCTCAAAGCAAATGAACAGTAAGAGGATAATTAATTGGGAAAAACTTTTTAAAAAGTAACCAAAGTATTATAAAAGGAATCCAAGAATCGTAGAGTTGGGAATCTTTCACAAGTGAACCAAAACGTGAAAATATATCACTTTTTTTCACTTTTCAAAGGTTTTTCAAAAATAGACTAAAGAAGGTTTACTTTTCAAAAAAAGACCACGATCACTATGGGTCTGCTTGTTACGTAGTATTTGTGCACGGTTTTTTTTTTTACGAAATTGCATACCGAAGATTCAAATTCCGTTCATGCGCCAAACTACCAACTTCTACTCCATAATTACACTTACAAATTTTATAATTTTTGAAAACTAAGCAAATAAAAATGGAAAAATGATATAAAAATTCAAACAAAGAAACTGAAACAAATTTATACATTTCCGAGATCTTTTAAAACATTAAAAAGGTAAAAAGGTAATCAAAATACAATAAATGTATAGAATTATAAAATTCGAAACTAATAAATAGGTTAATCAAATTTTAAAATACGTAAAGCAATAGAAAAACAACAAAAACTAAAAACTTATAAATTAAAAAAATTAAAAATATGTAAATTAAAATAAAAATGTTTTGAATCTATTAAAAAATATGTAAAACATGCTACAAAATATTGAAATATAAAAAAAGTATTAATATTTAAATATGCAAAAAATGACACTAAATTTTGTATAAGAAAAATAAAAATAGAAATTATTAAAAATTTAAATAAAAAAATTATGTTTAACTTAAAATCTAGTAAAATGAAAAATGAAAAAAAATATTTTAAAAATGAAAATATAAAAAAAATGGGAAAAAATGAAAAATATACTATCGTTTGAATTTGTAATTTGAAATTCTAAAAGTAGTTACACAATTATAATTATTATTTGTTGAATATCATTTTGTGTTTCTTTTTGTTGATAACTTTAATTTTTTTGTTTTTTATTGTTTCTTCATGTTTTTGTTATTGTTGTTGATATTCAAAAATTTAAACTTATAATTTTACATATTTGTGTATGTATGTATGTATATGTATATATATATATATATATATATATATATATATATATATATATATATATATATATGCAGTTTCCCCCAATAAAGCTGCTAAGATAAATATAAACCTAAATAAATTAATTAATTAATAACAAAGAAATTAAGTAACATGATGCAACAAAAAACAACAAGATGCAACAAAGAGGAAACAAGATGCAACAAATAGCAACAAGATGCAACATGTGTATAATAACAAAGATCAACAAAAAGAAACATGTGCATAATAACAAAAAGCAACAAGATGCAACGCATAAAGTAACATGTCCACAATAACAAAAAACAACAGAATAACAGGATATAAAAGTAGTACAACAAATATGTAGTTCAATATAATTAATCTACTACAACTATTTATTATATCATTTGACTTGATTCTTCTACTTCCAGTCATGCTGCATCTTTGCACACAATTCATGAGGTTTGCTTCTCTTTACTTCATTTCCTTATCTATCTTCCCATGTTCGTGATCTTCATATACATATTTTCATCTATCATGCGCCTGTAAAGATAATGTGATCATTATGACATAAATTCATAATCACTTATTACTATAAACTAATACACATATACACCAATTTTTTAAACGAAGCATTATTTTAACATGCAACAAACAATCACTACAAAACACAGTTGTGAAGCCTAAAGTTTCTACTGATGGTAGGGATCTGATAGTAATGCGGGTACGGCAGGTAAAGGATACCACTACTTTCATTTGTTGACATAAAAACACAAATTAATGGAAATTAAAGTTCAGTAGTCATTGCACGTTGTGACAACTTGATGGCCAAAGATGTCATACAGTTGCACTACAAGTTGATGACCAACAGAAGAAAGGAAGAAGAAGAAAGCTTTCATCCTAGTCAACAGAAAATATTTGGAAATTACGGCAACAATACCAGCGATTTGGTTCGTAGAATACTCTATCTACACATAAGCCAATGAAGATGTCATATTACTCATACTTGTGACTAATATTGATGACAAACATGGTCACTTACCGACATCAAATAATAGTGTACATCAGAGTCCTTGGTTAGGACTACCTTAGTATTAGTACCTAGGACTTTCTTGTCAACCTTGTCCAATCCTAGGCCAATCTCACCCTTAATCACAGTTCCTCCAAGGCAACAAGCTTTAATGCACCCCTAACTCCCTAAGCTTATTTACCACCAAAGTTGCTAGAGCCTCTTCCTCAATATCTTCAACAAGTATCAAAATTAGATAACTATTTCTGAGTTTTGAAAATGTCTTCAACTAATCTAATTAAAATTTGCTAAAATCACACACAAAATCCACATTGACACTAATGTATAGGCAGATTGACTAAAGCAAGAAAGACAGTGCACCAAGCCAGCAAAAAAAAGAGTGAAAAAAATAAAATACCAGACAATCAGCTAGGAATTTAGAATACACTCAAAGGTTCAATTAAAGCTGAAATTTGCTAAGTAACTAGTAACCTCACCATGACCGCCATCCGTTAAACTGATATGCATCGTCATTTGCAATAATATTCTCATTGTTGCATTACTCTCGATTCTCTTTAAAATAACAACTCTCACATCACATGGTGTATGCATCACAACAAGCCTTTTTCCAAGCGATGAGCCCCCTTCGCAAACGTAGAGAAGAAAAATCCATCAAGAACAAAGGGGCTTACACAAACCCTATTGGTTTCTATCTCTAAATTCTCGTTAATCGAAAACCAGAAATTAATCTTAACTATATTAATTACAACAAAAATTAAATTGAAACTAAAATGTTGAAAATTCTCAAACACGTACCTGCGAATCAAAAACCAGCAGGTAGTCAGGCTGCGATTCAGCGATCAACAGACTAGCCGAGCAAGCAGAGGCAAGGGCAGAGCGTGGAGTCGCAGAGGGCGGAGCGTGGAGTCGTAGGGAGAGGAGCGCGGAGTGGCAAAAGGCGGAGAGTGGAGTCACAGAGGGCGGATGCGCAACCGACGGTGGGCGGGATCGGAGGTGAACAACCACGCATATCTCAATGCTTAGGTGACGATGGACGAACAAGGAAAGGGGTGCTGGAAATTGACGAACTCTGGATTTGGTTTTGATTTAAGATTTAGGCTATTTTTGAAATACAAAATCAAAAGTGAAAAAGTGAAAGTTAAAAATGAAAAATAATTTACAGGGAGACATAAATGAAATGTAATTAGAAAAGATAGATCTCACGGGAAATTTCCACAAATACACAAGATCAAACATTTATCAGACCAGTTCAGGCCAGACCAGATTAGACTTAAACAGACCAGACCAGATCAAATCGAACCAGACCTGACCAAACTAGCTGATTTTTTGTCCAAAAGAAAACATCCTTGGATATACAGAGTATTTGCTAATCTGGAAGATATTGCATAAGTAATGTTCCTTTTGTCCTTTAAAACTTTGTCAACTTTCCTTTTTAGTTATCTCATAAATTCTTCCACTTTCTTTTTTGAGTAGAGAATTTGTACTTCCAGTTAATTCTCTTTTCTTTGCACAAACATCAATCACATAATTTTTACTTTGGAAATAAATTAACACCAAAGGTAATACACCATATACATAACTTAAATGACTATATTGGAGTAAGTTTACATGGCCGAGAAAATGAGCTGCACAAGTTAGCTATTTCGTACTCCGTATGTTTTTTATTTATCTCTTTAATTTTCTATTTCTTTTTTTTAACACTCAAATATGACCTTATTATAATAATTATAAATGATTACATATATATATGATTAAAATAAAAGTTGTTTACAAAAAATATGACAATGTATTATATGTAGTAGTAATTATATTTTGAGTAGAAACTTAATCATAGTAATTTATTTTCAAGATTTACACTTAAATGGCCATGAAAATGTATTATGCGTAGTAGTAATTCTTAGTCATTTTTTTGGGAAATAAGTTTTATTTCAGTATAGTTTTTAAAAAACCCTCAACAATAAATTGTTATATTTTTGTGTATAAATTGTGGCCAATTTCTTCCTCGAGCAAGTCAAGAAATGAATGTCAGTTAAAATCTTGATGGACAAGTCAAGGAATGAAGTTGTGAATTGAAGTCAATCTATAATTTCATCTTTAATATAATTATTTATTTTAATATACGTGAACCCTTTTTATGTTAAATTGTTGACTAAATACAAATAAAATATGTCTTTATTTACGTTAATTTAACGTTATTATTACAACATACATAATACAAAGAAAATTGTTGAGAATAAAAAGTAGTCTTCCCATGAAAAGTGAGAATAAATCTTGGCCTTTGGTCACTTGAAAATGGATGGATTAGATGAAATTTAAACATAAGAGACGGTTTCAAAAAATGTGCAAATGTTTATACTATAAAGTGGATAGCTACTAACTAAAAGTGCACTCACGCGTGTCAAAAAAGATTGTCAAAATTTTCAAACTTGTACACTTTTTATTTGATATCATATTGCACTTTTGTGTTCTACGTGTGCACTTTTTGACTATTCTGATACACATTTGTCACAATATTTTCAAAAAAAATTCTCCATAATTACACAAATGTCACCGCATTTCCCACTTAAAAATTGATCTCTTCCATCCATTTTTTCACATCAACGGCCAATATTAGTTCTTATTTTTCACCTATGAAGTACTTTTTATTTGAACCAAACTCTCTCTCTATTTGAACAATAATATCCTTAATGACACTTTATTTTTTAAGGGAAAATTTAAATTAATAAAGTCTAAAAATGTCTTAATATGTCTTATGTCCAAAGCCACACAAATCTAGACAAATTTATGAATGTCTCTTCAAATCCCATAGTCTTGCAAGTCTTAAAATGCCTATAAAAGTCTCAATTGAATACACCCCCTAAGATGATTCGTTCGGTGGTGAAAGCGCATGTATGCGTAAAAGACATCCCTGTTTCATTTTTCTTGTTAATAACTTTATAAAAATCAAGGGACGTCCCAAATAATTACATCAATAACCACACATTCAAAAATGCCTTGCAGGCTTGTATTAATAATAAACTTGTATCCCGCATTCCTGCGCAGGGACATATACACTTGACACTTCCACAGTTCCACTTATGGATTGAACACACACAAGCATGCACCAATCACAAGGAAAATACAACTTGCACTTGGCAAACCCACATATACACCTAGGGGCAGGAAGATGAATAAACTTGGGAATTATCTATACAGCTATATGAAGTTGTGCACATTAATGAACGCAATCTGACAGAACTTTCCTTTGATGAATCATGCAACAACTGCATTGCGCTTTTAATAGTTAATAATTCATTGTATCTTTTTTATCTTCTTTGAAACGTCTATTATGGGTTGAGCAAAGTTGGATTCTTCCATCCTTAGCAATGTGAGAAGTTGTTCATCACAAGCTCCAGGAAGGCAATCCTCAGAAATACAATTTTCTGTTTTGAGAGCAAAGACAACTTCGTTGACATCTTCTTCCAGCTCAAGGTGGAAAATGTGATTAAATATCTGGAAACAACACAAATACATGGTTGATATTGCATATTATCCCACAAGTCCACAACCTATAACCTTTTTAACCAGAAAGTATCTTTAAATTCAGGCAAGACCGGAATAATTAGTTAGGCGGTATATCTTCCCAACAGGGCAAGGAAAAACTGGTTGTGATGGGACTAGAATACCCTCATAAAATATGCTTAATTATTCAACACGAATGAAGATGGGGACATTTTGGTATTTGTTTTATATTCCTTTGTCATCTGCATGCTACTAAACAGCATTTACATTTACCTAGCATTTACATATATCCCTTACCCAGTTCCCAATGGCTTATTGCTGGTTATATATTACACTTTCATATCAACATAATCTACTTTCAAGTTTAGTAGCCCCAATACATACCCAGAACACTAATAAATAAATCTCACCGATTTCATTCTTGAAAAGACCAAATCTTTTATGGCAGGAGACCTAGAAACCAAGTTGATTATGAAGAGGCCTTGCTCAGAGAGAGAATCTTTTACGGCTGTAAGAAATGACTCTTCAATAAAATCTGCAGCAGGGCATCTCAAACCAGAACTGCATAATCCGATGTTATAAGATTTATAGTGAGTTAGAATATTCAGAAGCCCATACCAAGGGAGTCAAAACTAGTAATATTAGGGATCATTTACCTAGAATCTGAAGAGTCCACATCGACAATAAGAATGTCAATGTGCGGAGTGTTATTGGACACTGGATAGGACACAGAAGACCCATTTGACGAAGGGCACTTGAACTCGGGCAGATTATCTATAGTAGACTTGACTGAGTGAGCTGCCTCTCTAACAAACTTTAACCCATCAGTAATATGTACCTGCAATCTCATGCAAGATATCAGAAAAAAGTTTCATGTCTCCAAACAATATTTGTCACTCCAAGATTAGAATAATGTATTCTACCAAATTATTGTGTGAATAAATCTTTCCCGGCTCCATTTTCTACATTAATCAAATTTTGCGTTGTTTCCCACCTTGTGTATGTAAATTATAATCAGTTTTTCATAGTTGGAAAAAAATATGTTGTTGGTTTCATAGTTTTAGTAAATATTTCTGTTTCTCCCTACTTTTTATTTTAGGGAAATGGATCAAGTAAAATTACCTTTAGGTTTACTTCCTCTCTAAAGTCAAAGTGGTCTCTAGCAAGATCTAGAACCACAGGATCTAACTCCACAACCTGCATTTTGTAATTAGTTTTTAATTTTTTACCCTTTAAAACAAATATACAACGGCACACTATAGCAGCATCAACTTACCTCAATCTCAAGGGAAGAAATGTGCCTGTGCAGAAACATCGGAAGCAATCCTGCTCCAAGACCAATTACAACTGTTTTTGCCTGGAAAATCGAAAATAATCAGATTCAAGTCTGAGTTTGAACAAACCTGCATTTAAAGGCAATATTTTTCTCTATGATAAAACATTTGCCAAAATCCCACAAAAAAACTCCCAATATTATACCCTTAATGAGTAATGCAGGAAAAAATTATACTGATGAAAGAACAAACAATGAAATAGGACAGAGGCACATGTTGATCCCCTAAACTCACTTGAGTAGTACGGCTTTTTAATTATTTAAAATAAAGCATTGATTTCTCTTCAGATGTATCACCTGCAAGTAACTTACATCTAATACTTTCAACAGCTGAAGAGCTGAAAAGGCAAAAGTACAAAAATACATGTTGATCTCCCAAGCTCACTTGAGCAGTATGGCTTTTTAATTATTTAAAATAAAGCATTGATTACTCTTCAGATGTATTACCTGCAAGTAACTTACATCTAACACTTTTGATAGCTGAAGAGCTGAAAAAAAGACAAGTACAAAAATGCAACATGCTACCAGCACTAGGGGACCAGTACTGCCTGGATAGACTGGAACTGAAAATAGAGATTTAGGAACGTCACAGTGACACATCATTGTAGTTAATATATATAGCTCTGGGTTATCTACTCGGTGAGTACTCGGCGAGTACTCGCAACTTGGGTACTGGCCTTGCTGAGTAGCTACCTGACTTGGTCCGTGTTTTATTTCCGAGTTACTCGCCGAGTACTCGCGACTTTCTCAACTCGGTGAAGTTTTCAACTCGGCGAGTTACTCTGTTCCTTAACAAAATGAAAATCTACGTTACAAAAACTAGGTTAAACGGAGTTCAAGACATCGGCTATCCTCCTAGAGCTGCGACTACGATCTCTCAATAAGTTCACATCTTCTTTCTCGTATAGTCCCCTCTCCCGTCCTTCACCGGTTGTTCTTTCTGCGTTCTTAATATATCACCATCTTGATTGTTTAATATTGATATGCACATATATGTTGATATAAACAAATTCTTTTTGCCAGTATGACTATATATATTATACTATGTCACTTTTAATTAATATCATGTATTAATTGTTTACTATGGCACATCATTGGTCGATACATGCTGACACACATCATCTAATTGGCAGTCATGAACTCTGCTCAGTCTACTGAGGCTTCTAATGGTGCTGAATACGCTAGTACTACAATTGAGAGAAAATCAGATACTATAGGATGAACATGGGGGAGAGAACAGAGATCCTACCAAATTATTAGATGTTGATTTTCTTGAAAACTTACAATGTTTATGATTTTTGCAAGGCCGAGTAATCACCGAGTAATCGGTCCTATTCGCTACTCGGCCCTTGACCGAGATACTACAGAGTAGTGAGTTAACTACCTGGATATGGCTTGCAACTAGGCACAAAGGGGAGCTTTTAAAAAGGCCCTAAGTGAAAAATTCTCTTACCATGCCTCCTTTAGATGAAATACTGCTCAGGTATGAAGAAACTAATGTAAGCCCAGAAATGATTCCAGTATGATACTGACTAGCCAAGTATCTATGGTCAACCTTCAATCCTGAAGCAAGGTGACAGAGCTGCAAATAATTAGAAAGAGGGGGAGAGATCTGAAAAAATGGGATAGAAATAGGGGGTGTAAAAATAGAAACAGGGGACTTATGGAAAACTTGTAATCCAGATTGAAGCACAATGAACAAAAATAAATAATGGTGTGATTAAGAGAAGCTAAAATATGAAAGGCAAGGTAGTACTACCCTCAGAATTTGTCTGACTTCCCTTCTTTCGGGATTTAGAAGTTAGGCTTTTCTTCTTATTCTTTTCAACTTTATAATTCTGGGAAACTTCACATGTTAGCACAGCCTCAGATTGCACCAAACTCTCAGTTCGTTGGAAAGTAAGGCGGCGGAATATGACATTAGCTGATGAGAAGAGATGGCTGATGTTCTCGTCAGTGTGTTCATACATAACATCATCTACAGTCATTGCACCAGTCAAAGAAGATGTGATCTACAAATGAAAATAAGCAGGAAGCAAGTCGTGAAGCTTGAGTGAAACCACCAGTCTCTATCCTAAACTTAGCATCCCACTTTATCTCAATGTTTATAGAAAGAATAAGATTAAAATGTACAAAAAGAAATTCCATTACTTTTAGTCTCATGATTATTTGGTCATGATATTTTGCCCCATTGTTTTTCTGAATGCTTATCTAGCCAACTTCTGTCCCAGATGATCATTGACAGATGAGTGACAAAAAAAGACCAACAATGGAAAGAAATGTGTCGTCGTGCACCAAAAGAAAAAAAAAACATGGACCAAAAGCGGATAACATAATGGTCGTGGGATCAAAAGTGAAAGTTTTCCAATAAAAATGTAACATAGTAGTTCAAGTACATAGATGAGATTACACATAAGTATCCCTTAAAAATGCTTACAAATTGGCTTTTCAAGTGTACAAGATTGTTTTTTTAAGGTGTACCAAAATGTAAGCATTGATTATATGGTAATTGAGATATTTGTAAAAAGCCCACTTAGGAAACTTGAACATCGAATTTGAGAGTGAAGGTATATACACCTGGCAGAAAAAATATTTTACAGGGTCAAATAAAAATAAAATATTGTAGCCAAGATAAAGGGTTTCCTGAACCTCATGGACAATATTCCTCTGCTTGATCCCATCACTTGCAGCCATAAACCTGTCAAAAACAAACAAAAAAGGAAAAAAAAAAGTGAAAAAGTGGATGGATGGATGGATGGATGGATGGACGGACAAAAATATAAATAAATAGATAAACAAGCAAGGTAAATAAATGAATAAACATTAGCAAGTCATCTGTCAGACCATGTCTCCAACAATTCATTGTAAGCCTAATGCATGTAATAGTGAACTTGTTGAACTCCATTTGTTACAATATGCAGTCAGAGATCAAGAGATGGGGCTTATAAAACTGCAATGAATGAAGATCCTTTATAGGTTTATCACTAGATGATAAACTAATTAGATAACTTAAGAGAAGAAAAGGAAAAGTATGGGTCAATTCGGTAGATGCTGATGATAAAGTTTACAAAAGGAGAAAAACATACGGAATTTGGGAAACATCAACACACTCTATTGGTGCCAATTGCTTCACCAGAGGAGACAGGTCACTCTGAAAAGCAAGATGATATATATGTTCAGTGTATGCATCTAGAGCACTATGTACCTATAAAATCCAGCACAACAAATCTAAGCATTACCTGGATATCACCCATACTGGCAGAGGTAAGGCTAAAATCTAACAAAATCTAAAGAAGCAAAGTTTAGTGTTAGAGATGTGACTCAAATAAAATATATGGACATAAATGTGATTAAAGTTACTATGTGCATAACTTCATGTCACTACGATGTAAAATTAAACATAATTAGAGTCACTAACAGTTATTAGCATAGTCACTTTGTACAAGATGACACATTTGTGTCATTCATCTTTATTTTAGTGATGTAATACTTCCGTTTCTTTTAGTTGCGACATGTTGAATTATACACTATTCACATGCTCTAGTAGCTCTACTTTGACTACATTTTAATCATTAATGTACGAAAAAGAATTTGAAAAATATTGACGAATTCATTTCATTACAAAATTTTAAAATCTGATTTTAATTTTTTTTTACTAATAGAGAATTAAATATATTGACGGTCAAAGTTGTGTGTTGGCATTTGGCAAACGTGAAAATGGGAGTGTTGCAACTACAAAACGGAGGAAGTGTATGTCATTATTTCTAAAACAAAACGGAGTGTTGCAAATAGCAAATGAATGCAATAATAATTTTTCAACAATAAATCATTAAATTACAGAAACATTACCACAATAAGACGTGCAGCCTTTGAATTTTCTACAAGAACCCATTGACCTTCTGCGGTCGAGAACAGCCACTCATGAGCTCGATCCTGAAAACTGAAAATTATTTAGAATGCTTTCCATGAAGATAAGCAATTGAAATCAGTCAAACCACATAACAAAAGAGTTCCTAGTTCAACCAGAGTATAAGAGGATGCCCAACTCGTCAACCTTTAAATGATATATTTACTTGATCTCTAATAAAAATAGTCTAAAAGCCTGCTAGGCAGCTCTTGTGCTAATGCGAGACTTTTTGCAATACTTCATTTAAATTTAATTATCACTCCACAAGATAAATATGGTAGTGAATTACTTAGGCTCAAAAACTACATGTTCCAGATTAAATAAACTATTTCCTGCAGATTTCCTAGACTCCTAGTTTTAATAATTCAGCAGAAGTGAACTCTTTCCATGAAACGCGAGAACTGCAGTTAGAATGCAGCATCTCACCCATTGAACAGTTGAATAGGATGAATCGAGATTTAGACAAAAGATATACAATGGAATAGACAAAAGGAGCTGTAGACAAGTTTTAATTCATTCTATCTTTACTCTTCTCATGTATTTGAAGTACTCTCCCTCCATCACTAAACAATGTTACTACTTTCATATTCCATCAGCCTAAAAAAAGACAGTGTTCCTTATTCGGGAAAAAAATAATGTAAATTTACTTTTACTCATGTGCTATCCTCATTTACCACTGTTTTTACTCCAACCAACATTATCAAGAGAAATTTGAAATTCTAATAATGATAAAAACTTGTGAAGTAAACAGAGGAGCTTCATTAAATGACAAAAGGAGTAGTAAATTTCAGCCCACCAAGGAGAAGCTTATTGAAATCTTATTGCTTAGTGTTTCTATATGAGTAAATAGTAATGACTATAAGGAGTAGGGTATTAGTATTATGACAAACCTTTGGAACAAGAAATACCCCACAGTGATACGAGAATGGGCCCAAGTCTTCCCGTGCATCAAGAAGAGCACCTTTGTATGCGAAGCTGGAACCCCCAGGCTCTCCTAAGGTTAGCTGAAGTCGTCTACCTGGACAGCGCTCTGTCAAGTCCCCTTGAGCTCCTAACTTCAACTCTTCAAGTGAGTGGATTATGTCAGTGCAATTCAGATATTCCTCCCGAATTCTATTTTCAATTTTGAGTGCCTTATGGAGCCCATCAGCCTGTAGTGCAAAAAAAAATTCAGATCAAGCTCGACTATGACAATATATGTATTCACAACAAGTTGGCCGGGAAAGAAATAAAAAGGGGGGAAATAGGCAGTGGTATCAGCGCTATAGCAGCGTCGCAATCTAGTGGAGCAGAGGATAGGCGCTATCAGATTGATTAAAGCTGAGTGGTTGGTTATAGCACTAGTAGTGAGCGTGATAGTGGGAAGAAACAGCATCAGTGAGCGCAAGAGCGGGAAGAACAACAGCATTAGTGTAGCGCCTAGCGGTAAGAATATCAGCATCAGAAAGCGCTATAGCGGGAAGAAAAACAACAGTAGCGGGCGCTATAGCATCACTATAAGGGGGGCTTGGGGATGATATTGGCTTTTAGATGTTTTTGGGTAAATCCATAAATTAGGTTTATAGAGTAGGGAATAATACTACAAAAAAAAGAGTAGGGAATAACACTACAAAAAAAAAGTAGGGAATAACACTACTAAACCATCCAAAATACTTATAAAGTAACTCCGCAAAAAATAACTTAAAAGAAAAAACCAAGACCAAGCATAACATACACCGTAATGGTCAGGGCATTGACCCCAGTCCCCGACAGGGGGCTGCTGCACAGGAAAAAAAACTATACAGCTCCACGTTAGGGGAGTTCAAGGCATCCCAACAAACTTGATTTAGAATAACAAGATATTGATGACTGCTAATTTATCATGAATTACATAGGGGCTTAAAGTTTAAATTAATGTCTAGGGGCAAGTAACTTTAATTATTCACTTGTTTTATGCAAGACATCAATGGCTTTTTATTGGTAACTTAGTAATTATGCATGCCGTGATGATTGACACTGAATAATATATGTCATGGCATGCACTTATGTGTACATACATAAATTATGCATTCTGCATATATATATATATATATACACACACACACACACACTAATATACTCCCTCCATCCCATTGGACTTTGACAATTTTCCCTTTTTGGTTGTCCCAAAAAACTTTGCCACTTTCCTATTAAAGCAACTAAGTTGTGGTTCTGCAATTTTCTCTCTCTTCTGCACAAATCTCAACCACACAGTTTTTACTATTCTTATTTCTCACCTACTTTGCACTTGGCAAAGTCTACCGGGACGGAGGTAGTATATAGTTTGAATAATGGCTATCCCATTATCCACTTGTTGTAGCATTTTGATTGTTGGCCGCTGAGCTCGTTGTTTCAGGATTGACAACACTGGGAAAGGGGGGGATTTTGATTTTTAGAGCCGTGTCAAAAAAATGTGATTGAATTAAGCAATCATGGATTTAAGCAATGTGTGGATTTGTCTGGCACCAATTGTGTATAGTAAAATACTTAAACTGTGAGACAATGTCAGAGAGAAGTAGTTTTACCTGCTCTCCAAGTGAACATACGGATGAATGATCAAATGGGGATAATATCTGTGACAACACACAAGAATTGTCTTTTTTAGCCATGACCATATAGGTCTGCAGGCTGAACTCTTTGGATGGTGTTAGAGGAATAGCATGAACACTCATCTTCCACCCATGGCGAAACTTGTGAAAAAGCACATCTACCAAAATATAATTGGAAAAGATAAAATTACACCACAATTATGCTACAGCACAAGTAAATGAGAGGAAAAGGAAGACATTGCATTCTGTGTAAGTACCTAATACATGAACTTCCGCCAAAGTGAGACAAAAAAACTTCCCTCCAGTTTTTAGCACTCTCTTCACCTTTTGAATCCCGGTATACAAATGATAGATTTGTAAATTATCAGATAAACTTTACCCATGGGTATCCATAATCACAAACCATCTAAAGTTCTGAGTCCATAATACTAGAAGTCTAGAATACCTCAGATATATACTGATTTCCAAACTTAGGACCAAGCTTTGGCTCCATTAAAGCATCCAAGCCTCCCTTATCCACGATAACATCAAAGCTCTCGTTCTCTAACTGAGAAGTAACAACAGTTAGAGCAGAGGAGCACTTAGACCTATAACGAATGTCGAATGAAACTTTGACCGATATTACCTGCATAGCAGTCATATCCATCACACGCCACTTCATTTCTGGTCGTGCTCGGACATTTCTCCTCAACATATCAGATATAACGACCTTGGAGAAGTCAATATTGGTGATATTCCGGCGACCAGAGTCGTATAGGTGTTCGGAAAGCTTGGAGTTTCCGCAACCAGGGACAAGAATATGCGAGTCTTCAGATATCTGGGCGATGAGATGGTCTTGAAGCTGAGGCCACTCAGAGTACCACTCAAATGCATCATCGCTACCTCTGATAGTGAAGAAGTTGTCCCAATTCTCTTTGGACGTGAAATCTCCCAATGTTTGGAGCAGTTCTCTTTGCTTGTGCTTTTGCACTCTCTTCCCCATTTTTTCTCAGTCCCGCCAGGCCTCGGAGGAACAGAACTTTTTTCTCTTTTTTTAAGACTAGGGTTTTGAATGGCATCCAAGCCAGGGTTGTGGATTTTTAAGTCTCACTATAATTAAGGAGTAATTATTCTTTCTGTTCCCTAACTTTGTCTTGTTTTATCTTTTTCATTCGTTCATATTGTGGATATCTTCTTTTGGACTATTTTCAGTCTCAAACCAGATCAGATCAGACCAGACTTGATTTCCATAACTATAAAAATACACAGAGACCAGACGTTTACCAGATCAGACCAGACCAGCAAATTTCAGTCCAAAAGAAAACATCCTAAACTTGTCTCAATCATATTTGGTAACATTCGGATGGTTACACTTCATTCTTACTTTATTCACACTTTATCAATTCAATAACAACCACACAATTACATTTTTTCCTTAAAAGTTTTGTCGAACCTTGGTGGATGGTGTACCCGGGGGTAGCTTATCCGGAGGGTTATTGCGGGGAATAACTAGAGAGAAGTCAGAGCAAACAAGTAAGAGAAAGAGAGCCAAGTATATTAAATGAACTTGTTCTGCGTTCCTTTGCAAGAGGAATAAGAGCTACTGTTTATAGCAGCCATAAATGCGATGAGAGTACACGTGTCAGCAATTTGACGACCGAGGGGTCATCTCAATTGGGGTGGCACCGACACTCGCATGTGCACCGCATTGAATCCGGTGGGTGGATGTGACACTGCATTAAATGCGATAGTTGCTTGTCCCCAAAGGGAATCTTCGATGATTGAGTTGTTAGGCGAAGGCTCTCCCTGCGGCCGAGGGCTCTATGTAGCCGAAAGCTGCCCTCATGATGAGGGCTCCTATGAGCCGAAGGCTCCCGATTTTCACTGTCCCCCCAGTAGCTTTGTATGTAGAAGATCAGCGGTTTCTTGGAGTTTGGAGCCTTCGGCCATACAGCCGAAAGCATCCCAAGCGCATCGCGGGTTACTTCGGGCTTGGGCCGCGGTGCTCTGAGCCTCGTGCGTTTCTTGGGCCTGTTAGGCCGATGTGGAAGAAGTAGGAGTCTGTGGACCGGGTGTCCCTGGGCCATGTACTCCATCAAACCTCTGTCCCAAACGTAGTGGGACGGGGGTAGTGCATGCCAAAATTGATAAAGTTTGTGTGGTTCTAAATCATTCTTTCTTTTATCAATTTATAAGAGCATCTTCAATGCTAATTAATACACGTGTAGCATGAGAGAGATAATTTGTTTGTTAATATCTATGTGGTTATCTTTCATGCTACATGTGCACCGTGCACATTGTAGGCTTTGTAGCATTGAAATGTTCTAATATAAATCATATAAATTCACTTTTCTTCATAAGCGTGTCACCTCTTCTTATCTCAATGTTAATGGGATGGTGGTGGTATAAATTAATTTTGACAATTTTGAAAGGTATAGACAAATATCCTTGTGCTGGAGGATTGATAAGATTCGTCGTCCCACCAACTTCATTTGAGTGATCTCAATAGATTTTTTTAAAGAAATTTTATGGGCATTTATTTGTTAAGTCTAGACTATGTCCACAAAATTTTAACTTCAAATTCGATCGAAAAGTTAGCTAAATGATAAATTGTTGGAAAACACTGCATTTCATACATTTAGGGCATTGTTTTTTAATAATTTATTTAATTGGTGTCCCAGTTGAAAAAACATACATATAAAACGCAATTATTTTCAAAAAAAATATTTGACTATCTTCCCGAAATTTTAACTGAAATTTAGGAGGTATCTACTAGACTTGATGAAGATCGTGCTCAAAAAAATCATCATAAAAAATTATTAATGACCACCTGATGAGGCGGCGACCGGACGGAGGCTCTAGTCTGGAATCCCGAACCAAAGCTAATCTGACGAAACTACCCTTTATGATATCTAGTAGTACATACGCATCGTAGATCCATCGATCAAACCACTGCACTCATCTTCCTACACTGGTGCAACATCAATACATCCTTCAATAAACCATTGCAATTGTTGCCCTTCGCTCACAACGCCACCCTTCGATCAATCCACCACCGCCACCCACCCACGAGCTGATACAATCACTCTTTGACTAATTCCTTTACTCTCTTTAGTGAAATTGTCATCTCGTGTTAGGAGTGACACAATGATAGCATTTTCTTGTAAAAATCACGTCATTTTCAAAAATAGGTTGAGATTTCTTGCATTAGAATTGTGTCATTTTTGTAAGAATTATGATAGTATTAAAAAAAGAACGGTTGAAATTTTGGCATATGAGTGACATTGTTTTAAAACTTACATTGTTTTAGTAGCATAAAATTGACATTGTTTTATTCAAACCCGGCATCTTAATAAGTTTAAACTTTGAAAAATAATGTCATAAGGGTGATATTTTTCTAATAACTTGACATTCTCATTTTTTAAAGGAAAAATTGATAAGAATAATCTCACCTTTCACTGGTCTTCTCGTAATAATCTCACCTTTACGTGATCCCAGAATAATCCCACATTTGCACCTCATCTTCTTTTATTGGACCCTTTCTTTGAAAATCTTATATAAATAATCTCACCTTTGTCGGTCATCAATAGGCCAGGGTCCAATGAAAGAAGATGAGGTGCAAATGTGGGGTTATTCTGGAATTAAGTAAAGGTGAAATTATTATGAGAAGATCAGTGAAAGGTGAGATTATCCTGGTCAATTTTCCTCCTTTTAAATGACATTATTGTAAAAAAAAAGTAGTTATGCAAACTCAAATATGCCAAATTGATAAATAAATAAAGTTTCAAACTCAAATATTTCCTGTCAATTGGCGTTCAAAGAATTATTTAGAATAATTCAAACAATTATTTAGAAATTGAAAAGGTAGTAGATAAAGAGATGAACACAAAAACATAGTACATGAGGGGGTAGGGAGGAGGGTGAGAATACTATATGATGAGTTATGTCAGAGAAATTGTTGCATAGGTGGCGGCCGATGGAGAGCAGGCGATTGTGATGATGGTCATCGAGTTGCGATCGATTTCGGTCAAGCTGTGTCTGTGGCAACTAAGTCGGGGGGGGGGGGGGGGGGGGGGTATTCATAAGTTTAGCGATCGATGTCACACGGATTGAGGGAAAGTGAATTTGAGATTAAGAGTAAAAATGTGATGTGGAGTCCAATTCAGATTTTATTTTTTGAAAGGGGAAAAATGCTTATATTAATATCATTAGGATTTACTCCATCCGTCCCGCTATGATTGTCTCATTTTACCATTTCGGTCCGTCCCACTAAGATTGCCCCATACCTTATTTGGTAAAGTTTGTGTGGTTCTAAATCATTCCTACTTTATTCTTACTTTATCAATTCAATATCAACCACATAAACCACTTTTATTAATAACCGTGTCACCTTCTCTTGTCCCAAACTTAGCCGGGACGAAGGTAGTAAATCATTACAACAAACTCAAAGAGACCAACATTAACAAAAAAATTGAGCAACATAAACGAATATAACGTGAAATTAACAACAACAACCAAACCTTGATCCCAATAGATTTTGGGGTCGGCTAACATGAATTCATCAATGATATCAATGCCAAAAAGAGAAGACAGAAAAGAAGAGGAACAAAACTAAGACAAACCGGACAAGATAATGATAAATAAATACTCTTTCCGTCCCAACATTAACTTCTGATTCACTATTCACAGGAACAACTTAAATTTCTCTTAATCTTTTGTTTTATATATCAAAATTTTATCAAATTTCCATTTTTATCATTTTTGTAATTTTTTTTAATGTAGTTTGTGAATTTGTAAATATTATTTACAAAAAAATAATTCGAGCGTGAAATTGCTTTATCGCCAGCCAAGCACCATCGTCTGAAATGGAAATTCCTTATGGGACGGAGGTAGTATAAGATAACGATAACATGAGAATAAAATAAAGATAAAAGATAAAAACATAAAAGATAAAAAAGCTAGAAGATAAAAATAACATAAGAAATTAAAAAGATAAAGAAGATATATGATGAAATAAACAGAAAGATGAAAGATAGAAAAGAGATCAATTGTCCACACATATGTGCATCCTCCACGTTGCTCCCTCCAAAGCCATACTCTTATTCAACCCAAGAATACGCATATCAGTTCTGATCCTCTAATCCAAACCTGTTTAGGCCTTCCCCTCTGTCTCTTCTCCCCACTTCTCAAATCGTCTAATAGGTGCATCGTCTGGTCTTCTACGCACATGCTAAAGCCATCGCAAACGAGACTCTTGTATTTTTTTTTCATGTGTGCTACTCTCACCTTTTGACTGAAAAAAAAGAAGACAGTAAAAAGTAAAATGATTGATGAATACTCCAAACTCTTTGTTGTCAGTTTTCTTGAAATTTTATCTTCCAAACTCTAATTTATTGATCTTCACCCAATCACCGCCCTCCACTCTTGTTGATCCTCCAAAAACCAACCTATCGGCCTCCTCCTCACTTGATGGAAAGGGACAACATTGCTCTAAATCACTCATTCAAGTCACGAATATCCTTTCTCGATCAAAATGTAAAATAAAAACTGGTCCGTAGATCAGAAGTGCAATATTGCACTGCTCTCGTCACGCGAGAGAAAACCTGGTTCTCGACAAGCAAAAGAAAAACTAGACTTGCTGCCTCACAGGGGAGTCACAGCCCCAGGACGACAGCAACACTGCATCGAGCAACAACCTTCTCACAGCAAAAGCTATGTAGGTTAAACCCTAAAGATAGACTTCGTTTTCTATTTGGGAAATTTAAAACTTTTCCTATTTTGGGATTTTAATCATGTTTTAGTTCCATACATGACAATAACTTTTTGTCCTATTTCAAACATTTCTAATTAAAAGTACTTTATATCGCATTTTAAGCACATTAATTTTTGGTAAAAATATTCCAAATACCCTAAACGTTGAATGAGTCTGAAGTAAATACCCCGAACTAACATATGTAATTTAAATACCCTAAATTTTACATATTTTTTAGCACCATTATTGTATATTTTTTCATTCAAAAATGTAAACTCATGGTGTCGTAATTTAAAATATCTTAGTATTAGTGAAGATATAATTAAAATTGTAAACTTCCATTGTGAATAAATAATATTACGTATCCTCAGTCTACAATTCTATACCATTGCAATGTTTAGTAATTGAAATAAAAATGTTTTAAATTATGCAATTAATATTTAATAACATAGATTTACATATTTGAAAAAGCAACATATAATCATGGTGCAATAAACTTTTTTAGGTAAAGTTTGAGATATATTAAAATCTTATCTTAGTCGATGAGAGTTAGGACATTAATGGTTGGTTTGCAGCTGTTTTTAAAAAAGCACTTCTCAGTTTTTGACTTTAAAAACACTTATTTTCCCAAACACTACAACTTTTATTTTTCTCGGCTTCCGCGCCAAAAGTGTTTTTACTTTTTTCTATTACACAAAAAACACTTATTTTACCAAACACTATTCACTTTTACTTTTCAAAATCACTTTTTTGTGAAACACCATCAAACTTTTATTTAATCGCTTCTCCTCTCAAACACCATCAAAACTTTTGTGATGTTTGTGTACTCCCTCCCCCTTCTCTTTCCGTCTGCAGTCCCCGTCTCCCTTTCTTAATCTCTAATTCTCTACCCGTCCATCGTCAGCCTTCAATATACACCCAACAGACACACCCAACACCCTTGAATATTTGCTTCCAACCTTGCTATCGCCCTAACCTCACCCGGTAGTTCCCATTGTTTACGTGTTGTGGCGCTAACCATCAGTTAGTTATAGATGGTGGAGAGGTTCATACTTCAGGCCTTATGCCTCAGGTAGCTATACATATGTTTTAAGAATTTTTTGGGAAAATCTGCGCGCTTCCTCACAGTCTATGCACTGTAAGCATCTCTTCTCCCATTCCCTTTCCCCTTTCATTGTTGCTTTCCAGTTAATCTCTCAATCTCTTTTTCTCTTCTCAGGATATATGTCCTGTTATATCTTGTAATGTCACTTTAGTCTTGAGTTAAACAGTCTGAATTAAGTAAAACGTGAAAAACATACACAGATAAATGCAATGGTATGACGTATGAAGAGTCAAGTTATTTGGTCAGTAGTACAGTTATGTGAGTCTGTGTTTTTAAACACTTCCCAAAATTTGTTTTGGCTTAGGAGCATCTAATTTAATGGCTTGTGTTTCAAATTCTCATAACTCTTTCTGGTATGAGCTCTTTCTGGTGCAAAGTCCTTTTAATCTAATATAACAGTATGAACTGAAGGCATGATCCTTAAGTAACTCTTTCTGGTGCAAAGTCTCATAAACAAGTTTGGTGTTTGTCTTAGAATATTAGGGGGGAGGGATCACAATAAGTCTGTGCAATGATGTCTCTATATTATACAATGATGTATATAATGGAACAAACTCACAATGGCTAGGTTTTGGGTTATGATATTTAACATTCCCCTCAAGTTGGATCACATAATTCATATGCACTTAGCTGTATACAAGAGCACCCAATTATAGGACTGTAGGAATTCATACTAGCAAAGTATTGGAGATAATTAATTTCCTATGATTGTGAGATTTCTTATATGTGCATCTTCTGCATTTTTTGAGCTGCATAATGGGGTTTTCACACAGTAGTAGCTCTCATAGATGCTTATGTACTTGACTGTTTAGAGTTCACAGACTATTTCTATATGTAATGGGTGTTGGCCGGTTATAAAACAAAATTAACATTTTCAAGATTACCTTCTACATAAAAAGGTACCTACCTTAAGGGCTGGGTCCGGAAAATCGAAAACCGAAAACCGAATCAAATTAAACCGAACCGCGACCAAATAAAACCGAACCGCTAAAAACCGAAACCGAATGTAAAAAACCGAACCGAACCGTAGTTGTTTGGTTCGGTTTTGGTTTTTACCCTTCAAAACCGAACCGAACCGAACAAACCGAACAAACCGAACTAATTAAAATATGAAATTTTATTTGTTAATTTTTAATCATTAATCCTAATATCATCAATAGTCTTTGATTTTTTGTGCTATAGAAATAATGTTTATGTTTAGTTTAGTTGATAAATGCATTTACTCATTCATTTGCCCATAATAATGTAGCTATATTGATCGATTATGTCTTTTATGTATGTATGCATGTTGCAATTTGTTGCATGATTATTGTTTTTAGAGGTTATTAGTAGTAATTAAATTATATTTTTATGTAACTTACATTTTTTACATTGATAAATCAAATAAATATTCATCTCAGCTATATCACATATGATATATGTATTCATGAACTTTTTTCAATTTAGTCACAAACAATGTAAATTAAGAATATATACACTTATATCTCTCCTGCATACTCATATAATTCAAGACATGTTTTTTTTATTCTTATTTTTACTTCATTTATTCTAGTATGCTTGTGTTTTTTATGTAATATGTTTGATCCCTCCAACTATTATATCAATTTTAAATCAAATGACAAATTTTTGGTAAAAAACCGAAAGAACCGAAACCGAACCGAAGCAAATCGAACCAATCAAACCGTGGTTCCGAGTTTTGGAGTGTAAAACCGAACCGAAACCGAACCGAACTTTAACTTTGGTTCCGTATTTGGTTTTAGGTAAAAACCGAACCGAAAGAACCGAACCCACCCCTTGGCTACCTATATGTCCATAGAAGCTTGTAAAATAAAAATTCTTTCCATCAACAATAGCAATGAAGCGAGCAACACGAGAGTTTTAGAACAAAACTGAAGTGTTCAGTATGAAATATACCTAACCATTTGACCTGATCTTACAATCATAGGAAATTATTTATCTTCTAAACTTTGCTAGGCTGCTTATGCGCTTGGGATTCAATTTGCACTGAACTATCATCATCACCACCATTATCCTAGTGCCGCAAAAGCTCCCACCTACGGCGGGGTAAGGGGGGTTGGATGTACGCAGTCTTATGTACTAAAGCATAGAGAGACTGTTTCCGAATGACCCATAGTGATAAACGCGTCGAAAATTGCATAGACTGACTGTTACTTCATAACAAAGAAGCGCAGACAGTTTAGTGAGCCATTTTGCTTTATTCCATCATATCCCCAAGCCAAAGAGTAGTGAGTCTTTGGCTCCATTGAAAATGATGGAAAGAATTTGCACTAAACTATATATGAGTATATTCTTTATACAAAAGTGGTTTTCTTTTTTACTTCCTTTAATGTGATTTAGTCACTAGAGATCGGGATCATATTTCTTGCTTTTTCTATATATGTATCTTTATATATTTATACTGCAATATACTCATTTTTATTATCATCTACATGGTATCAATGCTAGATTTCTATACCCGGTCCCTAAATACTCTTTTTCCATATAAGTATATAACCTTATGCACCATGGCTGACCATATCAGAGTTCATCATCACATGCTGTCATAACACTATATTTTGAATGTTTCCATCTCACCTTGTATTACTTGAGCAGTTGAGCCAAATCTACTCCCAAGCCACATTTGAGACTGCTCAGTTCACATACTCACATGTAAGAGCGGTACTGTCTCAATCATCAATTCAGCATCCCAGAATATATGTCAATAACTACTTCCAATGGTTTGATGCGCTAATGAACTAAACTATGCTAACTATCCAAGATTGCAAAAATCTCTAGGCAGTAGTAGGGCTGACTTGGGGGTTGACCGTCACCCAGTAGAGCCTGTAGCCTGCCTGACCACCGAGTCAATAAATCCTAGGTTTTACAAATTGTTAAAATTCTCCCGCATAACTCTCTGTCTAGCCCTCCCAGTCGCCTGTCACCCCCCTCCCCGAAACACCCCATATGTTATCCTCCAATCTTGCGTAACCTTCCTAGGAAGCTTACTACCCATTTTTCGCCGATTTGGAAAAACCACACAGGTTCACCGCCACCTTGGCTGATTTTTGTTGTGACTATCTCAGAGATGGAGTTCTTTTAATGAAAACTAAAGCAAATACATTACATATTTTATATTTCCACTGGCGCAATATTGAATAGTTTAATTTAATTTTATGTTCTCTTTTGATGTAAGCACAAAATACTACCTTAGAGTATCTAACTCAATTAACATCATTTTTTAAAGGATGCCAACTTCGTGTTTTTTCTTATATCTTGGTACCCTAAACAAATTTTGACAACCCAACATAAGCGCTTAAATACATCTTAGCTTCTCTTGTATTTTAGTCTACGAAAACAAACTTCTCACCTTGAAAAATTGTCAATGAGTGGGTTCATTTTAAACAATCACACTTCTATCTTGACTAGCATGTTCATTACCGTCGTAAATTGCGCACTATCCCCTCACGCATTACTATAACTGGTTTAAAATACACATGTAAGTTTGGAGCGTTAACTTCGTAATCTTTTCAAAATTTGAGGGTGTTTGAATTATATGTACTCTCTAGTTAATATTTCTAATTTTTCTTCTCTCCAGTCCTCGTGTCCCCTGAATCATCTGTTCGTCGATCCTCCTACTCCTAATCCTATAGCTCTCTCTGCTCGCTTCGTATCTCTGTTCGGTCGCAGACTTGCAGAGTTGCAGGCATCTCTCCCCAGTCTCGATTTACAGAATCCTTGGCTCCATCTTGACACCAGTGGGGAACTGCCTCCAGCAGTCTAGCTCTCCACGGCTCCAGGCCTGCACGGCAGCCCCCCTGGTTAGTGTTAGCCTCTTCATTCCGAAATTAGAACCAAAATTTTGTATACCTAATCTGAAATTTGCAGACATTTCCCAAATCCTAATTCACATTGCTGCCTAATGGCTAATATGTCTTACTATTTTAGACTTTTAGTATTGTACCTTAAGTGTATACAATACTAAAAGTACTTATTTGCAGTAGGATTTTAATGAATACTACTTGCAATAGGATTTTAATGTTTCCACTCTCAACTATTGGATAATATGCAGTAGGATTTTATTGAATACTATTGGCAGTAGGAATGTAGGATAATATATAATGGGGGGCAGTAGGATTTTTTGCTTTAATTATTTGTTGGTGTGATAATAATATACTTTTTTGCGTAATGAATAAGAATGATTTGTTGCAGAGTGTGAATTAGGATTTGGGAAATGTCTGCAAGTTATAGTTAGGACAACTTTAATTTGAGTTAATAGGAATGATTTGTTGCGGAAAATTCTACCCCATTTATGAAATTATTAATCCATATGAGCACTGTTTATTTAAATAGGTCTGGAAAATCTAATGGAAAATCCAAATGAAGGAGAGTTATTAATGGAAAATTCAAATCAACAGGTTCAGAGAATTGTTAGTCCAATTCAATGGAAAATCTAATGGATTTTTTTAATGAATATGATTATAGAATTGATACATTTTTTTTCAAAGATACAGTTGTAGAATTATTGCAATTTATCTTAATTTTAATTTAAATTTGGAAACCTAAAACACAAGGTTTAGATCAGCCATTGGCTACACCGCCTACTGTGCCTGCCAAACTGCGTGTGGGTGCACTGGTGTAATACTGTAATGTACAAATGAAATTCAAGCAACCTTTTCTTGGCCCCATTCCAATTGAAATGCTAGATCCGCCCCTGGACATACTATCGTCGTATCAAATAGAAGTGATGAAAAATGACATCAATAATAAGGATGTGTTTTTTGTATTTGACAAGTGTGAACAATTTTTCCCGTAGAGAACAAGTGTAATTTTGTCATTTGTTTTTTGTATTTGACTTTGGTGAACACTTTTATTCTGGTAAAACATTTGTAATATTTAATTTTTTGTTTAACTTCTTTGTTACAATTGAAATTATTTTATATATATTCAAACTAGGCCCCCACTGGATTGAAAGCTAGATCCGCCTCTGCTACCTGCTGGAGTGAGTGTGGCTCCCAATCTACGGTTATGGTTTGAGTTTCAGTTTAACATGAGCAGAAGCAAAAGTGGTGTCCCAATCTCTAAGCTCTAGCACAATTCTTCATTCTGATTTCCGTTGATGCTCTATTTTGGATTAAACAATCTTTCATACTTGAAATGTTATGGAGTTCTAGACACCTATTCAAACTATCACGCATATCAACAAAATGTGGGTTTCTCCCATCAACTAACGATCTTCTGATCAACACTCATCAAATTTCTTTCTCTACTATTCCTGGGAGCTACAAAGGTATCCTCACCCCGCAAGTCGTACAATCAACTATATTGAATTGCCATTCTGATCTAATTGCTCTTTCCTTCTTTATTTGGTGTGCTAAGCAACCTAATTACTTCCATGACAAGGCAACTTGTGTTTACATGGTTAATGTAGTCTCTCGCCTCACTCAGAGGTTTGTAACCATAAAAGGTGTTTTAGATGAATTGGAGAATGCTGGTACTCTGATAAAGCCACAAGTTTTATTACTTTTATTGAGAATATACTGGCTTGGAAGAATGCACAATATGGTCATTGAGGCTTTTGGAGAGATTCTCAGGTATGGTTACACGCCAAACACATTTTCTAGGAACATATTGATGGATGTATTGTTCAAGATTGGTTGCGCAAGTGTTGCACTTCAAGTTTTGAAGGAGACAAAGTCACCCAATTTCCTAACCTTCAGCATTTCCATCGGCAATCTGTGTAAACTCAAAGATATGGTTAATCTCCAATCTGTACTTAGGACCATGCTGAGGAATGGATATTATCTTAACCCCGAGACATTTTCGTCTGTTTTGAGCTGTTATTGCAAATCAGGCCAGTTATCAAAGGCTACCCAATTATTAGGTTTTATGATTGCCTTGGGTGTTCCTACATGCGTCATTGTTTGGAGTATAGTGATAAATGGATATTCTAAATCTGGCAAACTCGATTTTGCCAGTCATTTGCTAAATAAGATGGTGTCTAGTGGATGCATGCCAAACATGGTCACATGCACATCTTTGGTAAAGGGATATTTGGAATTTCACATGCCTAGCAAAGCTTTTGAGATTCTAGACACCATGAAATCCATCGGGTGTTGTCCTGATTTGATTATGTGCAATGTGCTTATACATGGCCTCTCAAAAATAGGGAATTATGATGAAGCTATTGATGTTTTCTGTAGTTTAGGGGAAAGAGGATTGACCCCTGATTCTTACACACTCTCCTCTATCGTGTCAACAGTTTGTTTATGCAAGGAATTCACCCTCTTGCCTGTACTCATCAATGGATTGGATATACATGCCGATTTAGTTGTTTGTAACTCCTTTCTAAGCTTTTTTTGCAAAGCCGGTTATCCTAAAGGTGCTGTTGAGTTTTATAATGACATGATATATAGAGGTTTCCAACCAGACAATTACACATTTGCAGGATTATTGAGTGGGTTATGCAGGTTAGGCAAGACATCTCAGGCTGTTGATGTGTATCAGGGTATTGTCAAGAATCAAGATGGGCTAGATGCTCATATTCACACTGTGATCATTAATGAACTTATAAAATCTGGTGAATTTCACCAAGCCATCAGATTATTCAGAAAAGCCGCAGAAGAGAAACTCCATATGGATGTTGTTACATATACTGTTGCTATCGATGGCCTGGTCAAAGGTGGTCTTGTTGAAGATGCATATGATGTGTTTAGCATGATGAAAGAAATTGGATTGGCCCCAAATATATACACTTACAGTTTTATGTTATCTGGATTGTGTGAGAATGTAGATGTCATTACTATAAAAAGGATACTTGTTGAGATGGTTGATGGAGGCATTGAGCTTAACCATATTACTTTCAGGCTAATGAAGAACATTCTGCGCAAAAGACGACATTCAAGTTTAGTACTTAATCTATTCATGGAGTTGTGTGATAAAGCTGTTCATGATTTAAATGTCAAGGATGTCTTCTCAGATAATAACCACCATTTACTTGTTCTTGACACGGACACATCCAGCTCTGAAGACATTCTTGATGTAGCTGCTTCAGTAGGATGAGCACGGAGTCCCACAAACAGAAATCGTAATGAGTATGTAGTCTTTTGGGGGTTAGAAATCAGCAGACAGCCCCATCTCCAGCATGAAGCTCCAATTGCTTCCCCATTTTCTTATTTTAAATCCTGATTGAAATGGGAAGCACTTTAGTTCAGAACATATAATCCATCCTTTCCAAAAGAAGACTCTTATTGGCATGTTGCATCAATGTAGAACTATTTAATTGTGGTAAGGTACAACTCTTTTAAATCATTTGTCCTAATGTTTTTATTTTTTTATGGTAAACTAAATTCGGCATGCTAACTCTTTTGGAACATTTTTTACTTCAATGAAGAAAAGTTTATTTTTGTCGAAACATGACTCTTTTTTAAGATATGTTAGGAAGATTGTAGAAGTTCTATAACTGTAATAAGCCTAGTCTTTATACCAAATGTACTGTTAGGTTGTTACAGTTAGTTGAAATCTGTTGATCAGTTAGTTAGACTCTTGTTCTATAAATACTTGTACTGTTTCCCTAAATCATTAAGAATTGGGAAAGTTCCTGAAATAGGACTAAAACCGTTTGAAAATTCCAAAATAGGACTGTCATGTTTTTTATTCCCAAAATAGGAGTAATTACTGTCAAGTTTGGAAAATTCTGCCATGTTTGAAGTCTGGTACTGCCATAACATGGCAGTAATTAGTCCTATTTTGGGAATAAAAACACGGCAGTTCTATTTTGGAATTTTCAAACCTTTTTAGTCCTATTTCGGGTAATATTCTCATAAGAATTCTGTTCTCATTTTCTAATAGGATATGAAATTATGAATAGGTTTTGAAAAGGACATCTTTTATGCGACAAAGGTTGCATTTGTTTTGAATTGTTAAATTTCCTACACCTAAAGCCTTTCGACTATCAAATGAAAGATTGAAAGAATATAAAATGGAAATAGACAAGCCACAATCAAGCATCTGTCAAGAACATAAAATGGAAATAAACAATAAACAATTACGCATCATTTACTGTTCATGATTTTTTGTGGATTATAAGTGAAACAAAATAGCTCATGTGTTCACTTTGCTATTTCTCTACATTCATATTTTGGTTACCAACTCCGATTGGGAGAAAACGTTTTTCTTGGAGACTTTCTTTAATATTTTTAACATCTCAAGAGTGTTCCAACTTTTTTCGTTTTCTAATGTGATTGCAATGTGTGTATTATCACTATATTCAGCCTCTAAAAATTATTCATAGTATGATTTCAGTTTGTCGCATACAAATCATTATCTGCATTTTTTCTATTTTCCCTTATTTACCACTTATTATTATTATTGTTATTATTATTATTATTATTATTATTATTATTATTATTATTATTATTATTATTATTATTATTTATAGTAACTTCTAACTGTTCACTGCAGGGTGTGTCTCAAGCAATTCAGAGCTGGGGATATGGCGGTTCGGAACATTCTGGACCAGATAAGACTAAACTCCACTAGCATCCAAAACCATATTGACTTGCGCTGCCAAGGTTCGTTGTGTGTATATCTCAGGTTCTTGATGGATCCATATGGAACCAAAAATTATGATTTCTTTCTTTTAATTAAAAGCTGTGTTCCCTTATTTTAGATATCTGCATACACTAACAATTTTATTGCTTTAAATTTGAGTATTTGTTGCTTTAATTTGAAATTTGAACACTTATCTTCTCTGCTGCTGTTTATCCCTTCCACTTATTTACAATATTAACCCAACATATAAGTATCTTTATATGTTGTATTTAAGATTTAGCATTTTGTAGGTTCGTATTACACTATTACTAAAATTTGAATTTTATGTTATTTTTATCTTTATATTTTCTTCCACCTGTGTATTTGAATTACTGTTTTCTTGGTCTCCTAATATTTTTTTCTTTTATGATAGAGGGAGAATTGGTGCTACGCATATTGAATTTTTAGAATTACCAAAGAATGTCTGAAACCATAATATTTGAATTTTGAAATTGAATTGTTTTTTATCATTATACTTTAATAAAATAAAGAACCAATCCTTTTGGCAAGGCAGCCAGTATGTTGCCATGGAAGTTGTTTTCTTGCAGCCATATTTGGTTTTGCAATGATTTTGATTGAAGATATGTAGTATGAGCCTCATGTATCTGTGTGCGTGTATCCATACATGTCCATTGTATATCTGTGTGTACAAATTTTCCCAATGGCATGCCCATTGCCCTTATCTATTTGAAGTGACTTTTAACTTTGAAACTCGTATTAAACATTGAGGTTGATATATTTTCTAAATATAAAATGATAGAAACTCACACAAAGTAGAAAGTAGTAATTTATTTATGAAGTTTTCAGAACTTTAACGGGATTACAATGGCGTAGACAGAAATAAGATAAGAAATAGATCGAGACATTTCGAGTAGTCTCAGCACTCCCAGGTCCAGACTAAGTTCTGCATGCCTTCCTTCTTTCCTTCCTCCCATTCTTATACTAATTCTATTCTAAAGGGTCGGCCCAAACCCATGACTTACATGACCCATAACCCCTTATTTTTAACTACCAGTATTATTTAATATCAATCTATTACTACTATCATTATTCTCAAACAGTCCAAGGCCCTATCATAAAAACATCATGGAATAATGGAATTAAGATTACTGCTGCTCAGTGATAAAAATGTGCTTTGGTTTGTTGCTTTTTCTTTACTGTGAGTCTGTGACTGAATTTTCTTGCAAAAATATTACTCCATCCATCTCACTAAGATTGTCCCTTATTACCTTTTCGGGAAATCCCATAAAGATCGTCTCATAGTCTCATACCAAATTTGGTAAAGTTTGTGTGGCTTTAAATCATTCTTACTTTATTCTTACTCTATCAATTCAATATCAATCACATAAACCCACTTTTCTTAATAAGTGTGTGAGTGTGTCACCTCCTTTTCTCCCAATGTTAGTGGGATGGAGGTAGTAGTTTTTATAAACTATTTAAATCTTGTGGCAGGATATGGATAAGGGTTGAGGTGACTTGCTTTCTTATTTGTGATTACCTTTTGTTTGGAATAGAGTGATAATTTTGATAATTTAAATATTCTCACAATTAGCAGGAAATTTTCTGTGGAATTTGGTAAAAGGGAGCGCTAGCACTGACCACCTAAAAATTCAACTCTTCCATAAAAAGCTGATTTTGCACAAAGCCAACTAACCCTTTAATGTTTGGTGTTTCCAGTAGGTATCCATGTAAGGGTGAGAAATGGACAAGAAATAAGTATTTCTAAGAACACAACAAGAGCGGCCGCCCATGGAGGCATAAAGGGACCTTAGCAGTCGACTATCCACGTACCTGGTTACTCTTGACCAGATGGTGGAGCACAGTTGAAACAAATCATAGCTGAAGGAGAATCGAGCAACAAGTAGTTGGAGTCTCAGTTGGAGTAACTAGTCATTAGTGGGGTGAGAATGGTTGTGTTTTATTAATCGATACGATAGTATATTTTTTTAGAAGCCATTGAATTATGAAAATATGTATTACGTATATACTTTTAAGTGTTTAGCTAGTTTTCCATATGAGAATGTTAAAAAATCATGCCATCCGTCTCTTCATGGCTTCACTTATGGCATGAAATCCATATCCTCTACTGAAGCCAGAGAATGCAGGAAAGAAGTAATGAATCGAGTAATCTTTGTGGCATCTTTATATAACTGAAGGCGCCAAGTATAAGAGAGAATGCTATTCCCGCCTAAACACGAAAATATCCTATGATCCTATCACCTGGGCCAAATATCTGGCTATGCGGATAGCCCATACAACTAATCCAGGTTTTGCCGTGGAGAACCTTTCTTTGAAGAGTTACTTTGGCCCGATATAAACATTGTGTGATGGAGTATTAATTTTTAATATCTAATTAAGCATTTCCTAATGGATAAATACGATTTAAATTTGAGTTTGATTGTCAACTCTCAATTTTATTCTGGTGCTTTGGGTTTAAATGTTGGAGAAACTTCTATTTTCCAATTGAAGTTCTACCTCCAATGAAGATTTTTAGGAGAATTGAGGAAAATATATTTTTTATCAGTAGCACACTCTCATATTTAGCAAAAAGAGAGTCTTAGTCTAACATTGACACAATGTCAAATTGACAATTTATGCTAAATTCATTGTCTGTGGGCAGGTTTGCAGTTGTCCCACTGTGCAAGGTGTGAAATTCGTTGGTGATGGTTACGCTCATTGTGAAGGTAGTAAAGCCGTGCATTAAATAATTCATCAACATACTACTGGGGTGGGGGTTCTAACACGCTTAATTTCTTGTGGGCTTAATAGCAACTGGAGCACTGTGATGTCTATTTAATAATGGGGGATGTTGGAAGCAAATTAGGGATGGTGTAACATATTCTGCTTAAAACGTGAGCAGTTTTTTGTTGCTACATTGCATATTTTTTAATTCGCCTTTTAGGAAAGTGATGAGTGTTTCTTTTTGTGCGTTTTTCAGGATGAACACACAAAGGGTTGCCACTGCCCTCCAGGTTTTAAAGGTGATGGGGTTAGTACATGTGAAGGTAGAGTTTATTACTGTTTGGGACTTCTGTCATAAATGCCATAAGTGATGTGATAAGTGAATTACACCCAACTGGACTACGATAAAGCCTTTTGGGAGGCGAAAAAGTCCGTGTAGGCTCAGTCTAAAGTGGACAAAAATCCGTTTGTGGTGCTAACAATAGAAACTTTACAATGTTCCTCACGGCTCACACCTTAGCCTGATCCATAGATTTCAAAGGTTCTAACTTGTAATAATTTGTTTACAGATACATTATAATTGATTGTTTGGAGCAAAAACTTTATTCCTTCAACTTCGGGCGTTTTGCAGGTATTAATGAATCCAAGGAGAAAACAGTGTGTCAATGCCTTGAATGTAAATGCCCTAACACATGGGGCGGTTATGAATGCAATTGTCGTGGAAATCTGCTATACATGATTGAGCACGACACATTTATACATACATTACAATGTTGTTTGGTGTAAATGGTGTTTTCAGTTGATATGTCCTGCATTTCAAGCAATAAAAGTTCTTTAAAACGGGCTCTAAGTCTTTTGAGTAACACTTTTCTACATTGATAACAAGAATACGCCACTGTTGGCTACCGAACTGGTGTTTTAGAATGTACTGTCTCTCTGCAGAGGAACATTGATTCGGAGATTCGTGCCATCGTTGCACAGTACATGCCCTTGGACAATCAAGGAGAGGTCCCCAACCATAGTCTCTCATGGAAAGTTCTGATTATCAAGCTCCTCCCTGTCGCAGCTGAATGATGGGTGTTACTTGGTGGTGTAAAGAGACATCTCCTATGTTGCTGATCCAGAACTAAAACCCTGTCTCCTTTTAAGCTTAAGGCTTATCCTCCTTTTTGCATCTGATATGCCACTGGGTTCTTAGACAAAATGTTCCATTTAATGGACAACAGATGTTCTATGCATGTGTATATATGTAATCCGTAGGACATCCACTAAGCTCCAGTAATTTAGGGAGATAGGAAATTCACATGTAATGCTGTCTGTGTCTTCTCTTCAGATAAAATACAGGGATATCCCAGAAGAAACTCTAAAAATAAGATTAAATGAACATAATTTGCCATGTAAGATCATTTCCTCTGCTAAAATAGGACTTGCTAAACCTAGGAAAAGAATTGTAGGACTGAAGGAATCTTAATTTTACAATAAAACACTGAAGGCCAGGTCGTGTGTATATATACATGGTTTACTGTCATTTGTAGATACCATAGCAAGTAGGGCTGGATTTTGGTCAGTACTCAACTGGCCTGTTCTAGGTAGAGCTGGAATTAAAATCTTGTTCAATTAAACCAGCTCTAATTCTAAACCAGCTGTTTGTTTTTTAGCCCTTCTTTTTATGGTTTAATAAAGAAAGAATGATGGTAGGCCTGGACTCGGGCCAGGCGGCCCGCCCCGGAACCGGCCCGGGAACCGGTCGGGGGGGGCGGTTTGGGTCGACCCGGCCCGGCCCGGTGGAAGTAGCGGTTCGGTCTCGGGCCCTTCAAATGGCGAACCGGCCCGGCGGGGCCGGGGTCGGTTCGGGCCTAACGGCTATTTTTATTTTTATTTTTAAATAATTGGAAGGCTTCTAGCCGTTGGGAGACCTCCCAAACGGCTTTATTGCCGTTGGAGGGGGTGGGAGGGGGGTCCAGGGGTTTTGGGGGTGGGGGGGTGGGGATAAAAAAAACTTATTTATACTTCTATTTTCTATACATTTTTTACACCTCTTCTCCAACTCTTCCTACTCTCTAATTCCTTATTCCCTCATACTCTTAAATCTTAATCATCTCCATCTTCATCTTCTCCAAACCTCTCTACATATATATATTATTATATAATTATTATATCTACTTATATATTAATTATCTACTTATATACCTATATTATATTACTAATATATATTATCTACTTAATATATACTTATTATCTTCTTAATATTTACTTTGATATCTACTTATCATCTATACTTATTGTTATTTACTTATATATTAACGTATTAATTATCTACTTTACATACATATATTATATTACTTGTATTCCTTATCTACTTAATCTCTACCTATTATCTACTTAGATATATATATTAAAGTATTATATACAAGTGTATTACTCATCTTATAGTAATATACTTATATATTATATACTATAAACATTCTATTATATATTAGTTAGAAAATAATCTACTTATATACCTATATTATATTACTAATATTTATTATCAACTTAATATATACTTAAATTACTTATTATCTACTTATACATCTCCATCTTCATCTTCTCCAAACCTCTCTACATATATATATTATTTATATAATTATTATATCTACTTATATATCAATTATCTACTTATATACCTATATTATATTACTAATATTTATTATCTACTTAATATATACTTATTATCCACTTATACATCTCCATCTTTTTAATATTTACTTTGTTATCTATATTTATTGTTATTTACTTATATATATATATTAAAGTATTATATATAAGTGTATTACTCATCTTATAGTAATATACTTATATATTATATACTATAAACATTATATTATATATTAGTTATACAATTATATTAGTTACACTTGAATTCACAGTAATTAAATTCATCGTATTAGTTAATTTTTACATTTTTCATTAAAGTATAAAAGTAGTTAATTGTTACATTTTTCATTAAAGTATAAAACTAGTTAATTTTTACATTTTTCATTAAAGTATAAAAGTAGTTAATTGTTAATTGTTACATTTTTCATTCAAGTATAAAACTAGTTAATTGTTACATTTTTCATTCAAGTATAAAATTAGTTAATTGTTACATTTTTCATTAAAGTATAAAACTAGTTAATTGTTACATTTTTCATTCAAGTATAAAACTAGTTAATTATTAATTGTTGCATTAAAGTATAAACTAATAAAAGTAGTTAATTTTATTAGTCGCATTTTATTATTACTATTGAACTCATATTAAAACATTTGATATCATATAATATTTGTTACATTTTAAAGATGGACCGTGCTAGACATTCCGTAGATGTGGGTAGTCTCCAACGCAACCGAAGGAAGGAGATTGCGACAAGTCATCCTAGTTTACGCAAAGGCAAAGGTAAAGGGCGGGCCGGGTCTTCTTCTCAAAGTCGAGAAGATTTTGATGACGGATACCAACGGCGAGATGGGGATGCGATGTCCGACGAGCAACTACAATAACTATTGCGTGAATTATGTGGTTCTAATACTTTGATGGGTAGAGTTTTTCATCAACGATGTGCATACCATATTATAAATTTATGTGTGCAAGACGGTATAAAAGCGTTAGGAGATGCTATGGAGGTAGTCAAGGGGGGATTAGACGTATTTGGGGCAATGGTCAACTTAAATTAAAATGACAAAATTATTTAATTGAAAGAGGTGTGAAATAGTACTTATAAATTAATTAAAGTTCTTCTTAAATATAAAGAACATTTTCCTGTTTTTTTAAGACAATTGATAACTATATTTTAAACCCCACTCACATCGACGCTTGCGAAAAAATTTGTAATGTTTTGATATATTTTAATAATGCAACTGATAGTTTTAGTCATGTTTATGCACATATTCCGCATATTTATAGTATTGCATTTATTCTCGATCCTCGTTATAGACTTGGTAATTTGGAAGAATGTTTGAAGTTCTATTATAATGCTTTTTTTGGTCCATTTCCAATGTATGATGATAACGCCATAGATCCGCAAGTTGAATACAACGAGGTTAGTAATTTATTTTATGCCTTATTTAATGAGTTTCGTGCACAATATGACAACGCGCCCCCTCTCCCGACACACACATCTTCATCTAAAGGAAAATCACTTTTTAAATCTGCTTTTGGCAATCTTATGAAAAAACCTAAAACAACTCACACTACTGAACAAAGCGCACTTTGTATATTAATTATGAGGTAGAATTTGACAAAAATGAAGAGTTTGACGTTCTAAAGTGGTGGAAGTCAAAAGATAGAATGTTCCCGATTTTGGCACGGATGGCTAAGCAAGTGCTATCAATGCCGGTTTCAACAGTTGCCGTGGAACAAGAATTTAGTTCGGTCGGCAACATTCTAACGGCATCTAGAACAAGTTTGAGCGCTGAGTCTCTTGAGACGCTTATATGCTACCACGATTGGTTGAATGCCATACGTAGATGTCAAGAAGTTAGCATCACCCCCTCCCAAGACTTTATGGATGAATCAACAACCGAGGGTGGCTCCTATGCCGGATATTCCGATTGATTAGTATTTTACAGTTTATTATAAAATGTATTTCATGTTTTAATTTTTCCTTCAATTCTCTATTGTAATTTGTAAAGTTGTATTTCATATTTCAAATAAATATACATTCTTTTTTTTATATGTAGCACTTCTCAAATTAATTAATTAATTAATTGGTTACAAACTTACAACTTAGAATTTATTGTATTAGTATTTTTTGAAAAATGTATTTCATATTTAAGTTGTATTAAAAAGATTAAAAAAAAATAAACTAGGCCCGACCCGACCCGGCGGCTGACCCGGCCCGAACCGGAACCGGGCGAAGGACGGGCCGGTTCCGGGCCCCCCTTTATAGGACCGGAGGCCCGACCGGGTCTAGGCCCGGGCCCAGCCCAAACCGAGTCCAGCCCTAAATGATGGCATGTGATCTAAAGCAGCGACGGAGCCACACTATGAGTTGTGGTGTCAATTGACACCACTCAACTTTTTCTTCTTCATATATAGGTATATACGTATAATTTTTCAAAAAAGATAAAATATACACCATTGGAAAATATTAGAAATTGATTAATATAAAACTAAAACATACATAAGGTTCAAAAATAGGACTAATTTTATTCCTCAAATAGAATTTATTTAGTCCTATCAAAAGAAAAAATTATTTAGGGAATTATCTAAAAATATATGTATAATCTTTCAAAAATTAAAAAATTGTCACATCCATTTATAAATTGGAGGTCAATGTATATATTTTAAAAGTTGAAACACTAACTTAAAAATAATGGAAAAGTTTATAGTTTACATATTACTACTACTGACGAGCACTTTCTCATAGACTCATAGTGTGCTTCAAATTAAATTCACTACTAAGGGCTAATACCGTAGTATAGCGTAGTAAAGTTCGTATCCACAAGGAAAGATGCTTTTTGCGTATGTGTAAGCGTAATTAATAAAAGTAAACGGAAGGGGGAATTGGAAATTTTGATAATTGAGAAAGAAAATAAAATACTAAAATGAGGGAAATAAAATATCAAAGGTAATCAACCTTGGTTTTGCTACTTTCCACTTGTTGATATATTTTAGTCGATCATTGTTATATCTATAACTTATCCCCTCTCGAATACTCAATCAAGGAGTATCTCCAATTCATCGAGGGTAGTTATTAACAACGACCGTTCATTAATAACCCTTACTATTAGTCAAGTATAGAACACCGCCATATACCGACTTGATAGTAGCATTAATCTCTTAACTCCTTGATGAAATCAATTGAGATTGATAACCTCAACACAACGGTTTCGGTTTAACCAACAAAATTAATCCCTCTTAAGTTTATTAACCACGATCGTGCATTAATAAACCGAAGTTACTTACTTGTGAAACCATCAACGATTAACCATCGGTTCATTGATCGTTTCTAGTAGTAATTAATGTCGAGATGTTAACTAATTGTCATCTTAGCAACACTTCCAAACATTAATATAGAGATAGATTAAGAGAAGAATTAATATTCAAGGGAAGAAGTTAAGAAAATAACTCACAACTTTAATAATCAACAAGCTTCAAGAGCAAAACCAAGCTCAAAAGACTACCTAAAGTACAAGAATAATGTGTATATGAAAGAGGGGATTAATTGGTATCTAAAATAGGAAGAAAAGGGGTGTTTTTATAGGAGAAGTGAGGTGGTTGGGTCTAAGACATAATCTGATTTTCCCATGTTCACTTGCTTTATTTGATCTCTTATGATCTCTAGGTCATATCATATCCGATTTTTCACATTTCTTTTGTCCTCCGTGAAGCTTCCTCTTGTCTCCAATTCTCCTTCCTTATGCTCCCAAGCTCCTTCCTCTTCTTTTCATCATGTTTTTGCTTACATGTCAAAATATCTTAAATATCTTCTAATTCTACTTTAATTTTAGAAGATAAAGATTATACTGTAATTGTACAAAAGTTAAGTAAACATAATGTAAAACCATTCTAAAATGTGGTGTTTATGCACTACTAAATATTACGCATCAACTACCTCATCCCATTTTAGGTGTCTTGTTTTGGTTTGATACAATTATAATAAAGTTGCTCAAAAAGTAAAAACTGTGACCGAATTTTGAGTATAATAAAGTGAAATGTTGTAGACCACATATTGCTTTTCAAAAAAACACGTCACACCAATTTTGAAATAATCCAAAAGTGAAAGTAAGACATGTCAAATGGGATGGAGAGACTACTTTATTAGGAATATTACTATATTAGATATTAGGCAAGGCATTATTTTGAACCAATTGATCAACACTTTAGGATTCAACAATTTCTATTTTGTAAAGTTATTATTTAGATAATTAGATGTGGAAATATCAAATATCATATCATTTAATTTGTGAAGCTCTTGCTGTAAAATTGGTGGAGGCATATAAAGATACATACTGTGTATCCATTAGTTTTTTCACTTGTGGAACTAGTTTTGATTTTACTGATGACGACCATAGGTATGAAAAGAGCTTTCTTAGCCATGACGATCATGAATAATAGATTGTGCAATCGAATGGGATGCTTTGATGAATAATACGTTAGTTACATTTATTGAAAAAGATTTATTACGTATTTAAAAGTGCTGGCAAAGAAAAATTGTATGACATTTTCAAAATATGAAAATGCGTCGTGGACAATTGTGAATTAACATTTTAATTTTATAAATGATTTTTTTTTGCTCCATATATGTAAACATGATTATATAATATTTCTTTGCTCAACTGACACCACTAACACAAGGTCCTGGCTCCGTCCTTGATCTAAAGGATGGTTGTCAACCATCATCGTTCTGATATGTCATTGCAATAAATGCCGCGAACTAGCCCTGAAATTAAAGAATAAGGAATACAGCCCAAAAAACATACGTATTAACAGAAACTTATTTTACCCAAGTCATAATCACCAGTTTTCAACATCCTGTTTGCATTTTGCAAAGAACGCTGATATGCAGGGAACAAACTAACATCTCACATATTATCTTCATCAATTAGTTTGATCTGTTTAGCATAAATAATTGCCAAATGTGTTTAAATGAACGGATAGCATTGATGCTTCCTATCAGCAAAGAGTACAAAAACCTGCCGACTAAAAGAAGAGAACCTGGCAAAGGATTAAGGATGAAAAATTCAATAAGAAAACCATACCAGCATGTAACTATCGACCTAAGATGAATACAATGTTCTGCGTACTGGGATGACTCATTTAAGCAAAAATAAAACACATGACTACTGACTACATACCATATGGTATTCCAAGGTGAAAGTCAAGAATTTTTTAGGCATCATTCAATCTATCAGTTGAGGAAGCAAATGTTTCAACAATATGCTTAACAGGTTCAGGAGAATTCTCAGAAGCTTCAATAAAATATTCTTTAACAGCAGCTCTATTACTAGAGAGGTGAGTTATGTTAGGTAGTCTTTCACTTAAAGAGTTTGAACTATTTGGAGGATTGTCAGAATTTGTTGGTCTAGTCGGGTAGGACTTTGTCGAAATTATACAACTCTCTATAATTATTTATTTTTGACCCTCTTGATTCATTTTCCTACTCTCTCAAACATTTGTTTTCACTTTACATTTTTTAATTAAAGACTAATGTGATTGGTATTGTTTCTCTTATTACAGCAATTACAATATTTAATTTGACGTGTACTTTTTGAAGTTTTAGTATCTTTGTTTGGAGTATTTCAGTTTTAGTTTTTAATTTTTGAGGTAATTCACTTGTATTCTTAGCCTTAGGTGTAGGATTAGTATTTCTTAAGGCTGCAAGTTATCTTTCGACACATAATAAAAAAACAGTTTCTTATGGTAAACTGAATATCTCAAGTTAGTACAGTGGAACACTGGAACCCTGCTCGTTTAAGGCATAATCCAGTATAATCTCACTAAAAATGGGTCTAAACCGTCTTATCCGTCCTTTCTGTTTCAAATTCTTTCCCTGGTCCTACAGCCCTCTAACCAAACAAGGGCTTATAGATCATAATTTTCATTAATTCTTTGAACTTAAATGATACCAAATTACCAGGCAAGGAAACTGCTCAAATTGAAACGTGTAACAAGCCATACGTATTCTTCCAAGAAAGAAACATAACCACAATATTACTACCATACAAATACATACACAGCGACTCTGCGCCAATCAAGAATAGACACTGCACCCCTTCCTTTTTAATAGGAAAACTAATTAATCCAAGCGAATACATATCTACATAGCGCCATTCCTCGTAGTTTCATACTTGGAGAACGGCAAAGTGAAAGTTAAAACCTTTTCTTTATCTTCTACTATATTGCATTTAGCGAATCACTTCCCAAGAAAGGAAGGAAAACCTTGAAGAAAACAGAAAGGAAAAGAGATGATGTCTATGATTCTATGAACATTCAAAATCCTTCAACACTAGATCTTTGGACGGGTGAAGTTGAAGATCTCCGAGTCTCCAACCTATGCAAGTCCTCCAAAGAGGTGTAAGAGCATGTCCGTGACCGACCAGATAAGGGCATTCCCGTCTGTCTTGTAGGAGAAAGAGGTGGTTGGCTAGTCGTCGGTGGTGAAGGCGAAAGACTAAGCCTTGGGGGTGGGACGACAATCCCATTTAGACTATGTGATTTCGACATGTGCTTCATGCTCACTCTTCCTGGCTCCTCAAGTGGAAACCGGGAAGGATACTTCATGTCTTGAGCCGCTTTGAGCTGCTCCACTATAGTTCTCATGGTGGGCCTTCCAGAAGGGTCCTTATGCAGGCATATTTGAGCAATATCGGCAATAGTCCGAGCAGCTTTGGCTGGGAACCGACCTTTCAGCTGTGAGTCCATTATAAGTGATAGTCTGCAATCATCGGCTAGAAAAGGCCGGGTCCACTTCACTAAATTCATTTCTTCCTTTGGATGGCCACAATCCAAATTCTTCCTCCCAGTCAGCAACTCAAGAAGTACAATCCCAAAACTCCAAACATTGCTCTTTGGAGTTGGATAACCCCTCTCCATTGCCTCTGCCGAAAGATTCGCGAGTACCTGGATAAATGAAGTTGTTTTCTTTTAAAGGGACTCAAAAATATAGGGCTGGGGATTGTAGTTTGCACCTCACTTTTTCATCTGAATTTGAGTTTGTGACACATTTTTAAGTCATTAATATTTTGCACCGCAAAATTAAGAGAAAAAATGTTGATAATGGAGTGCAAACTCCAATTTACAAGAAAAATAGGGTGCTGTTTTTCAAAGTTGGGGTGCAAAATGCAAATATTAATAAATTTGAAAGTGGGGGGCTCAAATTGTCACTAAATGAAGATTGTTCTAAGAATTTGGGATCCAAATAATATATGAAGAAGATAGTGAACCGTGCTCTTACAACTGCATTACAACAGATGCCGGTCTCTTGAATGTGGGTAACACAACCATATCCTGAAAGTTTTGCACTAAAGTCCTTGTCAATTTGTATATTTGCAGTTGAAAATTCATGAAACATTGCCTGCAAATACAAAAAGAATACTTAGTTAGAACATAAATGTGCATAGGGTCACGTCAGAATATTAAACAGAGAATAATGGATTAAATATTTTAGTGTGGCTTGGTCAAAGTGTCTTATGGTGGCCTTGTTGAGCGACCCCATTCAAATTCTGAATTCCACAGCTTTCATATTTTTAAAGATAACTGTGTTGATTACCTGAAAAGGTCCTTCCTCATGCAGAAAAGTGAGACCTTGTGCAGCACACAAGGCAATTTTCATTCTAGCATTCCAATCTAAGGGAGGGCCACCAGATCTGCCAAATAGGAGCCCATCTAAGCTTCCATGGAAAAGCCTTTCATAAACTAACATCCTGTGCCCTGATCCTTCGCGCGCATGAAAACCAAGCAGTTTACAAAGAGAAGAGCATTGCAATGAGGCTAGAGTGTTAACTTCATTCACAAATTCCTTCAATCCCTGGAAAACCAAAGATATTTAGTAAAAAAAATGGGACGACTTTGTTCATGTCATGTGTCATGATGAAGATGCAACCCAATATTTCAAGTTGGTGTTCGGGTATACCAAGCAGGACTGCTTCTTGACTTTTAAGGCTCTAAAACCGAAAGTTAAAACCACTTTGTAATGGTAGTTTGTAAGCTTGAAATTTCAAGAAGATAACAATAATTTTCCTTTGATTTATACCCATAAGAAGATGGAAGGATAGAGGGTGTCTAAAGAAATATAGAGCTACAAATTTTCCCAACACGACCCTTCCAAGAGTGGTTGACTTATTTTCAATGAATAGGAGTGTTTTAGATGGAAAAAAGAATTATACTTTATGACCAAGCTTATGAAATGAAACTGGAAAATGTGTTTCTTGGTGCTATATCAGAAAAAGTACCAAGTGTTTAAACATGAAAGCACTTGTGATAAAAATGATAAGTTATGGGAAACATGTTCTAAATAGTTATAGCTATATACACCTCACAACTCGAACATTACCTGAGAAGATGGGCTGAGACGAGTTATAGTGGCGTCAAGCTTCTTCGCGTCATCCCCAAACGAAGCACTATACATAACAGAAGAAAGCCCTTCTGACACACATAGCTCAGAGGTAAAGTTGTGGCAGGCGGCTGCAATCTCTTCATAAGAAAAGTTTCGGACACTTCCTGTAGAAGACACTGTAACTGGAGGCAGTGGAAGCGGTCCCGAGAAGGCATTGAAACGGCCGCCACTGGCATTCACAGTTTTGAAGCTTCCCATAGTCTTCAGGGAGGCAGTAGGGTGAGGTGAGGGGAGAGGAAGGGGTTGAGGGCTACCAGATGAGATGGATTCTATCGTTGACCCAACACGGCCCCTTGATTCCTCATATTCGTCAAATTCATTTGACATAAGAGTTGGGTCTTGTCCTGCTTCGTCCATGCTTGAAGCGGCAGGACGGGCTCTAATTTTAAAGCTTGGTGGGGCAGAATGTAATGCCCGTGTTTGTGTTAGGGGCTCGGGCAAGACAGTAGGTGAATGACCCCGAGGATTAAGGCGTGTAGCATGGCTGATCTTATTCTTATCTGACATTTTCTTCTCTTTACTCTTCAAAACGGTAAAACATCCCATCTTCATCCCAACTTTTACTTAACAAGGAGTGACTGACTAGACTTATTGGCCTTAAAACTGAGAGAAAAAAGGTAATATTCAAATGGGAATCAGTATACATTTCAATTCCTCAATTCAAATACATATAGCATTTGATAGCAAGATGGTGGCTCATTATAATAACATAATAATACTGAAGTTTGTCCGCCCATTTAAAGGCATACCAATATCAAATATCTTGTTGGAGTTTGACGGGTTCTAATACTGTATTAAGTCTAGTAGTTCTATCCAAAAGTCAACTTGATAGCGCGAAATAGCTCAAAAAACACATATATGGGTTTGAATTTTCATATGAGGCAGATGTTGTGTCATGTGTGACTTAAAATGTCTAACCTCCCCTTTTAGGGAAACACAGAGCTAACTATACATACAAGAGTGAGGATACATATAAAAAACATTATATATAACACATGACAGAACAAGATACTAAATGAATCTAGATCCACCAAACATAATTTCTCTTTCCAGTTTCCACCATAACCTAACTTTACAAGTCTACAACATAAGGTTTATAAAAACATAAATCAACTGCAATATAGTAAGAAAATTATCGGGGGGAAATCACACAAGTATATTCATTTAAATTGTCAATAACAGATGAGGGCACATGTGATGCAAGTATGTGACCTTACTGGGCTCATAGAGTTCTCTGGAACTAGAAGTTCTGTATAAATTTGACGAAGAGATATCAAGAAAGAAATGAAAAGCAAATTACCTCAGCAAATTTAACTGATCTTGAACTCTGTTTGAGCAAAAAGACTGGATCTTTGCTGATTACAAAGCTACCAGTACAATGTAATTGATCTTTGGGAAATAGAGAAGTAGAGAACCCCAAACGCAAGTCAAATAAACACAAATGGGGAAAAGGAAAGAGCAAGTTTTTCTGAGGAAAAAAAAAAGGAAGATTCAAGGGGTGGGTAAAGGGTGTGGGGGTCCGTAGGAATGGAGTAGTCAAACCAACAAAAAAGCCACGATTTAACAAGCTTGGAATTGACAGTATGGACCAATTTTGCAATTTTTCTTACAGGAATTGTATCTACATGAAATGAAATATCCCTATCACTGAATTCTTATTTTTATATTTCTAAATTTATAGGCAATCATGAAGAAGAAGAAACAGAAAAATTCCCAATCAAATTCTTAACTGCACCATCATATTAGGTTTGTTGACTTTCTTCAAGTACACAAAATTAACGTTGAAGAGGAATTAAACTTACCGGGCTGGTGGATTCCAATTATTTTCACATGTTGAAAATTAAGATGAACCACATTGCGGTAGGACCGTAGGACGCTGCAGCTATTTTGTTTTATTTTCCGCTTCCGCTTAAAATTCAGGATAAGTGAGCTGTGTTGACTTTGTTCTTGAGGACCTTAATCTTTATACTCCGTATAATACTCCACACGAAAGTAGTAGGAATATTGAATAGGCCTTAGATCGGTTCGGATCGTGTTAAAATTCCATAAAACCGTTTTAAAAATTATAGGCGTTAAATTCGGTTTGGTTCTAATTAAATTCGGTTCGGTTCTTACCTTTTTTCGATTCCTTATAAAAATTTATTATCCTTCTAAAATGAAAATATTTTACCTTCCGCTACGTAAAAAAAATTCAAGTTTCAAGTCATGAAATTATGGCCATTACATTATACATACATGATATCCCAAATTCCCAATGTTCAAATATCACAAAAATATCCAAGTGCAAACATTACTAACTTTGAGGGTATAGCTAGTTTTTAAAAGTTATTATAGTGTTATTACTACTATTATTACTATTAATATTATCTCTATTATTAATCAAATATATTTGATTAACATTTGAATCGAATATATTGATATTCATATTTTTATTTTATAACAATTTGAATCAAATTTAGTATTCTTAAATGTATTTGTATTTAAATTTTTCGAATTTGAATCACAAATCAAGCATAAATTCTTTGACAACCTAATCTCAATGTTTTAATATCACAAAAATATTCAAGTGCAAACATTAAATTTAAACATAACAAAAACATAAAGGTTTAAAGTAAGCATCAACTGTCAAATAAAGAGGTTCAATCACAAAACTATATTCTTCTACCAGTAATGCACCGTAAGTAAAAAGTACAGAGTAATAAATTGACTAGTAATATTAGTAATTTACTATGAACAAATAACAACGTAATCAGCAAAATATTAATTCCCTTTTGGGTGAACTCAAATAAAATACTCCCTCCGTCCCGCAAAACTTGGCCAATTTGACTTTTCTTGGTCAATGGCAAAAAAGTTTGAACAATGATTTTAGTTATTATATTTGTGTGAAACTTATAACTTTTATACTTTTATGAAAGTATTTGTAACAAAGAATATTTTCTTATAATTTTCATTTTTGAAATAATTTCATATTAAGATATATCAATGGTCAAACTTGACCATCTTTGACCAAGAAAAGTCAAAATGGCCAAGTTTTATGGGACGGGGGGAGTATACAATTACAAAAAAAAATCTAAAGGTGGACTAAAGTAGTAAAATAACAATTACTCGGATTCGCCTGGTCCACAATATATAAGGTATATTATGCAAGCCAAATATTCCTTGCAAGAATTTTTTGCCCGGAACGCCGTTTGGCCACCTCCATTTGAGGCGCTTCTGGGTAGAATTTTTTGATGCGTTTTTGTGATCATGTTCTACATGAATTGTAGATTATATCCTCAAAATTTCAGCTTGAAATTTAACCGGGAAGTAAGCTAAATAAAATATTGAAAAACATTACGTTTTTTTACATATACTTTGACGTAGTGTTTTCAATAATTTATTGAACTAACTTCCCGATTGAATTTTAAACTCAAATCTGATGGACATTATCTATACTTCATGAAAAAAAGCTCACAAAATTTCATCACAAAATTCCACCAAGTACCTCAAATCAAGATTACTCATGCAATGTATAAGAAGTTCGGTTCCTGTCTAGGAACCGGAACCGAACCGATCCAACACTATAGGAACCGAACCGAAAAAGGTGAAAGTGTGAAACCCAAAATTATAGGAACCGAACCGAACCAGAAAATTCGATTCGGTTCAGATCAGTTTTCCCGGGTTTATGGTTCCAAGTCCAAGGCCTAGTAAAAGAAGTATGAGAAAAATTGTAAAAATATGAAATGAGAAGATAAAATGTAGAAAAATAAGAACAATTAAGCGTTGCAAAAGAAAAAAATATCAAAACGAAAAAAAGTAACAAACTTTTTAAATACATCTCAGAGAGAAAAGTGTAACAAACTTCAAAATACAAATAAGTATGAATTAGGAAATGACTACAAACTTTGACTCCAAATAAAGTTCCCTCCTAGAGTATAATTAAGCCATACAAGCTAAGGTAAGATATTTAATCTTTATATACTATGGAATCATAAAGTGGAACCAATAAAATAGGATTCATTCAACAATGGGCGGGTCCCTCTCCATGTAGGATTTTTGCGTAGCCACATACTTTTGTGTGTTCTTGTGAGATTTCTTCTTCTTTTTGACTAGCGATTGTGTTCAATGCTTGTTCCCGACATCAAAAGCTATTCCAACCAACATTGGTGCGAGACTTTTATGCTTTGCGCAGTTTCGTTCCCTCATAGAGCAACATGATATGAAAAGACTTGTTACAGTGAAGACCGGATTATGGGCGCTGATATGAACAAGGAAGATGAAGTTTTAACGCTCCGTCCCCCTCCTACGCCTTAGAGTGACCACGGGCTAGGGTTTGGAAGATGACGGCAAATGAGGGAAAAAATCATTCTTAAAGTGTAATTAAATTATTAAATTATACAAGGTAAGATATCTCTCTTCGTATAACATGAAGTGATAAAGTGTAAACCAAGTTTGGCTCCTAAAATGATCAAAAAAAAAGTTTGGCTCCTAAATTTCTTCCCAGAGCTTAATTAAATTGTATAAGGAAAGATCTTGTAGTGGCTTTGGGTTCAGCCAATTTGGTAGTCTGGCTGCCCGCCCATTAACAAGTCTTGAATTTGATCCCTATTACTTATGAAAGGATGGGGGTCTCGCTGCTCGATTAGCAGCTCGATATCTTCCTTGTCCGGTTAGCAGTCCAGAGTCCCCCTTGTCTGGTTAATAGCTCAATGTCTTCCTTGTTTGATTAATTAGCGGCCAATGTCTTCCTTGTCTGGTTGGTAGCATGCGGTTTTCCTTGTCTTGTCCGGAAGACCTCTTCTCATGTTCATTTGAGGAAGTGTCTCGTCAAAACCTTATTAGAAACAAAAAAATGAGTGGAAAAATCCTTATCAAAGAAAATAGCACACGGGGTTTGTCCAATAATTTTTGTTTCTAATAAGTATATATGTTATTAACTTGATATCCATATATCTATAACTAGTGGAATATAGTCATTAGCTAATCCATATACTAGTCTATTAATTAGTAATGTCCCATATTAATAATATTAGACTAAGGACTCGTTAGAATATTATGATTAAGAATGTGTAGCATCCCACAACTAAGTCACGTACTTAATTAAGTACTGAGCATACTATTCATAGACTAAATATTAATATAGAAAATCCATAATAATCACCATGAAATGAGTTCGTAGCTTTATTGATTAATGAGTATTAAATATCTCTAATAATCATAAATTATGATAACCTTAGGGTGTACGAGTTATTGTGTTCACCTGGGGGCTCATAGGGGCATGACATCCGTAGCACACGACTCCCAAGTCAAATTTCCAAACCTAAGTGGCAAGTTGAGTCATAGATATGGGTCTTAAGCCACATTCTATTGGGCAAATTTATCGTTTATTCGACATTCAAATTTACGAGAAGTGTTGAGAGCCTGATATGCTTTAACACTTTGGGGTGGGGTTATTCATTCCAAGCACATGACTTGAGCATTTTAATCTTTGAGAGTTGAGTTGAGCTATAGTTTGGATATTGTAGGCCCCTTTTCGAGTAATGAGGCCCAAAGTCAAATTAAAAAAAAAACTACAAAAATTATGATCATTTTATTTAAATGCGTAAATATAACCAAGTGTTCAAGACTAAATACTGAGCATACTATTCATAGACTAAATATTAATATAGAAAATCCATAATAATCACCATGAAATGAGTTCGTAGCTTTATTAATTAATGAGTATTAAATATCTCTAATAATCATAAATTATGATATCCTTAGGGTGTACGAGTTATTGTGTTCACCTGGGGGCTCATAGGGGCGTGACATCCGTAGCACACGACTCCCAAGTCAAATTTCCAAACCTAAGTGGCAAGTTGAGTCATAGATATGGGTCTTAAGCCACATTCTATTGGGCAAATTTATCGTTTAATCGACATTCAAATTTACGAGAAGTGTTGAGAGTCTGATATGCTTTAATACTTTGGGGTGGGGTTATTCATTCCAAGCACATGACTTGAGCATTTTAATCTTTGAGAGTTGAGTTGAGCTCTAGTTTGGATATTGTAGGCCCCTTTTCGAGTCATGAGGGCCAAAGTCAAATTAAAAAAAAAACTACAAAAATTATGATCATTTTATTTAAATGCGTAAATATAACCAAGTGTTCAAATGAGTCAAGTGGCTCTCGAGGACGTGAGCTAATTGTGAACCGCTCAGTCAAAATTGGATTTGAGTTCGATCGAACTCGATCTAACACGTTAAGAATCAAGCCGAGCTCGAGCTTAATTTATCTTAGATGATAAGATATATATTGGTATATATATTATAGATGATAATAATATAAATACACAAAGATACATACATATGCATGCATACATACACATCATTTGTTTATTTATTTATTTGTATAAATATAATATTAACAATTTTGAAAAACGAGCACAAGTTCGGGCATATTTGAGCTGGAACCTATAAAAGGTAATGAGCAAAATATTTACCGAATCTGAGTCAATCTCGAGTCGAACTCAAGCCAAAATTAATAGACTCGTTCGAGCATGCCCAAGTTTAAGCAAGGTTCAACGTGTTTTCACTCCTAGGTAGAACCGAATGAGGATTATCTTACTCCTTTTCATTTCATCTTCACTCACTTCAATGCGTGGGGGACTGGAGTGTGAAGGACTTGCTCACATTGAAAACACAAAGGATGAGCTCACAAAAGCAAAGGCTGAAGCTCATCAAATGCTTATAAAGATAAGGCTTAAAGACAAGGCTAAGCGTACTAGACATGTTAAGCAAAAGTTGAGACTTACACTCCTTGCTTTATTTGGGGGGGGGGGGGGGGGGCATATGTTGTTCTCATTTTTCCTCTTTATGACTTTTCCCAATGAATTTTTTCCTGATGAGGTTTTTCACTAGCAATCTTCCCATCATGCATAAGGGAATGATCTTCCGGCCAATGAGGAATCCATCATGACTACTCTCTTTATCTCAAACTGTCTCACCTCAGGGTGTGAAGACTCTCCATAGAGTATATTATCTCAAACTTAGGAGCTCTGATATGTATATAATATTGAGTTTAACCTGTTAATTATTTAAATTTTGACATGACATTGTGCTGGCCCATGGTTTGTTCTATACATAGATAGTAAATGCTTTGTAAACTTTGACAATCATACACAAACTCTAGTAGTACACTAACAATCAATCTAACTCTCAACATCTCTAAAATATATCTCCCATTCTACTCTCTGTCAAATCATTAATGTTACATAATTTGATATATCTTTTTCAAGATTATTTATGGAAAATGTTGTGACAATGTGACCACGTTTGTTTGATACACTTAGGGGTCATTTGGTAACACTGAATTTGGCAGAATCGTCTGAATTTGTTGGAATTGATGAAATACCGGATGAAGCGAACATATTTATTGAAATTTATGAAATACTAGCTGAATTGACTGAATCTGTTGGGTTATGAAAAAATATTTAGATATATTTTATTAGTATATTAAAGAAAATTATATGAAAAAATAATTTAAATGGTTGTGTACAGTAACTTCAATCAATTCATAAAAAGTAATTGCAATTTTACTTATTTTGATTAGAGGAAAATGTCAAATAAGTCCACATACTATTGTGAAAAAGTCAATTGAGTCCATGTAGTTTTTACTCAAATTTTAACTCTTAAATTTTAACCAATCTTTCCATTTAACCGGCTGCCAACCGGTTACCCTCCCATATTGATGAAGTGGAGGCCACCTAGACATTTTTTACTCGTTTTCATTTTTTTTCCCTTTCTTTTCTCTTTATTATTTCCCCCTTTCTCTGGTTCGTGACAGCCCCTGCTTCCCCCTTTTTCTTGTCTTTTTCTGTCTACTCCATCTTTCCTGTCTCTCCCTGCGGCATGTACAGACCTCCCTTCTTCCATTTTTCTTTTCCCTCCCCCTCCCCTCTCTCCCTGCAACACTTCCCCTTCCTTTTCCTTTTTGTCTTTTTCATCCTCCTCCCTTCACCCTCTCTCACCAGTCACCATGCGGCACTTCCCTTTCTTTTCTCCCCCTCCCTTTTCCCTTCTCTTTCTTGTTAATTCGCTGGTTCCTTCCCTTCCATTCTTGTCCGATGGAACCTGGATTGCGTCCTACGAAATCGAAGAGATCTTCCATCTGCGAAACCGACGGAAGACAGCGGCGGCACGGGAAAGGAAAACAGGGGAAGAGAAATAGATCGGGAAAGAAAAGGTAACAAAATGGAAAAGAAAGAAAGAAGCCAGTGCTAAGTCCATGGAAGAGGGAAGAGAACGAAAGTAAGAAACTAGGAAGAGAAAAAAACGGGAAAAGAAATGGAAAGGAAAGAAGAAAGAAGCCATTGTAGGTCAAGTACAGGGAAGAGGGACGGGATAATAAAGAAATTAAAAAAGAAGAAGAGAAAAAAGGCCACATGTACACCTCCACATCAGCAACTACCGGTTTTTCTCGTCCACCACCGGCTAAAAAGCCTAATTGACTAAATTTAAACAGTTAGTGAACTTAATTGATTCATTTTATTGTACGTGAACTCAATTGACTTTTTCGAAATAGTATGTGGACTTATTTGACAGTTTTCCCTTTTGATTATTACAGTATTTAGCATGAAATCAATACTTATGTATTTAATAAAAAGTTGAGTGATAAAAGCGATAAACTAGAAATATGAATTATCAAATGAGTTCTTAATAGAGAAGACCTACGGTCGAGTTTTGCCGTTCTGACTCGCATTAAGCATCGTCCGATTATCCTCTTCGCAACTCGAAGTCCAGAAAGCATAACAGAATCAGCTCATTCTCTTCGTCAGTGGGTCACGCACTCACAGCTCACGTCGGTCGAACGTCGGCGCACAATGCCTCTATTTGCTAGCCACCAGGTTTCTGCTCGAGTGCTCTGCGCCTATGCAAGGTTTTCTAGGGTTTGGTTTTCCGGTGGGGTTCAATGCCTGTGGTTGGTAATTTTTTCGACCTTGGTGATTATAATGGATAAGTTGACTATGAAGGAAGAAGAGAAGTGTTTGGTGATCAAAGATGCGATCAATGGTGCAGGGGACAAAAATCTCTTTATCAAAAAAGAAATTTGGAAGGGAGGGTTAATCTTCACCCATACTATAATAGCTCGTCCTCCTCCGGAACCACTTCTGTGCCATGAAGTAATTTGGGGTCTATTGAGATTTCTAAAGAAGCTTTATGGTAAGGAAGGACAACATGAGCCCCTCATGGTTCTGGGGTTGCAACTCAAGTTTAATAATGTTGTTTTTATTGTTGCCTTTTGCTTTAATGAGACTATGTTTGTTCTCTCGCTTTTTTTTTTTTGTTTTGTCAAACTCCTGCATTACCAGATTAACGAGTCATATTGATTTCTGAAGGGTGATTGACTCTGAGTCCGGTTTGAGAACTGGCAGTTGCGAGTAATTCTTTTATATGTTTGTTCCCTATCCGAATGTTGTGATATCAATATAAGCCACCATTTCGAAAAAAAAGAAGCTCTTGATATAATTCTTTTCCTAGATAAACACCAGGATAATGACTAAAAGCATATTTAAACTTTTAATTACTTGATGATACTGATTTTTCTTTCGCGGGGGGAGGGGGGGGGGGTTACCCAAATAAAGAGTAATTAAATTATTAATGGCCAAAACAGGACTAAAGTTTAAAAATTTCCCAAATAGGGAGTTATTATATGTAGTTAGACAAAAATACTCTTGAACCTTGACAAAACATACTCTCGCTGATAGACCGCTAGACCGACCGCTGCCGGCCACCGCAAGTCGCTGTCGCATAATCAGAGCTAGTCGTGTAGTACCCTGTCCCGCAGGACCCGAGGTAGTTACTCCAGACCTCTAGTACTGTCCTCACAAACTATCACGAGTCTTTATCGCGCACTTTGTCCTCACTTGTGAGTGCCCTGAGAAACTTACCAGGGGGTCACCCATCCCAAGTTTACTCTCGTGCTAGCAAGCTTAACTTTGGAGTTCTTAGTAGATGGACTCCCTTAAGAGGAGATGCATCTTTATTGGTATGCGTAGTACTATTAATCTGTTTAAATTAAATCTCAAGTATATTACAAGCCGCCTCTGCAAATATGGCCGCTGTCGCTGCATATCCGGCCGCTGTAGATCTAAACAGATTTGGTCGCCACCGGCCATCAACTGCTGCCCTTACAAATATGGTAGCCACCGCCACATATCCGACCACTGGTATTGCAGTTTCGACCGCCATCGCCAATGTCATCAGTTTTTTTAGCAAAATGCCAACATGAATCGAGAATGCCATATTAATGGCATTTTCAAAGGAAAATAGAAAGTTTTTGAAGAACAAAAATGTCATTTTGATGGCATTTGCAGAGAAAAATTGGCAATTTTAACAACCAAAGAAGAAGATGGACAACCAAACAGAATACTAGAAAGAGACAAACACAGAAGATGAGGAGGAAGGAGGGAGAAGAACGAGTTACTTTACTCCGCCTATGCACGCCCCAGCTCGCCGATGCTCACCGCCGTTGCTTGCCGCACCAGAAGGGCTCGTTGTTGCAGGTTGCCAATCGAAGAAGATGAGAAGAGAATAAAACCTAATCTACCAGGGAAGAAGACAAGTTGAATGGATTATGTGTGGAGAAGGGGGGAAGGTCTGAGCGGAAGATAAGGTTACACGTAAGATGGTAATTTTGGAATAGTGGTCCCATTTAGCGAGTACTAGTACTCCCTCCATCGCTTAAATCTTTGTTAACTTTCCTTTTTTGATTGTCCCATTAATTTTGCCACTTTCTTTCCCTTTTAAGCAAATAATTTGTGATTGCAGTTAATTATCTTTTTTCTGCACAAATCTCAATCACACATTTCTGACTTTATTAATCCACATGTCAGTCATGACAAAATCTTAGAGGAGGGGTAGTACTACCTCCGTAACTTAAAAACCTTCCCATTTCAACAGTAGGTAGATTAAGAATAGTGAAAGAGGATATGAATTATTGAGGGTATGATGAGAATATAGTGGAATAATGTGATGGAATGTAGGATAAATCCAAAAAAAGTAGTTGTAATAATGTATTATTTTCAGAATTATTGAGAGTATGATGGAAAGATTTAGAAATGAGAAGATTTTTTTGTTACGGACGAAAAAGGAAAGTGAGAAGATTTTTATGTTAGGCAAGGGAGTATAATTTAATTGCTCCCATTTGAGAATTTGACTTACTCCATATAATTTAGTCCTATGGAAGGCAATTGGTTCAAAAAAAAAAACTTCTTTCCCCCCCCCCGACAATGTGGGACATGAACTCCATTCGTGACTCTTGACTCCTGACCACGTAGCATAAGGATACTGCAACGCGTTTAGAGACGCCAAAACCTCTTCCCTTTCCTTCCTTCGTTCCCATCGCGAAGGTTCCACCCCCTCTTCCCTTCTCTGCTTCCTCCCCATATATATACCATCCACCCCTATCTTTTCTATCTTATTTAGATAGATCTTAAAACCCTATCCCCAATTTCATAAACATTCTTCAATCCGATATGGATTTTCGTACTCTGGAATTAAAAATCATGTCCGCCAAAGATCTCAAGAAGGTCACTTTCTTCTCCAGGATGAATGTTTACGTCGTCGTTTCCGTCTCCGGCGGAGACGCCAAATCGAATCAGACGCTCAGGACCCCGGCCGATCGCGAAGGTGGATCTAACCCTGCCTGGAATTTCCCCCTCAAATTCACCATCGACGATGCCGCCGCGCGCCAGAACCGCCTGACGCTCGTCTTCAGGATCCGCTGCGAGCGAGCTTTAGGGGATAAGGATGTCGGCGAGATCGCCGTTCCGATTAAGGAACTTCTCGACTCTCCGGCAGGGAATACGAAGCAATTCGTCAGTTATCAGGTCAGGAGGCCGTCCGGGAAGCAGAGAGGTCAAATCACGTTCTCTTATCAGTTCAGCGAGAAAATCAGCGGCGTACACGCGGCGGCGGCTGGTAATAATAAGGTGGATGAACCCGTAACGGCTTATCCGGCTTTTACGCCAGCGGTGGGGCCAAGCTCGGCGTATTCTGCGGCTCCCGCAGCGCCACCGCCTAATTGGCAGCCGGCTCCTGGAGCCTATCAGCAGGCACCTGGTGGATATCCTCCACCTACGTACGGATATCCGCCTCCGCCGGCGTACGGTGGCTACCCGCCCCAACCTCATCCAGGATACGGATATCCACCCGTCCAACAACCGGCAAGGAAGAATAAATTCGGGTTGGGATTAGGAGCCGGATTACTAGGCGGTGCCTTGGGGGGTATGCTGATCGGAGATGCAATTTCAGACGCTGCTAATTATGATGCCGGATATGATGCCGGATTTGGGGACGGCGGATTTGGGGACGGTGGATTTGATTTTTAATCGGCGGCTATATGTTTTTACTTTTGCGTCTAAATTCTAGCCATATTCGGAGTAATATGTAATTATTAGTTACGGAGTATTACTATCTGTACATTGTTTTCCAGGGATTGGAATAATCTTAAACTTCGTATTCGATTATGCTTGTATAAACTTAACTAAATCTTCTCAAAAACACATGTCATTCTAAATTCAGTAAAAGTTAAGCGGACATATAATAATGATATAAATTAAATACATGTTGAGAAGGCAAAGAGTTGTAAATAATAATCTGTATTACGTATAATTCACCAATTTGAGATCTGACAATTTTATGTTAGACATTTTTGAATGCAAGAATAACGTTTTACACTTCATAATAGTTTTGACTCATCCGGGAGCTTTACAGTGCAAGGAGTAAAACCTTAAACAAATGACATTGATTATTACTCCGTATTTAAGATAAACAAATGACCATATATATCACATAGACAAATACTGTAATTTCAATTGCAATTTTTTCCCCAAACCATCACCGTTAATTAGTATTGGGTGGCACATTGTTGTGCTAAAGTGATACACCTACCATATAAGTTATTGGGGTAATTTGAGTTTGCACCCTATATTATTGTCTAAATTGGATTTTGCACCCCGTTTATAAAAATCTTTGTTTTTGCACTCCAACCGCATATGAAAAGACAAAAATGTCCTCAATCAGGAATATGTTGAAGGTCCACATAATTGTCAATGAAGGGACATTTTGGTCTTTTCATACAGGGTTGGGGTGCAAAAACAAAGATTTTTATAAACGGGGTGCAAAGTCTAATTTAGATAATAATATGAGGTGCAAACCCAAATTAACCCAAGTTATTATGAGTTGCTTATGAAAGTGTTACTAAGAAATGACACTGTATCCGCGAGTCTCCTTGAATTGACTATATAGTAGAGGCTCCTTGAATTGACTATATAGCAGAGGCTTCTGGAACGACTTACCCGAATATTTATTTGAAAAGATGTAAGTTGAGCTTGAATCACATTCGGATGAAAAGAGAGTGATGTTCCATATCAAGTCATTGCTTGAAACATCTTCGCATATTGAAATTTAGGGGCTGGTTACTTTCAACCTAATCGACTTAATGAGAATAGTTTTTTAATCGTTCAACCATTAAGAGTATGTTTGACACAACCGACTGAAAAAAATACTTTGTTGAGTTTTTTTAAAAAAATGTTAGCTTTTACTGACTAAAAATATTTAAAAAAAATATTTGGTAACTGTTTGATAAAAAGTTGATTGTTTCATTTAGTTATGTTTGTCACACAAGATGTTGGTACTAGTTAATGCTAAAGATGCAAACTTTTCTCATATGATATTTGATCGAGATACACAGATACACTTGCACGTATACAATTGTTACAAGTATCGCTGTAGTAATAAATATCAGTAAATACCGGATCGATCCACATAGTAAATACAACTATAAAGTTCGGAATTTAAGTACAAAGTACATAATTGATATTGAACTGCAAGGATTTTGTTCTTTGGTATTGAATTAAACATGAATGGAAATTATTTAGGCAATTGGTGTTCACCTGATTGCTTTTAAGGGGTTTAAAGCTAGTTCTTTTCGAGTAATTATGATTATGATGTCACCAAAATATTTTCAACTATTGTTAAGGCATTGAGATCGTGGTTTTCATTATATGATACATCACACTCGTATCATACAAGAACCAATATATTTCTATTCTGGGTACTATATATGTTTATTCTTTAGTGTTCATAGTATCGACCTCAACGTTAATTGCAAACAAAAAATAAATTTAACATACTTTTATGTTGTGCACCATAGTCATAAACAATCAAAATGTAAAGGATAAACAACAATTTATTGGTTGAGAATTTTTATCAAATACTCGGTGGGTATAGGGGTTCATCCCTAGCCTTAGCTAAGAATTTAGCCCTTTAAGCTCATGCTAATTACAAAAGAGTATACAAAATTATAGAAATACAATGACATACGAGAAATGTTACCTAGAACTTATTGTAGAAGAGAAAATGACTTCTTCTCCAATTCTTCGAAAGAATGCAAAATGGAAATATTAAAACCAAAATTTAAATTTCAAGAATGGATTGATGATCTTGTGTTGATGATTTGAAAGCTTCATATAGGTAAAAAATGACATCTTTTAGTCTATTCGAAATGGGTCAATGGATTTTCCCCATCAAGAATAGGTTGCACGCTGCATTGTTTGTGCATATTTTGACTAAACCGGCACCGGTTGCGGGTTGATCGGTGCCGGTTTTCTCTCGGCGCCTGATTCTTCTAGTGTTGAAAAAAAATGAAAAGGTAACCGGCGTAGGTTGGGTCATGAGACCGCCGCTTGTTCTCTCTCGGCATTTCGATGTCGGAAAATATGTATGCAACCGACACCAATTCTAAGGCCAGACCGGCGTCGGTTCTCTCCTTTTCGTATATTTTGACTCTTTGCTCCGCTTTGATGCTCATAGTTGACCTCGAAGTGTTGGTTCTTAGTTCCCTCTGAGTGTGTTTGCTCAAATTGAGATTTTACAAGCACGTTTTCTCTTTATATATTTGTACATATAATATAACATATAAGTAACTATTGTGCTTATTAGTATTTCCTCTAACGTATCAAAAAAGAGCTTTTGTTTTCAGAAAAGCTCTTAAAAATTTTCATGCCAAGCATACAACTAGAAGTTTTTAGATACTTTTTAAGTAGTACAAGAGCTAGAAGATAGATAATTATGTCTACAAGATTACACTAACCAGTGTTTACTTATGACTTAGTTGAAAGCATTAATTAAATCATTGAGACAAAAAAAAGGTGTGATAGAGAATAGGGAGAGCAAGGGTTGTGTGGAAGAGGAGAGTTTGAGACCTAGGCCTCTGTCCGGTCACTGTAAGCGGGGACTAGCTTGAGCCCACCTTCATGAACTGGGTGCAAGCCGTTTAATTAATTTTATTCTTTATAATTTTCTCGATTTGTTTCCTATTTGGAGTATATTAGGATTTCCATTATTTTGCTACCGATTTGAAGTTGATTAGGCTTTCCATGATTATGTTTCCTTTTTAGGAATTAGTCGATAAGTATTTAAACCCCTTGTTAGGGTTCATTCTTGCTTTTAGTTAAAAAAAATTGGATTTCAGCTTATTGCCTCTAGGTAACGGAACTTTCCGTTGGTTATTATTGCTTCCGTCCCTTATAACTTTGTCAACTTTCCATTTTTAGATATCCCATTAACTTTGCCGCTTTCCCTTTTAAGCAAAGAATTTGTGGTTCTAGTTAATTCCTTCTCCTCTGCACAAACCTCAAACATACAGCTTTTACTTTATTAATCTCCGTGCCGGTCAAACTTGGCAAAGTTATTAGGGACGGAGGGAGTAATTTTATGTTCTCATCAAAGTGGCTTATTAACCATTAAGCTCGAAAATAGTAGTGCTTCCCATTAAGACGTCTTTTTTTGTTAAACTTTTTATATCAATTGTGGAATAAATTTATGTTAACAAATGAAACTTTTCATTGACGTTATAGCCCAATAATAATAATAAGTAGATTATGTTCATCAATTAAGAGCCTGTTTGGTGACATTGTTTTTTGGTTTATCGGGCTTATCAGTCAACTTTCTCACCAACACACAATTTTTTTCCCGAGCGTTAAATTGTGTAATGATATGAAAAAGTAAGGGAACAGTTACTTTTATGGTTGCATTGGCTGAAGTTACTGTAGATGATCATTTAAGTTTTTTTTTTTTGATATAATTTTTTATTTGTTTTATTATTACAATATATTTTAAATATAATTTATTTATAAATCAGCAAAATCAAGCAATTCAGCCACTTCAGCTAGAACTTCATATATTTCAGCAGAATCAACCGATTAGGCCAATTTCAGTGCTACCAAACGGACTTTAAGAGGCCGTTTGGCAACACTGTTTTTCACCAAACACGTAACCTTTGGTTTCACGCGCTGAATTGTGTAAGAAGCAGAAAAAGTAAGGTTGAAATTACTTTTATGGCTGTATTGGCTGAAGTTACTGTAGATAATCATTTTAGCTATTTTTACATATAATTTTTTCTTTATTTTATTAATAAAATGTATTTTAAAAATCATTTTTTTTACATCAGCAGAATCAGCCAATGCAGCCACTTCAGCCAGAACTTCATAAATTTCAGCAGAATCAGCCAAAACGGCCGATTTTCATGCTATCAAACGGCCTCTAAGACTGTTTATTCAACACACAAAATAAATAATATCATATAAGACGTCTTTTTTTTGTTAAACTTTTAAAATCGATTGTGGGATAAATTTATGTTAATAAATGAAAGTTTTCATCGACGTTATCGCCCAATAATAATAATAAATTGATTATGTTATTCAATTAAGACTGTTTATTCAGCATACAAAATAAACAGTCTCATATACAAATTCCATTTATTTTAAATAGGCATCTTAATCTAGTAAAACTAGAATTTCACCCGTGCGTTGCACGGGATGAGATTTGTAATTACTGATAGTGAAAGATGGATTTATTAAATATTAAAAAATATTGTGAACTACGTAGTATTTTGTAAACAATTTCGAAAATGTATTAATCTTCATGAAATTCAGTTTTGGTAAAACTGAGTCCAAATGGAACCTTATTGTTAAGAGGACATACAATTTTTTCAGGAGTAAAAAGTAGAATGGCATAAAAAATACCCTCTTCTAAAGATCATCTTCAACTCTTGTTAATGATCTCTTCGGTTTAACTTTGAGGGAGGTTGATTATTACAGTTACACATAAATACGTACACCTATTCTCGGTTTAAATTCGCGTCTTAGCTCACGAAAACATATAATGGTTAAAATTATGATCGACCCCTCTGTTATAAAGTAGGATCTTAAACCCCTAACCCAATCACCATAACGCCTATCTTTATGATTTGCCCAATTGATCTTGTTTCTACCCTTGTTAAATCAACATTTGGGATGGATGAGTTTTTTTTTGTGTCGGTTCTGGTCACTGGGATTGTCGATCTTCCATTTATATATAGAAAGGAGCATGAGACCAGAAGCTATAATTCTAGCTCCGAGCGAGTCTCGGTTTAATTTTTGTGTACATTTTTAACTCCAGCCCCTTCTTCAGGTTTTCAATGCACCTCTTTTCACCTGCTTCCCAATGAAAATAATGGGAAAAAAATGGGACCAAACTGAGACTAAACCGATCAATCTCGATCGCTAATTTCGGTCACCAAGGAGCAAGATCCTCAACTAAACCGATTGATTATGATCCCTAATACGATTTTGATTAAAAATTTGAAAGGTTTTAGTCATGCCTAGGATCGGAATCGTGCCCACCACTAATGAACAAAAGTCGTTACTAATTTCACTTTCAATACAAATATGGAGTACTTTTTATCACACTATGTGGTTACGGTTCACGAAGTAAAAATGTACTCCACTACATATTCATTAAACATTCTCATCTACGAAGAACGAAACATTCAATACTCTAAGTAGAATCAAAGTTGATTTTTCAAATAGTGCTTCTAAGATCAATTTAGAACACTTAGGGCCAGTATGGTTGGAGGATTTTGGAGGGGAGGGAAGGGTTCTTGTTTAAATTTAAACTAATTTTTACATTTAGACAAATTAAAATAAAATGAGGACACAATAGTATATAAAAAATACATGGTTTAACTAATTATATATTTATTTGTAGTCAAAAATTAACAAATTCAGATAAATTAATTAAATAAAAAATTAATCCTCCCCTTCCCTCCCCTCCAAAATCCCCCAATCATACAGGGGTTAAAAATATTTTCATACTTTCACAGTTTCACCAAAACACTCTAATATCTAGCTACTTATACTCTATGATGAGAAGAAGCAAGTTTAAAAAGTAGATCTCCAATTCTCCAAACACCCCCCTTCTATCCCTCTTGTTCTGCGATTATACTTTTCCTTATTTAATTATCAAATATACTAATGAATGGCTAAAAAAAATATAAAACTAATGAATTTAATTATTTTTCCTTATTTAATTACCAAGCTATAATATAGTAACAACAATATGAGAATTTTGTTGATTTAGTCCCGTAACTTATAGTTATACCCGATATTGGTCCTGTAACTTTATTAACTTGCAGATTACATCCCGTAACTAATAAGTTGGTGCAATTTTGGTCCTTCTCTGCCGGAACTTACCAATTTCGCCGGAAAAGACACATCATCTTCCACATGGTATATGATGGACAGTGTACCCTGGGGGTAGCTTATCCGAGGGGTTATTATGAGAATAACCTAGAGAGAAGTCAGAGCAAACAAGTAGGAGAGAGATGCGATTGTATTAAGTGAACTCAAGGTGTTCTGGTATTTATAGAGCAAACAAGAGGAATAAGGGCTGCTATTTATAGCAGCAATAAATGCGATGAGAGTACACGTGTCAGTAATTAACGGTCGAGGGGTCACCTCAATCGGGGTGGCACCGGCACTCGCATGTGCACCGCATTAAATGCGGTGGGTGGATGCAACGTCGCATTAAATGCGGTGGTTGGCTGTCTCCAAAGGGAATCTTCAATGATTGAGTCTGTTAACCGAGGGCCCTTCACTCAGCCGCGCGAGGGCTTCGTGTGGCCGAAGTCTCTTTGTAGCTGAGGGCTTGGTTCAGCCGAAGGCTTCTCTGATGCCGAGGGCTCAACTAATGCCGAAGGCTCCTGTTTTATGCCATTTTCTCCCAGTAGCTTCGTGTGCTCAAATATGGTTGTTCTGTGAGTTTTGGAGCCTTCGGCCATATTGACGAAGGCTACCCTGGGCGTTCCGCGGGCCACTTTGAGCTTGGGCCGCTGTATCTTGGGCCTCCTGCGCCTCTTGGGCTTGTTGGGCCTGTGATAGAGTAGTAGGAGTCTGTGGACCGAGGGTTCTTGGGCCATATACTCCATCAGTATATTATTTGGAACTCATTTGCTGACTCAATGTTGGCCCTTAGCTAGAATTAAAAAATTATTTCTTCTTGGTTGCAGCAGGAGCATTTTGAATGAAGTTTAAAGCTTTTTGGATTCATGTTTTAAGAATAAAGAATTTGAAATGTTACATCATCTTCACTTCTCACATCTTTAACATGAGAAAGACCAGGAGCAAAAACACTAGCCCCACAACAACTATGAAGAGCCTTTTATTTTTAGCCTTCAACTTTACAACTTCTTCCTCTTTTAAATTGAGTCTTCTAACCAATCCCGGAATTATCATCGTTCAACGATGGCACATAGGTGGGTCCGCCCATTCAAAAAATCTGCAACCTTCTGTCTGTATCAAAACAAAATGAAGCTTAACTTACTTTTTACTGCTTTGAACACAAAATACATTATCAAATGCCCCCAACAAATAGAAGATGGTAATTTTATTAGCAGAACCTAGCTTAAATTATAAAATACATTTTAATTTTCAAACAAATTTATTATTCAAATGCTATTCTTAAATTTCTAGTTTATTTAGTAAAAAAAGAAGCAAACAATGTAAATTAAAAAGCTGAATTTTTTACTCTGCTTCTAGCGCACACACGAAACCTCCTTCCAGGATCGTTATCAGTCCAAGAAGTTAGAAGAGAAACCTTTTTACCACAATCACACTCCATAAACTTTTCTCTGATCGAGAGCCGTTACTAGCAGATTTGAAGAATAACTCACTCTCTCGACTTAGTTCAGGAGAAATCTGCAGGTAGAGTTATATGTTCTTCCCCCCTTTTGCAGATCCGATAATAGGCTTGGTATGGTTGTGCACGCACTTAGCGAAGAGCTTTCGTACTCTGGTTTTTTAACTCCAGCTAAGGGCCAATATTGAGTCAGCAAATGAGTTCCAAATAATATACCATGTGGCAGGTGATGTGTCTTTTTCCGACGAAATTGATAAGTTCCGGCAGAGAAGGACCAAAATTGCACCAACTTATTAGTTACAGGATGTAAATTGCAAGTTAATAAAGTTACAGGACCAATATCGGATATAGCTATTAGTTTTGGGACTAAATCAACAAATTTCCCACACTCATAATAGGAACAAAAAGCCAACATGAATAAACATGACCACAGAAAGGGGCTAGTAAAAGTTTGAAGAGTGGCGGTGGCCGGGGTAGGTAAGTTTCAGGTTTGAACCAATTGATCTGTTCATCGTAGCTCCTTGCTTTGGAATCTGAACGGCTGATAAGTTTCACTCGGTACAACTCCCTGAGCATCTTGTTCCAATGATATGGGTGTAAATTTAGTCTTCCGATCCCTAAATGCATCGATAAACACAAAATCAGCAGAAAGTGGTATTACTTCCTGTTTAAAGAACCATTACTCCCAAAGAGTGATGACCAACAGAAGCTCAAATGGGTGCTCCTGATGGTTTTTCTTTAAAACTTCAGTTCATTTAATTTAATTAATTGGTGAAACAATAACTCCTACTCCAACGAAGGTGGTTGGTAAAAAGTATACACAAAAACATTCAAATTTAGTGCACCAGGTTGTTGTTTTTATGAAAAGCACATTAGTAGAGCCTAATCAACTGAGGAATAACTTTCAGATGAAGACCCTATTGGATATGCCTCTCAATCAATCTTGTAATTTCTATAAAGTCGTCTTCTTTTATAATGAAGTACCAAGACACCATACTAAATTTTGGTTAAGATTGCACAAAAACACATAACTCAAACGTTTACCACACTTGTACTAAAATTAAAGTCATCAACTTTTACACATATAAAGTCATATTAAACATAAAATTCTATAAAATCATCAACTTTATTGACAAATTGAGCATAAAATAAGATTAGAATTACAAATAACACATATCCAGTGACTGTTTTATAATTAATGTTCTGTAATTATAATGTATTTTGTTTACATAATGTTTTTTTAGTTTCTTTTGAAGTAGTAGTACACTTAACATTCTTCTAAAATAGCATATTTTATTTTAAGCTTTTATCCAATAAATCTTGATAAAATACTGGTTAAGTAAAGTTAAATATGGAGTAAATAATTAACACATAATTCAGTCATCAGGAAAATACAAAAACACGTGATTCTAAAGGAGCAGGGAATGTTTACATGAACTATTATAATGTTTATATTGAATTTAATTGACAAACTCAGATAAAAAGAAGGGTTGTTACAAAATCACATAAGTATTACCAAATTTATTTTAACAAATATGATAATAAAGAACTAAAACTACAAATAGATACTAACAATTCCAAATAAAAAAAATGATAACACATTACTGATATTCAAATAAAATTTGGTAAAATGTTGGTTAAATGACATGCTGGTTAAAAGTCTCTACCTAGTTGATATATTTAACTCACCAATAGCACCGATAGTTAAGAATGCATCTTCCTCCCTGAACATCAAAATGTGTCCAATAGCAAATTCTGCATTGAGATTACAATAACTCCTAAAAAATTGACACTGAAAATCTTAAAAGTAAGTATTTCAAAGAGAGTGGAAGGAGGCAATGTCTGAGTACAAAGAGGCATGAACCTAATTCTGATAGGCAACATCCAATATGTAAATATGAAACTAACTGTGATTGGATAAAGAGTGAATCGAATGAGTGACCTTTAAATACCACGAGTACATTTGAGGGTTCTGATGTGTGCTGCTACCTCATTACAGTTAAAATTCATCTGTTGGGGGTTCTAAGCAGCTAATTCATCTCTCCACCCAGCGCCTTTCTTCTGCTTCTTAATTTTCTCTATATTTTCCTTAATTTCTTCCCCTCGCATTTGAGTTCCAAAAGGATACTAAAAGCATCGGAATAATGACATGTTGCAGAGAGGGCTTTATTCTTATGGAAATATAAGCGTATAGTAGAACTGATTGAAATGAAATGACATGCTACTTTACCTATCATCTTTCAAACATTAGAGAGAAATATGAAGTCTCACTGGAACCAAGTAGTCCATGGGCTGACCTCCAATGTCCAAAAAAAGGTTCCTGGAAAAGGATGCCGAGCTTTTTGAGGAGTGTCAACGTTTACAAATTAAAATGTTCTAGACCTATATATGATAATCAATAACAAATCGAGTACCAAGATCGGTTTTGTTGATATAAGATATGTCCGTCAAAACCAAAATTAAAATGTTGATATGTCCATCAAAACACAAAGACCACCATATCAAGTATATAATGCCTCAAAGCTATCATATACATATTATCATTTTAATCATATGTTTTTTAAACCTGATCGAAGTTTGATTAGAATGGAGCAATGTTGGAATTGTACAATTTTAAATCCTCAATAGTTCATCTACTATCTTATAAAACTAAGATGAGTAAGTTAGTTTTAACTTCACCACTTTACTCGATAAAAATGAATAGAAACAGATCAAACACATATTTAACACACAAAAATTGAAATTACTTCCCAGAATCCCAGTAATGTTTTTTTTGAAAGGATAGCTATGGTTATTCATTATGATCTTTTAAAAGCATATAAAGTAGTTCTGAGCTACGTATAGCAACAAACAATATGAAATGCAAGAAGAGGAACTACATTAAAACTGTTTTCTATATGCAACAAAGAACCACTTTTCTATTTCTCATTTAGAAAACAGAAAGAAGAAATGCAGAAGATCAAAGAACTTAAACTCTTTTTCTTAGGCACTAAGTAATTACTTAGCAAAAAAAGTTAGCATAACACACCTTAAAAAAGTTAACATAACACAATTTGAAACTTTAGATAGAAAATCAAACTTTGGATCTGCTAAATTCAAAGAACTGAGATTAATAAATTCTAAGAAAACTAAAATGGGAATCATAACCTGTTTTTTAAAATCGAAATGGAGAAGTTGATTCTGTGTTTTTCAACTCGAACAGATTCCGATGGGAGAAGTAGAAGAAGATGAGGTCTTGATGAGCAGAAAAAATGAAGACCTTTCAGCGATGATGGGAAGCGAACAACCCTTAAATGGCCATATAAAAAAAAGAAAAAAAATAGTTCCCACACAAATCAACCACCAAAGACAGAAAGAGAAGAGTGCTTAAATGAAAATTAAGACCCTTAGATCAATAAATTCAAAGTAAACTAAAACAGGAATCAAAATCTGGATTTTAAAACTTAAATGAATAGAACAGATCAAGCACCTATTTAACACACACACAAAAAGTTAACATAACACACCATAAAAAACGTTAACGACTAAGGCAATTTGAGACTTTGGAAAGAAAATCAAACTTTGGATCTTCTTGAGGACTTCATGAGAAGGAAAAGTCACCACTAATCATTTTGACGCTTGATTGCATAGCAACCTAATTCAAGGTTTATATGTGATTAAACTTGGAGACAATTGGAAGCAAACTTTGAGTTGATAGTACATGTTAAACCTCTTTAAATGAAGGATCTGTAGATCGAGGTGACCTATATAATTTCACAACAACTAATATCACATTGACTGGCACTGTTTGCTAATAATAACTTCTATGGGAATAGTTCATATATGGTTACGAATCTGTAAATCACACTTAGATTTATCAAATCTATAATCGTAGAGAATCTATAGTTCTTGAAATCGTTAATGCTTTTCATTAAAAGTTAGCGAAATTTCTACAATTGGGCAATATAGAACCCAAATTTGATGTAAGACGTCCCTCTGGTCAGTTCTCGAAAACCCTAAAATGCAATCGGAATAATGGAAATAATAGTTGGAGATTGAAATCGGAAAGAGGATGAAAATACCTGCGATGGAATTTACTCTGTAATCGCGATGGAACTTGGTTGAGATGGTTCCCAGTGAGAGCGAGCGGCGAGGAGTGAAAGATGAATCGTAGCCAGGAGTGAAGTGAGATTTGGAATAGATGAATGAATTTTTTTCGATGAAGGAAAGAAAGAAGAAAGCTACGATGAGGATGCTAAAAGAAATGGAACGGAGTGAGGAAGCGCCGCAGATCTATGAAGTGTGGATCGTGCGGCTATAAATGGTCCTAGAACTTTGAGCGGCAAAATGGCTCTCCCAAAGTAGAGTGATTATGTAGAGTGATTTTGGGTTTCAAATGTCCTAATGATTCAGTAAACAAATGACATTACTTTTTTTTGACATATTCATATTCCGTTAGCCAACTGAGTGATATTAACTCTCTAATTTAAATGATATACGTAGTACTACTTAACACTAAATAGGTAAGTACATGCATCCTTCTATTTGAGTTTCTTTTTACACTTAATATGATTTACTCTTTACTCTTTTTACACTTAATATGATTTACACTTTTTATTTATTTATTTGGGGGTGTTTGGTAATGGTATTTCAATCGAACAATGGTGAGTTGATCACTTTTAGCATTTTCAATAAGTGAAAAAGTTGTTTGGTTAATAGATGTTCGGCTCTAGCGTTTTTTAAAAGAAACGATGAAATGAAAACGCTGCAAATATGAGAGTCTTAAGTTAGCGTTTTGAAACATGTTATTTTCTACTAATTTTATAGTCAAACAATTAAATTACTTCGCTAGTCAAACTCGCTGACTGAATCCAATTGGGATGCCCTAGATCGAAGTAAACATATTCGTAACAGAACCTTCTTCAAAAAGGTCTAAAGGGTAAGCTACATAAGCAATATATTGATCTTTTTCTCCAATAACACGCTTAGGATGTTTTCTTTTGGACTGTTTTCAGTCCCAGACCAGACCAGACCAGACTTAAACAGACCAGACCAGACCAGACCAGACTTAAACAGACCAGACCAGACCAGACTTAAACAGACCAGACCAGACCAGACCAGACTTCCGTAGTTATAAAATACACAGAGACCAGACGTTTACCAGACCAGACCAGACCAGTTCAGACCAGACCAGACCAGCAAATTTCAGTCCAAAAGAAAACATCCTTAATGCGTATTTATCTTAGTATCTATCTTTAGATTTAAGATTTAGATATCTTCACTATGATTAGAATTCACTATTGACAATCCGCTAATATAACCCGCTACCCTTATTTTAGGGTATTTAGTGGAAAGTTTGAGAGGGGGCAAATAGGTATTTGCTGCAGACTACCGACAGCTCAAATACGTTAATTGAAGTAAGCAGATAAACTCAAAACTTTGAAAATTTAAAATCCACAAACCCTAAATACACGCCCGCTCAATCACAACTACTTGCCAAAAATTTGAATTTCCTTAATCTCATCCTCATTCTCGTACCGACTACTCCACTGTCATCTTCTTCCAACTTAGCTTCTTTAATTTCCTTCAGTACCAGAGTTAGCTCGCGCATTTCCGATGGCTACCGCCGATTCCACCGCCTCCGATCCTTCCGCCCCATCGGCTCCTCTTCTAGAGGTATGCAATCGCATCTTCGGTTAGATGTGCACTTGGTTTCGATCTCCAAAGCATAAAATGCGAGCATTTTCCCAACATTCAATTTTTTTCGCGTTTATCTTGAAGTTGTACTAATTTTTTTTTTAAATTGAAAATTCGCCCCCCTACTTTATTGTGAAGTACAATCTGATAGATTCTGGTGTTTTGTGTTTGGTTTAACAGAAGAAAGAGGATGCGGTTCCTGTTAGTACCAAGATTGCTGTAAGTTTCCATACCTGGAGTGGTTGCGCACACAATGTGGCTGGATAACGTGTTTGGGTTTCAAACCTGTTTCGATGGAAATTTGCTTGATTCTTTACTTTTTTATTTCATTGTAGGAATTAAGCGAATCAAGGCAAGAGCTTATCAGTAGAATTCAGAATTTGAAACAGGTAGCCTCTTTACTTGCGTGTGTATGTGTATTTTCGTACAGTCAATGATTTGGTTAAACTTTCTGGACCTAAATGCGACTATTCTTTTTACCCTAGGATTTGCAAAGTTGGAGATCCAAGTTGGACACTCAAGTTAAAGTCTACCGAGATGTAAGCTTCTCAACCAATATATTCATTCAATAATGTGTGTATAAAGTTGTAGGTTATGTATACTTTTCCAGTGACAGTTCTGTGAATTACATCCTCTTGTATTATTATTGGGTATATAATTATGACCAAGGCTTGGATGTTGACATGCTTTTGACATAATATTTTTGCTTGAATGCATATTATTATTGGGTATATTGTAATTATTTGCATCATAAATACTGACTGCTATCATGCTATGGTTTCAAAGTTTTGTCAATTCGTGTAGAAAAATCAATGCTCTGCTTCTTGCTAGCAAAGTAGTTGCTTGTTCTATTTATTTTCTCTTTAAAAGATAAAAGTGAAGAATCAAACATAGCCTTGTCACTATGTGGAATTGGTTACTTAAATAAAATTTGATGTGATGACGTCTATTTTATTCCATTCTGTCATTTATCTTATATATGTTGCCTACAGAGTTTGTTCTTTGAATTTCACAGGAGCTTTCGGATCTTAAAAAATCACTGAATGGGGAGGTGGATCAACTTCGATCTGTAAGGGCTGAATAATTTATTCCCAACTCCCAAGAAGCTTGTATAGTTGTTTATTATATCCGTATCGTGTGTGTCCACTTTTTGTACACTCGTGTGTGTACACATACAACTTCTGACTTTTTTTAAACAAGCTGTTTGTGTACACATGAAAATAGGGGGTGTACACAAAAAGTGTGCAAAAACGTGCATACCTAGTTTTTTTTTTTTTCTATCCCTTAATCCCCAACAGTTTTGCCTATGTACTAATTTCATTCTTTCAACTAGGATTTTCAACTGTTGAAAAGTACCCTTCAGCAGCAGCAGGACGATGTTACTGCCAGCCTAAGAAACCTGGGGGTAAGCTGTCTTATCACTTACTGACTTTGTTTGCACTGGCATCATTTAGTTAGGCTGTCTTTTGTTGGGGGATTTCAGGGAAGGAAAGGGTAGGAGGTGTTATTCATTTTAATACTCCGTAATTTTTTCTTACACGTGTATAGTCAGAAAGAAAGTGAATAAGAAAAGCAAGATAAAGAATTAAAGATACAATATTAAACTGTACTAATAATGCCTCTGCGCAATAGAATGTCTGGGTAACTTGTTTTTTATAGAAGGCAAGCCTTGGCGCACCATTTAAGGTGTTGTTGTGTGACCAAGAGGCCACATATTCTAGTTTTGGAAGCTGGGTCTTGTCAAAATGATAAAGAAAGATTGCCCCCTATACACCCTTGTGGTGGCCATGTTCCAGGCTGCCCTTTTATACTTTCTTTTACGGTATTTATGGTAAGATGCTAATTTTTCATGTACTTTTAAATGATGTTTCAAAAAACTATAAAAACAAGTTAACATGACGCACATAGTTAAATCTAGAAAATAATTTTTGAAAGAGAAATATGATTTCATACTCTTTAAGCTGCTGCCAATATTAGAACGCTGTACAATGACCAAACATCACTCTTTATTTGGAATTATAAGAGTAGATGCTTTCATACTTGATGCTTGAGAGTAAAAGATACAATAAATTAGTAAAAAAAATCCCCCACCCCCCAATCTAGACTTCCCCAATCAAACAAGCCTGTAGTTGACCTCTCGGTAATTCGGTATGCCTTTAGCCATTTTATGCGCCCAATATCTATCAAATTCATGACACAGTTTATTGTGAAATCAATATGGTGCAGCTTCAGGATGTTGATGAAGTCAAAGAAGCTGAAGGCGGTGCAAAAACTGAGAACAATGGAAAGAAGGCCGAGGATCCGTCTGAACAGAACGTTAATGAGACAGCAAAGTAGACGGTGTTATGGTCACTGTTGTGTTTTACACCACTTTTATTCTTCCATATGTATGTATTTATGTATGTCCATTCGAGCTATGGCTTTGTCAACTGAGAATCGTGTATGTGCTCTATTGAAAGTATGTCCACTCAGCATGTTGTAGAGCTTATGTCACGATCCTAAACGGAAAGAATTATTCCTATCGCCTTCTGATAAGCCTATTCTATGATATTATTTGGAAACTATTCCCTGGAATAATTTTTTTATAGTTATATCCAAAGCATCTTTCAACCCATTAGGCAAGAGAGTTGTAACTATCAAGTTTCATGGATATACTCAAGGGCGGGAGGATGGTGATATTCTCTTCGCACTACTTTTAGAAAATGTTTATTCCCCTTTTCATTTGAATTTTAATCAACCAAACACAAAACTTTCCAAATCATTTAACAAAAATTTAGGCGAGATCAAAAGTTACATTTTAATTAAGGACATTATACATCATAAATGTTGAAGAGCGAAGGCTGAAGAGTTTGTCTAGATTATGTAAACACAATCTTTACTTATCTAGTTTGTAACATACAATTTCTTTCTTATTTTGTCGCAAGAAAAAAAATATATATATAAAAAATCAACACAAATATTGGAGTTCACCAATCTTTACTTATCTAATTTTTGTGTTGATGAGCCATCTGAATATTAATTAGACTATGATCTCTTTAATTCGACACATAAATATTACTACCTCCGTCCCTTATTAAACTTCCAAATAGTTTTGGCACAGAGTTTAAGATAGTGGGTATTGTGTGGTGGAGAGTTGTGCAGAGGAGAGAGAAATCTGTAAGAATTGCTGTGAACCACAAATTCTGGCCAAAAAGGGAAAGTGGAAGTTTTAATTGGGACGGACGAAAAAGGAAAGTTGGAAGTTTATTTAGGGACGGAGGGAGTAATAAGAAACTCTCTAAGGGATGTTTGGAACCGATTCTGCTTCCACTTTTTCTTTAAAGTAGAAAGAGAATCAGTTTTCAGAAACTGGTCTCCCTCAGTTTCTAGAAAAACTGATTTTAGGAGTAAAATAAAGCATAAGAATCACTTCTACACTCTTATCCAAACACTCCAACTTTTTCCTCTGCTCCCTGAAAGAGCAGAAACAGTTTTAGAACTAGATCCAAACACCCCCTAAATTCCTCTAATCTCGCTATCCCGATAAAACTATCTATCTTTTTTGTTTGGTTCATTAAGATTATCTCAAATCAAAATTGATAAAATTTATGTGTTTTAAATAATTCTTACTTAATTTTTAATTTGTTGACTCAATATTAATCATGTAATTTTACTTTTCTTACTAACCATACCACCTCTTCATATCTCAATGCAAGTGAGATGGAAATAGTAATATTCATCTAAAGGGTCAAATAGGCCCTTGAAGTGACTTAAAACGTTCAATTAGCCCATTATATAGGAGGTTCTGCCCGGTCGTCGACAATTGGGGCGGTTCCCAGTGGAATTTTTTGATGAAATTTTTTTAACATCTTATTCATTAAATCTAGTTTATGCATACCAAATTTCAGCTACAAATTCAACTCAGAAGGCAGTCAAATGATTTTTTGAAGATAACTACGAAGTTAAACAACGTAGTACATTTCGGAAAATCATTTAACTGCTTTCCCGGTTGAATTTTTAGCTGAAATTTGGTATGGGTAAACTAGACTTAATGAAGAAGATGCTCAAAAAATTTCATTAAAAAATTTTACCGGGAACCGCCCCAATTAGCGACGGCCGTGCATAACCTCCTATATAAGAGGTCAATTGAAAACTTTAGCCTAAAAATTATTTGTGACAAATACAAATCATCTAAAAATAGCCCATATTACTAATCTTTAATTCTCAAATGAAATTTGATTCTCAAATGAATTTGAACTAAAATGCCAGGTGTTCATTGTGCATGTTAGTTTGAAGATGCTCTAACATCCATACATAGTCAGACATGGCCACCACCAGCTTCCATCACCGCCATACCTAAAACTGCCCAATCTTCTCAATTTGTACTTTGTCAAACCTCTCATCTCACCATCCATCTGTTCATATTCCTCTGCTCTCTTATACTCATCCATGGCCTCCACAGAACAGCCCCCACCCCCTGAAGAACAATCACCCCCACCAAGTCCCCTACCTTACAAGGTATATATGCATTATATATGTAAAAATAAATCCACCCTTTCTTCATTATCTTCATTTCAACCCTCTGTTTTTTTTTTTTTTTTGCTTTTTTGCAGACATGGGCTCTGAAAGTTCCAATCCACTGTCAAGCATGCAAAAAGAAAGTCAAGAAGATCTTACAAAGTGTAGACGGTAGTTAAAGCTTCAACCTTTATTGATTTCTATTCAATTATTTTCATGTTTTTGTGATCTTGTTGTCTTTCATGAACTGATAAGAGTATCTGATTGTTTAACTCTTTTTTTTCCGGCATACCAGGAGTTTACATCATAGATATTGATGAAAAGCAACACAAAGTGATGGTTACTGGCAACGTTGAAGCAGAGGCCTTGATCAAGAAGCTTCACAAGTCCGGGAAGAACGCAGAGATTTGGCCGCCGCCGGAAAAAGAAAAGAAATCTAAGGGAAAGAAAGATAAGAAAAAAAGCGACGATGATGATGATTATGACGATGAGGAAGAAGATTATGATGAAGAGGAAGAAGATCACAAGCCGCCGGTAGCAGCAGAGAGTAAGATGAAACAGAGCATTCAGAAGCCGGTCGTTAAGTTTGACGTCCTTCCGCCGCCGAGAAATGCACACGCCTCCGGAGAAGGTGCGGATAAGGGTGCCAAAAAGAAGAAAAAGAAGAAGAAGAAAAAGAGAGCTCAGAACGCGGCGGCGGCGGGGGGACCGGGTGGTGAAGGTGCACCGGCGAACGCCGGTAACGAACCGTCGATGGTGGGGATGGGCCCCCACTATGTGGGTTTGGATCAAGGGAATATGGGCCGTCCGTATCCGAACCAATGCCCACCGAGCTATTATTATGCGCCCCAACAGGGTTACGTCGTAAATTACAGCGCTGCGGCGGCGCACCCGGCGGGCGGAACCGGTGGTCCGGCGTACGGAAACTGCGGTCCGGCGTTCTACTACCCGCCGCCACCGGTACCGGCACCGTACACGCCGGCAGAGGTCCACGCGATGCGATGCAGGCCGTTGGATTCTTTTGAGATTTTGAGCGATGAGAATCCAAATGCCTGCTATGTTATGTGACCACCGACCATCATTATGCAATTTAAATCTGGTTAAGTACGTTTTGATCATAGACCAAGTTTAGGCCTCGTTTGGGATCGCGATTTGATGATGGGAATTGAATGAGCACATTTGGAAGTGGCGCAATTCAATACAGAGGAACTTTGCAACATTCGTGAAGTGGTGTGGGGGAATGTATCAAACCCTAGTAATAGTGGTATTTTTTTGCAATCAACTGTTATTCATTTACTCCTACTTTGGATACAAAGATGAAAGAACTGCGGGGAATAAATAAAGTTTGCAACTTCGCATCTACAATATTGCAAATATGAACTCAAAGATTTTTTTCTTGGTTCTTTTTGGCTTTATTATATATGATTTTTAGGCATATTAATTATTATCTTTGTTTATCACTAATTGGGTTTTAAAAAGAAGAAAATTAGTTTTTTTGGATAATTTAGAAATTTTGACAAAGTTATTTGCATATTCAACCATATTATTAAAAAAAGTGATTTCAAAATTGTAAAATTTATTCTTGGAGGGGTTTTTGCTCATGATTAATTATAACACATGAGTTTGACACATTTTTTAAATCACAGGGGGCTAATTCGCCGAATTTATATTTCACGAGGGGGTTTGGTGCATTAAATTCTAAGTTAATACATGTCTTTATCACACACTTTTTTCACTCGTGCGGGTCCTGAGAAACTTCTCATGAGATCATCCATCCCAGGATTCCCGTGAAAGCATGTTTGACTTGGACTTCTTTGCTGACAAAGTCCCTTAAAAGTAGATGCACCTTGTTGATATTGGTACTTGGCAGTACTACAAGTCCTTTTCAAATAAATTTTAATCTCAAGTATTACATTGAGCTTTGAAGGTCCTCGGACAGGGACAGGACAAAGCGAAGAGCGCGGGTAGGGTTGCAGACTAGTGGTTGAGGCGATGCCGGTGACGGTAGGCAAGGTGAGACATTAATTCGAGACATGGTTTGGCGATGGCAGCATGCAGCGATATGAAGGCAGGGGAGCGAAGACACAACTAAATCTAAACGGCTAGGGTTGGGTGCGATAGTTGGGAAAGAAGCTAGGGTTGGAAAGGTGGGCTGAAGAGGTAGCTGGCCACTGAGAAGGGTGCTGGGGTTGTGGTAAGGGGTTAGGGAGGGCACAAGAGCGGGGCGGCGTCGGGCACAAGGTCAGATGGTGGTCATTGGATTTGGCTAGCATGGGGTTGGGAGGGGCAAGAGCAATGGATAGTCTACAGTGGGATGACGGTGTCGGCGGGGTGGCGGGCTGCGATGTTGGATGGTCACTAGCCAGCCGTGGAGGTCATAGTTTACTGAAAAATTACCGTAAAATTTTTCGGAGGTCACAGTGACATGTTTCATGACGACAGTAACATCCGAAAGAGACATGAAAATCAACAGTGACATATAAAAGTGACACAAAAATCTGATAATGACACATGACTACGACATAAAAATTTGATAGTGACATCATGTTTTTCCAAATATAAGACCTTGATTGCATTTTTTAAAATTGACTTCGATATAGTACTCCATAATATCAACGAAAAAGCCCACGATTATGTGGCATCGTTGTGACTTGTGAAGGTCTCCTTTCCAGGGGCGGAACTAGCCTAGTGCCCGGAGGTGCTCGTGCCCCTGCAGTGATTTTCTTTTCTTTTTTATAATATGTATATATATATATATATATTAATATTTAATTAGTTGAGCCCCTGCAGCTCAATCCCAAAAGCCCTTTACTTTAGCCATTTCCCTTGTGCCAGCCCAATCCCAAAAACCCTTCCCTGGGGCAGCCTGCAGCCCAACTCCCTAAAAGCCAAAACGCCAAGACCCCAAATCCCAACTCAAGCGGTCAAGCCCCTGCACCTGCGTAACTAAGTTCAAGCTACAATATAATGACAGAAACTGAAAACGAGTCAGCGTTCAAGGATTCAAGCTACTGCGTTCAAGCTACAACGCCAACAAATCACATCAACGAGTAGGAACTAGAATAACGATTAGCGACTGCGTCTCTAGACTCTTGGACGACTGGACTCCTGATAAGCCTTTTAATGCCTTAACCCAATTATTTTTCTGATAATTTCGTTTATAAATTTTACTTATTGAATTGTACGTATTTGTTTAATTCAAATAAAATGTTAATTGTTAAAAACTTTTATTTGTTGAATTCAAATACAATGTTATACTTCTTAAGATAAATTTCCTACCTAAAAAATATATCACCAAACTAGCTTATCTGGTACGCCTAAAATGACTATGATTGTAACAAGCAAATGACCAGACCTTGTCAATTTAAGTTGGAAACCTTGGTCTTAACAAATCTTCCTGGACTCGGTGGTTTGTGAATGTTGGCGATGGATGGCAATGGTCTGTGTGCGATTATCGTAGTACTGTTTCTGCTTTCAACATAGTTTTTCGGATCGTTTAGAGCATGGGGTATTGCAAAAGCTTGAATGCCTGGTCTTCCAAAATCTCTAGTGCTCCCACAATGCATACTGCATATGGTCCTTGCAGAGTTGCAGGCATCCTCAAAAACCTCCATGGTTCACAGGTTCCGGCTGCGGGGGGATTTAAGTAAGATAAACGGGTTTGAAGAAGTGTTGAAGAATGTAGACTGGGTGTCTCCCTCAGAAGTAACACCATTTTACCTTTGTATTTGCTTTCTTAAATGCTTTGATTTTGTCCTTTTCTTTTACACTTATGATGGTTAGCTCTTCTTTTTGGTTAGTTTTTGTTACTGTTTTCTTTTCTGGAGAGAATAATGATAGCATTGCGTTATGCTTTCAGAGATACTTGTGTTATAGGGTGGATGATTATATGTCCGGTAATGTTAAGTGTCTATAGTTGTACAAGCTTGGTCCACGCCTTGTGCATCATTGGCCATTTTTCTACGAATTGAATTGATTAATGTATCATGAATAATCTCAAAACTGAAACATAGAAAGAAGACTTCATTCAAATAAAATTTTAGACATTGATTTTAGACATTGATTAATATTGCTATATTACTCTCAAAATCACTTTAATCAATCAAACACAATAAGTCAATAATAATAGGTATTTACGACTCCAATACAATAAGGGTCTGTTTGCAACAGCTTCTGCTTTTAAAAAAGTGTTTTTTTTAATGAAATGAGGAGAAGTGATTAAATAAAAGTTGATAGTGTTTGAGAAAAAAGTGATTTTGAAAAGTAAAAGTGGGTAGTGTTTGGTAAAATAAGTGCTTTTTGTGTAATAGAAAAAGTAAAAGCACTTTTGACGTGGAAGCCGAGAAAAATAAAAGTTGTAGTGTTTGAGAAAATAAGTGCTTTTTTAAAAGGAGTTGCAAACCAACCATAAGTTGGAGCAACAATTACCCGTTTTAACAGCAATGGTAAACAATAGCATAAAGTCATTGTTAGCTTATTGTTTTAAGTAATTCAACAATTTTTCAAAGAGCAAAATGGGTCAAGATGCTAGAATTCGTGATGGGGAATCAATTAGGGGGAGAATCATGAAATAACATGATATGGCCCTCTAGAACCAGTGGTGATACCCAGAATGAGATTCTTATAACAAAGCAAGACTTAATTGAGTAGACAGACTATTATCATGAATAAAGACTTTTCTTACAACTCAACTTTTCTGTCATATATCAATCCGTGTAAAAGATTCATCATTTCTGTCCCTATTGTACGAGGATATGGAGAACGTGAAAGAAATAAGCAACCACATTAACGACATATCAAAGAATTACGAAAATAACAACGTTGTCTAGCAATGTGGAAGCAAACTGTTTATACTATGTACATAAGGAGCATCAAATACCAGAAAATGAATAACAAAATTGGACCAATGCAATAAAAAGAACTGTTCACAAATGTGAAACTACTAAATGACTAATCTTTTATTTGGTACTTTGGCTTTTTCACATTTAGATCTGTGTTGAGGCCTTTGATATGCGCTGAACCATTCCCAGAATTATTACAATTACCGTCACATCATCATGATATTTCCTTCTCATACCATCCGGGATGCTCATCATCTCTTCCATGCTGATACCTGCTGGAATAGAAGAAGTTATTGAACAGCCAGATTCTATAAAGAACATATATCATTCAATTTCATTATAATCTTTTTCTATAAGTGCCTGTCTCGGGTGATTGTAGTTCAAAGCTAAAAGTAGTTGTTCAAAATTTTGCAAGATAAGTGTTGAAAATAATACAGTATATTTATAGGGGTTGAAAGAGTTTTTTTTAACAAAAAAACGCAAATTTGGTGTTCAAACATGTACTAACTTAGCTGAGCGAAGAAAATAAGACTTAAATATCATGCCTGCACAATCTGCTGCTCTCATTACAAGTTGTTCCACCAAAAACTTCGCAGGATCACCAGAAAGGTTACTTAGTAAGTAAGAATGAACAAGTTTGACAAGTTCGTCATTGGTGAAGAAGTCAAACAAACCGTCACTTCCAAGTATAACAAAGTGGTCAGCACTTGAAATTTCATGAGCAACCAAAGATGGTTGTGCAGATATGTACGGAGGACTAATCAAATTTTGGACTTTAAGAATGCCCATCAAAGCATCATTCATGATTTTCTGCAAAAGTACAACAGAGTTGTTAACATGTTGATATATGTCCTTGATGATATCCAGAGTTGTTAACATGTTGATATATGTCCTTAATGATATCCGCACACAATATACTTTCCTGGCCGATATAGATCAGAACATTAGAGTATTAAATTATTTCTACTTAAAACGCAATCATTATATTAAAAAAAAGTAAGAACACAAACTTTTTTCCTCAAAAAAAGAAGGATGAATGAGTACCTTTTTCAAATAACCAACACCGAGAGCCCGAGTAACTTTTAGTTTTCCCTTAACCTTTCCTGCAACTACAGGTAAGGGATCATCAGGATGATCATTTAATAATTGGGTTCTCTCATACTCATCATCAACTGTATGGGTTGATGTGAGCTGGACAGCTTGTAGTACATTTCTATCAGCAGATTCATCATATGTAGCCAATACTGCTCTACTGTCACCTAGATTCAGCACATACATACTATTCCCATGTAGAAGAATGGATAATACACAACATCCTACAGATGCTAGGTAAGGACGGTTCTCCATTTCTTGTTCAACCACATATAGGAAATCATTCTCGGCTTGAATAAGAGCATTCTGAAGGCTATTCAAAACCTTGTTCTTAAACAAGTCAACTGGTTCATCCAATTCCATGGAGAAATGTCCAATTGATTGTTTATCTAGGGTTCCATCCACAGACTCCTCAAGTTCAAAATCCAATACGTTCAAGCTATCCCTCACTTTTTCATACAATGTTCCAGCTAGAAAATCGGCAGCGTCTCTTCCATTAAACCCGTCATAAATGCCGCAGAAAAGCCAACCATCCTCTTCCGAAAAAACGGCCTGGACTCTATCTTCCCCAGCAGCACCGCCTGCAACTTGCACATCTGCTGAACTCAAGAAACTGTCATTACTGGAGTCGGGCGATGATGAATTAAGGCTGAGGTTCGAAAAGCTGCTCGGCAAGGACGACGACAACAAACTGGAGAAAGATCTTGAAGAAGGTATGCATCTGAAGGATTTGGGGGAATCCAATGCCGGCAGGATCTCTGTCCCCATCAATCCATTGCAGATGTTTGTGTTAACCAAAGTGGAATTAGCACTCAAAGCGGCTCCAGAAAGACAGGAAAAGGAATCACGGGCTCTTCGAAGCTTGATCCCGCGGGGAATTTCAGTATTTCCAATCTCATCAAGAGAATCGCGTCTATAGCCAAAACTTATGTTTATTTCCAGCCCAGAGACTGGTACTGTTTCCGCATGCATAGCTAGTCTCTACCAATATGTATATACTACGTGAATAAAGATCAAAGACTTTGGAATAGAGATGAGCAGTGAGAAGAAGAGATCTGTTTCGTACCGAAAATCGGTTGGATTGGGGACTTCTTCTCGTTTTCAGCAGTATCTCTCTCGGCTATGGTCCTCGGGAATTGCTGGTGAAAAGGGGGAAAATCGTATCGACGGACGAGCGGAAATAACTAACTTTTCATTTCTATTCAAACTTTTGATATGGTGACCTATTTAAATCTGGCATTGGCTTTTCTCTACTGAATGAAAATCGCAGCTAATAGCAGCGTTTGTAGAGTAAGGAAGTTTTTAAGTGGAGGGTAATTTGTTCCAGACTAAACCAGATCGAACTTGGATAGTTATTAAAATACAAAGAAATCAGATCTGACCAGTTAAGACCAGATCAGATCAGATTAGACCAGACCAGCAAATTACAGTTCAACTAAAAATATCCTAAAAGAATATCGCCTATCAGAATCGTTAGATAATATTCAAAACAAAAAATTGAATACCACCTTAAAACAAATAAAATTCAAGGCTAAAGTGTCAAATAGGTACATGAACTAACTTAAAGTGTTCAATTAGCCCCTTATATAGGATGTTCTGCCCGGCCGTCGCCAATTGGGGCGGTTCCTGGTGGAATTTTTTGATGCAATTTTTTGAGCTTCTTCTTCATTAAGTCTAGTTTACCCATACCAAATTTCAGCTAAAAATTCAACCGGAAAGGCATTCAAATGATTTTTTTGAAGATAAATGCGCAGTTAAACAGCGCAGTACATTTCGGAAAATCATTTAACTGCCTTCCTAATTTAATTTTTAGCTGAAATTTGATATGGGTAAACTAGACTTAATGAAGAAGATGCTCAAAAAATGTCATCAAAAAATATAATCGGTAACCGCCCCAATTGGCGACGGCCGGGCAGAACCTCCTATATAAGGGGCTAATTGAACACTTTAAGTTAGTTCATGTACCTATTTGACCCTTTAGCCAAAATTCAATACCGCCTACAATTTTCTTACTCCAAGTACAACTAGGATTAATCATTGAGACGGCTTACTGAAGAACAACCTGAATCGTTAACCACAAATTGAGCTTAAAATAAGTATTGCTTACCTATGAAGCACGGATACTTCACTTGGGTGTCGTATCGACGTATCAAAAACGTTGTCGTATCCGATATTCGGATACTCGTATTATATGTTCCCGGGCCGTATCTGCAATTTTTAAAAGTTTCCATTTTTTGGTAATTATTTTAAAATTTTGGATACTCGTATCCTGACAGATACACGTATCAACTTTATTTAGAAAAAAAGTCTTCCAAAAAAACACTTTAAAAAAACACTCAAAATTTACACAATAAAATTCTTAAAAAGGGAAAATATAATAATAATTTTTACCTTGCTTTTATGTTCTACACAACTAATCAGCCTATTTCTAATTCACCCATCCTCCTATCCCTAATTCTAATTATTCCTGGAAATTAATAGCTCCAACGGAAATATATATTAGAACTTTTAAAATATTGTTTTCTATCTTCATTATTCTATAACTTTGAGTACTTGAAATTTTAATTTTAAAACTGTAGTTGTTTGACTTATTTCTCATTTTAAATTAATGACTTATCGACTATTTTTATATTTCAAGATGCAATAGTGTAAATGAGATTAAAAATGAATTTGATTCTTAGTATCTTGAAAATGTAAAATGCTTCAATGCCATGAATGGGTACACGCTAGAGATAATATATGTGTATTATTTCAAATAAAAATGTATTTTTAATATTTATAAATACACCCCTATAACTTTTAATATTTATAAATACACCCCTACAACTTTTAATATTTATAAATACACCCCATAACTTTTAATATTTATAAATATGGCCACATATCCCCGTACCCGTTTCCGTGTACCCGCATCGGTGCTACATACTTCCTTACCATCCTCACAAAACTAGCAGTAGCTTACACGGACTTTAACAAAAATGTAACACCATGAAAGAGACTCAATTGCAATCGACACTAGCATTTGTTTGATGAAAATCAATTGCAAGTTACCCATCCACTTCATGATTATGGTTCACGATGAGACAGGTCATCGGTGAAGTTATATATTGAATGAAGAGAAAAGGGTCAAATAAGGTTTTCTACTATTTTGAAATTGTCACATAAGATCATGTACTCAATAAAGTGTCATATAAATGCGTCTACTTGTAAAAACAATCAAATAAATCCCAACGACCTATTTACAATCTCCTAATCCCGATTTTAGTGTTCTTGAAGCCATCTTTTTATAATAGGTTATACGGCACACGTCGAATATTTATCTAAGATTGGTTGGTTGAAATACAAGTCAAAAAAATTGACTCGGGATTAGGAGGTTGTAAATAGGTCGTTGGAATTTATTTGATTGTTTTTTACAAGTACACGTATTTATATGACACTTTATTGAGTACATGCAAGGCCTTATGTGACGATTCCATAATAGTAAAAGACCTTATTTGACCCTTTTCTCCTGAATGAATAGCATGATGATTTTGTATAAACTAGAGCTAGATTTGATAGAATGCTAAAAGGAATGGACAAAAGCAGAAAAAACAATTTACCCCCTCACAAAATAGTTCTACTTTATCTTTATGTGAAAAGTTTTGTATTGTTAACATTTATTTACTTTTTTTTTTACTCAACCGCAGTCATACATTTCTAGTTTATTCCTACTTTCTGGAACTCCAATCTAAATCAAACCGAGAATTATTTTGCCGGAGGGATTGAGTATTTATGAAGAACGAGCCGCTCTGTCACTACACTCCAAGCTATGTTACAAGAACCGGACCGGAGAGGGCGGTTTGACCCGGAACCCGGCACCCAGACCGGTCCGGTTGACCACAAACCCGCAACTACACTAAAAACCGGAAATACCCGGCAGCCCGCTGTGACCCGGGACAAACTCGGACCCGTCAAACTTGGGAAACCCGGGAAATTAGGATAAACTCGGGTGAAATCTAATTTGAAGTAGAAGGGAGCCAACCCTGCGTCACTTATGGGAGGGAAAGAAGCGGAACCAATAGGCTACACTGGCCTGTTTGATAATTTTGTTCTTCAAGTGTTATTCCCTCCGTCCCAGAAAATTTTCCTAGTTTGTGTTACGGATGCGTTTTATGGAATTCCCTATCGCAGGAGGAAACATATGGGCCGACAGGAAGTTTAATTGGAAGAGGAATCTATCCTGATGCTATTTTCATATTTTATTTTATTTATTTATTTATTTATTTATTTATTTATTTATTATTTCCTATTATTAATAGAAGTATTAGAAGTTACAGTTTTAGTTAGAGTAAAACTCTATCATGTAAAGGGCAGACTGCCTATTTATATTCTTTATTCAGCCTTAATAAAATCTATCGATCTTTAGAAATTGTTCGCAGAGAAGTCACGGACTCTCTCTCCTCCCTGCGCTCTTCCAGCCACGGGCAAGAAGAAGAGTCACCCTAGGCGGCAGGTTTTGCCCTCACCGACTCACCCTGCCACAGCAAGTCGTCCTTGGACCCGTTCTCAATCCCAGAACCCTAACAATTTGGTATCAGAGCCGTCAAGATCCATGGCGCCACAACCGCAAGATGATTTAGCCACCATGATGAAGGAATTCATGGAGACGATGACCGCTAGGACATCCGCCATAGAAGAGCAGATTGCCGCTCTATCTCTGGCAGTCCACAAACGCGATTCAAAGTCAATAATAACGGAGGAAGATGAAGTGGATAACAGCCGAGTGCAAGACCATCCATGGCAGAAAACCACGAACCCCTGGAGACCACAATATGCGAAGATGGAATTCCCAGTATTCGATGGCAACTCTGACCCTATCAGCTGGTTGAAAAGGTGCGAAAAATTCTTCTTGAATCAAGAAACTCCTGGTGCTGCCAAGGTCAATGTTGTTGCATTCCACTTGATAGATGATGCACAACTCTGGTTTGACCAGATGATCGAGGAAGAAGGTGAAGTCAATTGGGATAGGTTTAAAGACCTTTGCCTGGAGCGTTTTGGGCCCCCTCTGAGTTCTAACCCGGTAGGTGATCTAAAGCTTTTAATGCAAACAGGGACAGTTGATGAATATTGTGCCCAATTTCAAAAAGCCTTAGCCAGAACTTCAGGAATACAACCCACACATCAGATTGCTTTATATGTCGCTGGTTTACAACCTCACTTGAGGGCGGATGTGGAGATGGCAAAACCAGGAAACCTGGGGTATGCAATGAACCTTGCGCGGACGTTAGAAGCAAAGCAGTCATTGACAATTGCACCTGTCAAAGGCTGGAGTGTTGCAACAGATGCAAAACAACGAAGCCCGCAACAACATAGACAAACACCCATGACAACTAAGGCAGGAAACCCGATTATTAAACGGCTCACGAAGGGTGAAATGGCAGAACGGCGAGCAAGAGGGCTCTGTTATAATTGTGATGAGCTGTGGTCGATGAATCACCGGTGCAAGAAGCTTTTCTTTATCGAGGTCGAAGATGAGAAGGAGGAGGAGGATGGCTCACCAGACTTGGAGTTGTCTGCCAACGCTATAAGTAGTACAAAACACTCATCGACCATGCAGTTACTAGCAAGAATGGAAGGAAAAGAGTTGACAGTGTTGATTGACTCCGGAAGCACCCATAATTTCTTAAGAGAAGCGGTAGCATCATCTCTGAAGTTACCAATTCTCAGGAAGTCAGGGTTGCATGTGCGAGTGGCTAACGGTGAAAGGGTTCCAAGTAAAGGGGTATGCAAATTAGTTCCTTTCCTGGTTGACGGAGAGGAATATAGTGCAGATTTTTACACTATTCCGCTAGAGGGTTTTGATGCCATATTAGGTGTGTCCTGGTTGGCGACTCTAGGGCCCATATTATGGGACTTCTATGATAGAACGATGCGATTCGAAAGGGGGAGCAAGACAGTGATTTGGCGCGGACTGCATCCTACATTTGTTCCTCGTGTGGCGCTGCTTCACAGCAACGACCCGGACACAGCTCAGTTGGACATCTTAATGAGGGAATATGAAGATTTATTTGCTGAACCCAAGGGGCTGCCACCACAGAGAGATTGTGATCACCGGATTACCCTAAAACCTGGAACTGGACCGGTGGTAGTGCGACCCTACCGGTACCCTTACTTCCAAAAAGACGAGATTGAAAGGCAATGTGAATTGATGCTTGACCAGGGGATAATCCAGCCAAGTAGATCACCGTTCTCTTCTCCAGTTCTACTTGTTAAGAAGCACGATAATTCTTGGCGGTTTTGTGTTGATTATCGAGAACTTAACAACAACACCGTCAAGGATAAATATCCTATTCCGGTAGTAGATGAATTGCTTGATGAACTTCACGGTGCAAAATATTTCACAAAACTGGATTTAAGATCAGGATATCATCAAGTCCGGATGCACCCCGAAGATGTGGAGAAGACGGCATTTCGTACCCATCATGGGCATTTCGAGTTCTTAGTTATGCCCTTTGGCCTAACTAATGCACCATCCACTTTTCAAAGTCTTATGAACAGCATCTTTCGCCCCTATTTACGCAAGTTCATCTTGGTTTTCTTTGACGATATTTTGGTTTACAGTAAAACATGGGTAGAACATCTTCATCACGTGCGACTTGTGTTTGAAATTCTTCGTCAAAACAACCTTTTCTTGAAGCAGTCCAAGTGCATGTTTGGAGAAACCCAAGTCTCGTACCTGGGACATGTCATAAATGAAAGGGGGGTAGAAGCTGATAGCTCAAAGGTGAGTTCAGTTAAAGCATGGCCAATTCCTCACTCAACAAAAACTCTAAGGGGTTTTTTGGGACTGACAGGCTATTACCGAAAATTCATACAGAATTACGGTGAGATTGCAGCCCCCCTAACTTCTCTTTTGAGGAAAAACTCATTTCAGTGGACTCCAGAAGCGCACCGTGCATTTGAGAAGCTAAAAGAATTACTCTCTTCGGCTCCCGTGCTGTCATTACCTGATTTCCAGAAAGAATTTGTGGTGGAGTGTGATGCATCTGGGATCGGGGTGGGGGCAGTGCTCCAGCAGGAAGGACACCCTATTGCCTTTTTCAGTAGGAAATTCCCAGAGAGGCATCAAAAGTTGGCAGCTTATGAAAGAGAGTTAATCGGCCTCGCTAAAGCCATCACTCATTGGAGACCATACCTATGGGGTCACCAATTTTTGGTCCGCACCGATCACTCCAGTTTAAAGTATCTCCTGGAGCAACGCTTGACAACCTGTCCGCAACAGCATTGGCTAAGCAAGCTGGTGGGATTTGATTTTCGTGTGGCATATAAACCGGGAAGATTAAATGCGGCTGCTGATGCCCTCTCACGCAGAGAGGACATTGAGATAGAATGTGTGGCAATCACTATTCCGATGACCACCTTGTTCGAAACAATTAAAAAGGAAGCAACTGGTTCGCCAGAATGGTCTGCAATGGAGGAAAAGGTCAAGCAAGGGAAACTAGGAGAGGACTGGAAGCTTGCAGAGGGGTTGCTGCTGTTTAAAGGGAGGGTTTTCCTCGGCTCTGACTTTCCAATTATTCCTCAGATTATCTCTGAATTGCATGATATGGGGCACGAAGGCATAGAAAAAACTTTGCAGCGTATTCGTCGTGATTTTTATTGGCCCGGTATGAGAAAAATGGTGGGAGATTACATCAGATTGTGCCAAGTTTGTCAGAGAAATAAATGGGTAAATCTACACCCTGCAGGGCTGTTGCAGCCATTACCGGTACCCCAAAAAATTTGGGCAAATATCTCATTAGATTTCGTTGAAGGGCTGCCAAAAGTGAAGGGGAAATCAGTCCTGCTCGTGGTGGTGGACCGTTTTTCAAAATACGCTCACTTCATTCCCTTGTCCCATCCATATACCGCGCCATCAGTAGCAACAATTTTCTTCAATGAGATTGTCCGTTTGCATGGTCTGCCAGAAACAATAGTCTCTGATCGTGACAAGGTTTTCATGAGTACATTTTGGAGAGAATTGTTTCGTCTCTCTGGAACAAAGCTTACCTTTTCGTCCGCTTACCATCCGCAGACTGATGGACAAACTGAGGTCGTTAATCGCACTATAGAGATGTACTTGCGATGCATGACAGGAGAGAAGCCAACAAAATGGGTGCAATGGATACCGTGGATTGAATTTTGTTACAATACTTCCTACCATACATCACTAGGAGAAACACCGTTTCGCTTGGTATATGGCCGAGAACCACCTCGGTTATTGGCTTATTCTGCAGGCTCCACACGACTGGAGGCAGTTGATAAGGAACTCATTAATCGTGATGAGCTTGTCACCACCGCAAGAGAGCAGTTATTGTTGTCCCAACAGCGCATGAAGAGAGCATATGACAATAATCATCGGGACTTACAGTTTAATGTAGGTGATTGGGTGTGGCTGCGATTACAACCGTATCGACAACTCACAGTAGGTCGCTCTAAGCAACACAAACTGCTTCCAAAATTTTATGGGCCATTTAAAATATTAGCAAAGGTGGGCAGTGTGGCATATCAGTTGGAGTTACCACCAGGAAGCAAAATACACAACACATTTCATGTGTCTTTACTAAAGCCTCATCAAGGGAGTATTCCACCGGCACCAGGGCTGCTGCCCCCGCTGAAGGACGGCAAGGCCCTGCCAGTACCAGCCAATGTTCTGCACTTCCGTTTAAACAGAGGTGAGAAGGAGCTGCTAGTCCATTGGCAAGGCCACACAGCTGAGGAGGCAACTTGGGAACCGTTTGACACTTTTATTGCTGCTTATCCAGGATTTGAGCTTGGGGACAAGCTCAGTTTTGAGGGAGGGAGTGATGTTACGGATGCGTTTTATGGAATTCCCTATCGCAGGAGGAAACATATGGGCCGGCAGGAAGTTTAATTGGAAGAGGAATCTATCCTGATGCTATTTTCATATTTTATTTTATTTATTTATTTATTTATTTATTTATTTATTATTTCCTATTATTAATAGAAGTATTAGAAGTTACAGTTTTAGTTAGAGTAAAACTCTATCATGTAAAGGGCAGACTGCCTATTTATATTCTTTATTCAGCCTTAATAAAATCTATCGATCTTTAGAAATTGTTCGCAGAGAAGTCACGGACTCTCTCTCCTCCCTGCGCTCTTCCAGCCACGGGCAAGAAGAAGAGTCACCCTAGGCGGCAGGTTTTGCCCTCACCGACTCACCCTGCCACAGCAAGTCGTCCTTGGACCCGTTCTCAATCCCAGAACCCTAACAGTTTGACTTGGCACGGAGATTAAGAAAGTGGAATAAAGTGGAAATGTATGGTTGTGGTTGTGTAAGAAAAAAGTGAAATGAATGTGAACCACACAAATTGTCTAAAAATGGTAAGTGAGAAGAATTTTTTGGAACGACCCAAAAAGGAAAGTGAGAAAAATTTTATGGGACACAGGGAGTATTATACTTATTGTACACTTGTAGTACCCATTATGTATACAAAATTTCTTTTTATTTTAATTTTGTATATTATTATAATTATACTAATATAATACTCCCTCCGTCTCGCTATGATTGTCCCATTTTACCATTTCGGTCCGTCCCACTAAGATTGTCTCATACCTTATTTGGTAAAGTTTGTGTGGTTCTAAATCATTCCTACTTTATTCTTACTTTATCAATTCAATATCAACCACATAACCCCACTCTTATTAATAACCGTGTCACCTTCTCTTATCTCAAACTTAGGAGGACGGAGGTAGTAACTTATAATTGTTGACCGGGTTTTTCCGGCGTTGACCGGGCTGACCCGTGACCCGGTCATTCGTCCAGGTCGTTCACCGATCCGGTTCTGGTAACATAGACTCCAAGTCTTCAAAGCAGTGAATCGGATCTGCCCACACCCCAAGCCAAAATGCTCAAAAAACAGCTCAAAAAACAGGTCACAAATCTCTAGGGGAAAAAACGTACCTCTAATGCACTATAATAAGAAAAATTCTAAAGCTACCCCATTCTATACCCCATTTTGTACCTCCTCCCTAGTTTTGTGGTTAAGAAAAGCAATGAATTTAAGTGGGGCAATTGTTTTGTGGGGTTGGGGTTTTGTGAGCCACTCATAGAGTGAGGTACAAATGGGGTACCCCATTTTGGAAAGGATGATACCCCATCCCTGAGGGCCCCCAACACCGACCGGACGACACGATGGGAGGATGTAAATTGGACTACAATCACAATCTGACAGATAGAGAGTGAGGCTCTGTCCCCGGTACTTGCAGAAGCTCTATGCATTTTTCAGCATAGTAACACCTCATCGCAGTTGCCGGGATTCGAACCCGAGACCTAACCCCTGTGACACTCCCTCGCTACCAGTTGAGCTACGCCCACCGGTAAAGGGGTACCCCATTTTGGGGTACCTCTAGCATTTCTCCTATAATAATAGTACCAACATGGAGTGAATGCGTTATTATATAGTATTACCTCCGTCTCGGTGGACTTTGTCAAGTTCAAAGTATGTGAGAAATAAGAAAAGTGAAAGTTGTGTGATGAAGTTTGTTTTAATAGGAAAGTGACAAAATTCAATGGGACGAAGGGAGTACCACACAACTACATGATGTATTAGGGAGTATTAAATAAAGTAGAAAACTATTTCGCCTTGACATTTCAAAACTGAGTCTAAAAAATCTTCTATTACATATACATTTTAGTATAGAGTATTACTTTAGTATGGCCTGACATATTCAATTTAACTCTAAGATAGAAGTCTTTTGTACACGTTTCTTTTTCATACGCATTTGTCATAGTCTTTGAAAGCTTTTTTCTTCTGTCACATATTTTTTTTTGACAACAAACAACCTCCTCGTACAAACGTGTGTACAAATGTGTACAAAGTGAAGTCTGTATAATAACAATGGTTGACTACAGAATTTTACAGTGATACCAAATAGAAAATAAGAAGATATTTCAATGATAACTATTTATTTTTTGAGTGTTTTAAAGGCGTAGGACAACCCCAGCGGCACAACTAAGGCTCCAATCTTTAAAGTCTAGGCAAGTGTAAGGGATATGTAGGCGAAACAAATACTTCGTACTTTAGTTTTTTGCTCACTGATTAAATGTCCTAGAGATGTTTGTACATATTAAGTGTGTAATATCAGAAAAATATTACTCCATGTGTTCCCATTTTCTAAAAAAAACATGTCATAATCCATCTGTCTCATAATAGTTTTTCGATTTAATTTTCTTGATCACTACCGAAGGCGCTACTATGGACATGCTAGGCTCTCACCTGCTCAAAATTTGAAGAAAGAATCAAATATATTTGGGTATCAAATCTAGAAAACTTGACAAACAAAACAAAATGCATATAAGTATATAACAAATGCGAGGGAGAAGAATTTCAGGATGAACCATTATTCAAGCAAAGCTTTTATTCCAATTACCATAGGAGTACTTAAATCATCAAGAAATTATATTCTTGCACTGCCATTTAAGTAAAGTATCGCTCTTTCTCCCTAGTCCCTAATGAACTTTAACAAAGCACTCCTCTTTAAATCCGCAGCCGGCCAGTCCTATTCCAAACTAACTAACAAAACTGCCTCTGGAATATTAAAGAACATATATACTACATCCAGCTAACCAACCATGCCAGCTGATTCCACATTTACCGCTAATGGCAGAGAGAATATGATGAAGACACTCGGCGATGAGATCTTAAAGACGGTCCGTGGCGTCACGACCGCTTTTAACACCAACAATCATCACAAACATGGCCCGAAGGCGGGAGGTTCAAGCCAGAAAGACAATCATAATGTAGATGACGATAGCCACGCAAGTAGTGTCATCACTCTAGCGGGAAACAACACGGGAGCCAGCATGAAAGGGGAGACGGAGGAGAGAAAGGCGGGGATTGAAGGCGAAAACGAGGACGAGATGAAAACATTTGTCAATAGTAATTTTCAAGCGGTTAATAACTCCATCATGTTTGGGGGAAGCTATAGTTCTAATGATCCCGGTGTGCACTTGGAAGTTATGGACTGTACAACCGGGCCTCGTCACCCCGAAAAGAAGAAGAAGACGAAGAAGGGCGAAAATGAAGCCGACGGGTCGTCTTCATTGGACCAAGAGAAGCATCATTAATCGGACAAATGCTGGATTGATGAGTATGTATTTTTCAGAGTTCTTATGTTTTGATTGAATCTTCCAATTTGGGAATGCCATGTATGTGTTAATTATTGTTAAATCTTTCATTTGTTTTTATGGGCGCATCTATGTATCAATTCAGTACTCTACTAATAAATCTTGTCTTCTCAAAAACACACACCTGCATAACTGCATTTAAAAGCTAGATAATTGAACATAGTTTTTGAAATGTGCATGAGTAATAGACAAAACTATTAACTACGTACGGAGTGTAAATTCTTCCAAATCTCGTAATTCAAAATATGCCTTTAACATTGGTAATAGGAGTGGTTCTTATGTGATTCTGGGTGCCATTTCTATACCACTAACTTATTTGGTATGCCAAATAATAAGTTCATATATAGGCAAATTGAATTATGTTTTACTCCGCTATTATCTACTGGCAAGTTAACAAATTCAATCAATTCTAGGCCACTTCAAGCCAAATTTACATTTTGTCGAAAAAAGATTCTATCCATTCTAATATGTTGTTTTTGTATCTCATGGTGTTGCAATTCTCACCAACTCAAGATAATGTAAGTTTTTCTTGAAACGAAAAGACTTATATTAAATTTATAGCATGAAAGTATGAAACATTCCAACATCATCAATAAACCAAGTTTTCTCTATAGACTATGTATAACCAACATGTCTCATCACTTCTGATCAGACAGAATAGACAACCTAAAATGAGAGAGACTAATCGCAGAACATGCGAGAGCTTTGAAGCTATTATCGGTCAGATTAGTCTGACTGCTTTAACTCAATCTCACAACAAAAATCACCCACAAGTTCCAATTATTAACCAAATAAAAAGTAAGAGATAGCAAGAAATAAAACTTGAACGAAAGATAGAGCACAAAAGTGCAGGTGACCAACTCCCATCGTGAAACGTCGGCCTCCAACCCTTGGCTCTTCAGTCTCTCCAAGGCGGTGGTTCAAGAGGGGGCAGGGGCGTCAATACTTCGTCTTCCTTGTTCATCTCGTCATCCCTTCCCGTTTCTGACGTCTTCCTGTCTCTTGCATCGCCGTTCATCATGATTAGAACAAAAATTGCCCATGTTTCTGCCGGCCAAGTTTTTGCATCTCACATGTTGTATTGCCCTCCATCTCTCTGCTACTTTCTCGATGAAATAGCTAAACAAAACTCAGACGCCTAAGACTTTGCGCGGCTCCAAACCCAAGCCGATGACCAATCACGACTCGAAAATCCTAATGCACGAAGACATTCTCTTCCGCTTTCTAGAGAGAGAACAAGAACTCTCTACTCATAATTTTTTTTGTAAGGAAAAAATTTAACATGTCAACTTTCATATTGATCGAAGTAGAATATTAAAACCTGCGGCATATTGAAAGTGATGTGTTTAATATCATTTTAAAAAATCGTTAATTATCGGTTAATTGTGAAATCATCATACTAATCTTGAGCTACTAACAATTTCTTTCAAATTATTAAGAGATGTAAATCCGGGTGAAAGTAATGTGTTGAATTTCATTTTAAAAATTGGTAACATATCCTCTAACCTTTGGGACTAAGGAGGTTTTCTTTTGTAATATTTTCAGTCTCAATGCAGACCAGGTCAGACCAGATCAAACCAGACTTCCATAATTATAAAATACACAGAGGCCAGACATTCATCATACTAGACCAATTCAGACCAGACCGGATAAGACCAGACCAGCAAGTCCAAAAGAAAATATTGTAATTGCCTAACCGGGTCTGTTTGCAACAGCTTCTGCTTTTAAAAAAGTGCTTTTTTTAATGAAATGGAGAGAAGTGATTAAATAAAAGTTGATAGTGTTTGTGAAAAAAGTGATTTTGAAAAGTAAAAGTGGGTAGTGTTTGGTAAAATAAGTGCTTTTTGTGTAATAGAAAAAGTAAAAGCACTTTTGACGCGGAAACCGAGAAAAATAAAAGTTGTAGTGTTTGGGAAAATAAGTGCTTTTTTAAAACCAAAAGCTGAGAAGTGCCTTTTTAAAAGCGGTTGCAAACCAACCCTAGCTCACTTCAAGTAAAGTTAGTTTCTTATCGGGAACTTTACAACGTTTGAAGTGGTTGGAGTAAGAAAAAAAGTCTCAAACCTGAGAAGTAAATTTGAGTCGAATAACTTATTAGATATAAAATATCTTTCTTAAGTGATTGATTGGAGGTTAATCACTACTGTCCTCTTGATGAGTTGAATTGAACAACATTCACATTATAATGATATTAAGTGTGGAAAGTGTACCCTTAAAAACACTCCCACATGTCACTATTTTTGTAATTCTATTATCTTACCTCCGTCCCTTTAACATAATATAAATATATAGATATAAGAGAAGGTGATGTGATTACTAAGAAAAGTGAATTTATATTTTTTATATTGAATTGATCTTATATAGTGAGAATGAAGTAAGAGTGATTTAAAATCATATAAATATTACTACATCCATTCCACAGTTTCCACTAACATTAAGACATAAGGAAGTGACACCAGGGGCGGATGTAGTGAGTTTGCAATGGGGGCACATGCCCCCAATAAAACAAAAAAAATGTTTTAAAATATGGATACACTATAAAGCAATTTCGAGTGGAAAGAAGGTATGCCCCAATTCAATCAAAATTTTACATTAACCCCAATAATATTACTTATTACAAAGTGGGTCAAGTGAATTTTGAATGTGTTTAATTGTACTACGTAGTTGATATTTTGGTCATCTAAAATTTTACAAAATAGGTAATGCATGTATCAAATAATCGGAAAGATGAATTTTAGGTTTCATAATTAGAGGTTTCATAATTAGCAATTCAATAATTAGCAATAACCGGATCAAATTTCTTTCTCTTAAGAGATACGGGTAATTTTTGTTTTCTTCCCGAAACGTATATTTTTCCCAAAGTGCTCCGGAACAGAAGGCTTCGATCAGAGACCCTCTTGGGGTCTTCTGATGGCCGCGGGACAGAGACCCTGTTGGGGTATTCTGGTGATCGCGTACCAGAACCCCTCGGGGTCTTCTGGTGGTCGCGGACCAGAAACCCTCACAGGGGTCTTCTGATTGGCCTCCGATCAGAACCCCTCCCGGGGTGTTCAGGTGGAGGTCTTCTGTCGCACTTCTGAAACGTTACAACAATTAATGTCCAACGTTCTTATCTTTTAATGCAGCGTTAAATGGACAGTTCATGAACGATTCAATGCCCAACGGACTGGTTATTGATGTCCAACGTTCAGGTCCATTAATTCACCATTTACTCACAACAAATCCTCCTATATAATGGCTGGCAGGTGGTTTGCAACAACACACGTTCTTACACGAATTCATACACTCCAAGCACCTTTTGCACCTCAAAAAACACACTGCTAGCATTCTGAAAAATTCATTCTGTGTTCAGACTTGTTCTCGTTCGCTGGAACTCTTGTTTGTGTGCTCAAACATTAGTTCGTAGTCATCGTATCCTGGGAAATGATTGTTGCAACGCTCCTAGCATCGTGGGAGGCAACAAATACGTTTTAAGGACATCGTGCGTAGCACGAGCTTTGACTAATTCTGCTTCATCTCCTTTCTTGTTTTCCTCTAGTCATTTTATTTAATTAATTTATTTTAATTAATTTTCTTTATTTTCCGAAACACACCCAACAGTAATTACCCCAAACTACAAACTATGAGAAATTCAATGAGAGGCCAATTATGTCCATTGCTGGAGACATTTACAAAAATAGTTACAATGGGAGTAGAAAATAAAAATCAGTATAACTCTGCTATGTATGGCTGAGGTAGACAGGGAAAACCTCCATGAGCTGCGAGGGAGATTTAAAAAATGCAAAGGATCAAGTACTTAAGTTTTGTTTAGGCGTATGTTTCCATCCTAAAAGGTTTGAAACCTTTATTGATGCCAGGGGCGTCTCTAGCATTTCGGAGGCCCTAGGCATAAAATACTCACTGTACACAAATCATATTAAAAATGAGATAAATTGAATAAGAACACCATATGAAAAAGGCATGTTAAAAGTGCACGATATTATGTTTTTAATTTTCAAAGGGATAAATTCTTAAATGCAAACTTATTCTTTCTCTTTGTATATTACGAATTAAATTTCCGTTTGCCTGACAATACATACATACTTATAAATAATAATAAAAACACAAACAAATAGATTAACAAGAAAACCTAAAACTTCTAAATAAATGACAAGACGAAAAAAAACTACTCCTTAATTTACTACTACCAATACCATCTAATACAAACAATATCAATATATAGCTATAGTAAAGTATTATCCTTATAATTTTTAAAATAAACTGACTACTAATTAATCTTAAGTCTAATTTATTAAGTATTTAACTTTACATCAAATTATTAACCCAATTTTGGAATTTACCTCAAATAGTTCAAACAATTGCCTTTGGTGCTGGAGTGCTTTCTCTAGTTCTCTGCTTGTCTGCCTCTGCTTTACAACTTTAGGCTTTAGGCCTTCTGGCCGGCTTGATGCTTTGATTATTTGTAGATGTGTGATCTTAAATTGTTTGAGTAGCTATTGATGTATGGTAATTAAAAGAAAGCTCAAGTGAGAATCAGTAATGTTAAACATTAAGTGTTTGGTAGACCAAGACAATACTTAATGTTATTTTCTGTTTTTCACTTCAGAGTAAAACCCATGTTACATATTCAGTGATGGTAGAAGTATTTTGAGAGGATATTTTTGTAAGAAAAGATCATTTGAGGTTCCTTGAATCTGTGCAATATTCTCTATATCGACATTTATTATGATCCAGATAATGTTATTGCCTATTTAGCAAGGCTTTGAGTATATACTATGCTAGCTACCTAGATTCCGTATATACCAATTTACCGTTTTCTTATTTAGTTACAAGCAATAAAATTTGAAAACAATAATACATTTTATCTATATAATCTATACATGACATAAGCTCATTGTATCTATGTGTAGAACATGTATTCATTCTTATGCACATATATGCTTGTATGATGTAGGCTATGTAGCAATCAGCCGTTGGAGGAATTTTTGGTATAAAAATTTATCAGGGTATGTTGCTGTGTTTTTAAAATATTCATAAAAGCTGAAGTTGCGTCTTCATAAAAACAGAAAGGATCTTGGAACAAGCAAATGCCGTTTTAACTGTGTAAAGGGTTTTATATTCTTATGAGACATGGTCACTCAAGAAATCAAATCTTTTAATCTGAGTTATGAGAATGGGAATAATTTCTTTTGAAATTTTAACTTGTTTTTTATCAAGTAGGAACCACCAAATTTTCATCCATGTTTAACAAATGTAATAACCATATATAAATGCAGATGATCCCCGAGAACTTGGTTCAGAAGTTGAAGGATAAACTCTCTGATATTGTCAAGCTAAAGCTTCCCAATGGTTGTGAATGGGAAGTGCACTTTGAACGGTCAAAGGAAAAGGCCTGGTTTGATGATGGTTTGGCCAGTTTCATACAGGACAACTCCATTGGCATCCACTTCTTCTTGCTCTTCAAATATGCAGAAAACTCGCATTTTAATGTCCATGTGTTTGACCTAACCACAACCGAGATTGATTATCCTAGTAAAACCAGCAGTTCTGGCATAACACCAGACACCATGAGTGGCAATTGAGTTGGTGGTGAGTGTTAGTAGCGGGAGGGAATGCTCTTTCTCTCTTATGCGGCACAAACTGAGGTTGCAAAACTGAAGGAGAAGAGTGTGTGACATAGAACTACCATGTCAATCTCGTGCTATGTATGATGATTGACATGGTATGATTTGTGCGCATTCACTCCCTACTTTGGAGTGAGATATACTTGATTTTTTTGGTTTGATTAGTTCATTCTAGGCGTTGGGATTATTATAATTGTTAGGGGATAGCTAAGGAGGAATCAAGGAGTAGCTGTTGTGTAATTGAAAGAATTAGTGCAGAGTGCAGACCAACTTCATGTTCATGGTTAGGAATTAACTTAGGACACAATCATTTAAAAGCCAGTGGTGTTGAATTTCAAACAGTATTGAAACATTACTACTACTCTTTTTGTAAGAATCCAATCAGCTAAAAGGTGTTTGGCGATTAGTCCTTAAGTCGCAAAACAAAGTTTTCATTTACTTTTGACATTTGACACCTAGACTAAAAAAATAAAATTGTGTATATGACACCGTATTTATTTAGAAATTAAATAAGCAATATAAATCAGAAAGTCCATCTTTACAATAAATTCAGAAATTTATTTTGAGACAACTAAAAAGTGTGAAATTTAGAGGCCGTTTGGCAACACTTTTTTCAGTTTATTAGGCTTATCAACCAACTTTTTTCACCAAACACGTAAATTTTGCTTTTGCGCGCTGAATTGTGTAATAAGCAGAAAAAGTAAGGTTGGAGTTACTTTTCTGGCTGTATTGGCTTAAGTTACTGTAGATGATCATTTCAGCTATTTTTACATATAATTTTTTCTTTATTTTATTATTAAAATATATTTAAAAAATATTTTTTCTTAAATCAGCGGAATCAACCCAAGCATCCACTTCAGTCAGAACTTCATCAATTTCAGCAGAAACAATCAAATCACCCGATTTTCTTGCTACTAAACAGGCTGTTAATTTGGGATAGAGTAAGTTTTTGGGATTTCTATGTTTTTCCCTCACCATAAAGAATGATAATTTGTCATTATAATTGTCAATAATGAACTTCAGTAATAATAAATACGTAGCAGGAAATTGTTGTTTCTGTGAGACAAAAAAAATTGTTGGTGTTACAAACAATTCTCTTTACAAAATGAAAAAAATGTGGGAAAAGGATCAGATAAGCCCTCGAACTTACATAAAAAGGTCAAATAAGCCCTTATATAGGAGGCTCTGTCCGGCCGTCGTCATTTGGGGCGGTTCCCGATGGAATTTTTTGATGAATTTTTTTGAGCATCTTATTCATTAAGTCTAGTTTACTCATACGAGTACCTAATTTTAGCTAAAACTTCAATCGGGAAGGTATCAAATGAATTATTGAAGATAACTGCGCATTTATCTTCAAGAATTCATTTGAATGCATTCCCGATTGAATTGTTAGCTGAAATTTGGTATGAGTTAGACTTAATGAATAAGATGTTCAAAAAAATTCATCAACAAATTCCACCGGGAACCGCCCCAAATGGCGACAGCCGGACAGAGCCTCTTATATAAGGGCTTATTTGACCTTTTTATGTAAGTTCGAGGGCCTATTTGACCCTTTTCCCAAAAAATGTTTATGTATAGACAAAAATGGAGAGTACATTAGCATGTACAAATCGGCGTGTATGCGAAGCATAGTCGTTGTGAATAAGAGTAGATTTCAACACTTGCATCCTATTTTTACCTTGTCGTTGGGCGTAGCTAACTGGTAGATATGGGGTGTCACAATGGGTAAGTTTTCAATCCCGACAACCGTAATGAAAGGTTATATGGAAAAATGTATATGGTCTCTGCAAGTACCTGGGTCAAATCTCCATTCCTTTTTGAAATGTATATGTTATATGTTTGGTGAAAAAAGTTGATTGATAAGTTTGATAAACTGAAAGACATGATCGCTAACAGACTCTTTATTTGTTCCCAAATTATCATATCTTTCTCTATCTCTAAAAGATAATTGTATCTTCATATTTCGTTGATTAAAATTTAAATTAGATAAAGGTTATTGCAAATAAAGAATTCAAAATAGATGAAAGATAAGATAAAAAAAATTAGGTAAAACTTACTATAGTACTAAAATTGAGAATGTTTGAAATAAATAAACACTTCCCAAAGAGAAGTAAAAGCATCTCTAATGATTCCAAGAACTTGCTCGCAATTTTAAAGCTAATAACTTACCGCTAAAGTATATATTAGAGGAGCGGCTATGGAGTGGGGAAACCCTAGCCGCTGTCTCCTCCTTTCCTCTTATTTCAATTTTTTTTGATTTCAATAAAGAAAAATTATTTTCTTAATCAGTATTTTCAGTTTTATTCACCGGTTTCTTTCCCAACGTTGTTTGGAGATATTATTTTCGGTGGCGAAGTATCGTCTGCCAGATGCATATTCCATGCCATTTACGCTTGGGCGTTCTTGTGTGCTAAGAAGAGATTTGCACCGATCTCTTCATCAATCAGAAATATGATTTTCTTCTGCGCCGATATTGAGACGGATCACACCCCTCCTGAACCACCGCCGTTCCAGGAAGATGAGATCATTTGGATTGCTTACTTTCTAGTGGCTCGTGAAACCGGAACACATTCTAGAGTTGGCTCCTTACCGGTGGCTGGACAAACCGGGATGTTAAAGAGTTCTTTTCATAATTATTGTGATCGTAGCAGGAGCAGTCAATCTGCAGGTAGAGTCTACTTCTTTGCGGGATTAGCGATTCGGCGTTTTCGATTTGAATGTCTGTTTCTTTGTTTCATCCCATTGTAGCCTTGAGCTTTATGGTTGTAATGTTTCTTGTCATCTTTGGCAATAATAATTAAGTTATTTGCTTTAAAAAAAAACTTACCATTGGAGCATTACTTTTCCTTTTGCTTGAGAAAGCTAATTAGTCAAAATGAGCTACTAGCTTGAACAAAGACAATTACATAGTACTAAATACTCCGTATAACACCGTTAATAATAAATGAAGAGGAAGATGTTATAACTAACCACTTAAGTACATTTTAATTTTACTGCAAATGCTGATGTGGCTAATCAAGCTATGAGAGTAATTAACTAACTGTTGGAGATGCTCTAAGTGGAGTGAAATCCAATAATAAAAATACTGAAAAAGGATAATACGATTTGAGACTGAGGATGTTTTTACTTGGACTAGTCTGTTTAAGTCTGGTCTGGTTTGATAGATGTCTGGTCTCTTTGTATTTTATAACTATGTAAGTCCGATCTGATCTGATCTGGTCTATTTAAGTATGATATGATCTGGTCTGGGGCATCTATTTTTTTTGTAACAAGGGGGCTTATATTGATAATAAAACATTCAGCAGGGGACAAAAGAGATAAAGGAAACACTTCCAGCCACCAACCCTCGAACGAGCTTCAGAACCAACCACCCTAAACAGAGCAATATGGTTCGCTTGTCCTGTAATGGGTCTAAATGAGCCAAACGTGGTCAGAGCAAAATCCTCATCACCTTTACCTAATGTAAGAGTCTGACAGAAATAAACGCATGTAACAATCAAACTAAGATGACAATCTAAGTAAAAACACAAGCAAACTAAAACAAACATAGAGATAGCATTCCAAACCCTAGTCTCGCGATTCTTCCATGGTGGCGATTCAGGAGGGGGACGAATCAACATCTCTTCATCTTCTTTCGCCCATACATGACCACCCCCGTCGGCCCTGAAATTCTCCAATCCCCAATCATTCGCCCCCCTCATAATCCCGGCTAAACACTGCTTAGTAGCAGGAACGTCGAGGCCCCTTCCGACCCAGGTAGCGATGCTCATGACCAAACTCGGAAAACCTTCATTCGCCGAGCCCCCTACCCGAAAAAAAGTGGGTGAAACAATATGCCACCTGCAATCAAAACTAAACACTGAGACCAATAGCTGCTTCAACCGAAAACGAGAGAAAAGTAGTGTGGAACAAACTCCAGGCCAAAGCCTTCCTCAGCCGATCACAAAACTAAGCCAACGATCACTCCCTCCACTAACGAGAAGGAAGAGCAGCGCCGAAATACCCAAACCCTAATTACGCTTTTAAGTATCTTGATCATGTTATAAACAAAAAGTTATAAATTACTACGATGATATTATAACATGATGTTGCACAGTTAATTATTAGATAATATTAAAGAGAAAAGATTATCGAAGTAAATGAGACAATATCAATTATAGTTTCTTCGTCAGTGTTGAAATATATCACATCAGGATAAAACTTAAACCAATGATAGCGAGCTACTCTATCTATGGGGTTGGTCTGGGGCATCTATTGAAAACAATCAAAGTAAAAAATATACTCCCTCCGTCCCAGGGAGAAGTTCTCACTTTCCTTTTTTGGTAGTCCTAACAAAAAGTTCCTATTTCCCTAAATGGAAAGTTATCCTACATCAAAACAGTGTCAAACATTGCAAAACAGTGTCAAACAGTGTCGAAACAGTGCCAAACAGTGTCGAAAAAGTGCCAAACAGTAAAATTTACCCCGCAGTAACTTTATTTCCTAAATATGTGTGAAAGTCAACCCGGGAACTTCTCCTTGGGACTGAGGGAGTATTTATATACTCCGTATATTTTTAAACCATTTTATTTTACTCCGTATTTTATTAGTAAATCTTAATGATACAATTTGATTCTTTTTAATCATTCAGCTTTGAAAGAACAATAATGTCAAACCAATACTCCGTATGTCGATATAAAATTTATATTCTTCACTTCTACAAGACCACATTACCGTCCGTTTCTCATTTCAATCATAAAACCTGCAACTCTCTCTTTCTCTCTCTTCAACTCCTCTGGAGAAAACTGAGCCACCAAAATAAATGGCGAAGCAGGAAAATGCATCGGGAAATCTCACGATGTGCCAAGTCCTTATCATTACGGTGCTGCTCCTGTCGTCCACCGTCGCCACAGCGACGGCCGGAGTTTACGAGATCGGTTTCCTACCGATGGTGACGTCTTCGGCTTCATCGAAGATCTGTGAGGGATCGATTGGTGATTGCTTGGGCGGGGACGAGTTTGAGCTGGATTCCGAAAGCAACAGGCGGCTGTTAGCGTACCGGCGGCGATACATCAGCTACGGTGCACTAAATCGTGACAAAGTCCCTTGTTCCCGACGGGGTAAATCCTACTACAACTGCGGTCCCGGAGCTCCGGCCACTCCCTACAAACGTGGATGCAGTGCCATCACCCGTTGCCGTGGCTGAATCTCGATATCCAGTTTCCTGCCGTGTATGAATTTTTATATTTATCGTAATTATATACCTTCTCGTGGTGAAATTGGTGCTTTTGGCTCTTTGGATTTGTGCTTTTCTGTCCGCGGGGATTATTGTTTGTAATTTTTTGTATAAATGGAGTTATTAATCGGATTACAACTCAATATCTATTTGCCTGACTTTGATTATTACTGTATTATCTTTGTATAATTTCGTTGCTAATCAATAATGTGTTCCCTAGCTACTGACTAACACTGTGATTGTAGCCAAGATGAATGCTCTGAACATCAATTTGCTGCTTCAATTCTTTCCAATTGTTGGTAACTGTGTTTTGTTGTTATATAAGGGAGTATATAATCTGGGTTAAAAAATTTAAAAATATCAGGGTAAGTGGGTAATAAATTCTGGAAATATGCATAATTATGTGAGGTCAATGACAACAGATTCTAGCTGTCATTTGTCCTTTTTTTAAATATGGCATGATAAAATGTTACCCCGTGCTTTTGAAATCTGCGGTTTGCGTGTGGACCATGGAGAATTGCTTTACGCGACTTTAATAAAGCTGCCGGCCGTGATTTGAGTTAAAGTTAAAAAGCTACAGAATGAGCTGTACAATGCTGGCTTTTCTAGTCCTGGGAATGGTAAAAAGTTGGTGAATGGATAGAAAATTTAGGAGGAAAGTATGAGAATTCATTTGAATGTCTTCCCGATTGAAGTTTTTGCTGAAATTTGGCATGAGTAAACTACACTTAATGAATAAGATGTTAAAAAATTTTCATCAAAAAATTACACCGGCAACCACCCCAAATGCAACGGTCGGACAAAGCTTCCTAAATAAGGGCTTATTTGACCTTTTTTTGTTAGTACATGGGTTTATTTGCAACTTTTCCCATAAAAGATTGAAGAGTATGCTAGTGATAAAAATAAAGGAAAAATAATTAAAATATCTCAAACTTTAAAGGGATTTGAGATGAATATCCTAAACTTACATATGTATTTTAAATATTCAAACTTTATATAAAAAGTTATCTTGACACCATATAGTCAAATATTGTTTCTTTTCAAATGTAAATTTATGGTGTTAATTGCATAATTTATTTTTTTAGAATTCATGAAAACACAATGAACATTATAAACTTCCATTGCGAAATAATTAATGTTAACCCAATTTATATAATTGCAACATTTTTAATTTGCTATTTGAAATTATGCAACTAAATCCACAACTTTACATTTTTGAAAAAAATAATGCATGACAATGATGTGGAAATAACTTTTTATATAAAGTTTAGGGTATTTAAATTACATACCCAAGTTTAGGACTTTGGGGTGTCTTCTTCACACAACATCAAAATTTGGGGTACTTTTATTATTCTTCCCTAAAAATAAAGACTACTTTGAAGTTCAACCAAAAGCTACTTTTTTTTTTACTTTGGAGGGTTTAGAATTGATTTTGTAAGTAAAGTGGAATCCGTTTTCAAAAGCTGGTTTTACCCAGCTTCTCAAAAATTGTTTTTAGGAGTATTTTAGATAGGGTGGGCAAAAATACCGAACCGGCATGGTATCGGACTGGTATCGTACCGGACCGATAAACGGGGTATGAAACGGATCTCAAAATTTTTTGTCTCGAACCGAACCGTACTGGTTCCAAACAATGCCATGACGGGTTCTCTTAAAATGAGAACCGGTACCAGACCGAATCGGACTGAAGTATGATTTCATTATTTAAATTTGTACCAATATAGTTCATATGAAATTTATTAATTACTCCATCAGTCCCAAATTGATTTGCAAAGGCAAACATTTTTTTGGTCAACCAATGTTAATGTTATGTCCTCCCTATTGATAATTAATACAACTTTTAATAATTAAAATTTACATATTTAGAAACCATATCAAAATCTCTTTAAAGTTGCAAAATCCAAACTATAATATACTTTTTTAAAGGCCAAATTGGAATATAATTAAAAAGTGATATCCTAATTAAGTGAATAAAAAAAACTTTTTGACGCAAAAAAGGTTGAGTTTGCAAATCAATTTGGGAATGAAATAGTATGAGATATGAACATTGATAAAATTTGTGAATTTTTGGAGGATGACTAAACTTTAATTTTCCCTTAAACATTTGGAAAAAGTGACATTGTTTGGTATTGGTATGACATGGTACTGTCCTATTTGAAAATGGAACAGTACCAAACGGTTTAGATCTAAGACCAAACCGAACCGTTTCAATAGTCACTGTACGGGTACGGGTTCGGCAAAATATTGAACCGGACCGGACTGCACACACCCCTAATTTTAGAGCACTTTGAAGCAAGGTTCGAAATTGATATTGCGTGTTTGAGTCGGTTTCTTAGCATTTGCCTATTGCGTAAGCCTCATTACGCAATGAGGGGTAAGCCTCAACTTTTTAAAAAATTTATTTATACTCCATCCGTTCTTTATTAATAGTCTCTTATTCCATTTTGGTCTGTTTTTTTATTTGTCCTCTTCATTTAAGGAAAGTGTTTGATAAAATACTCTAACTTTTACTCCCTCCGTCCCGAAAAGGTTCGCCAACTTTGACTTTCACGTGGATTAATAAAGTAAAAATTGTGTGGTTGAAATTTGTGCAGAGGAGAGAGAATTACCTTTAGCCACATATTCCTTACTTTAAATGGAAATGACAAATCTTTTTGGGACATCCAACAAAGGAAATTTGGCAAACCTTTTCGGGACGGAGGAAATATTAGGGCCTATTTACTAACAGAGATATTTTCCAGTTTTCCAGAAAACTGGAAAACTGGAAAACAGAAAATAGGAAACGTGTTTACCAAAGAAATTGCTAGAAAACTGGAGAAAGGAAAAAAGAAAAACGTGTTTACCAAATCGTTTTCCAAAACGAAAAAATGAGACATGTCTCTCTTTTCCTTAATGATTTGGAGAAGTGACTTTTACCAGTTTTCCAAATTTGGAAAACGCAGATGCTACAGTGTCGATGCAATGAATTTGCATACTTACACCTAGTGGTGGGTCCGGTCCCGCTCCGATGTCGATTCCATTCTGGTACCTCCGTCCTCGTACCTTACCCCTACCCTTCCCTACCTACCCCCACCCCGCGTACCCATTTTTCCCTATAATGACCCTACCCCACCCCCCCACATGCCCCTACCTCGGCCCCACCCCGATCCACCCTACCCTACCGCCACCCCTACCACCTCGACCCCACCCTACCCCACCCCCACCCCTCGTATATTACCTCTCACCCCTACCTTACCCATTACCACATGCCCCTTACCTCGGCCCCACCCCACCGCCATCCTACCCTCACCCTCGTACCGCCATCCTACCCCCCACCCTTCCGCCATCCCCACCCCCACCCTACCCTTCCCCTACCTCGGCCCCACCCGGATCCCGGGCCCACCCTACCGCCATCCTATCCCAACTCCCTATCCTACCCCTACCCCTACCCTACCCACAAGCCCCACCCTTACCGCCATCCTACCCCTACCTTACCCCAACCCTGCCCACTACCCCACCCTTACCCCTAACCACGACCCTATCCCACCCACTACCCCCACCCAACCCCTTACCCCAGACCTTACACCCCACCACGACCATACCCCTTACCCCACCCCCACCCATAACTTCCCCACCCCCGACCCCTACGAGTAGGTATGGGTGGGTATGAAGGGTTGTGGGGGAGTATGGGTAGAATGTAAGATCGTGGTAAGGGTAGGGATAGGGGTAGGGGTCAAGGGTGTGGAATTGGAGAATTGGGTGAAGAAATTGATGAACATGTTTTCAGATTCGAAAATGGAAAACTAAAAAATAAAAACAGAAAATTGGAGATAGAAAAACTGAAAAATAAAAACAGAAAATTGGAGAACGAAAAACAGAAGTAGAAAATAAGAAAATATCTTTGTTAGTAAACAGACCCTTACTTTTGCCTCACATACTTTTTACAAACTACTTTCTTTTTCTTACTTTATCATCATTTTACTCTACTTGATACGCTCTTTTTCCTACTTTATCATCACTTTACCCTTTTTAATATATCCACTTTCCTACTTTATCATTTCCTACTTTATCGTCACATTGTATCTTAATTTGAATGTGTTCTCGATTGAATTTTTAGCTGAAATTTGGTATGAGTAAATTAGACTTGGTGAATAAGATGCTCAAAAAATTTCATCAAAAAATTCCGCCGGGAACTGTCCCAAATCGCGACAGCCGGACATAACCTCCTATAGAAGGACTTAATTGACCTTTTTATGAAAGTTCAAGGACCTATTTGACAGTTTTCCCTTTTGCCTTTATCCCGATACGGTCTTTTTTTCTCTTTGACGATGTCCACTAGCTTGGCTATGGCCACCTCTACTGCTGTGTTCGTGAACTCTTGCACCCCCACGGCCACACAAGTTTGTTGACTTCGTTCTTTATCACCAACTGGAGTACAATTTTTATTCTCGTGCGATGCTGACAGGTCATATTTGCCCCTTTCCTCATTCAGATGTTGAGTGTTATCAACACTTTACCAGCTTGATGATTTTGAGAGATAGGTTATGAAACTATTAATAGTAAGGCCCTGTTTGCAACCACTTGTGCTTAAATAAAAGCACTTTTTGGGAAAAAGTGATTAGTAGTAAAAGTTGGTAGTGTTTGGTAAAATAAGTGCTTTTTGTGTAATAAAAAAAGTAAAAAGTAGATTCTACACAAAAACCGAGGAAGTAAAAGTTGATAGTGTTTGGTAAAATAAGTGTTTTTTTTTAAAAAGCCAAAATCACTTTTTTTAATTGATTGCAAACAAGCCCTAAAAAGCATCCCCTCACAAATGCACTTAACTGAATGCAACGGAACTGTACAGGATCAAGGTGTTTCATACCTATCTTTGAATATTTAGTGCTAGTAGAAGATCCAAAGAGAGGTGTTTAGATTGGGTTTCTTTCGTCATAGATCTAAAAATTCATCAAGGTTACAAACATCTCAAATTTGTTTTTCATATCGGGTGATCGAAACACGCCGTAATTTAGTGAGCAGCGAAAGGCTGGAGGGAGAAGGTTAAAAAATGAATTACTTGGAACTAGATATCGAAGAACGTTGATTTTCCGAATACACGTCGAAACTAAAGCTAGACTATTTTTCTAGAAATAGTTAATGATGGGATGGAGTCCAGACAGGGGCGGAGCCAGGGCACAGGGCCGGTACAAAGATTTTTTTTAAAAAAAAAAATACACGAAATTTTTTACCTTAAAAATTAAGCCATTTTTAAAATTCGGTATGGGCCATGGCCTAGGTTGGCCCACCCCTAGCTCCGCCCATGATTCCAGGTGGAGACAATGTTATGGTACAGATGGGCGGATGGGCAAAAAAGCAAAAAACAACTGGACCGGGTCGTAATTATGCTATCAAATCAAACCGTTTGTATTTTTTTAAGGTTGCGTTTGGGAGTTGATTTTGGAAGGGAAGGGAAGGTTGTTGGGGGTTTATGACCTTCATTTTCATGTTTGAGAGTTTAAAAAATTGGAAGGTATGATTTTGGAAGGCTTTTGTAAGTCTCAAAAACCATCTAAATGCTCAATTTTTAAGTTCCCCCAATTTGGAGGGTTTTGAAGGATAAATAACAAAATGATAATTTAATCTCAATTAGAAATGAATATCAGTTCCATTGTTTGAACACCGGTGGACGGAGATCTAAGTAGAGGAACGCTAGAGCTCTTAGAGAGAGGGTCAGCAGAAATTCAGAAACCCTAAACCGTCCTTTTGACCGGGCAGGTATTTATAGAGATCCCCCACCATCCAATGCTCTAATGAATAGATGACACTAAACATAAGTCTCAATGTGGTTTTTTTTTTTAATTTGAAATTACCAAAAAAAAAACCACATTGAGCCTCAATGTGGTTTGAAACGTAAGCCTCAATATTGCTGGCCATTAAACATATACTTCGTATTAAAGGTATAGAGAATCTATTAAAGTTATTAACAGTCTTTCACATTATCAATTACACAGGATTTCAAGATGTAACACTGATAATAGCCCATCATCAAGATTTAAGTACTCACTTGACCATTGATGCTTTGTTTTTTATGTACTATTTGAACGACTTATTCCAGAATCCATACCATCAACATTAATAGCAAGATCATCTTCATGGAGAGTCAGACAGTCAGTAGCAATATCAATACATCAATAGTCAGTGACTGAAGAAGTCATGGATGCATGCTACCTGGCATTTTTTATGTATATGGTGCATTTTTTGCTCAATGAACCAAACATTTCAATATTATGTCAAACTAATGTTTTGTGAAACTGATATTTTTAAGCAATTAACTTCATAAGCTGCAGAAGCACACTAGATGATATCAGGGTAGTGTTACAGTGTTACTTGATGTGGTAACTTGAAGTAACTTCTTTGCGTATTAACATCAAGATTACTGTCGTGGGAAGATTTTGTTGAGAACAAAAATTAAAAATCAACAGGGTAAACCGTTGTCCAGATAATCAAAGATAAAAAAATATTGTTGCCCAGAGCCAAAAGGCTAAAACCAATTTTGTTCCAAGATGAGCAAGAATGAACTCTGGCAAGGGGTATAAATAGCCTTCTAAGAGAAACCCTAATCAAGCCTTAATTAATTAAATCCTAATTAAGCCCATACAAATTCTAAGTATTCTACTAATAATAGGCCCAAACTAAAACATGACATTAATTTAATAATAATAATAAACAAAACTATAACGACAGTCCCTAACCGGCCCACGGAAATGGGCCCAAGCCCTTTCCCGCCCCTGCTCTTCATGCTCTCTATCAATCCATCCTCCTTCAAAATAACCTTGTCCCCGAGGTTGAAATCTCGCAGATCGAGGACTGAAATTTCCAGCCATAAAATAGACCGGAAAATATCCTTCATCTCCTTCTTGGACCTTTTCCTGGCCGGTGATTTCACGGTACTCATGTTGTTGGAGGTCCAACTCCTCATCCTTCTAAGCTATCATTGCCTGCAATTGCTTAAAGGGGCAGTCATGCCCTAGTGTAAATGGTTTCTTTCACCCTCAATTCTGCTAACTCCTTTGGCGGAAGACGATTGAACTGAGAGCGTGTCGTAGGCTGCCCGGACAGTCCTGACTTTGTCCGGGGACTGTCCACTATATTTCGGAAAGCTGCCACTTGATCCCTGTAAGCTGCCACAACTTGCAGCCAACGAAAGACCTGTGTTTGACATTAAAAAGCTGTCGGAACGTACCTGGTACCCCTGAAGGATTATAATTCGGGCTGCCACTTCCTGCACTTTGGACGAACAAATTATGCCCCACATCGCGAGCTAATTCCATGGTCGTCTCCCGGTTATCCGTCCGTAATAAGCGCAATGAACTTCGGATTGCTTCCTTAAGTCCACTCATGTAGTAGCCCAAATAATGATCGTCGGTCAATCCCGGTACTTGGCTAGCAAGTTGAACAAGCAAGGTATTGTATTCCTCCACCGATCGAATTTGTTCGACCCCCGACATCCGTTCAAACTTGTTTCACTGATATCGGGAATCAAATCTAGCCACCAGAGCTGCTTAAATTCCTCCCAGGACATGTCGGGTTGGCGCGCCTTCAAACAAGTCACCAATAGAGGGCCGCCCCTTCCATAGAAACCCTAGCCGCTGCAACTTGTCTGTCCGGTGGGGTCCTGTTGAGCTCGAACTCCTCCTCCACTCTCGCCAACCACCCAATCGGGTCTTCACCGTCAAACGAGGGAAGGAGGGCCGTGGCTGTGCTGGGCAGTCCGCCGTCGCTGGACGTTGTCACAACCGCATCCGAGGAAGTTGTCGGCGATACCGACATCACAAGGGCCTGGGTTAGCGTTGCCAGGGATGCGGCGATTTCAGCCAGCCGTATGCCGTGTTCTTCCAAGGTGCTATTCATTCGATTCTGGTCAATCACCATTCGTGCTTGTTCAGCCCCCAATCGGGCTTGCTCCTCTCCATTCGGTGCTGCTCGGTCTCTAACTCAATTAATCAATCGTTCTGAGATCTCGTCATCATATCCTTTTGGGACGGGATCCTGCAGGTCGGACCAATTGTTGAGACTCAAAAATTAAAAATCAACGGGGTAAACCCTTGACCAAATAATCAACAACAAAAAATACCGTTGCCCAAAGTCAAGAGGGTAAAACCAATTTTATTCCAAGATAAACAAGAATGAACCCTGACAATGAGTATAAATAGGCTTTTCAGAGAAAATCTAATCAATCTTTAATTAATGAAATCCTAATTAAGCCCATATTAACTCTACTAAGTACTCTGTCAAAAGTTGTTATATAATACTTATGGGCGAACAAACGAGTGCATGGACTGTTTGGGGTAAATTATGGGACATTAAAGCTCCTCCTAAATTTAAATATCTCGCTTGGCAAATTATGGATGGATCGCTCCCTACGATAATCAATATTAGACGTAGAGGAGTGGAGATAGCGGGAGGATGCAAGCTGTGTGGGGAGGAGGATGAGGACATTGGCCATGCATTACGTGAATGTCCGAAGGTGGAGGAAGTCTGGCGGCAAGCAAGTTTTTGGGTAGAAAGGAAACGGTTTTGTTTTGGGGAATGGTTTCGAAATCGAGTTTCTTCTCTACCTAGAGATAAGAGCAACTTATTTCTCACCATTGTCTGGTGTCTTTGGAAAAGACGAAATGAAAAAGTTTAGAATGGAAAAGAACTGGTGCCGGCGAAGTTCTTGTCATGGCCACGAGTATGTGTTCTGCCTGGCAGAGAACGAATGAAGGGACGGGCACCCGGGTTAGTAGGCAGCGAGATCGGGGAGGAGATAGCAGGTGGACGAAGCCACCACCGGGGAGCATTAAGATTAACGTTGACAGGCCTGTTAACTCATCAGAGGGGATCCGCGCATGGGGATGGATTGCTCGGGACACAAACGACCAATTCTTACGAGCAGGAGGGGGATAAAAAAGAGTGGATTGGTCAGTGGAAGAAACGGAAGCTTCTGGAGTTAGAGATGCGATCCGAAGAGCTTTGGAGGCGGGATGGCAGCATGCGGAACTTGAAACGTATTCTCAATGAGTAGTGGAAAATGTTAAACGTACTGGTGGAGGTGTGTCTTATGTTGATCTTATTGTTGATGATATTAGGAGTAGTATGGCAACAAAGAGTAATTGAAAGATATCTTTTTGTAGAAGGTCTGCGAACACGGCGGCTCATGCTCTGGCACGGTCACGTGTTGATCTCTCAGATCATAAGTTTAGTTTTGATTCTATCCCTGATTGTATCTGTAGTCAATTGGCAAATGATCTTTTAATATAATTTTCTGTTTGATGACAAAAACAAAAACAAAAACTCTACCAAGTATTCTACTAATAATAGACCCAAAGTAAAACATAACATTAATTTAATAAGGGAAAATATCAAAAATAGACTCAAAAGGGGAAGTGATATCACTTTTATCACTTTTTAATTTTCCTTTCAAAAATAGATCAGTTCACTTTCTCTTTTCACAAATGAACCAGGTGTCCGTAAGTCCGTATACCAATTCACCGGAATTCAAAGAAGCGCACGATCTGACTTTAAAATAACGCTCCGTACGGCGCATCAACTAAGCTCTCAAGTTGACTTTTCTTTTCTTTTTTAAAATAGCTCCCATGTTTAGTTAATTTTGTTTTTTTATAGAAAATATTGTATAACCGTACAGAATGTAAAAAAATTAAAATAATTGAAAAACAAATGTAAATTAACAAGTATTAAAATGTCATTTTTAGAAGCATTATGTACTCCATAATTTACAAAATGAAATTTAAAAAAATAATGAATAAAACGAAATATATAAATATAAAATCATAAAAAAATAAAAAATACAAACTTTCTCAAAAACGAAAAAAACGTAAATTAAACTTTAAAAATTGGAATCTTAAACTTTCTAAAAATAAAATAAAGTTAAAATATTAAAAAACATGAAAATAGTTTAAAAGCATTAAAACGAGTGAAAGTTTCGGAATAAAAACTAGATAAAATAATAAAAGTTCAAATAAATATATAAAAGTGTGACATCCGAGAAAATAAAAAATATCATTTCAAATTTATATAATAAAAAATACATTATATTATTTGTATGCACAATTTGAACGTACCTAATCCTACCACTTATTGAAACAATGAAATCAAAATAAAAGCATAATGCGGATTAATCTATATCACAATATAAAAAATGCTATAAAATGGATTTTTTTTCTAAATACTGAAGAAACATATTTAAAAAGAATCTAAAAAGGATTTAAAGAGTAAAAAAGAAAAATGTAAAATATTTTATATAAAAAAGAAAAAAGTAGAAAAATTCACAATTTCAAAAAAAAAATAGTAATTATACGGAACATTCTATTATAGGAATTTTAAAAAAATAAATTAGATTTTACAAATGAATAATCCAAAGTTAAAACAAGAAAAAAAAATAGATATAAAAAATTTTAAAAAAATGAAAACAAGTTTTTTAAAAGCAAAGCACGAAATAAAACTTAATATAAAAAAAATCGAAAATAAATATATAAAGGTTTCAAAATAGTTTAAGATATAACTAGAATTCAAAAAAAAAAATATAAAATTAGATAAAAACTGTTTTTGAACTTTTTTTTTGAGGAAAACTGTTTTGAAACTATTAAAAAGTATGAAAACTAATTATAATTTTTTTTTGAAGTAAAAGAATTTAAGAACGGAGTATATACAATTTAGAAATCTGTTAAATTCATATATATATATATATATTTAAAATATTCGAAAAATAAAAAAATAGCTTTATAAAGTACAATAAATATTGAAAACATAATTTATAAATTTGAAAAAATCGGAAAATGAATGTAAAGTATAATGAATCTAAAATTATAAAAAGTCAAAAAAGAAAAAGAAAAAAAGTGAAGAGCTAATATATTAAACATGTAAAATTTGAAAACTAAAAACACTGAAAATATTGAATTTTATAATAACGTTTTTAAAATAGTTAATCTAATTATTATCATACTTGCTACTTTTTGTTTCATTTTGTTTATTTTTGTTTCTTTTTGTTGATAACTTGAATTTGTTTTATTTTTTATTCATAGTTTTTGTTGTTATGATTCATAAATCCAAATTACCATTTTAGGTATTTGTATATGTATTTATGTATTATTTTTACTCCAAAGAAGCACCGAAGATAAATATAAACGCACATTGATAACATAAGTCAAAATCAATAATTAAATAACAATAAGCAACACGATACCCCAATATCTTTTGGGACTAAGGTTTGGAAGTTGTTATTGTTGTAAGCAACACGATGCAACAAAAGACAACATGATGCAACAAAAAGCAACATTTACGATGCAACAAAAAGCAACAAAAGACAATACAATGCAACAAAAGACAACATGATGCAACAAAAGACAACATGTACGATACAACAAAAAGAAACAAAAGACAACATGATGCAACAAAAGGTTTGGAAGTTGTTGTTATTGTTGTAACTTTTGTAAGCAACACGATGCAACAAAAGACAACATGATGCAACAAAAAGCAACATTTACGATGCAACAAAAAGCAACAAAAGACAATATAATGCAACAAAAGACAACATGATGTAACAAAAGACAACATGTACGATACAACAAAAAGAAACAAAAGACAACATGATGCAACAAAATGCATCATGTACGGATACAACAAAAAGAAACAAAAAATAACACAGATTAGATTTATTTATGCCAATGGCCATTCCCTTGAGCTCCACCAAGGAATAACTCTGACAACATCACCTTACTTTGCTCTTCCACCCTGCTAAGATCAGTCTCAATTTCGGCAGCAACCATGTGAGTTCTTCTAATTTATTAATTTGTGACGGTTATTCTAAAACCGCCGCTTATCTAATGCCGCAAATCGACGATTTTCCACTAGTTCCTCTCTCATTTCTTTGGAAATGTCGAGACAACAATTAACTGCTTGCGCATTCTCTTCAGCGTTGTACGCAGTAAAGCTTTCCAATTCTTGGACAGACTGACTCTGCAACCCTCCAGAGTCACGTAACTCATTCTTGTATGGGTTTCTGTCTATTGGTGTAAAGGAGGAATATGCAGATGAGAGGGATTCACTTTAGTCACATCATCATCACCAAAGGGTTAGTACTGAAGTCTGGAGAACAAGAGCAGGCCCTGGACAACTCCTTGAGGGTACGTTTAACATTTTGCTTTTCATAGTACTTACTTCTACTGGCATAATCCATGACTATCTTAATCCTTACATACTTACAAAATCAGAATAAAGCACTTGCAAAATTAGAAGAATAGAGTAGCAACAAAAGAAGAATTACCTAACCAAAGCTAAAAACTTTGTCACTCCATCACTTGCAATAATAGAAAATCCCATGTTCAAATAAAAAAGAATCATTAAATATATAAAAGCTTTTACAGTGAAACAACAAATCATAAAACATGTAATATGAAGATGAACAAAAGAATATAGAAAATAAAAGCTGAAAAGTAAAGATATAGAATCGAACACCTTGGCTTCCACTTCCCTCAGAAGACACACAAATCGTAATTGATGATGAAATTTTAGTTTTTTCTTAAACTAAGAAACAAACAATTACATGAATTCATTAAATTATCTAAAATCAAAAGAAGAATGATGAGGAGGACTCAAGGTAATCCATAATCTCAAAAGGAGGACTTACAAGTTACAAAAATATGTTATCTTCAAACAGAGACCACAAAAATCATCTAAAAGCATACTCCGTAGAATAATTCTCCGTAAGAAGTCACATATGCCAAATTCAAAAGCAACACAGATTTAAATACTTCACATCATATAAAACACACTTAATCAGAATCGACCAAATCATTGAGCTCAATTGAATCATGATATCAAAAAATAAGGAGAATTGAGAAATCGATATGATTCACGGAATCATGAAATCCACAAATTTAGAGCCCGTTTGGTAGCACCAAAATGGGTTGTTTTGGCTGGTTCTGCTGAAATTTATGATATTCTGGCTGGAGTGGCTGTTTTGGCTGATTCTGCTGATTTAAGAAAAAAATATTTTAAAAATATATTTTATTAATAAATTAAAGAAAAAATTATATGTAAAAATAGCTAAAATGGTCCTCTACAGTAACTTCAGCCAATACAGCCAGAAAAGTAACTCCAACCTTACTTTTTCGGCTTATTACACAATTCAGCGCGCGAAAGTAAAAGTTACGTGTTTGGTCAAAAAGCTGGCTGATAAGCCTGATAAGCCGAAAACAGAGTTCTCCAAACGGGCTCTTAATTGGTTTGAACCTCAATCTGAGCTTCGACTTTCGGATGTTGATACTCCGTCTAGATATGCAGCTGAAATCGCAATGGAAGAGAAAGCATGAGTGTTCCGCATCCGCATAGATCGTTCACATATTCAGATGATAAGAGATATACGATAAGAGATACAGAGATCGGCGGAAGTCGGCAATTTATTTGGTATGTGGCGAGACGAGACGGGAGATGAGAATGGGAGATGAGCCGATGAGGTAGCAGATCAAAATGGATGTATATAATATTTTTGAAATAAAAAGAAAAAGGTGAAAAGATGAAAGTCTATATATGAAAGAAATATAATGTTGGGACATAAATGAAATGTGACTTGTAAAACTGACCCATTCGGGTAATTACCACATTTAATAATAATAATAAACAAAACTATAAGGACAGCCCTAACCGGCCCCGGAAATGGGCCCAAGCCCGTTCCCGCCCCTGCTCTTCCTGGTCTCTATCTGATTTGATTTTAACGAGTAGGCTATCTGATGAAGATAGCTTCTCAGTTCGTGATGGCATGACTCTGTGTTTGTGCATCTATTACAGGATAGGGTTCAATTCATCTTGCTCCCGAGACTTGTAAAAAGTCGTGTACAACTGTATAGGGGAAGCACCAGCCTTGTTGCCAGAAATGGATCCTGGTCGATATCGCCCTCAGCAAGAATGGGAAAATAACAGCGTAATTGTGGTTTCCTTCCTAATCACATATATGGGATGATAAACAAGAAACTAGGCTCATGAGACTTCCCATTTTCAGCCCTTAAACATCATTCAAAGAATTCCATGGGACAGTGAGGATGTGGATTGGATTTCCCTAACATGTACCACGATAATTAATTGCTGACATAGCTTATTGTCTTGAATCCACAGGCTTTGGAGAGTTATGGCGGACTAAATGAGCCTGATTTCCAGTAAGTGCATACAGACATTTATCAGAAAAAAGGATTCTTGAATTTCATTGATTTCATCTTAATTTATGTAACTCTGCTTCTTAGTTTACCTCCATGAGAGAAGGCTCAGACTACTCTTTGTTATCTCATTTTCTTAAAAATTATGTTCCATGAAAGAAAGTATCAGCATATAATTTATTATACCAACGATTGGCCCTTCAGTTTATGGCTCCTCCATGCATTTATTTTGTTCCTTTCTCTTCCTGTATTTTCCTTTTGCCTCATTTTTCTGGTAGGGTTGGTGGCTCTTATGATGATAGGAGATTTATGGATGAACGGTTCTCAAGAGACGATGTTTACTCAAGGAGTGGGTTCCACCATGATGGGCTGGACAGGGAGCAGTATCCACATCCACCACCAGCATTTGAAATGTGGCCTCAAGCGAGGAGGAGAAGTTATGAAGAAGAATATCCCATGGATAGGGATTTACGGAGGAATGAGAAGCTGTACGGTGATCAGAAACAGACTATTTTCATGAGCCAATAAGTATCATTTGATTAACATAGTCAAGAATGGTTAATGTACAGTTTTGACAACAACCATGATCATCGATTTGACAGGCCTGCCAGGTATGGAGGACGTGACCGAGATGATTATGCCAATGACCATTATGACTATCGCCATCGTGTTTCTCATCAAAGCAGGGAACACAGCCGTGAAAGGGACTATGATTATGGCAGACATGGTTATGATTCTGACTATGACAGAGGTAGTAGGAGAGATAGTAACTGGAGACAACGTGGTTCTCGTGATCGTGAGCATGACCGGAGAGACTCAAGCCGAGAAAGAGACTACAATCCATATTCAAGGCATGAACATTCCCGTTCACGGTCTCGTGACTGTGGGGATTGCCTGAGATCAAGGTCTCCTCGAAGTCGAAGTCATAGTCGGAGTCTTGGAGAGGATAGTTATGATGAATTTCGGTATGATAGAGGTGAAAGGCGCAGAGACTCTGATGACAGACGACATCATGATAGCTACTACTCGTTGGTAATATACTATTTTTTGCTTTTTCTCCTTTGAAGACTTATCTGCTATTCTTAATCTCTGATATTGATTATCCACATTTGTTTGCTTGCAGTCTCCTTCCGCTACTGTTGTTGTTAAGGGTCTTTCTCATAAGACTACAGAAGAAGACCTATATCAGATCCTTGTACCCTCCTCTTCCTCTCTCTCTCTCTCTCACACACACACACATACACACACGCTTACACACACATCAATTTTCAAATGCAAAATATAACGAGTACTAACTTTGAATGTTCAATAAATGGCCTTTATTTCACTTTTCTAACAATCTGCATATATATTTTTATCAGGCTGAATGGGGACCACTATGCCACGTTCGTGTGATCAAAGAGCGAAGTTCTGGCAACTCCCGTGGTTTTGCTTTTATTGATTTTCCATCTGTGGTATTGATCATAGATAATTTTCAGCTTTGTTTTCTTGTTATAGCATAGAGATGTGTATCTTACATTCTAGTTTTATATAACAGGGTGCTGCCCAAGCAATGATGGATAAGCTTTGGGATGATGGTCTTCTTGTTGATGGTAGGAGGCTATTTTTTGAGTACAGGTAAGTGGTAACCATTGTCTAAATTTTGTTTGGTTTGCAAAATAGATGTTTCTCATGGTGCACTCTAATTTATCAGAGGTGTATGATTTCTTTCTTCTAATTTTACTAGTTTATTTTGTTTGTTTCTGTTTCATTCATTCCTGTGAGTGTTATTAAAATTGATTCAAATTATATAGATGATAAACAAAAAACTACTTGTTGCAGTAGCAAACCAACTGGAGGGTCCAATGGGCCACTGGGTATCGATAGTGTAAGATCCAGTCAAGGTAGCCACAGAAGAATGACAGTGGCATCTGATTGGATGTGCACTGTTTGCGGATGCGTAAATTTTGCACGGAGAACATCTTGCTTTCAGGTTAATTTTGCTTCAATTAAAATCCTTGACATACTTCTTTTTCAACAGTTACCTTGTTCTGCTGCGAGGTAAATTCATATTTTACCCTGTAAAATAGCTTCTTTATGGAACAGTGTAATGAGCCACGTGCAGATGATGCTCCTCCAGCTGATAAGACAATGTCAAACCCTACATCTCTCGCAAAGAGAGGAGAAGCAGGTTGACTTGAATGATTAAGCATATTTTTACTTAATGCATAACACTTGAATAGTAATGTGTCTTGGTATGTTTTTAGGCCCTACCCATGTTTTGGTTGTCCGTGGCTTGGATGAAGATGCTGATGAAGAAATGCTTCGGTATGAATTTTCCAAGCACTCTCCTATCAAGGTATAACATAATTTCTAGCACCTGCCTTTTAGTCAGTTTCTGCTTCTGATTTGCTAGCCGTTTTAATTGAAATTAATGTTATATACTTGCAGGATCTTCGACTTGTCAGGGACAAGTTCACCCACGTTTCAAGGGGATTCGCTTTTGTGCACTTCTATTCGGTACGTTTAGTGTTGAGTTTTTGTATTGACTGTTTATTCGTACTTGTTAAGAAATAAAGAAAATAAGACTGATTAAACCTATATGAATTAGTAGATAATTACTATTTTTAGTTTTAGGACACAGGGTATTATGGTAATCAGCAATGTTCAAACACATTTTTCTTCATTGGAATGAAGTGCATTGACTAAATATTTTACGAACCTTATTAGGTGTCTCATGGGTCATGTATTATTTGTACTAGTAGTCAAATGTGCATATCTTGTTTAGATATTCATCCTTTTTTATTAAAGGATCAAGAATCAGTACCAAGGAGAAGTTAGACAAACACACAAGAATATTATGCTTTAGAAGAATATATGTTTGTGTCGTATTTAGAATTCCGGCATTGGTGTTCTTAATGACGCTTCTCTTTGTGACCAGGTCGAGGATGCTTCTAAAGCTCTTGAAGCAACGAATGGAACAACTTTAGAGAGAAATGGGCAGATTCTTAGAGTTGCTTATGCAAAAAGTATCCTTGGTCCAGGGTCAGGGGCTTCTCAGGCTAGTACCCTTGCTGCTGCTGCAATTGAAGCAGCAACGTTCGCTCAACAGGTACGTTGATTAGTTTACTAAAATAAGCTTCAATTAAGCACCCCGACCAGAAAAAGAAGATGATGCAAATAGGTCGTTTAGCAGGTCACTTTCCGGTCAACCAGCTGAAGGTTCCTCTTTGCGTTGATGTGGTATTGTAGTGGTGGCATAGAAAATATAGAGCGTCAAATAGGCCCCTCTCTGCCTCTTTGGAAATGGAACTGTACCTCAAAAATTAAATAAATTCCCATTAAATACTTAATTACACTATTGATGCACCTGCATTTTAATGAAACCATCAATTAGTTTTTTTACTTCATCCCAATATGAAATTCCAACTTTGATTTTTACGATATTCAATGCTGAGATTTGGTCATTACTTTTATAATTATATACTTATAAAATCAAATGTTCTGTAATACTATCTAATTTATTACTCCCTTCATATTTAAATGTTTGCTACTGTTTCTTTTTGGGAAGTATTGTACTTTTTGCTGCACTTTTCCTTTTTGGTAAGCTTTTCCTTTAAAAATTCTCAATTACCCTTATTTTTCCACTTTTTATCTTTTTTTTCCCATACTTTTCCATGCTCTCTCATACCTTTTCTACACTATTCATTACCCTTACTATTTCCTCTTTAAACAATGTGTCAAATCTTATTGTAGCAATCTTTAAAATAAATTGGTATAAAGTATTTTTGAATAATTAATACTCAATGTTAAGGAACTTCGACTTAAAATCGAAGTAGGAACTTAGCTTTGTGACCAAGGGAGTATTTAATATTCGCATCCCCAATGTACTTTTTCCTCACCTGATCAAATAATTGTATTGGGTTCAATTTATACAAACGTGAGATTCAATCTTAGTAAACCAGATAAACAAGATAGGAATGAGTAGCAGACTAACAGTGCACACTTGGCAGCTTATTATTCCTCTGTTGCCTGATTAATTTGTTGAAGTGCTGGTAATGAATCCTAGTAGACTTGTAGTCTGCTCTGTCATACTCTTCCTTTCATTAAAATGAAGAGTATCCAAGTCATATTTGTTTTTTATTCCAACAACCATCCGTTGAGCTCTGTTGATGGATTTGGCACAATGGTTTTGTGTGTCTCCTTGTGTCTACATTTGCTCAACAGTACTGCATTATTTTTTAGTATGATGCTATTGGATGGGCACCAAAGGAATACAATCCAGATGAAAAGCAATCTAATGTGGTGCGAGAGCAGGCGGGAGAAGTTGCACATCAAGAGGATGGTTCTGCCGCACAGTCCGGTTTTGTGTGGGATGAAGCATCTGGCTATTATTTTGATGCTGCTTCTGGGTTCTACTATGATGGAAATACAGGTTTGTCACTTTTGTGTACCTTGATTTGGGCATTCAACATCAGTTTAGTTTGTAAAAAAGCGCACCGTTTCAAATTGTGCAATCCAATAGCGCAATAAGGCTCACCTCCGGGAAATCCTATAGAGAGGCGCATAATTGCATGGCTAAAGGCATTGGGGCAGAAACGTACGCTATGTTACCCAGAGGCGTATGCCTTTTGCGATGCGCAACAAGGCGGGTGAGGCGACCACCTTAGCAGATTAAGTAGGTATATACCGTATAATAGAAATATGTGGGCCAATAGGGCCCACTTTTTTTTTTTTAGTTCGCCTACCCAAGATAGTCAAAGTCGAGCGCCTGGGCGCTTAAGCGCACCAGGCGCAACGCACAGAAGCCCCAGCGCTTGAAGAACGATCGGGCGCACTCCCCTGCCTAAGGCGCAACTTAGGCTCAAAAGCGCTGAAGCGCAACTGCGATAAAAAGCGCTCGCTATTTGCACCTGATAGGGGAACTCGTTTTTTTAAAGTTTAATGATACAGTTCAGACATGTCGTCAAATAAGAAGCCTATATTTTTAATAAAGCCCGTCTAAATAAGTTCAAAACAACATATACCTACGCTAAACAACACACCGTAAACCTGATCTGCTCTACTCAAGTTACCTGTTCGCTCCTCCTCCTGTCCTCCACATCAACTGCAGATGTTGGCAGCAGCTAGCTTTCTCTTCTCTATCGTTCCGTTTTCTTTCTTTTTTCAGTATCTACTTCTTCTGATATGCTTTATACAACTTAAACATATATATGTAAACTACCAGTATAATGGTCTATCATGTGCAACAACACTCTTCATTGTGCCATTTTGCTTTCTTCTTTACTTTTTCAGCACCCTTCTTATATACTTCCTCTGTTCGGTTATAAGTGCAACATGCACTTGGGCACAAGGATTAAGAAACCGTGTAAAGGTACTGGACTTCGCTATTTTACCCTTCTAAATAGGAAAGTAGCCGCCACAAAAAGAAAGTTCTACAGTAACTAAAAGTGGATGAATGATTACAGCCAAGGAACAAAACAGCAAGCCCGGGTGTACTGCTCACTTTCCGAAGACCCCAATCACCCCATTTGAATCTTGCCTAAACTCCGGCAAGCGACTCCATCCTCCTTCTCTGGCGTGAAGCCAGCTCAGCATCCCCTTGTCCACTTCCGCCAATTGTCATCCCACGCAGACACCGCAACAGTCGGCCGCCGCCTAGAGGTCACCATTACCGCCAGTTCTTTCAGCTTGTGAGGGAGTAACTGAAGCAAAATCAGTTTAATGGTTATCCATGTCTTCTGTTTCGGCCATTATTAAAATACAAATCAGAGAAAAAAACAAATGAGGGAGATGATGGGAGAAATGGAGAATCGGCTGAGTCGGTGAAGACTGAAGAGAATTGTAGATGATACTCCCTGCACTTTTATCCGTAAATGGCTGTAACTGAAATCCATAGTAAACAAACGAAAGTCCAAGTAGCTGTAAAGAAGAATGGATCGTGGGTGGGTCATGGGTGGAGAAAATGAAATGAAATAAAAAGTCAAAAACGGAAGAGGAAGCCAAGGGCTGTAAATAATGAAGGGTATAAAAGTCATTTGGCTTTGTATATCTTTCCCAAAATAGAAAGGTTGCACTTAATTTGAAACTGCCGAAAATTGAAAGTGTTGCACTCATTAAAGAGCGGAGGAAGTAGTTTATACCCTATTACTCTAGATACCTAAAATCTAATTATGTTTTATTTTTCCGTTTGAAAGTTTAGGACTTTATGTTATGAATTCTGAATTTGGTTGTTTTGCTTTTGTGAATCATGATCTTATTTTGGTTAATCATGACTTTATTTTGGTGAAACATGACTTTATTTGTGAGAAACCTTACTTTTTTATGTAGTTAGTTGAGTATGGTGTTATATACATCATGTTTTATTATTGAAGAATAGTATATGTGATACTTCCTAAGCAATGCGCCTGGCATGAGTCAGGCAAGCACTTTTTTGTAGTACATATTTCATACCAAACAAAATATATCTGCAAGTCACTTCTCCAAATTTAACATCAATATCAATATTCAATATATATATATATATATATATATATATATATATATATATATATATATATATATATATATATATATATATATATATATATATATATATATATATATAACCCAGTGCAAACCATCCTCGGATGGGGTAAGGGCCGGGGAACACCTTACCCATTTATTAATAAGGAAAGATACAGAGTAGGATGGCATAAGACCGAGCCTACCAAGAATTATAACTTTAATTAAAATAAGCTATTTTGACCTGGTAAAGTAAGAACATTTAAATTGAAACATGCAAAATACCTACTAGTTTTTGTACATAAATATTATGTTATTAATATTTTTACATTGAATTATACTTATTTGTAAGGAGTAGTATACTAGTATATTGTATGAATATATATATATATATATATATATTTATATTTTCCTATATAATTCAAATGTTGTTTGAATCGAATATCATACGCAAAGGCTCCCACCTACGGTGGGATAACTGGGTAAGGGGGGGTCGGATGTACGCAATCTTACCCCTGTACTAAAGCACAGAGAGACTGTTTCCGGATGACCCATAATGCAAATCGCGTTCAAAATTTTATGGACTGACTGCTGCTTCGAAAAGTATTCAAATAAAAAAAGTATTCGTATTTGTATTCTACTTACTCGAATTCAAATTGACATTTTCGAATTCGAATCACGAGTCAAATCAAAATTATTTGATTCGTTTACAATCATAGCGACGGCTAGTCCTCTACGGTGGGGCTGGGTCTATGGTTACGACGAGCGGTGGCGGTTTGCAGCCTGCATGGCGCAGGCGCTAATGGCTAGGGTAGATGGTGGTGCGATTGGTGACGGTTGGGCAGGGGAGGGGTTGGGCAGAATGTTAGGGCAGTGGGGGGGAGAGGGGGGCTGGTGAGACTGGGGAGTAGGGATGGGGCGAGCGCCGATTACTAGATGGGGCAGTGATTGGTCACTAGAGGTGGGCAGGTCACTGGCGGGCGGCGATTGGTGACTGGCAGTGGTCACCGGCGGTGGTCATTGGACGGCTGTGATCACTGTGACGCGGTGGGTACTGTCTGGCTGGGTAACTGTCATCAGGTGAGGGAGGGTATAAAAGTCGTATAAGCCTCATTTTTTGGATATTTTAAAAAATTATTACTATTAGTATCCATGAGTTCTCATTTAGTAATATTGCTGTTAAAATCCCAATTATACATTCTACACCGTTAGCAGAAATTTATCACTCACATTTCATTATTGTCAATGAAAACAACCTCATGCCAAAAAAATATTATTAGATGAGACTCCTGGCAGAGTTAAATTTTACAAGGAAACCTAAAAATAAAAGGGAATGAAAATAGGGAGACAGAAAAGAGCATTTGAACGAATATTTTTCTAAATATTCGTTCAAACTTGTACTATTTACCCTAAATATATGGTAAAAATAACCATCTCCGCCGCTTGCAATTTGTTTGAGGGATAAATGGGGTAATTGTTTTCCTTTCCCCACACTTGTGGAGATCCAACATACCCTTAAAACATTATCTCCTACAAATTAAATTTGTTGATATGCCTAGTTCAATCTTTGCAGGTTTGTATTATGATGGAAACAATGGAATCTGGTACTCTTATGATCAACAGACCCAGATATACATTCCGTGCGACGATCAGAATGACAAAGCCTCACGGAATCAAGAAGAAAATGCATCCAATGCAAGAAAGGTTATCATATCTGCACCTGCAACTATGACATTATCATCCGATGATAAGACCCCCTCGTTACCAGATGCCATTCAAGCTGCAGCAACCGCTGCAATGGCCGCAGAGAAGAAGGAGAAGGAGAAGTCATCAAAAGAAATAAAAATTGCAAAAAGCAGCATTCTTGCCAACAAGAAGAAGATGAGTAATGTATTAACAATGTGGAAGCAAAGAACTCATGAAAGTCAAGCACCCCGTGTGGCTCTTGATGACACTCAGACAGTAGATGAGGAAAGATCCAACTCGGCCACAAAAGCTATATCAAGCAGTGAGTTAGTTGTCCCGACTGTTCAGTCAGTGGGAATGGGAGTAGTAGTACCTGTGAAGGGTGTGATTAGAAGCTCAGGAACGGGAGTGGTGAAAAACGACACCACTTTATACACAGGATCTTTAGGAATTTCTTCTACTCCTTTGACTAATACAGAGGTCTCAACAATTGCAACATCCTATAGAATGGATCCATCTGCATTGAGTTCCCATACATCAGCCGTGACAGCTGCAAGTGGCGGTAAAAGAAGGTTTTCTGAAATTCCGTCCCAACACATTTCTGATAAGGAACAAATGAACAATCTACAAATAATAGTAGTGCCTATCGAGATCGTGCTGCTGAGCGGAGGAGTTTATATGGTTCATCATCATTTGGAAACAATTTATCTTATCTTGGGGATTCAAGTAAGAATTGATTGATTATTTGGGCTATTAATGATTAGTCAGAGTTTATATTTTTATATTTGGTAGAGTTAATACCCACTTTGGTAAATCTGGACTATACATTATTACTAGATTTGATCCTCGACTTTTTATTGCAATCATTTGGGTCCTTGGCTATGACATTTGGATCCAATGTTCTCATGCAGATTTGGTCTAATAAAGAGATTGTCTGTTCTACAAAAATAGACCAAATCTTGGACTCAAAGTTTGCCATCAACTATTTAATTTGGACTTAATTTAGTCCTCAACATATGAGAACGCCCTTTAAAATGGAGCGGAATATGCATGGAAACTAAATTGAGTCTAATTTGGACCAAATTGAGAAATAAGTTATGTTCCCGGGCTAGAGCTCGCGTCAACCGGTGGTTGGTGAGGGCAGAGAGATAGGATCCCTCTATTTTTGCAGGTAATAACGGAAAATAAAGGAAGGCAGGGAAGGGGATAAAAACTTCAGGAATTTTATGGAGTTCCTATCTCCTTGATAAGACATAATTCTGGCTTCCCCATTATTCAAAGCAAGAGTCCCTACTTATAGTAAGGGTTACAGGAACCAGTTAAGGAAGGAGAGAATTACATTAAATCAAATCTTAAAATAGACTTATCTAATGATGGAAAGTAATAAAGCTGCAGATCAACTTAACTAAGGAAAGTAATTAACTAGTCTAATGAAGGAAAGCAATCAAACAATAAATCAGGAATCTGCTGCAAAGGAAATTATTATCCTTCCATAATTAACTGCTTAATCAGCTAAGGATCTGCCACTGATTTGCGGCGCTGATAGGTCTTTCTGTAGAATGCATCATCACTCCCCTTCGGGACATCAAGCTTGTCCTCAAGCTTGAAAGATGGGAACTGATGTTTAAAATCGTGCAGTGGTTCCCAAGTAGCCTCTTCCAAAGGAAAGCCTTTCCAAGCAACCAAAACTTCCGGAGAGCCTCTATTTGATCTCGTGCGCACAACAGCTTCAGGCTGAAGGAGTAGCCGACCTTCTGTGATTGGGGGTAGTGGCGGTGCATGATCAGGTGGACTGCCGACAAATGCTTTCAGTTTTGAAACATGAAAAACGTCATGAATGCGACAATCGACAGGCAATTCAATCTTATAAGCAACTGGTCCAACCTTGTGCAAAACTTTAAAGGGTCCATACCATTTAGGAGATAACTTGTGAAATCATTGGCGAGTTAATGAGTGCTGACGATAGTGTTGAAGACGTACCCAAACCCACTGGTTGGGTTCATAATTGACCTCATGATGGTGCTTATCATACTGATCCCTCATTCGGGTTTGAGCCTGTTGGAGATGATGTCGAGCAACCATGAGGATTTCATCTCGAGATTTGAGCAATTCATCCACCGCTGCTACTCTAGAAGTCCCTGGTTCAAATGGGAAGAGGCGAGGTGGGTCACGACTATAGACCAACTTGAAAGGAGTAGTGCGTAAGGAGGAATGAAACGAAGTATTATAGCAATACTCAGCCCATGGTAAACTGTCCACCTAACGCCTTGGAAAATCGCCAACTAAACAACGCAAGTACATTTCTATAGTGCGGTTTACTACCTCTGTTTGGCCGTCAAACTGAGGGTGATAAGCAGTGGAAAATGAGAGTTTGGTACCACATAAACGAAAGAGTTCACGCCAAAAGGAACTGGTGAAGGTTGCGTCACGGTCACTGACAATAGTCTCTGGAATGCCATGCAATTTGATAATGTTGGAGTAGAAGACCATAGCTACGGAGGCTGCTGTATATGGATGAGCTAGAGGAATGAAGTGTGCATATTTAGACAGACGATCAACCACCACCAAAAAGACTGATTTGCCATGAACCTTGGGAGGACCCTCAACAAAATCCATAGAGATGTCAGCCCAAATTTGTTGTGGGATAGAAAGTGGCTGAAGAAGGCCTGCAGGATTCGTATTTTCCCATTTATTTCTTTGACAAACAGCACATTGTGCAATAAATTCTCTAACCGAGGCAGCAAGTTTGGGCCAACAAAATTCTCGACGAAGGCGATGGATGGTTTTCTGCACTCCTTCATGAGTAGAGTTGTGTACCTCTGCCAATATGGCCTGGATTAATTTTGAGGAAGGCAGCAGAAATAATTTGTTCCTCTTGAATAATAGACCATCACGCACGGAGTACACGCCATCTCTTTCAGCCAGCTGCAACCAAGCTAGTGCATCCGGTGAGGTGCGAAGTTCATCCCTCAGTTCTTGTAATAAGGCAGGACGAGGATTGGATATTGTAAAGATGCAGTGATGATCTTCATCTCTTCGGGAAAGTGCATCAGCTGCCGCGTTAAGTTTTCCTGGCTTATATTCCACAACAAAGTCAAAGCCAAGAAGCTTGCTCATCCAATGTTGTTGAGGGGAAGTGGTAAGGCGTTGTTGCAGCAAATACTTGAGGCTATAATGATCTGTTTTGATTACAAAGGAGCGTCCCCATAGGTAGTGGCGCCAATGCCGCACAGCCTGAGATAACCCAATTAATTCTCGCTCATATGCTGGAAGTTTGAGATGACGATCTTCCAATTTCCTACTGAAATACGCAATGGGGTGACCTTCCTGGTGCAGCACTGTGCCAATTCCAATGCCCGAGGCATCACATTCAATGACAAAAGGAACCGAAAAGTCGGGAAGTTGTAGAACCGGGGCCGATGATAGTGCTGTTTTCAGGGCATTGAAAGCATAGTTTGCTTGCTCATTCCATTGGAATGCATTGCGACGAAAGAGGTTGCTCAATGGTGTGGCAATGATACCATAATCTTTAATAAACCGTCGGTAAAAACCTGCCAGGCCAAGGAAGCCACGTAAAGCAGTTGCTGGAATGGGTTTGGGCCAGTCCACAATAGCTTGGATTTTGCTGGAATCTGCTGCCACGCCAGATTCATCAATGATATGCCCAAGATAAGAGACTCGCCGACTCCCAAATTCACATTTGGATCTTTTGAGGTACAGAGAATGTGTTTGTAAGAGGTTAAAGACCACTTTCAGATGATGTAGATGGTCAACCCAAGTAGTGCTGTAGATTAAAATGTCATCAAAAAACACGAGCACAAATTTTCGGAGATAAGGACCAAATACCTCATTCATGAGAGCTTGGAACGTGGATGGTGCATTGCAGAGGCCAAAGGCCATCACTAGAAATTCAAAATGCCCATGATGGGTCCGGAATGCGGTCTTTTCAATGTCAGTTGTATGCATACGAATCTGATGGTAGCCAGATCTTAAATCAAGTTCAGTGAATATTTTGGCACCATGTAATTCGTCCAAGAGCTCATCAATTATTGGGATCGGAAACTTATCTTTGATTGTCCGCGCATTCAGCTCGCGATAATCCACACAAAAGCGCCAAGAGGAATCTTGTTTGTGGACCAGTAAGACTGGGGAAGAAATAGGTGATGTGCTGTGACGGATTATACCTGATTGAAGCATTTCGGTGCATTGTCGTTCAATTTCATCCTTCTGCAATTGAGGGTATCGATAGGGACGAACCACCACAGGATCTTTACCAACTGAGAGCACAATGTGATAATGACGTTGAGGAGGCAGTGTCACTTGTGTCGAGAAAATAGTTTCAAATGAAGAAAACAGTGAATCTAGCGCAGATAAGGCAACTCTTTCACCCTTCCACATAAAAGACATTTGTAGCGTCTCAAAGTTCCACCAAATGGGGCCCAATGTACGAAGCCATTTAACGCCCAAGACGAGTTCGACACCTACCAGGGGAATGACGAACAAAGTGGTGAGAAAAGATAATTTCTCATACTGTAAGAGGACTTGGTGGCAGAAACCGGAGCTAGGCACGCGTTCCCCATTGGCAACTGCAACTTGGAGGTCTGTTTTTGAAGTGATAGGCAATTGAAGACGCTGCGCAGTGGCTTGGTTGATAAAGTTATCGGTGTTGTCAGTGTTGATTAAAGCAATTATAGGGCTGCCTGCAATAATTAAGCGAACCTTCATCATGTGTGAATGGTTAAGGCCTGTTATGGCATTCAGGGAAATTTCCGGCTCTCCGTACCCGCCCACGTCATCTTCCTCAGATGCCTCATCATCAAGAACACCTAACATATACAATTGGTGTTTACAACGATGGCCTTTGATCCATTTGTCATCACAATTGTAACAAAGCTCCAACTTTTGGCGCTCTAGCATCTCTGTTGGTGACGGTCTCTTGATGCGGGCAGGGCGAGACTGGTTGGGCTGTTGGATGGTGATTGTAGATCCTGGGGAGAATGTATGAGCCTGTCGATTGATTGCTGGAGTGTGCAACAGTTGGCCTTTGCGGGCATAATCTCGGGCAGGATTGATGGCCTCATCCAATGAATCTGGTCTCTTTCGTTCAACATCAATACGAAGTGCTTCATCTAGGCCAGCAGTGAAGAGGGGAACTTGTTGACGATAGAGGACATCATCAGTACGAGAAAGAAGTGTTTGGAAGTCTGCAATATAATCATCGATAGGTTTTCCCCGTTGTTTGAGGTTTGCAAGTTCCCCCAGGGGATTAATACTTCGCGGGGGCCCAAAGCAAAGGATGCAAGCCTTCTTGAATTGGAGCCAGGAGAATTGTTCACCATCCTGTAGACGTTTGGTAAACCACAACTGAGCGATCTCAGTCATGTAATATGCAGCAGTGTGAACTTTTTCAGAATCAGAATGAGGAGCTTTCTCAAAAAAAAGTTCACAATGACGCAGCCAAACGAGTGGATCTTCTGCGCCCGTAAAAGTAGGAAACTCCAGTTTGGTGTAACGTGTCGGGGGGTTAATTTCAGGCTGGACGGTGGTGGAAGAGACATGTATTGTGGGTGTTGTGGAAGGGGTTACCTAAGCAATAGAGTTTTTCTCCATGAAAGTTTCCATTACTTTGGCAAGGCTACCAAAGTTCTTCACAGCATTAGTTAGGGAATTCACAGTGAGAGTAAGGGAGTCAACCTTTTGATTTGTGGCGGTGAGATCCTCCTGGAGTTTCTTTAATTCTGCCATGTCGACGCCCGGCAACGGAACCAAAATGTTATGTTCCCGGGCTAGAGCTCGCGCCAACCGGTGGTTGGTGAGGGCAGAGAGATGGGATCCCTCTATTTTTGCAGGTAATAACGGAAAATAAAGGTAGGGAAGGGGATAAAAACTTCAGGAATTTTATAGAGTTCCTATCTCCTTGATAAGAGACTTAATTCTGGCTTCCCCATTATTCAAAGTAAGAGTCCCTACTTATAGTAAGGGTTACAGGAACCAGTTAAGGAAGGAGAGAATTACATTAAATCAAATCTTAAAATAGACTTATCTAATGATGGAAAGTAATAAAGCTGCAGATCAACTTAACTAAGGAAAGTAATTAATTAGTCTAATGAAGGAAAGCAATCAAACAATAAATCAGGAATCTGCTGCAAAGGAAATTATTATCCTTCCATAATTAACTGCTTAATCAGCTAAGGATCTGCCACTGATTTGCGGCGTTGATAGGTCTTTCCGTAGAATGCATCAAAATACTTCCTCTGTTCCTACGTAACCGATCATTAATCAAATCACCACACATTATAAGGTTAGTTTTGCATCAATATTACTTTACATTAAAGTGATTAAACTTTAAAAGTTCACGCGGTGATAAACAGGGGGGTAGTTTTGGTATTATAAGATATGTTTCGATTGATTTACAAAGTTTTTTTTTGAATTTCTTAATATGTGCAAACCGGGAAACGGACTGTTAAAACTTAAATATTAAGTAGGAACAGATAATGTAGTGTATAGTTGAGGGACCAAATCAGATATTAACTCATTTTTGGACTTATGTGTGCTGTAGCATTTTGCTTGTTGCTTATGTATTTATGATTGGCAGGATATAGTTAATTAGTTATGTCTGAGATCTAATATCTTTGATTCCTCACCCTAGGTCCAAACAATGCTTTAGACAGCGTAGTGGGAAATTTAATTGTGAAAGAAGATTCCACTCGAGGTTGATGTACTCTATTTTATATATCTGTATTGACTTGTGAAGAATTTGTTTTGTTGTTGTGGGGAACGAAGATCGGGATTCCACATCAAGAAGGGGTGTCTTTGACCCAACACCTTTCCCACCGGGAGTTGGGGGTGGTCGTGTTTCTGGAGATGCAAATCCTCAGAGCTATGAGAGCTATGAGGTTATAACTTCTGATAGAGCGATTGATGAGAGTAATGTTGGGAACCGTATGCTCAGAAATATGGGCTGGCAAGAGGGCTTGGTATCACTTCTCACTCTTCACTTCGCTATATAGTGAGAGCCTGTTTAGTTGGATATAATTTCGGCTTTCCGGCCAGTTTTTTCGCTAAACACTAATGAGGTGACTGATGTGGCTGATATTTTCAAAAACATTGTAGGGATATAGTTATGATTGAAATGGCTGAAATTGATGAAACTAATACTTTTAGTTTTATTTGTAGATATTATTTTCTTTATTAATACACACACACACACACATATATATATATCACAAATGTTCATGTCCGGAATTCCGGACAGGAACTGCCGTCTGGACGGCGGCGTTTGGCCGCCTTCCCGGTGGCATTTTTTGATGAAATTTTTATGACATGTTCTCCATCAAGTCTAGTTTATCCACAAAAACAAAAAAATTCAGCCAAAAACTCAATCGGGAAGGTCGTCAAATGATTTTTGCAAGTTAACTGGTCCGGAATATGTATTTTCCGGACCAGTTAACTTGCAAAAATCATTTGACAACCTTACCGAATGAGTTTTTGGCTGAAATTTTTTGTGGATAAACTAGACTTGATGGAGGACATGTCATAAAAATTTCATCGAAAAATTCCACCCGGAAGGCGGCCAAACGCCGCCGTCCGAACGGCGGTTCCGGTCAGGAATTCCTGACCGGAAGAGTACTCATATATATATATATATATATATATATATAGGTTTTGGTTCAAAAATGAATATGATCTTAGGAGAGAAATGAGAATGAATCTGGACCGTTAGATTTGCTTTAAGTGAAATTCAATGTGCATTAGATGAATTTGTAATGTGCATTAGGTGAAATTGAAATTTGCAGCACAAAGGGTACGATACAATGACATTATGTGAAGTTGAATTGTGCATTAGATGAAATTGGAATGTGCGGTAGGTGAAACTGAAATGTGCAGAATAAAAGGTATGATATAATGTTATTTTTGTATCTTATATTCTGCACATTTCAGTTTCATCTAATGCACACTTGAGTTTAAATTTTTTTATTGTGCACATTTCAATATCATCTAATGCACATTTCTGTTTCACCAAATGCACAACTCAGTTTCACATAATACAATCTAACGGTCCAGATTCGTTCTTATTTCTCTCCTGGGAGTCCGTTCTTACTAGAACTGCTCCCTATACATACATATATATACATATATACAAAAATGATCCTGTCCGAACGTTCGGACAGGATCCTCCGTCCGAACATCCCGTTTGGGGTCCTTCCCGGTGGAATTTTTTGATGAAATTTTTTGAGCATGTTCCTCATCAAGTCTAGTTTGTCCATATCAAATTTCAGCTCAAAATTCGATCGGGAAGGTATTCAAATCATTTTTTGAAGTTGACTGCGTTTTTATATGTATATTTTGACGCAGTCAACTTCAAAAAATGATTTGAATGCCTTCCCGATCAAATTTTGAGCTGAAATTTGGTATGGATAAACTAGACTTGATGAGGAACATGCTCAAAAAATTCAATCAAAAAATTCCACCGGGAAGGGCCCCAAATGGGGATGTTCGGACGGTGTTCGGACCAGGAATGTTCGGACCTGAACATTCCTCTACATATATATATACATATATAGAGGCCTGATCCTGTCCATCCGGAGGGACAGGACCCACCGGCCGTCGCCATTTGGGGCCCTTCCCGGTGGAATTTTTTGCTGAATTTTTTTGAGCATGTTCTTCATGAAGTCTAGTTTATCCATACCAAATTTCAGCTAAAAATTGAATCAGGAAGGCAGTCAAATGATTTTTGGAAGTTAACTGCGCAGTTTATATACTTATAAAACGCAGTTACCTTCCCGGTTGAATTTTTAGCTGAAATTTGGTATGGATAAACTAGACTTGATGAGGAACATGCTCAAAAAATTTCATCAAAAATTCCACTGGGAAGGGCCTCTGATGGCCTTGGCCGGACGGCGCCTCCCGTCCCTCCGGATGGACCTGATCTTTTCTATACATATACACACACACACATATATATTTGTAAATACTACCTTTTCCTCCTAAGATTGGGACAAGAGGGAGTGGAGTGGTTATTAAGTGATATTGTATTGATAAAGTGCGAATAAAGTAATAATGAATTGCAACCACCCAAATATTATCAAAAATGTAAAACGAGAGAAAGATATTAGGGGGATGGTGGGAGTAGTTTATTATGAATTGCAGCAACTTCAGCCCTTACCCAACAGGCTCTTATTACATACTCGTGTTCTCAAATAGCTATCTTATTAACTAAAGATGTTTTGCTCACAAATAAGTATCTTTGTTTCAAAAACCAATGAAGTAATAATAGTAAAATGACCAAGTTGACCTTCCCATTTTTGTTTGGCTTCGACATGAACTCATATCTAGAAAACAGTTGGGTGTCTTCTCAAAAAAGAAATCCACCAAGTATCACCTTAAAAGCCACAATCATTAGTGGGTGAAGTTTGCTAGCTATGGAAAAATAAAAATAAAGGTGATGTATTGACTTGAAATACCTACAAATTGCTTGTATTGAACTATTGGTTCATAACTTATTGCATCTTCTGTCCTTAACAACTAAAAACTTAACTTGGGGGAACCACAAGTCCATGAACTGACATTGGATTTGAAAAAATGTTTTGGTTGTTGCATGTTAATCTGATGTATAGGGATTGGGTAAGGATGGAAGTGGGATGACAGAACCGGTCCAAGCACAGGCCGTTGACAAGCGGGCAGGACTTGGAAGTCAACCAAAGCCAAAGAAAGTGGATCCAAGCCTTGAAGTACAGGCTGGTGATAGCTACCGAACTCTTATACAAAAGAAGGCCATTGCTAGATTCCGTGAGATGTCTTAGCTAACCATAGAATTTGGCGTTGTGTTCTTTGTTATACTGTTGTGACTTGGTGTATAGACCCATGCTACACTCTAGGTATAATGTGATTTTGATTTTGAGCAATTTTTTATTTTGCTTTTTCCCCTCATTGCCCAGTTGAGCAAACTCTGGTGTTCAATACTTGGTTACTTGAAATGTATTTCGTTTATAATAATGATATCCTTTTAACTACTCTCTAGATTCATTTCTTTTGTAGTATGTATGAAAAAAATTTGTAATAGTTGTTCGCCTGCATTGCTATGTCTTAGCGGTAATAATAATTAGATAATATTTCATGTTTGAACAGTAATATATTGTAGACTCATACTATTTTCGTCCCTTAAAACTTTGTCAAAGTTGACCGGCACAGAGAATAATAAAGTAAAAATTGTGTGGTTAAGGTTTGTAGATGAGAGAGAAATAATAGAAACCACAAAATAATTGATTAAAAGGGAAAGTGAGAAAGTTTTTTGGGACGTCTCAAAAAGGAAAGATGACAAAGTTTTAAGGGACGGAGGGAGTAGTAATCAGATAGTGTAAAGCCTAGGGCCGCCTCAGAGCGCGTCAGCTTGATATGGGTTAAAATGAAAATTAGTAATATATATTGTGAATTGTTTATAGGATCTAAGTTGAATATAATAAATTTTAATTATAAACTAATCACAACTGTTTAAAAAATTGTATTTGTTAAACTCCGTTTTGATCATTTTTGGTATCATGCTTGTTCTAAGGCAGGATAAAAAAGGAGGGTGATGTGATAACTGATAAGTGTCTTACAACGAACAACATCACTTAATCACATAACTGAATATTGTTACAATTAGATCGTTCCTCTGCCTGGGGTGTTGTCAAATATGCAAGAACGTGCTACACTTCATAGGTCTGAGTAAGGTGATAAAAATATTAAGGTTGCTAGATCGTCGCCTGGAAGCGACGCGCCACTCCAATGTCCGAGGATGGTGTCAAATGTGGGCATGGTGCAGTGAGGGCAATGTGGTATGAAAAAAAAAGAATGACACCCCATGACCCCATCCCTGAGGTCCCCCAGAATCAACCAGATAACTATTTGTCTATTTGGGAGGATTAGTTGAGCAATATGGTATGAACAAGAAAAGACATGGTGCTAGATTGCATTTGAGGCATGGAGTGTTGGCTCTCATTTGAGGTAGGTAAGGTTGTGAGGAGTATCAATGTTATCATAACGGTGGACCCGGTTGAGATCGACACTTGCGAAAAAAATTGTAATGTTTTGATATTTTTTTAATGCAACTGAAACTTTTAGTCATGTTTACAAACCTACCGCAAACCAATTTATTCGTGAAGCTGTTAATATCGTCGGTGCTTTTAGAGAATTTGAGAATGCCGTTTACGTGAGTTATTTTTGTGATTTTATGAAGGAAAAGTTTTTAAAATATTATGCACATATTCCGCAGATTTATGGTATTGCATTTATTCTCGATCCTCGTTTTAGACTATCTAATTTGGAAGATTGTTTCAACTTCTATTATCTTGCGTTTTTTGGTGAATTTCCAATGTATGACGATAACCCCATAGATCCGAAAACGGAATACAACGAGGTTAGTACTTTATTTTATGCCTTATTTAATGAGTTTCGTGCACAATATAGCAACGCTCCCCCTCCCCCGTCACGAACATCTTCATCTAAAGGAAAATCGATTTTTAAATCTGCATTTGGCAATCTTATGAAAAAAACAAAAACAACTCACGTCACTGAACAAAGTGCATTGAATGAGATTACTTTGTATTTAACATATGAAGTTGATTTTGAAGAAAATGATGACTTTGACGTTCTAGACTGGTGGAAGTCAAAAGAAAGAACGTTCCCGATTTTAGCACGGATGGCTAAGCAAGTACTATCAATGCCGATTTCAACAGTTGCTGTGGAACAAGAATTTAGTTCGGCCGGCAACGTCCTAACGGCATCTAGATCGAGATTGAGCGCGGAGTCTCTTGAGACGCTTATATGCTACCACGATTGGTTGAAGGCCGCACGTAGAACTCAAGAAATGAGCATCACCCCCTCCCAAGATTTTATGGATGACTCAACAACCGATGGTGGCTCTACCTATGCCGGAGATTCCGATTGATTAGTATTTTAGAATTTATTATAAAATGTATTTTATAGCACTTGTCAAATTTATTTATACTTGTACTTCATATTTCAAAATTGTAAACTTGTACTTCATATTTCAAAATTGTAAATTTGTAGTTGTACTTCAAATTAATTTGTAAACTTGTACTTCATATTTCAAATAAATATGTGTTCACTTTTTCATATGTAGCACTTCTCAAATTAATTAATTGGTTACAAACTAACGACTTAAAATTATTTTTCTAAAATATAAAGCCGGTTTTTAAATTAAAAATACATTTACAATATGTAATTTGTTTAAATACTTATACACCTATTTTGTAACATTTGTAAATTATAAATCAAACCACTTTTCTAAGTACAAATAGTTTTAGTTTTACTTAATTCATTAAATTAATTAATTTATTTTACAATATGTATAACTTAAAAAAAAAAATGAAATCAAACCTCCCAAACGGCTATATAGCCGTTGGGGCTATGGGTGGGGGGCAGGGGGGTCCCGGGGGTGGTGGTGTGGGGTTCAAAAACATCTATAAATACATCTATTTTCTAACATTTTTCTACACCTCTTCTCCAATTCTTCTCCAACTCTTCTCCATCTTCATCTTCTCTTATTATCCTACATTTCTACTTATACATATACCATTTTAAATATGGAAAGTACATCTTCCCTTATGCAAAACAATTTTGACAAGTGGAAGGACCCGAAGACCGGACTGTGGTGGGCAACTTGCAGGTGGTGCAAGAAAGAGTGTTGCTTGGGGCGTTCATACGGATACGGGATGCCAATAAAACATATGAAGTCTTGTGACAAAGGGAAAACAACAACCAACGGTGGCGGAAATCCCAATTGATATTCATTAGAAAATGTATTTAGTATTGTTATTTTTTTCTCAATTCTCAAATGTAGTTCTTATTTCAAATAAATGCACTTGAACTTTGTTTTTAATAGGAATTTGTATAATATATAACTAATAAAAAAAAACTTGCCCGGCCCGGCCCGACGGGTGGCCCGACCCGTGACCCGGGCGGGTGGCCCGGCCCGAACCGGAACCGGCCATTGCCCGGGCCGGTCCCGGGCCTACCATTACATGACCCGAGGCCCGACCGGGCCTTGACCCGGCCCCGGCCCGGGCCCGACCCGGCCCGGGTCCATCACTAATGTTATGTGTGTGTAAACAACTTTGTGGGTTAGAGAAAAGACACGCGGGAAATCCCGGGGGTTTTAAGTTGTGATATTCTGAGAGAGAATATCCGAAATGGAGTAGACATTATTATGGCGCGTGATTATGGTGAGGGTGTGGTAAAATAAATTAAAATATCATGGAATATGTGGACTTATTTATCTTTTGTGAATTTATTACTACGTATTTAATTATTGTGCACTTCGATATATGTAAGATATAATTTTTTTATTGATAATGTTATTAATTAAATATAAATCATTCGTTTAAATAGAAAATGTTGAGAACAATAAAAGGCCTTACGGAAGGTATTTATAAATTTATGTACATTGTGCATTTTTTACATTGTGAAATAATTGCAATAATGTCTTTTATTTTCAAAATTTCTTCTTCTAGACACAATAAGCGACGAATATTTGGATTTTGTTTAAAAAAGTTCTCCCTGTTATTTAAAAAATGTGTCAAACCCTCTTGTGTTATAATTAATCATGCACAAAACCCTTCTAAGAAAAAATTTAATTTTTAAAAATGAAAAATGGTTAGTTTTTTTTGTATAGTTTATAAACTTTGACAAACCTACTTGCGTATTCAACAATATTACAGAGTATTAAGAAAAATGATTTCAAAATTGTAAAATTTGTTCTTTGGGGGGGGGGGATTGCACATAATTAATTATAACGCAGGGGGGTTTGATGCATTTTTTAAATCATACGGGCTAATGCGCATAATTTATATTTCACGAGGGGGTTTAGCACATTATTCCCCCAATCTCCCGTTCACTTGTTCTCCCTGCCTCCCATTTATTTTTATTTTCTTCTCCCTTCCTTGCCCCAGATTATTTCTTTTGCATTTATTTCTTCCTAACTCTCGTTCTTCTGAAAGGCTGCAGGCAAGGGGGTTGACAAAGGTGAGGGCGACAGGCGGTGGACGATGGGAGCTGGGGAAGTTTTGGGAGATAGGTGGCGCGCGGCGGCGGTTGGTCGGTTGGAGTAGTTGCGGGCGACAGGTGGCACAATGGCAGTGGTTGGGAAATTTGTGGACGACGGGCAATAGGCGATGCAGATGGGAACGGATGTAGTTATGGACGACGGGCGGTAGGCGGCGCGGATGGGAACGGAAGTAGTTGTGGACAACGGGCAGTAGGCGGCGCAGATGGGAACGGAGGTAGTTGCAACTTGTGATGGAGGGAGGTGTATGGGTAGGGGGGCCTTGCCCCCCCCCCCCCAACTTTTTTTTTTGCTAGTTAGTATTAGATATGGAATAATCGAAAAAAGAATTGGACCAGAATACATGGTAGAAGCCTGTGTTTGAGATGCTTTCGGATAGTATTTTTTATTAAATTTTGTAACCATGTTTTTCGTGAAGTGTTACTTATGTGCACCAAATTTCAGCTTAGAATTCAATCGGCAGGTCAACTAAATAAATTATGGAAAAACACTGTGTTTTATATATATTTTGGCGCAATGTTTTTCAATAATTTTTTTATCGACTTTCCAATTGAATTAATTATTAACTAAGATTTAGGGTAAATAATCTGCACATCATGAAAAACATTCTCAAAAAATTTCATCAAAAAAATCAATTCGGAAGCACCTCAAACATAGGCAGTCGAACGGCGGATCTTGCATGGCAGTTTTGATAGGATTGTTCCTTATGAAATATCTTCATATACGTAGTATATGATTAAAAATATGATAAAAATATGTTTTATTCCACAAATACTCCCTTCGTTCCATAAAAGCTGACCAATGTTGACTTGCACGTAGAATAATAAAATAAAAATTGTATGGTTGATATTTGTGCAGAGGAAAGAGAAATAGTTTTAGCCACATATATGTTGCTTTTAATGGAAATGACAAAGTTTTTTGGGACAACCAAAAAAAGAAATTTGGCCAAGTTTTATGGGACGGGGGAGTAGATCTTACCTAGTCCTATAAAAATTAATTTGATTAAAATTTGCCAAAAAATAGTGAATAAGACATATTTTGAGTTTTTTTAACGAAACTGGCTTAACTTATCATTACCAAACGGACCAAACCAAAACAGGTTACAAAGTGAGAACAAGCCTCCTCCTGCCTACCGTCCGCCCAAGGACCAGACATATTTTGAGATTAAACAACGACAATACTATTATGAACTTTATTTTTGCTTTAATCCTATTTAGTGAAATTTCTTTTATTGTTAGTGTTCTTTCTCGGCCCCCCTACGACTAAATCCTGACTCCTTCCCTGCTTGTGAACGACCGGCGGCAGAGGCCTAGGGAAGCTGTTTGCGGCAAATGGGGATGTAATGAGCAAAGGGTATTGCGGGATGAAATCTAGGAACATGTGGGCTACGAGTCTAGGACCGACGATGATTGCTATAGAAAGAAAGAGAATAGCAAAGAAAGGAAAGACTCCAAGAAGCACTAGTCGAATGGAAACATACGGGAAGAAGGGGAAAGAAGAAAGAGAGAATGACAAGAAAAAAAAGGAAAAGTAAAAAAAATGTTAACACGTGGACATCTAGCTTAGCAATAACGGCAAAACCTATATCAGACCAACTAAATGGCTAATTTGACCACTTTTTAATACTTAGGGGACTTAATTGAATCACTTTATAGTATGATAACTCAATTAACTTTTTCGTAAAACTAGATGAACTTACTTGAGTGTTTTTCCAAAATATTTTTCCTATATTTGATTAATATTTATTAAAGTATAGGTGCTCAAACATTTTGACTTCAATATGATACTCCAGTAAATAAATGTGTGCCTTAGAATAATGTATCTTGAATATAATATCAAAATAATTTTAAATAATTTTTTCTACTTCAACAATATCATTAATTATATATTTTGAATACGGAGTAATTAATTATACTTTATTTTATTTAGTAAATAACCCGATATAAAAAAAATTTACTTTGGGTTAATATTAGTTTTCCATTCAAATCAACATAATATGCCCTTTTGATAATTTTACACAAATAACAGTTTGCAACAACATGTTATCCAAACATCTGATTCTCTATTTCAAACAATAGAATCAATACCAAACACTCCAAGTAGAATCACTTTATCATACAACAGATTTTGTTCTTCTTCTAACTTAAAAATAGAAGCAGAAGCAGAATCAATTCCAAACGCTCCCATATATATCATTCTAAGTTTTGCTCTTGATGGAAATTAAACTATTGATCCTTTGGCTTTTGAATCTTCACATAGGGGAGTAAACCCAACAAGTATTTGACAATTGGATCCCATCCCCGTTGCTGAGCACGGCAATGCATCAGAAATGTGTTGGCAAAATACGAGTTGAACCCCATCATCACGTGCCACATTGCATGACCTTGTGGATTAAAGGGCCATGTCGAGATATACTTACAAAACAAGCCATCTAATAAAAAGCATGCGGTCCCAACCAGTAAAGTGGCCACATACAATTTGGCAAGACGCTTAGCTGACGTGTCTTTTGTGTGAATGTAATATTTGTACGCCCGAGGAATGCACAGAAGGCAGAGTAATGCATAGTGCACCTTGAAGACAATCGCAAAGCGAACCTGTGAATGTACAATGGCAAATGCTGCACCATATAGAAACAAAAAGGTAGGCATAGTGCTCCTGTAGTGCCAATCTGGTGAATAGAGAATGTACACATAAAGAAGCATTTCCCACACCATTGGTGTCTCATCACCTTGTTGTTGCCTGTCAAACATGAAGATCTTCAACTACAACAAGATCATTAAACATAGTTTTATTCTAAATTTCTTCTTAGCGGCCCTTCTAGTTCTGTCATCAGTTAAAGAGGTATCTTGTCAATTGTCATGTCTAAACGCATCACATATTTCTTGTATCATGTTATAAACAATCAAACCCAACAATTGTTTAATTCCCATTTATGCAAGATATTATCATCATGAAGAATATTCCAAGGAAAAAAACTTATAAAATCAATATCACAGTTTATGCAAAGTTCCCCTGAAAAAATGCAATAAGCTTTAGCATCATGTTTGAAACATATTATCATCATGAAGTTAGAATATGCAATAAGATTATTGATAATTGATAATCAGAACATTCACCGAAGTTCAAAATGCCAACAGAAAGTTGATGTAAGGCAAAAAAATGGAGAAGCTCTTACATTCGTTGCAACGATGCATGATAAAACATGCTTCCTATGGAAAGAATCATGTTTGATATGTGGAGGACGCTAAACCTTTTCTCAAATCTCTGACGTACGGCATTCACAAGACCAATGAGAGCCAGAATAATGCATGGGGTGTTTGAGACAGTATTGAAAAACTCTGCAATATAAGACGAGTAGACATAGTTCGGTTCACACCATTCTTTAGAAGTCACAGGGCCCCAAAAACTTGATATATTTTCTGTCATTGTTCAGAATATGTACCTGAATGAAAGTATGTACAAAATTCATTTTCAGCAACTATTTCCCAAAACTTGCATAAGAAACAAAGTTAAGGATAGAAACCTTAGTGAATACTTATGGCTATGCCTTGGCCCAGGGAAATTATAAAGCGATATAATTATGTACATAAAAGAATATTCATTTTCACTGATGCTAGAATTCTTGCTTTTGTAAAGTGGTCCTTGGTGCTGTTAAAGAGCTGCTCCCTCCATGTCAAAATAAGGTAATGGTTTGACTAGGAATGCTTATTAAAAATGATTTTTGTGGTGGGAGATGTAATTTGAACCACAAAATTTTTCCCAATCATATGTCGATTCATGTTAGCTGACCCAAAACTCTTTTGGGATGAAAGTTTGGATGCTGTTGCTGTTGTACAAAAGTTTTCCTTAAAAATAAATAAATATGCTGTTGTAGTAAGCTTTACTAGGACCGAGAGTATTAGTCTCCTCGAAAACAGAATACAAAAGTCATTTTATTACAAGCATGGTATGAAATTTTATTAGTTGACAAAGCCACAAAGGGGCCCCTAAAACTTGATATTTTGTCTGTCATTGTTAAGAATATGTACCTGAATGAAAATCTCTGTATGAAATTTAATTTTCAATAACTACTTCCGAAAACATGCATATGAAACAAAGTTAAGGATAGAAAGCATAGTGAATAATTATGTCTATGCAGCTATGCCTTGGCCCATGGAAGTTGTAAAAACCATATTAATACGTACATAAAAGAGCATACATTGTCTCAAGGCCGAAATAATATATGCACCGATCATGGTAAAGAAGGGGAGTTAAGAGGCGGCCAGGTGGGTTTTGAGGCACGCCATAATGTGACGCACATAGATTAGGTATTGAGGCTCGGTTTTTTTTAAAAGACTGTATTTTTTTAGGTGGAATTTTCTTTGCTTGTTTCTTTTTTCTGTGGTTGTATGTAGTTGTAACTTAAATAAGGCCCAGTAAATTTTACTTCATAAAAGGTCCGTGCATTAAATGTGTGCAGACATATACATTCTGAACCCTAACAAGCCTCATCATCATCATCATCATCATCATCACCCCAGTGCCGCAAAGGCTCCCACCTACAATGGGGTAAGGGGGGTCGGATGTACGGTCTTACCCCTGTACTAAAGCACCGACAAACTGTTTCTGGATGACCCATAGTGAAAATCACGTCGAAAATTGCATGGACTGACGGTTGCTTCATAACAAAGAAGCACAGACAGTTTAGTGAGCCATACTCCTCCACAATGATAAGAATGGGAGGAATTTGATAGTAATGATGGAAGGGATGATGGTGTAAGGCTATAAGACATGATGATGATGATGATGATGATGATGATGAGAAGAAGGCTATAAAATATGGAAATTAAGCATTTAAGCTTCCAGCTTTCTAAATTGTGTCATTTGTGTGATGTGTTTGTTTTGTGTTAGGGTTCTTATTTTGAATTATCATGCTTGATAATGTGATATTTGGGACCTTTTGGACTTACAATTATGCATATCTTTAGTTGGTTTTCTGTAATTTATACGGAGTATAATTTTACGTTTTATTTGTTGGTACATTTTGAGGCTTATGCCTCAACTCTCCAAAAACAAACAATACCAGAACTAGCCTTTTTAAACTTTGGAACTGGTGCAATTTTCACTGATGTTGATTTCCTTGCTTTAGTAAAGTGGAGTAATTACTTATTACCCCTTAGTGATGTTGAAGAGCTGCTCCCTCCATTTCAAAATAAAGTGATAGTTTGACTAGGAGCACTTATTAAAAATGAACAGTGTGCTGTGAAAAATAAATCAAATAATAGGAACCACACATTTTTTCCTTAAAAAGAAACGAATACACTGTTTTTTAGGAGGCTTTACTATGACGAAGAGGCTTTCTTTAAAATTTATTACAAAAGTTATTTTATCAAAATCATCATTTTAACAAAAGCACAGTTTTAACAAAGGGGCTCGAGCACATATTAGTTGAACATTAAAACTTTACCCAAAAGTAAATAAGAAATAATCTATGTCTTACATGTTCTTCTTGATAACAATCTAGATGCCGTGAGTTTGATCGGGAAATTGGCTGAGGCGGTGAGGGGATAACAGCGGTAGCTGCTGTGATAGTCATTTGAGAGTAGGATCAGAAAAAAAAATAGGCTCTTAAGAGTATGGCTCTTGATACCATGAAAGTGTTGGATTGTATTGATAATTATGATGTACACTTGGGATACATTTATACACGTACAAGAGATAAACTCAAGCTAACTGCCTAGCTAATATAAAGGATATAGCTACGGACTAGGAGCTAATATATACAATTGACTAGTCTATGATATTATCTAATAGAATAATAATAATAATATAATTTATGCTTTAATAACCACTACAGTGGATCCAATTATATTGATTTCCACAGTTCATAAAACTATATGGTAGGTAACTTATGGAATCCGATTGATTTTTATTAAACTTACTTTAGCAACACCACCAATTCTCAGATTTAGCATCTACAAAGATAAAGCGCATTCTCTCAAATGCTAAAACTGCCATCAAAAGAAAGCTGGAGAAATGCGTCAGATTCAAAAATGAAATTGAATAGAGGATAAACGCGCTAACATGCCGCCAAGCCAAAGCAATCCCCCATTCATATCGGTGAGCTATAGAATGCCAAATGTAAGTCATACAGAGATATATATGGAGGCAGGCATTCATAAAGAGAAGAATAGGGAAATAACCTTCCAAAATTGGATCTAAGCTGCTTTTCTGAATTTAGTTCCGATCCCCTCTGAGCATAAAGTCCAGACTCAATATAGTTAGAAGGCAATTGCCTATGCGAACCTCCGTTGTGCGTGTATATATAATGAGATGAACATGCGCTTCTCTCGTTCTCCTTCCTAGCCCAAGACGATCTGCATTATCCTACCTCTTCTGCTCTTTGTTTCTCAAGCTGAGAATCTAGGGTTTGACAACCGAGAAAAGAAACACCCTGGAAAAAAGAAACGCACGCGATAATAGAGAATAGAGAATAAAGATACAAAAACAGCGCCTTTTGATTTTACTGGAGTAGTATTTTACCGTTCCCTGTTGGAATGTTTCACACAATATTACAACATTGGGAATCCCTTGCAACATTTTTAATTAATGAAAAAACAATTGGAGCAATACTTAAGAAAAATATCATTTTGTTGTGAAATGAAGAAAATGAAGAACAAATTTAAAGAGATAAACATATTATTAATAAGTTCTAAATTACTTCTTTTTAATATATGAGATTTTCTGAATGTCTGAGTTACCTTACAAAGGATTGATCAAACTCTATTTATACTAGCCGGGCTTGGTGATGAATCATCAAAGACTAGTTCTACATATTTTGCTGGCATTATTAAACTTAGCCATCTGTCTATCTATGATTACAAGGATGGAAAGAAACTTAGTGTCCTAATTACAAGGATGATGACAAGGATGAACAATTAACACTTATCATTCCCTGGATTTTACAACACTCCCCCTTGAATGTTCATCCTTGCATATGTATTTATATTAAAATTTATTATGAAAAATTAAAGTTAAGGGGTAAGGATTACGACTTATAATGTCGTTGTATTTGGATGTACTGTCTCGTTAGAAACCTTATCAGGAAAATCCAGTGGGATAAAAACCTGATGAAGGGAAAAAGAGTGCAGTGCATTCAAATACTCCCCCTGAAATTAACATAAGTTTTGAAGGCGGCGCATGCCGATTTTCTGTACAAGTTCTATGAACTTCTTCAGGGGTAACAATTTGATGAAGAGATCAACCGGATTTTCACTAGATCTGATTTGTTGAATGTTGATCGTTCCTTCTTTCTCAAGGTCGTGAGTAGAGAAGAATTTTGGTGATATGTGCTTCGTTCTATGTCCTTTGATGTAGCCTTCCTTAATCTGAGCTATGCACGCAGTGTTGTCTTCGTAGATCACAGTCGGGTGACAAGTAATAGACTTCACACCGCATTTATTTTGGATGTGTTGAATCATAGATCTCAGCCACACACATTCTCTCCCGGTTTCATATAGTGCAATTAACTCCGAATGATTTGATGATGTAGCTGTCAATGTTTGTTTCATAGATCTCCATGAGATTGCGGTATTATCATAAGTAAATACGTTCCCGGTTTGTGATTTCTCCTTTTGAGGATCTGATAAATATCTAGCGTCTGCATATCCGATTAAAGCGGCTTTGGCATCTTTGTGATAGAATAGACCGAGGTCAACTGTACCACGAAGATAACGAAATATGTGCTTGATCTCGTTCCAATGACGTCTTGTTGGACATGAGTTGTACCTAGCTTATAAATTTACAGAAAATGCAATATCTGGTCTAGTATTATTAGCTAAATACGTTAAAGCTCCAATAGCACTCAGATATGGTACTTCAGGACCGAGTATTTCTTCGTTGTCTTCTCGGGGACGGAATGGATCATCGTGTATGTTGAGAGAACGAACAATCATCGGTGAAGTTAGAGGATGAGCTTTGTCCATATAAAATATCTTCAGGACTTTCTCGATGTAATTGGATTGATGTATAAAAATCCACTCTTCAAATGCTCATTTTGAAGTCCGAGACAAAATTTGGTTCTCCCGAGATCTTTCATTTCAAATTCTTTCATAAGATAATTTTCAGTATTTTCAATTTCATCGGGAGTTCCAATAATATTTAAGTCATCAACATATACTGCAATTATGGCGAATCCCAAATTTGATTGCCGAATGAAAAAATATGGACTAATCGGATCATTTTTATATCCTTCTTTGAGAAGGTATTCACTGAGACGATTATACCACAGTCGTCCAGATTGTGTTAGTCCATACAATGACTTATGTAATTTAATGGAAAACATGTCTCGAGGTTTCGAGCTAAAAGATTCAGGCATTTAAAATCCACCGGGAACTTTCATATAAATGTCTGTATCGAGTGAACCGTATAAATATGCAGTTACTACACCCATTAGGCGCATTTGCAGCCTTTCTAAAACAGACATGCCAATGAGAAACCTTAATGTAGTTGCATCAACTACTGGAGAATATGTTTCTTCATAATCAATTCCCGGCATTTGAGAAAAACCTTGGGCAACAAGTCGGGCTTTATATCTAACAATTTCATTCTTTCATTGCGTTTACGCATAAATACCCATTTAAAACCCACAGGTTTTACACCTTTTGGCATAGGGACTATCGGTCCAAAAACATCATGTTTTTCAAGTTATTTTAATTCAGCCTGAATAGCTTCATTCCATTTTGGCCAATCGTGTCGTTTCCGACATTCTTCTATTGATGTTGGCTCATTGTCATGGTTTTCATTCATAACATTTGTGGCAATGGCATAGACAAGTATCTCATTAATATCAATATCTTTTCGATTCCATTCCATTGCATTCCAGTGGAAACGTAATTTATTGAAATTTCATAATTATTAACGTTTCTATCATTATCTGGAATATCTTCCTTATTTAAGAAAATTGGATCGTCATTTGAGATGTTTGTTTTGTCAATATCATTTTCTATGCCAGTATTTTTAAATTGTTCATTTTCTTGTTCAGACGGATGAACATCTTTGGCATCACAGATCAATTCTTACCTTTTAATTTTTCTTGGTTTTATATCTTTTGATCCAAGCGGCCTGCCACGCTTTTTGCGTATAGAAGGATCATTTGCAAGAGATTTTTCAGAATTCTCTGCTGGGATTTCGATTGTGGCAGGAGCATTCATTGCAGGAATATGTGACCTTGTCACTTTCTTTGTATCTGTGAATGCATCAGACAACTGATTTGCAACATTCTGTAAATGGATTATCTTTTGCACCTCTTGCTCACATATATTTGATCTTGAATCAAGGTGTGATAATCATGTTGCATTCCATGTTATTTCTTTCGTACTTGGGTCTGATTTATTAGTTTCTCCCCCTAAGGTTGGGAATATTATCTCATTGAAATGACAGTCAGCAAACCGTGCGGTGAATAAGTCACCAGTCATCGATTCAAGATATTTTATTATTGAGGGAGATTCAAATCCAACATAAATTCCCAACCTTCTTTGAGGACCCATTTTTGTACGATGAGGTGGAGCAATCGGAACATAAACAACACAACCAAATATCTTTGTGTGTGCTAAGTTTGGCTCTTGTCCAGTAACTAATTGCATTGGGGAATATTCATGATATGCAGTCGGTCTAAGCCGAATTAAATTTGTTGCATGTAAAATAACATGTCCCCAATCTGATGAAGGTAAATTACACTTCATTAATAATGGTCTAGCGATTAATTGTAAACGTTTTATCAACGATTCAACAAGACCATTTTGTGTATGGACACGAGCAACATGATGCTCCACATCAATCCCAATTGACATACAATAGTTGTTAAATGATTGAGAAGTAAATTCTCCTGCATTATCAAGTCGGATTCTCTTTATAGAATGATCCGGAAAATGAGCTCTTAATCGTATGATTTGAGCAAGGAGTTTAGCAAATGCCAGATTTCTAGTCGATAAAAGACTGACATGTGACCAACGGGTTGAATCATCAATCAACACCATAAAATATCGAAATGGTCCACATGGTGGGGCTTTTTTTTTTAATCAGCACATGGTGGGGCTATCGGCCCACAAATATCTCCTTGAATCCTTTCTAAAAATGCAGGTGATTTAGTTGCAATTTTGTTCACAGAAGGCCTGATGATCATTTTGCCAAGAGAACATGCATTACAAGGAAAATCACTTGATAATGGAACCCTGATATTCTTTAATGGGTGTCCAAGTGAAGTCTTAATGATTTTATGCATCATTACATGGCCCGGGTGATCTAAACGGTCATGCCACAACATGAATGTTTTATGATCATCTAACTTTGTGTTAGAAACCAAATTTATTTCGAATGGACTTGTTGGGTTAAGGGCCCAAGCCGAGGTCCGGCCCACTAACCCATTTTGCCAGACGAACGTCCAGCTAGAAACCAGGCCAGCCCACAGGCCCATGTCTCTTGAGGATGGACGAACGTCTGGTGTTGGAGGACTCAGGCCCAGCAGCTCATTCCGACGAACGTCTGTGCAGAGACAAAGAGCAGAACCACGGGCCAGCGGGGATGGCGACGAACGTCCCCGGAGCAAGCCTGTGGTCATCGAGGAAAACCCAGTGCACATGGTGAGTATCTATCAAGGCCAGGCGACGAACAGCCGATATCCCTCAAGGGTCACTTGGAGCAATCCAACTCACTTCCGGGGTGGACGAACGTCCCCACTGATCCGGCGGGAAACCTAGATTCTGGCGGGAAGTGCATTTAATGCTAAAGATTTGGTAGTTGGGACACCAGCGGTCCACAGACTGCCACGTCAGTACAGCCACCTGCCCATTGGCGGGTATAAATAGAAGCATTTATTTCATTGTAAAGGGTTGGCAACTTTCTATTCTTAGCATACTAGCTCCAGCATTCTTACGAGTAGCATTTCTATCGCCTTGTAAGACGAACGGCCGACGTGCCCTTTTTAGCAAGTAGATTGTACTTAGGGGAGTTATTACGAAGTTAATAATACCTATTTACATTGCCTGCTATTACTCTTGTTTCCTGATTCATCTGATAGTTGTTGGGCTAGATAACCACACACTCACTCCACTCGAAATCTTTGGGCTTACGTGTTGGGTCCAAGGGTTGAAGGAATAAACCTCAACACTGGCGCCGTCTGTGGGAAACTGAGCTAAAAGTTTCCAGAAACTCTCCCAAACAGCTACTAAATCTACCCACAGCAAGCACAATGTCAGGAAGCCACAACCAGCGTGATCTCTCCGAACGTCTGGAGTCAAGCCGCCGGAATCGTGGCCAGAACTCGGAACGATCCGCAACAATATGGACCTCCGGGGGAAACGGGGGTATCACCGACCTCATTCCCCTTGAGGCCAGGCAGGATCCCCGCCTCATGCGGGAACTTGCGGACACCATGCGCCGTTTGGCGGACGAACGGGAAGCCCGAGAGCAAGTGTACTCGGCAAGCACCCAGCGAACCCCCCTATCTCCCGTTCGCCGCATGCAGTCGTATGATGAAACGATGGGGTCCAGCGATCATCGACCCTCAGTCCACGAGCGGCTAGGCGAGGGTTCCGGCTCCCAGGGAACGGGAGGACGAACCAGGGCCAGCATTGCCGCGTCCAGGGCTCACACGCCATCGGCCCCCCGCCAGATCCCGCGGGGGGGACGAGACCCCAAGGATCAATACCGTTGGGCGACGTTTCCAACGGCGGGGGACGCAGATCTTTAGGCGGCCGCGCGATGCTGTGGCCGCTCAGCAGAGCGCCGTCCCCGAAGCCGCGCCCCCTGTGTCCCCCGGAAGGGCCGCACAGGACGCACGGCTGGAAGCCATGGAGAGGCAGATAGCCGAGATGAACAGGCGGGCGGACGTCGGCTCGGCCACACCCTCCTTCTCCCTCACATCACCTTTTACTCCACGGGTGATGAGCGTCGAGATTCCCCGGGATTGCAGGCCCCCGGGCAACTTGGTGTACAATGGGGCTGGCGATCCCAAGGCCCATCTGATAAGCTACCAAGGGAACCTGTCCATGCTGGGAGCATCAGACGAGGCCATCTGCAGATTGTTCTTCAGCACCCTCAGGGGGCCGGCGCAAGAATGGTTCGGCCAGCTGAGGCCAGGCACCATCGACTCATATGAACAGCTCTCCCAGCAGTTCATGGCGCAGTTTGCTGCCAGCACCACCCCCAGGAAGGACGTCACGGCTCTCGCCCACATCAAACAAGGGCGGGACGAACCGCTGGCTAGGTTCCTGGTAAGGTGGAGGGACGAGGTCCTGCAGGTCGACGATCTGGACGAACGTCTGGCCGCCAACATGTTCACCAGTGCGCTGGCCACAGGGGATCTATACCGGGACCTAAGGAGGAATCCCGGCACCAGCTACACCGAGGTTCTTGCTCGGGCCCAGAAGTATGCCTCCATTGAGGAGGAGATCAGGCAGCGGGACGGAATTCCCGCGGCCCAGCCACGGAAGATGGCAGACAGACTCGGACCCGGACCAGGAACCAACCCCTCCCCCCCAAACAAAAAGAAGAAGGTGGACGGGGCAATGGTCCCTTGGAAGGCTCCGTCCGGAGACAGCCAAGCGCGGCCGGACGACCGTTATTTTCCCTTGGCCTACCCAGTGAGCCAGATCTTCGAGGCCATTAAGGACAAGGGCCTCCTTATGGAGCCCCAAGATATGAAGAGGTATATGGGGCACGACCAATCGGCCTACTGTGAATACCATCAGAGGACCGGCCACCTGACGGATAATTGCAGCCAATTAAAGAAAGCGATCGACGAGCTGATCCGTCAGGGGTACCTGGGCGAGTTCGCCCAGCTGCTGAACAAAAACAGCCAGCAGAAGCCGAACTCAAGGCACAAGACATGGCGCCGCGACGATCGGCGCGAGGCAGAACCTCAGGACGTGGATTATCGAAGTGCAGATAAACGTCCGGAGGGATCCCTCGGCCCGAAGGGCGAGAAAAAGAAGTTGGAGATCAAGGTGATCTTCGGGGGCGCTGAGACAGGGGATACACCCGCCGAGCGGAAAAAATTTGAGAGATCACTCTATGTGGGTTCCGTATCGGCACCCCCCACCAAGCGCAATAGAGTCGAGGCAGTTACCTTCGGCCCCGCCGACCTGCCAATGTCACCGGCGCCGCACAGAGACGAGCTGGTGATCAGCATGGACGTGAACGATGCTATCGTCCGTCGCGTCCTCGTTGATACCGGGGAGCAGTGTGAACGTCCTCTACTGGGAGGCTTTCGAAGGAATGAGGCTCCGGAAGGACATGCTGCACCCCCTACGCACCCCGCTGTCCGGCTTCACCGGGGATTGCATTGACGCTGAGGGCACCATCATTTTGCCGGTAGAGGTCGGCGACGGTCCTCACACTGCCCGGATCAGCATGACGTTCGTCGTGGTCCGCCTAAGGTGCGCCCACAACGCCATTTTGGGCCGACCCGGCTTGGAAGACTTGGGGGCCATATGCTCCGTACGACATTCATGCATCAAGTTCCCCACCGACACTGGAGTGGGGGTGGCACGTACGGACCCACATATGGCCAGGGCCTGCTACACGAAGGCCATGGAGAAGCTCAACGAGCGGGAGGCTCGGGTCAACAGCATCTCCGAAAAGGCCAAACAGGCCGACTTGGACGCTCATCTAGAACCAGCAACCCTGCTGGAGGAAATCGAGCTCGACGATCCGACGGACAGGAAGGTGTCCATCGGTGCGGATCTAGAGCCGGAAATCAGGGCAGGGGTCATAGCCGTCCTCCGAAGGTTCAGGATCTTGTTCGCCAGAGGACCGGAGGACATGCCAGGCATCGACCCCAACCTCATATGCCATAGACTCGCCGTGCGGTCGGACGCCAAGCCCGTACAGCAAAAGAAAAGATATATGGCGGCCGACCGACGCGAGTTCATCAGGAAGGAGACAGCAACTCTCCTCAGCATTAAACACATCCGGCCGGTCATCCACGTGGAGTGGTTGGCCAACGTGGTACTAGCCCCGAAGGGCGACACTTGGCGGATGTGCGTCGATTACTCGGACCTCAATAAAGCTTGTCCGATGGACCCTTATCCTGTACCGAGGATCGACTTGCTGGTGGATGAGACAGCGGGCTGCGAGCTGCTCAGCTTCATGGACGCATTCAGAGGCTACCATCAGGTGTTCATGCATCCCGATGATGCCGAAAAAAACGGCGTTCGTCACGGCGGACGGCGTGTATTGCTACATCGTCATGCCATTCGGCCTGAGGAACGCCATGGCTACTTTCCAGAGGATGATTGGGATGTTATTCAAAGACGTGCTTGGAAGGACGATGGAAGCTTATGTGGATGACATCCTAATCAAAAGCAAGAAAAAGGAGGACCATGTCCAGGACATGGAGAGGATCTTCAGCATCATGGAGAGGGCCAGCATGAGGCTCAATCCGAAAAAGTGTGCCTTCGCCGTCAAGGGCGGCAAATTCCTCGGCTACATGATGAGCGAGCGGGGGATCGAGCCTAACCCGGAGAAGGTGAAGGCAATTATGGACATGGAGGCCCCAAAGAACCTAAAAGACGTGCAGCGACTCACCGGGCGTCTGGCAGCCCTGAGCAGATTCTTATCCAAGCTCGCCGATAAGGCGATCCCTTTCTTCCAGATCATGAAGAAGGCCAATCCCTTCCAATGGACCCCGGAGTGTCAGGCTGCTTTCGAGGATTTCAAGGCATATCTCTCCTCTCCGCTCGTCCTCACCAAGGCGGATCCCGGGGAGAGATTGTATATGTATTTGGCGGTGGCCGAGCTGGCCGTAAGCGCCGTGCTGCTAAAGGAATCCGAAGGCGTTCAGCGGCCAATATACTTTGTAAGTAAGGCGCTGAACGGCCCCGAGACAAGGTACACACTGATGGAAAAGACGATCCTCGCCTTGATTGCATCCATCAAGCGCCTGGCGCCGTATTTCCAGGCACATCCGGTGACTATCTACACAACTCAGCCCCTCGCCACAGTCCTCAGGAACCCAATGGCAAGCGGAAGGATAACCAAGTGGTCCTTGATGATCGGCCAGTATGACGTGGACTTCAAGCCGAGGCCGACGATCAAAGGGCAGGCTCTGGCGGACTTCATTGCGGAATGCACCGCGCGCACCGAGGACAGAACCCATGACAACAATGACTTTGACGATTGGTGGGAGATGTACACCGATGGGGCCTCGAGTGCGCGGGGCTGCGGCGGAGGAGCAGTGATCACTTCCCCCGAAGGTTTCAAAGCCTACTACTCCATGAAGTTTGAGTTCAAAGTCACCAACAACGAGGCTGAGTACGAGGCACTTATCGCAGGGCTGAAATGCGCGAAAGCCCTCGGAGCAGCTCGTCTGAAGGTGAGAATGGACAGCCAGCTGGTAGTAACCCAGATGACCGGCACTGCAGAAACCAGGGAGGAGAGAATGAAGGTCTACAAAGAGCTGGCGGAGGAACAGACCGCGCAATTTGAGCAGGTGGTGCTTGAGCAGGTATCGCGGGTGGAGAATACAGAGGCGGACATTCTGTCAAAACTAAGCAACCCCCCAACCGATGACCCGGCATCAAGCATCCCCCGACACATCAGAGGCTTCGTCAGGCAGGAGATATTCCCAGCACCGGCGACGGACGTCATCCAGGTGGAGGTTATCTCCATTGCCGAACCTAACTGGGCAAAGGAGATAGCAGATTATCTCAGAGATGGGACACTCCCCGAGCCTGAAGGTGATGACAGTACAGGGAGGGCCGCGTGGATAAAGAGGCGTGCCCCTAACTTTGAACTTATTGACGGGCAACTTTACAAGAAGACGTTCGGCGGACCGTACCTCAGATGCCTCCCGCCGAGCCTGGCGGCGGCAGTAATCGAGGAAATACATGAAGGGATCTGCTCCAGTCACCAGGGCCCCCGAACCTTGGCCAGGAAAATCATCCTGCAGGGCTATTACTGGCCGACCATACAGCAAGATTGCTTCAACCACACGCGGAAGTGCGCAGTATGCCAGCAGTATGCACCTGTCCCTGGCCGACCAGCGAGTTTCTACACCCCGATGACCATCGCGCTGCCATTTGCTAGGTGGGGCGTAGACCTGCTGGGTCCTCTGCCAACGGCTGCTGGTGGAAGGAAGTTCGTCATTGTGGCGGTTGATTATTTCACGAAGTGGGTCGAGGCCGAACCATTGGCCTCCATCACTGAATTCCAGTGCCAGAAGTTCGTCTGGCAGAACATCATTTGCCGCTTCGGGATCCCGGAGCAGATCATCACAGACAACGGTCGGCAGTTTGTCGGCAAAGGCTTTGAAGCATACTTGGCAAAGTGGGGCATCAGGCACTCTAAGGCTTCGGTGGCCTACCCGCAAGCCAACGGCCAAGTGGAGAACATGAACCGGACCATCATGGATGGGATCAAGAAGAAGTTGGAAGACTACACCTCCACCTGGCCGGAGCAGTTGAATTATGTCTTGTGGACGTACAGGACGACGCCAAGAACGGCGACCGGGGAAACCCCTTTCGCCTTGGCTTATGGCTTCCAAGCTAAGGTGCCGACGGAGGTGTTGGTACCTACACATCGTACCAAGCACTTCCAGCCGGGAGACAACGAGACCAACCTACGAGCAGAGCTCCATTTCATTGAGGAACGGAGGGACCTAGCGGCTCGTCGCATGGAAGAGTATCACAGGGCCACCCAGAGATACTTCAACAAGGCCGTGAAATTCCGCGAAATAGAGGCCGGGGACCTCGTACTCAGGAAAAGAGAGAAGAGCAAGCCGCTCGAAGGTGGCAAAATGGCGAAGAACTGGGAAGGACCTTACCGGGTCATCAGAAGATACAACCAGGGGACGTTCCTCCTCCGTACCCTGGAGGGGAACCATGCCGGGGTGTGGAACGTAGAACACCTGAAGAAGTTCTATCAATAGTTAGAGGCCGTTGTCCTTGTATTGTTCCCACTGAATGTAAAATGACCGGACGTCGTCAATAATAAGGCCCCCTGTTTTTCATCACTTCTGTTCTCGCCAACAACCGTACAAGAAGGGAATCTCGATGCAGATAAACCTGTTCTTCCTTGAGATGTCTACGGATACCGAACGTCTCCTCGAAGTAGGGACGCCGGTAGGACCACGGACCAAGGACGAACGAAGCAGAAGGGAATCTCGATGCAGATAAACCTGTTCCTCATTGTGATGTCCGCGGATACCGAACGTCTCTTCGATGTAAGAACGTCGGTAGGACCAAGGACCAATGACGAACGAAGACTATGATTGCCTCCCTCAAAAAAAAAAAAAAAAAAAAAAAAAAAAAAAAAAAAAGATGGGGAGAAGAGGAGGGTAGCTCCTATGAAGAAGGGAATCTTGTCCGGGTGTGCCAGATCTTCTCCAACCGCCGAAGACGAACGCCTCTCGATGTAGAGGTTAGTAGAGACGCGGAGGGGGCTAGACGAACCAAGGGAGCCTGCCAAGATAAACCTGTTTATCCCACAAATGACCATGGATCGATGGACGTGGGATAACAAAGTCGGGGACCCGTGAGGGTAGACCCGTTCGTCCCTGCGAGTTCTTTGGGTACCTAGCGTCCTCGTCGAAGCAAGAGACGTCGGTAAGGCTAAAGAACCACGGACGAACGAAAAAAGGGGGGAATCTCGATGTAGATAAACCTGTTCCTCCTTGTGATGTCGGCGGACACCGAACGTCTCCTCGAAGTGGGGACGCCGGTGGGACCAGGGACCAAGGACGAACGAAGACTAAAAGACTCCGAAAAAAAAAAAAAAAAAAAAAAAAAAAAAAAAAAAGAGCCAGACGAGCATGGAGCAAAGAATGATTTTTATTCTTCGGCACTATCGGCCGGGAAATCACAAGATAGTGAAAATAATGGAAAAGTTGTGCAAGTACAAGGTCATGAACGGGAAATCACTTTTGATCAACGTCCGGAGCTGGAACTTTGGAAAGAGCCTGCTTGCATTCTTCACTAGCCTTGGCTTCCGCCTGCTCTCTCAGCAGCTCAAGGGCTCCCGCATGGGCATCAGCCATCAGGACGTCGAAGCCAGCCGCCTCCGGATCGAAAGGAGCCCCGAAATGACGCTCGAATGTGGGGAGATTCTCCGCTACGAGCCCGACCATACCCTTGCGATAAGTATCATCGGCAAGGTCATTAAGGAAACGCCGTCCGGTGGGGGTGGCCTGGAGCAATTTGACCCCGTCCAGGTAGGCGTCCGGGCAGGTGGCCAGAAATTCTCCGACGAGCCTCGGGAGGAATTTCATGGCCATGGTGTGGATGGCACCAGTGTAAGCTTTGGACCTCTGGAAGGCAATGGAACCAGACTCCTTGATTTTGGCAACATCGGCCTCATAAATAGGGACATGGTTGTCCATGCCCGTCTGGCGAAGCTCCACCTTGGCCTGCTCTACGGCCCACATCCGGCTGCGGAGATCCACGAGCTCGGCCTCCTGCTTCTTGAGAAGCTCCTTCTGAGAGGCATTCTCCTGAACGAGCTTGTCATGGGCCTCGGCCTTCTCTTGAAGGGTGCCAGCCCTGCCTTTTGCACTCCTCAGAAGGGCATCACATTCGGCCCGTACTCTGGCCATCTCCCTGCCCTGGCGCTCGAAAGCCATCCGAGCCCTATGGAAGTAGAGCCCAGCCTTGTCCAGCGTGCTCTGGCCGCACTCCAACAGATCTTCAGGAGCCTCCTGAGCAGCGAAGTCCTGCGGAACCTTGAGATTCAGGCCGCACCATATAGAGGACGCCGTTTGACCAAAGAGCATCATTGACTCCTTGCGGGGCCCAACCCCAGAGAACTCGATCAGGCCAAGAGAAGACTCACTGGCTCCTGGGGGAGAGTTTGGACGAGCGTCGTCAGAACCCTTGGCAGCTTGGGCATCATCGTCCCGGAGACGACGGACGTCGGAATTCCGCGGAGGAGAAGCACGGAGATGGGCCCGGGAAGTGGGTTTCCGCTTAAGGGGGCTTCCGGGCTCCCCATCAGAATCATCGGCCAAGATGATGGCCTTGGAGGAAGTGCCCTCCACACGCGGCCTCTTGGGGGCGCCGGCCCCCGAAGTTTCATCGGCCCGTGCCCTGGTCACCCGGGGCTCAACCTTGGGGACGAGCGGCTTTCCGGGATTGTCGCGCCCCTTGTGATCACGACCGGCGGCAGAGGAAGCGGTATTGATCCGGCTCATGACGGACGTGGATGGGAAAACTCCTGCACAAAAGGAACCAAGACGTTCAGAGCCATAACAGCGAAGAGATGTCAAAACAATACAAGTACAAACGGACGCACCTAACCCAGCCTGAGCTTTAAAGGGCTCGGCCACCAGCGATCGGAGATTCTGGATGCCAAGTCCGGCTATGCGCTTGGCATACCCGAGCTCCTCGTCCGTCATGGGCGGCGGGATCGTCTTCACCGGGTAAGCATTCCACCGGTCGGAGAATGGCATCGGTGAGCCTACCCCGGCTAGGAAGAAACGCTCTTCCCAGCCGTCCGGATTCCCGGCATTGTTCGAGAAGAGAACCATGGACGGACGGGCTATCAGGGTCAAATACCCCGTACGTCCGAATGGGGACAGCCGGAAGAAATGGTGCAGCAGGTCCACGGTGGGGGTCACACCGACGCTGTGGCATCTAATGATGAAGCCAGCGATTATCCGATGAGCGGCAGGGACGAACTGCGCGGGTACTATCTCGAGGGCCCTGAAAAGTTCCAAGTGGAAGCCATGCAGGGGAAAGTTCAGCCCGGCTACCACCGAATCCAAGTGGACCACCACGTAGCCGGGCAGATGGCGCATGGGGTTGCGCAGACGCCGATCGTCGTAGGTTCTGGGAGGATAGAACCATTGGCTGATCAGACGCTTGTCAGCGTTCGTCAGGCGTTGAACTTGACGCCGAACGTACGAGAAGCTGAGGCTATAACGGGGAGGCCAGGGTGGCATTCCCCGCTCATAATATTCCAAGTCATCACCGGAAGAACAGCCATCGTCGAAACGATTTTCAGAAGACATGGCAACGAACGGTACCTTTGGGAATTGGGACTTCCGGTACGATTTGAGAGAAACCTAGAGAGAGAAGACAATTGTGCAGCGTAAGGAGAAGAATGAGTGGATTACATGGGTTCTGAATACTTATAGGCAGCACCGCCGGAACACACCAACCGAAGCGGGACACGTGGTGCCTGGGTACCGGTACCTACCACGGTATTTAAGCACCTCGATTTCGTCGCCGCGTAACCACCACGAAGATATCCGGATCCATGCCACGAACGTCCCCGCAGGAGGGTTGTGGAGACATTCGTCTTCCCATGTTTGCACAGTTCATCGGCCGCCCATAACATCGGCGACTGGCGAGGACACACGCGTCAACCGGCCACGCTCGTCTTTCCGGTCACCGAATTTCAACACGCAACGGTAGACGAACGTCGCCACCTGACGCTTCTCCAGGGAAACACATCCATATGTCCGCACTTGAGAACTGTACCATCGAAGCAATTACCGACGGACGTCCCCCAATTGTAAAAATGCTGTGTGGACGGCAGGCCGGCCTCGGTATCGAGGTATCGGAGGAATTTTCCGTACTACGTCAACAAGGGCACAGAAGGGTCATGTCCATGCTACCAATAGGGCACGCACGTCTTTCCATACAACCATACACGGACATCGTCAGGAAATATTGAGGCAGCCCCCGACGAACGTACTTCACGCTTGGGAAATGTGCTGTTTGAACAGCCTCCGACGACCGTCGTCAAGAATGCTGTTGCCAGGGGGGCAAGGAGACGTCCCTGCCCAAAGTCAAATGACGAGCAGGGATGGACGTCCTAACAAACTACTTTGCAGCAGAATATTTCGAGGCACGGAATGAATCTCCATACAACAAGAGACAAAGGGAACGAATTTTGGCAAAATGTGGATCTTTATTCTTCAGCACTATCGGCTGGAAACTACAAGTCTACGTACTGCAATAAATCTAGGCTAAGAGATAAATCAACACATGTGGGGGGACGGCGGTCGGCTGTTGGCATGAGTATGTTCCTCCTCCCGAGGCTCGGGCTCAGGGGTTGGGGGCTCCGGGATATCCCCCATGGCTATGGCCGCCGCCCGGCGTCTATCCCGCCCTATTTTCCCCAGGGCCTCGATCAGTAGATCGTCATCCGTGTGATCGGCTGGGTTGACGCCAGGGCCTAGGAGCTTCTCGAAGATTGGGAGGATGGCCTTGATCCCTTCATTATAGCCACCGGCGAAGGCGCTATCGGCAGAATCATAGAGGAATTGGCGCGACAGGGGGGAGTTTTCCATCAGCCGCACACCGAACCTCAGACGGTCCTTCGCCGGAATTTTCCCCAGAGCATGAGAGAACACGTCGCCAAAAGCCCCGGCGCAGAAGTCCTTGGCCGACTCCATAAACTCGCCGGTATTCCGGTAACCGGAGGTATTGATGCACCATTCCGGGGTGGCATCTTTTGGGGCCGGAAGTACCGGCATGAGCTTGAAGCCGGCCTTCTCCAGGCAGGCCAATTGGGCGCCGGTTTCAGCCCGGAGGGACTGAAGCTCCTCCCTAGCCGAAGCAGCCTCTTCCTCTGCCCGACGGGCGGCCTCCCGAGCCTTCAGTATGGCGGCTTCGGCCTTGATCTTTGCCTCCTGCAGGGCGGCATCCCTGGCAGCTTCGGCCTGCAGCACCAACAGCCCTGACTGAAAGAAAAAATGGGATAAACAGAGTTTAGACGGCGAAGCGACGAGCGTCAAGGGGACAAGATGGGTCGAATCGCAACAATACCTGGATGGCCGCAGCAAGAGCAGCGCTGGTCGCCTCGGAAGACGACCGGGGGGGCAGTTCGAGGCCGGCTTTAGCCCCAAGCTCCCTCCAAAGCTCCTCAGCCGGCCGGCTCAGGGATAGACCGCTAACATCCTCAACGATGGGGCCGGAGGAAACACAGTCTCGCCCCCTCTTCGTTTTCTTCTCCGGGGCCTTCTCGCTCTCCTTCTTGGGAACCACTTTTGTGGCAACGACCGGCGGGGGGAGAGCAGTTTCAGCATGATGAGTCAGGGCCCCCTCGTTCAGCAGGGTGGCAATCAGGTGCTGCTCACCGTCTGCAGTCCGACGGGCGGCGTCGGAGGCCGATGATCCGGCTCCATGGGCGGCTGCCTCTCTGGCCGCTTTGGCCGCAGCCATCTTCGCCTTCCTGTTCCTCAGGCACTCAGCATTGTCCATTTGTTCGGCGGAAAGGGGGAGACCTGCAAGAGAGAAATACAAGAATATGAAAAGACGAACAGGGATAGGGAGGAACACCCACCTCAGAGGACAGGACCGCCCGTGCCCCGAGACGAGCGTCCAAGGGAGGAAGAAATCCAGGAACACGGGCGGTACCTATGCCTGCTTCAGAGAGTGCCTCGACGGTCAGGTATTCCCCTATAGGGCGAACGCCGCCTTCCAGGACTTTCTTCACTTCCACTTCCAGCCCGGCCGACAGCGCCGGCGACTCAATCTTCGGAGGGTAGCCGTTCCACCGGATTGGGAGGGGAGGACCGTCATATCTAAGAAAAAAGAGCCTATTTTTCCAATCATGGATGGAGGAAGGATAGTGCTCAAATAGCTTCCTCTTCGGACGAGCGGCCACACTCAGGTAACCGTCGGAATTCTGCGGGGTGACCCGGTAGAAGTAGTGGAACAGATCCAGCGATATGACGGCTTTTACGGACGAACAGCGCACGAGGAATGCGGAGATAAATCTATAAGAGTTGGGCATGAACTGCGCCGGAACCACCTGGTAGCAGATGAAGAACTCCACGTAAAAGGGATGGAGAGGAAACCGCAGACCGGCCTCCACAGAATCCACATGCAGGATGATCATCCCCGGCCGTCGCCGCATGGCATGTTCGGCCCCCGCCATGGCTAAAGACGAACGGATGGGGAAAGAAGGAAGCAATCTTGTTCATAGCGACGCTGGAGAGGGACTGCCTGTGCTCTAAGACACTCTTAATCTTGCAAATGTGCCTCTGCACATCCATGGGAATACCTAAATCGTGCACCTCCAGGTCGGAGCCAGATTGGGCCTCGTCTGCAGAATCATAACCGGCGGGGCGCTCGTTCAGGGGGACGGCGTCAATAACATCTACGGCCCCGTCAGCACCCCCGTCCCCGGCGTCGCTCCCACTACTTTGCGACACATTATCCGGCTCGCCATCAGCCCGGATGGTCCCCACCGTCGTGGCTGAACCAGAGGTCCCGGAAATGCTGGCCTTCCCGGGGGAGCGAGCACTCACATCGGCCGAAGAGGAGCCCGAGGAGGAACCCGACGAACCGGAATCAGAGCTTGACGAAATCTCCATCGAGGTCATTTCGGCTAGGAATCAGAACAAGAAAAAGAGCAGAGGGGGGAAATTACCTTACAAAGGGGTTAGCCGGATTCAGAATAAGACTTGAAGAGCTGCGGAAAATCGGGAGCAAGAGAGCAGAAATTGGGAACCCTAATTCAGAGGGAAAACCCGGTATTTAAAGGAGAAAACACCGATGGCGAAGCCAACAAGGGGCCGACACGTGGCAAGGAGCGTACCCCGGCCACGCGCTGTGCGTGGGATGGGAACGTAATGATGACACCTCCTCGGGAAAATGCACCGCCGCAACATCAGCCGTCACCTCGTTTCCTGAACCGGCGACAGCTGTCAAGCACCATGACCACGAGCGTACGCTTCCACCAGATGCAATAAACATAAGTATCAAGATACGGACGTCTACTTCGGGGGGGTTCATACTTCCTTATGTCCTGCGCATGCTCAGAACATCAGAAGTGGGGGACTTGTGTTGGGTTAAGGGCCCAAGCCGAGGTCCGGCCCACTAACCCATTTTGCCAGACGAACGTCCAGCTAGAAACCAGGCCAGCCCACAGGCCCATGTCTCTTGAGGATGGACGAACGTCTGGTGTTGGAGGACTCAGGCCCAGCAGCTCATTCCGACGAACGTCTGTGCAGAGACAAAGAGCAGAACCACGGGCCAGCGGGGATGGCGACGAACGTCCCCGGAGCAAGCCTGTGGTCATCGAGGAAAACCCAGTGCACATGGTGAGTATCTATCAAGGCCAGGCGACGAACAGCCGATATCCCTCAAGGGTCACTTGGAGCAATCCAACTCACTTCCGGGGTGGACGAACGTCCCCACTGATCCGGCGGGAAACCTAGATTCTGGCGGGAAGTGCATTTAATGCTAAAGATTTGGTAGTTGGGACACCAGCGGTCCACAGACTGCCACGTCAGTACAGCCACCTGCCCATTGGCGGGTATAAATAGAAGCATTTATTTCATTGTAAAGGGTTGGCAACTTTCTATTCTTAGCATACTAGCTCCAGCATTCTTACGAGTAGCATTTCTATCGCCTTGTAAGACGAACGGCCGACGTGCCCTTTTTAGCAAGTAGATTGTACTTAGGGGAGTTATTACGAAGTTAATAATACCTATTTACATTGCCTGCTATTACTCTTGTTTCCTGATTCATCTGATAGTTGTTGGGCTAGATAACCACACACTCACTCCACTCGAAATCTTTGGGCTTACGTGTTGGGTCCAAGGGTTGAAGGAATAAACCTCAACAGGACTAATATGAGTGAAATATAGTCCTGAGGAATATGCTGGCATTTTTTCACAAATATATTTAGTGTCAGATTTAGTTGTCGTTAGACAAAGATATTCCTTTTGGTTTTCATTCATGGTTTCTATGTGATAACCATTTTGACACATGTCTTTAAAGCTCAATAAATTTCTCCGCGATTTGCTTTCCCAGAGCCTTCAATGAGCTTCGCAACACCTCATATTGTATTGACTTTAGCTTCAACTAAAGTCATTTGAGAAAAATATATTTTATTTCTCAAAATGGTGTGCGTTGTGGCGCTGTCTATCAGACATAACTCTTTATCATTTGAGTGATCCATATCTGCAGGAGATGATGATTTCTTGAAGAGTTTTGAGCAGATTCGTGCTGATAACGTATTGTGAAATGAAGAAAATGAAGAAGAAATTTAAAGAGATAAATATATTATTAATAAGATTTAAATTACTTCTTCTTAATATCTGAGATTTTCTGAATGTCTGAGTTACCTTACAAAGGATTGATCGAACCCTATTTATACTAGCTGGGTTTGGTGATGAATCATCAAAGACTAGTTCTACATATTTTGTTGGCAGTATTAAACTTAGCCATCTGTCTATCTATGATTACAAGGATGGAAAAAAGCTTAGCGTCCTGGTTACAAGGATGATGACAAGGATGAACAATTCACACTTATCATTCCCAGGATTTTACAACACATTTGTAGTTTCCTGAGAGTAACAAAGGGAAGAGCGTAAAAAATATTAAGAGTAATCATCTTTTGGCCAAAAAAAGAAGATATGAAGAACAAAGAAAATGTGAAGAACAACTTAAAACCTATTATGCAACTCTAAAATACACATTGCTTAGAGGAAAATAGATGTTGAAGGCCTTTGTTTACATTTATACAAACGGGTTACTTGGTGGAAGATCGGCACTGAACCTACTTCAGCTGAAATCTCGTTGGATTGGCACATCTATATTGAAATATTATGTCTAAAATATCAACCCAAATGGGAAAACTGTCAAATAGGTCCTCGAACTTTCATAAAAAAGTCAATTAAGTCCTTCTATAGGAGACTTTGTCCGGTCGTCGCGATTTGGGGAGGTTCCCGGTGGAATTTTTTGATGAAATTTTTTGAGCATCTTATTCATCAAGTCTAGTTTACTCATACCAAATTTCAACTAAAAATTTAATCGGGAGCGCATTCAAATTAATTCGAGAACGCAAAAATGCGCAGTTATCTTCAAGAATTAATTTGAATGTGTTCTCGATTGAAATTTTAGCTGAAATTTGGTATGAGTAAACTAGACTTGGTGAATAAGATGCTCAAAAAATTTCATCAAAAAATTCTACCGGGAACTGCCCAAATTGCGACGGACGGACAGAACCTCCTATAGAAGGACTTAATTGACCTTTTTATGAAAGTTCGAGGACCTATTTGACAGTTTTCCCCAACCCAAATCATTGCAAATGTAATGATTGTAGTAACCGACCTGACAAATACTCCGTATGATTCAGTGACTTTCGTAGGTCACAATAGCTACTCCCTTTGATAGAACTTGGCGTTTGCTTTTGGCACGGTATTTTAGAAGTTCAATCGATTGGAAGAACAAATGTCTTGCATGTCTTTGACTTTTGGGGGGAATTAATGTTATCCACTCAAATGTAAAAAAATGGGTGGGTAGTGAAGGGGTAGTTAAGACATTTAATGTAAAAGGAGTTGACTAAAAAGGAAACGAAAAAGATTAAATGGGACGTCCCAAAAAGGAAAGTATAAAGATTTAAATGAGACGGGGCGTATGTTTAAACATACAAATTTGTGTTTATTTATGGAACCAATGTTATTATAAATTTGAGAGTCACCATTGTGACACTACGAAATATTTAATTTAATACATCCTATAAGTAAACTTTTAAAAGTCAAATTTAGTAACAACTGTGTTTAAAAAAGAACAGTTCCCATTTTTGAAAGCATGGATTTTTAATCAACACGACAACACTTTGAGAAATATGAACAAGTATTAAGAGCCCATTTGATAACGTTAAAATTGGCTAAATTGGTTGATTCTATTGAAATTTATGAAATTCTGGCTGAAGTGGTTGTATTGGCTGATCCTGCTGATTCATGAAAAAATTATATTTAAAATATTTGTTATTAATAAATTAAATAACAATTATATGAAAAAATAGCTAAAATGATCCTCTACAGTAACTTCAGTCAATAAAGCCAGAAAAGTAACTTCAACCTTACTTTTTCTGCTTATTACAAAATTCAGCGCGCGAAATTAAAAGTTAAGCTTTAGGTGAAAAAATTGGCTGATAAGCCTGATAAGCCAAAAAAGGGTCATCAAACGTGCTCTAAATGAACTATTTACATTTTTTATTCATGATTGAAGAAAAAATCAAAGAACAGTTCCCATTTTTGAAAGCATGGATTTTTAATCAACACGACAACACTTTGAGAAATATGAAGAAGTATTAAATGAACTATTTACATTTTTAATCATGATTGAAGGAAAAATCAAAATTCGAACCGCTGAATCCTCTTTGCCAAAATGGCCGTTTTTGAATTGATAAAAGCAAATTAAGGAATTACGGAGTATATAAGTAGAGGAAAGTTCATGTCAGGCCGGCCTGACGGGCTGCTCCGTCCGGCCGAGCCCGTTTGGGCACCTTTCCGGTGGAATTTTTTGATGAATTTTTTTGAGCATGTTCCTCATCAAGTCTAGTTTGTCCATACCAAATTTCAGCTCAAAATTCGATCGGGAAGGCATTCAAATTATTTTTTGAAGTTGACTGCAATTTTATATGTATATTTTGACGCAGTCAACTTCAAAAAATGATTTGAATGCCTTCCCGATCGCATTTTGAGCTAAAATTTGGTATGGACAAACTAGACTTGATGTGGAACATGCTCAAAAAATTTCATCAAAAAATTCCACCGGGAAGGTGCCCAAACGGGCTCGGCCGGATGGAGGTTCCCGTCACGCCGGCCTGACGAGAAGAGTACTCATATAAGTATGTATAGACATGTATATACATCAATGAACACGGTATTTTTAAATTTTTATTATAAAATACAACCCATTATTTATATGGTCTAACTTATTTTCTAGCGTGTCATAATCAAAGTCATTACATACGAAAAATAGAGCACCTACATCTGCTTTGACACTTCGATGAAATAGCAACTATACATTTCACTATTTGCACTCTTTCTTTTGTTTAAATGGAGTCACGACCATAATATTTATGGGCATACATGATACATCATATCCTATCTTTGTAGTGATATCAATATTTTATTTAATAGGATACACTTAAATATACTCCGTATTAAGTACGAGTACTTTAATATACTCGTGGCACAAAATTTAAGGACATAAAAATGTTTATTTGATAACACTATACTCCGTATCAGTTAATGTACCTCTAACCATTAACCCATATACATAATCATAATACAAATTGTTTCCAGATATATATTAATTTTATTCATGTAACGTATGAGTTAATTGATTGGTTGTCGATTAAAAAGAACGAGAACTACTACTAATTAGTTTTTTTAAGGTAGACTAGTCTTTAACCCGTGCGATGCACGGGATAACAAATTAATTAATATATTTCTCAAAATTATAATATACTCCGTATAAGTTATATACTCCTTCCGTATTTTAATGTTCCATACACTTTCCATTTTTGAATGTATTTAAAAGTTTTATACACTTTTTCTTTTTGGTAAGTTTTTCCCCTAAAAATACTCAATTACCCTTATTTTTTCTACTTTTTATCCTCTCTTTCCTATTTTTACACCTTCTCTCCTACTTTTTCTATATTATTCATTACCCCTATCAATTTCCCTTAAATTTTGTGTCATAACCTAATGTATGGTTCTTTAAAATACGGAGGAAGTACTATTTATCAGGCTTAGCAATAATTCATAGAAGTGTAAGTCTTATTAAGAGAAGAATTACACAACAAATTGAAATGTACGTCTTATTAAGAGAAGAATTTCACAACAAATTGAAGTGTGGTAACATATTCCAAATTTGGCTGAAGCCCTTCGCCACGGCCTAAAGAAAAGAAAATTAAAAAAAAAACAAATTTGGCAAATCTATTTTTTGTACTTTTAGTGCCGTTTTACATCACTAAAAATCACCTCACATATATCAAAAATTTTCAAAGTTTTAAATAGAGCAATTGCAGCCAGAATGAATTTTATATTAGACATTGATGAAGCTAGATGGAGGCAAACGCCAAATCCATATCTATATAATATAATAAAGCAAACCACTAAAGAACTCTTTAGAGGAATTGTGTTGACATGTGGCAACATCCTTTGTATAAAAAATGACATATGGCAAAACAATAAATTAAAGAAAAAACTATTCAACTTCCATAACTCCACTCTTATGTATTCCAATATTATAGACATGTTTTATATTAATATATGTGTATATATTTGTTATAATGTTCAATATAAAATTAGGTAAAATTTTGCACTCACCGGTATTACAAGATCCAAATACTCAAAAATAAAAATAATTAACAATTTTTAGCCACTCTTAAAATACAAATATTACTTCTATTTCTTTTCTCATCAACTATTGGAGATTCACCCTTATTCAGGAGTTTTATAAATTGTTTCTTATTTGTTTTCAAAATATGATAATTATTACATCCCCCGTCTCATTAATTTTCTCGGGCATATCCTTTTTCTTTCGTTCACTAAGTTTGTGTAGCTCCGAATAGTATAATGCATATGTAGTTCTAAATCATTCTTACATTAAGTCGCTACTTTTCATTTCAATATTAGCTAGATAAACTCTTTTTTAATAGCTGCACATGTCTCGATATTAATGGGACAAATTTGATGTTACGTATCTATTTAATAGTTCACAAGGTCTATCAGACCAATCTCTAAAGGTAGATCCATTTTTTTGTCTCATATTTATTTATACTTCACAATTTATGTTCAAGTTGTTAAATGGGTTAGCACTCCCCAATTTCATAGCTTGGATCATTTAAATGCCTAATGATCTCAAAATGCACATTATTTTTAATGGGGGTGCACAATACACTTATAGCTAAAATAATTCAGACTTTGAAGGGATAGGAAAGGTTGATTTTTTACAAAAATGTCACAGCATTTTTAATTTATTATAGCACAAATTTCTATTTCAAATGATGCACAATTTTCAAATCTAACATTTCTGTTCATTCTAATTCACTTTTTACACGTTAAGGTGTCTTCTCATTTGAACTCAACCTTTTATATATACTCCGTAATATATAATTTTCAAATCTAACGTTCGGGTACATATATAGAAATAATGTTAGAGTAATTTATTTGAATAATGATTATATATAGAAATAATAGTTCAACAAGGGTTGTAAATTAATAAGTATATTTGAAATTATTTGGGTAGAAATTGTAGAATTGTAGAAAAGCATCAATATTGAAGATAATAAAAGTAAAAACTAGATGTTTACATTTTGGTTGACTCGCAACCTAGGATTGAAGAATGACAACTCTAACCCACCGTGAAATGAGATGAAAGGGGCTAGCCCTATGGACTTCGACTAATTTTGACAGCTCTATCCATAGTCGATTGAATTTTCTTTTAAATACTAATGGATGAATTCATGTACAATTCATTTTCCCGACAATTTTAATAAAAACTTTACGAACATATTTTCCCGTGCAGTGCACGGGTACACATATTAGTGACCATATATAATGAACTTTAAACACCAACATTCACGATGCATATTTAATTAATTAATTTTAAGTTCGACCTTACTTATAACCCATAAAGCTGTATACCCTAATAAAAAGTATTTGATAGGACTTTTCAAATTATAGGGCCCGTTTCGTAACACTGAAATTAGTTGTGTCAGTGGATTCTGTTGAAATTTATGAATTTCTTGCTTAAGTAGCTAGATTGGCTTATTTGGTTGAATTATGAAAGTATTAAATTTAAATATTACGTAGTATTTATTACTCTCTCCATCCCATTGGACTTTGCCAATTTTTCCTTTTTGGTTGTCCCAAAACACTTTGCCACTTCTCTATTAAAGCAACTAATTTGTGATTCTGCATATTTCTCTCGGCTCTGCACAAATTTCAACCACAATTTTTACTATTCTTATTTGTCACCTACTTTTCACTTGGAAAGTCCATCGGGACGGAGGGAATAATAAAGTAAAGCAAAAAATATATGAAAAATAGCTAAAATAATCATTTACAGTAACTCGAACCAATAATGCAGACAGAAAAGCAACTTCAACCTTACTTATTTTGATTATTACACTATTCAACACTGGAAATCAAAAGTTACATATTTGGTGAAAACGTTGACTGATAAGTTTTTCGAACGGGCTCATAGTTTTCAAGTATCAAAATATTATTGTTAAAAAAAGTATGAAAATATTATCTTAGTGATATCTATACATTTTAACAAAAACTAAGGCTTGTGCCTCATTGAGGCAAGATGGTATAGTACTTGTAAAACTTTGAAAACTGGTGAGTGTATTGAGTTTTTGTTGCATACAAGTAACGATTGAGCAATATTTTTGCATCTCCTTATTGTCATCGAAGGTCAATGTGATGTGAGCACTTAGCATTAATGAAAAAATGAGAAAAGAAAACTTAATGATGCAGAGTACATTTCCGAGAATGAAAAAACAATGAAGGAGGCTAAAAAATCAATAATGACAGCTAAACATTCATGAAAAAGACATCATGGTTTCCACTTTCCATGATGGGTTATATGAGATATGTTGATCCAACCCACAACAGAACATAGGTTATGAGAGAGTAATCTCCATACTCCTGGATCCTTTTATAGGTGGTACCACACCATCAAGAATGACCCTAGCAGCCACAAGAAAATAAATCCTCCAACTCTGCAAACCAAAGGGGAGATCACAAACTGAAAGAATGGTTTAATTTAATGCAAGTACTACCGGATAGAGGAAAAAACATTGAACAACCTTATGATTCACAACTTCACTATAGGATTAAGCATTTTAAATTATAGTTGCCATTGTGTTCATTAATGTAAAAGTCCGTACATACGTGCTATGCTGTCATTAAGGTGTGGGCATCATCGACTTTTTCCGGTTAGGCCACACCAATTGCTATTTATTCAAAATGACCAATCTCATACTACTTAATTAAACATAGATCTAGCCTAACCCAGATTAATCCGCAACTATGCACCTATGCCCAGGAAGATTTTAAAATGATATATATACACAGATTCAGGAATAAGTGTGAGATAAGTTGCATACCCATAAAGATGAACTTTAAGTTTACTCCTTACTCGGGCATGCAATGAATGAAATGAAGGGTGGTGAAAAGAGAAATGGTAACTTGAAGAGTTGGGCCTTCTTCATGTGGAAACAGAAACATCATGGCTCCAATAACAACAAAAGCAATGGATGTTTTTATCAAGAAAGACGTAGCCAGAGTGCAGAACCTGCTTGAAAGTTGAAACCACCTGGGCACAGAGTGCAGAACCTGCTTGAAACGGATAAAAGAAGTGTTACAAAGTAGTACTATCTACTACTTTTAAAATTATTCTAACTATAGTCTGATATGTATACATTTTTAAAGTGTATGCCAGTTTTGTGAAATAAGGATTTTAAATCATAGCAGTGTATGGCATTTTTAATTTAGTTTTTTGAAATATGATTTTACTCCCCAAAAAAGGCTCCAAAATGTTGATGCAATGTATCTGAAGCAATGTATTCTGTTTTAGAACAGAAAAGAGTACCACCTCACATTCTAGCAATTCTAGCAATGTACACAGTATGTTTTTAGAACAGAAAAAAGCTTCATTTTAGAGATCAAACAGGGTCGACACATTCACATTCTGTTATGTGAATCGAGCTTTTTAAAAAATCTATAACAATTCCATCTTTATAATAAGGAGCAGAGAGAAGAACTACACTACATAGTAAGGAAATAATAATGGTTGTACCTCCTAGTCAATGAGAACTATTTCAATCGGCTCTGAGGAATTTCCCTTGTTAAGGAGGATACATGTGCGCACTAATCTCACCAACAACACAACATTGTCGTCCAACTGTGTATCAACAATCTTCAAAATGACCTTGAATGGAGCACCACTTGCAACCATTGGAAATTTGATAAAGAGACGATATACACTGCAATTCTAGGGTTATGAAATCGAGGGGAAATTCAGATTGATACGGAATGTGACATCTATATATATTGAGTTAGAGTTCGGATAGACTAACCAATAATGCGAAGAACGATTGAGATGGACCTCCACGCCCTGAGCATAAGCACATCTTTAATTTTTTTTAAAAATAATACTCCAGAGTCCAGAATGAGTAGGGGAAGAGATCAAGGAGAGGTTTTTCATTTTTGAAAATAATAATACTCAGAGTCCAGGAATGAAGGAGAAGAGATAAGAGATAAGAAGTAGAAGCCGTAAGCAGAAAGAGCAGGCTCCGTAGAAGCGGTAGAAGAGTTTAATAAAATATAAGAGGTAGTTACGGAAATGCCCCTGAAAGTGAGCGGGAAACCCACTTAAGTGGATTATTATTATTTTTTTACCCCGGAAGGTAAACCACCGCATCCAGTGGGGCAAATGTCGGGGAACATTTGCCAAGATTTTATTAATATATATATATATATATATATATATATATATATATATAGATTATATGGTACCCATAAGGTACCATACCTTTGTCCACATGGACCAATCAGAATGATGCAGTTGAATTATTTAAATCTAAATTAAAAAGGATATAATGTTTTGGACCAATCAAATTCATGGTAGGTACGGTACCCCATTTTTTAAATGGGTACCGGAGTTGTCACCTTTTTTTTAATTCAAAGGAAAATTTAGAAAACAATAAACATACAGAGTATCCATTTATGAAATTTGAAAAATGTTTGGTGTTACACTCGTCTGTCTCACGCACACAGAATTGTCTGTCCTTGTGTATGGACAGACAATTCAGTGTGCATGATATAAACGGGTGTACGGAAAATGTACACTAAAATGTGTACATCTATCACAGCTCATCCATTTATTGTTTAAAAAAACAAAGAGCTTGTTCACCCTACCATTTTACAAGGCTACTTTTTAGGGAACCATTTTACAAGTTTTTTTTATCATATTCATAATTTCATATGAAAAGATTCAGGATCATTACATCAAACAAAGAGAAAATAAACCTGAAGCCAACTAAACTCCAACAACTACGGCTGTAAACCCTATGATCAGACTTTGAGACGGTCACCCCTGAAAGAGCAACACGAATCACTAACCATGTATTGAGCTTGACACAGCCAAACTTGTTCTTATAGATCCAACCATACCCAATGACATAAAGAGAGGCTAAAAACTCAAACAAACTGTCAAAACCAACAACAAAGATGGACACAAGAAAACAAATGACAAACAGATAAAAATTACTAGGAAAACTTTCACGGACTCTGGCAGCTCGTACAACCCATGGTGGTGGTTCAGAAGGAGGTCGTACCACCGGTACCATGCTAATTGATCCTCCATTGTCGAACGCAATCTGGCATACTCGAAGTCCTTACAACACTCCTCATCCCGCACTTATAGCTACATTACCCCTCACGGCCATCTTCTTCTCTGTCGACCCCTCCACCTCGACAAAAGAAAATTGCTTCCCTGTTCTCGCCCGACCTCACGATCAACAAATCAACTCCGAAGTGACAACGAAACCTCGCTCGACTCCACCAAACAGCGAGAAGTGGACTTCCGTGGATGAAGATCGCCGAGGAGAAACCCAACCGTCCTTCGTATAATCGAAGACGGAAAAAAAGCTCTAAGGGTTGTGAAACCCTAGAGAGAAGATACATAACCATTTTACAAGTTTTAGAAAGGAAAAAAACCAAAATTTTACGGAGTACTCTCTCCGTCCCACTAGCAATGGGACAAGAGGGAGTGACACGCAAAGTAAAAAAAAGTTGTGTATGTGGTTGATATTAAATTGATAAAGTAAGAATAAAATAAGAATGATTTAGAATCACAAAATTTTACCAAATTTGGTATGAGACAATCTTAGTGGGACGGATCAAAAAGGTAAAACGAGACAATCTTAACAGGACAAACGTAGTAGTGTTTTTCCAAAAAAAATTAACAGAAAATCTTTCGGAAATTGTCCTAAATAGGACTAATGAGTTCCTAAAAAGCACAAATTGGACTACTACTTTTTAAATTCCCTAAATAGGACTAAATATTGATTTTCTACCTTAAATACCCCTAAGAGTATTAATTCATAATGAAATGCTTTAATTCATAATAAAATCATAAAAACGTAAAAAAAAATTATTAAACCTAAAAAAATTATAAAAAATTTATACAATATTTACAAAATAAAATATTTAATTTTTTTTTTTAAAATAATAAAAAATAGTAAAAACCCATAAAAAATGAAAAAAAATTATGGATACCTTTCCCACCGCCTCCCGCCGCCTCCTAGCACCACCACCTCCAATTGGTGAAATTTTTTCCACTTTGGTAAAATAATGCCATCTTTTTCTGAAAATGCCAAAAAGATGGCATAATTACTCTTCAATATGCCAACATTTTCATTGAATATGCATCATTATGGAATTATTTAAAATGTTGGCATATTTTTCTCCGGTGATGGGAGCTGGTGGTGCTGGGGGTGGCAGGGTGATAATTTTTTTTTTTTTAATTTTACGATTTTTTTTTTAAATATTTTTATTAATTTTCTATTTTTTATGATTTTTAGAATTTTTTTCGATTTTTTTTATGATTTTATTACTACGTATTAATTAAAACATTTCACAAGCTACAAGGGTATATTTGTCCATACACACATAAATAGTCCTATTAGGGGAATTTAAAAAATGTAATTCTATTTGTGCAATTTTGCCACTTTTTAATCCTATTTAGGGAATCGCACCTGCTCCGCGCACCCACAAATTTACTTAGCGCACCAACAATTTTACACGATCGGACCATTTAGTCCCAAACCTTATTTTGTTGCGCCAAGTCAACCTTGAAATACGTAGCATCATGCATCATCTCCTTTTTTTTCCTTCTGATTGATTTATTACATTTGTTCTTTGGAACTCAAGAAAACATAAGGAGTATTTTATTATTGTTTTTATACTTTTTTGTGTATTTATGAATACTAAGGGTCTGTTTGCAACAGCTTCTGCTTTTAAAAAAGTGTTTTTTTAATGAAATGAGGAGAAATGATTAAATAAAAGTTGATAGTGTTTGAGAAAAAAGTGATTTTGAAAAGTAAAAGTGAGTAGTGTTTGGTGAAATAAGGGAGTGTTTGCAATCACTTAAAAAAAGCACTTCTCAGCTTTTGCCTTAAAAAAACACTTATTTACCAAACACTACCAATTTTTACTTTTTCTCGGCTTGCGTGTGAAAAGTATTTTTCCCCTTTCTATTACACCAAAAGCACTTATTTTACCAAACACTATCAACTTTTACTTTTCAAAATCACTTTTTTTCTCAAACACTATCATCTTTTCCTACTAATCACTTTTTCCTTACATCTCCAAAAGTGCTTTTTTTTAAGCAGAAGCAGTTGCAAACACTCCCTAAGTGTTTTTTGTGTAATAGAAAAAGTAAAAGCACTTTTGACACGAAAGCCGAGAAAAATAAAAGTTGTAGTGTTTGGGAAAATAAGTGTTTTTTTAAAGCCAAAAGCTGAGAAGTGCTTTTTAATAGGAGTTGCAAACCAACCCTAAAAGAAATTATAAACTTAAGTCACATTTGTTCCAATGTATAAAATAAGTAAAATTGCAGTTTTTTAAAACTAAAATTTTAACTTTATCACTTCTTAAATAAATTAATAATTTTATCTCAATCTTCCAAAATCTAGAATGGTGTAAATAATAGTTTATAATAACAAAAATATTTAAAATGTACTTAACAAAAATAATATTTAAAATGATTGAAATTTAAAAAATTCAGAAAATTAATGTCCGTAAATATAAGCACGCATATGAGAGACATTTAGGATATAATGAATTTCAAAAACTTGGTAAATATGTTATTTATATGTAAATTAACAAGTTATTAATATCAAAATGTTTTTTTGAGAATAATATTGATTTCAAAAACTTGGTAATTATAAAGAAAACTATAATAATTATGAAAGTTTAAATGCATAAATATTTAATATGCGTGAAATGCACGCATATGAAAGACATTTAGCTAGTTTTTAATTTGACTGATTTCAGTCCCAAATCAGACCAAAGTTAAATAAATTGGACAAAATAAGACTAGGCTAAAATAGATCATGCTAAACAAGACCAAACTTAAACAATAGTAAAATTCAAATTCACCAGCCATTCTCCAAACTTAACACACAAGACTATTTTATTGGGAAATTACCTAAATAGGACTAAAAACGTTTGTATATTGCAAAATAGAACTGTCATGTTTTTAATCCCAAAATAGGATTAATTACTGTCATATTTTGGCAGTACCAGACTTTAAAGATGACAATATTTTCAAACTTGATAGTAATTACTCCTATTTTGGAATTTTCAAACTAATTTATTCCTATTTCGAGAACTTTCCCTTTTTTAGATGTAATATTGATGTCATACGATATGAAATGTAATAAAAATAACTATTTACTATGATACATTCGTTGTAAAAGATTGAAGTGCAAATGAAAAAGATATACGATAGTAACATTTTAGAGAAAAAAAATCAATTATTTGCACCACACTATTATAATTAGTTGTAGAGTTAATTTTGAATTGATTAAAACCGAATAGTGTCGTGGGTGTGTGAAGCTTCAAGGAGCAATTTTAATCTTCAACTCAATTAAAAATTAAACACGGAAGGTTAAATTAGTTCCAAGGGATTAGATTAAGTAATAAATGGGGTTTGGATGGAGTGTTTGGAAGTGTTAGTAATGGAAGTGTTAGTAAGTGTTAGTAAGGGTTCGGAAGGGAAGGGAAGTGTAAGTGTTAGACATAATTTTACCTTGTTTGGGAGAGTCAAATGAATGAAGTGTTAATAATGGAAGTGTTAAAGAAAGAGTAAAGAGAAGAGATGAAAAAACAAACCATCAGACCCGTGGGAAAGACATTCGAAGTGAAATGTCGAAGCATTTTATGTTTTTCAGGCAAATGAGAAGGGTAATAATTGTCCAACACCTCAAAACACTCCAAATTGGGGTGTTAAAAAATGGACAATTGAGGTGTTGGGAAGGTTATTATTAACACTTCCTAACCATTACTAACACTTCTTAACACATCTGGTTTTTTCTCCCAAACAAGTGTTAGCATCAATACTTACTAACATTTCCATTACTAACACTCCTCAACACTCAATCCAAAAGCATAAAGCATTTCTCCATTCCGGTGATTTTGGTGAATTTTACTATTGTTTAAGTTTGGTCTTGTTTAGCAGATCTATTTTAGCCTAGTCTTATTTTGTCCAATTTGTTTAACTTTGGTCTGATTTGGGACTGAAATCAGTCAAATTAAAAACTAGCTAAATGTCTTTCATATACGCATATTAAATATTTATGCATTTAAACTTTCATAATTATTATAGTTTTCTTTATAATTACCAAGTTTTTTGAAATCAATATTATTCTTTATACTAACATAGGGAATTGACTCAAAATCTTTTTGCTTCTCCTCCGTCATAAAGCATTTCTCCATTCTTACTTCACTAGGGTTTTCTCGATCCTCTGTAACACAGCAGCGTTGAAATGTCACTCTCCCGGTATCTTTCCCGGAAACCCCTTACCACCCGAATCTTGGAGATCCACCATCTCCGATCATTTTCCACCACCGCCGCCGCTCACCCGACGGCGTTTCATAAGAACCAGCACCCACAAAACCACAGCTTCCTGCCGCCAAACGAGTACCTGAACTCGTGGAAGCCCCCGAAGGATCCCAAGGAGGCAGAAGCCAAGCTCGCCCTTCTTCGCCGCGACTATGCCAAGAAGGTCAAGGAAGTTCGTAAAGAGTACATCAAGGAGGTGGAGGTCATGCGGCTAGAAAAGCTGAGAAAAGCTGAGGCCAAGAAGGAAGCTCTGAGGATCGCCAATGAGGAACGGAAGGCTACTAAAGCGGCTGAGAAGAAGGCTAAGGCTGAAGAGAGAGCAATTTTTGAAGAGCAATTCCGCCAAACCCTCGTAAGTGAATTTGCTGCCATAGATTTGCTCAATATGAACTACCTAATCATAGTGGGAGTGAAATTCTTGCAAATTGTTGGAATTTGATTTCATGACTCCCAGTATAAGGGAAAACCTATACATTGTCACTTCCAGAGTGTTCTATCTTAGTTTATAAAAATTCAACCCCAATTTACAAAGTGATAAGAAACAATAATGGAAGGGCAATCTTAGGAGGTAAAGAGGAGCAAGCCTCCTTGAAGCATTTGAAGACTTCTATTAGTTCTATATAGTGTTGGATGCCCAAGAATTTGTATGTAAAACTGCTCGAATTACTAAATAGATACTCGTACAGAAAAGTCATTAAGCTGATACTACAAGCTATCTTTAACTCTATGTTTTTTGCATTACTCCCACCGTGCCATAGATGTGACCAGGGTTCAAGTTTTTCATTTTTGTCAAAGTACAACTCTTACAAATCATAAATGGAACTTATATCTTAGAATCTTTTTATGGTTTACCTAAACTTAGCATACTCTGTATTGACGTATTAAATTGGGCTACTCTTTTGGCAAATTCCCTGAAAATTTATCGTCATTTATAAAAAAATATGTTTTTTATGGGATTGTGAGAGTACTAGCTATGAATGAATAATATGAAGTGAGGTTTTTTTGGTATGCTGTGAATACTGGGATCATATGAGAAATTTCTGATGCAGAAATGCCCATTCATGACTAAGGCTTAGGAGACAGTGGAAGGAGTTAAAAAGCTTGATCGAATGCTATGTTATAGATTTTGACTGGTAACCTCATCATCAGCTAGGAAATTGAGAACTCACAAGACATTAGCAATACTAAAGAAATAAATAAGCATTGTGAATTCTTCTTACACGTGTTGTAATTACACGTGTTGTGTAGTTGAAATGTTTAAGAAAAAATGGAAAATTATTCCCCGATAATGAAGAGGTTCCAACTCATATTCTGCTTCAATTCTTTTATTTAATAGGAAAAATTGATTGTAATAATCTCAACTATTGGCGGTCCGCTAATAATAATCCCAACTATCGATTATTTCAGAATAATCCCAACTTTAGGGACCTTCTACCATTAATGGTCCGACGTGACCGGCTATAAATAAATTCCTATAGTTTCTAAAGTGGATATGAAGAGATATAGCAGGTAATCCCTATAAATAATCCCAACTTTTAATTTTTACGCTTAATATTAGCAAGTAATATCCGGACATGGACCATTATTTGTTAGACGGTCCATATAGTTGGGATTATACAAAAATAATCAATAGTTGGGATTATTGTTAGCGGATCGGCAATAGTTGGGATTATTATTTTCAATTTTTCCTATTTAATATATCTTGGAAGGAACATGGTTCCTGATATATGCAGAATGAAAAGCTTCGGGCCTTTGGTTTTCTTAATTTATGTGACTTCATTGTTTTTTAGGAGGATTATGAGTGAATTTGTTTCATGCTGTATGCAGCTAAAAGAAAGACAAGAGAAGCTTGAATATTGGAAGATGAGAGAAAAAAAGATTGAAGAGAAAAGGAAAGAGAAGATAGAGCTTTTGCGTAAAAAGAGTTCCTTGTGGATCGACGAGAAGTTGTTGGAGCCAAAGGCATTTGAAGGCTCTGTTTGCCCTTCAATTAAGGATATGAAAGAGACCAAAAGATAAAGTGTTTTTCCCAGATCTCTTGTGATCAATGTGGAAGAGTATATTTTTAAGGGGTTGATTGTGTTCATGTAGTAATACACCAATGGTTTGGAAGTGAACAGAATGGAATGAAGTTTCAGATAGAATCAGGTGCAAGTGTGTACAATCAACTCCAACTCCCCAATGACATGTTTATCTTGGTTTATAAAGCATTTTTTTTTCAAGCGTTCCTCTATACTAAGCTAATGCTCTATATACAAACAACCTTGTTAAAACTCTTGTCTTCATGGTTTTAAATTTTAATGAAGTGAATTCGTGCGGCAGTGCGGCTAAGATTTGTTCGAAGAAGGGTGAATAATTATTATAAACTGAAAAATAAAACGCACCTTGCCATTGAACTGTAGCATGTATGTAAAGTATGTATGGTGTGTGAAATATACTCCTCCAAGTTCATAGTTTTACCTTTGGCTTTCCCATTATTATATCCTAATAAAAAATAAATCAGGTGCAAGTGAGTGTAAGGTATAAATAAAGTAAGAATATAAGAGTAATTTTGTAGTAAAACTTGCTAAAATGGAAGTCAACACTTTAATTTGAATTGGCGGGAGAAAAAAGTGAACTTCTTCTAGGACCGGAGGTAGTATGTCTTTAACGGATAAAGCTTTTTTAATCTTAGAAAAATGACATTACAATTTTCTTGTGTAACGGATAAAGCTTTTTTAATCTTAGAAAAATGACATTACAATTTTCTTGTGTTAATCTTAAGTATGGTATATGAAATATACCCCCTTTCGTCCTTAAATAGATATCTCACTTTTTTTAGATGTCCTCAAGTAAAGTTTCTTCCAAAAAAATGTCCTCAAGTAAAGTTCAATTTCCCTATTTGTAAACAACTTATATCACTTTACGATAATACATTTAAGCAGTGTTAAATAATACAAAATAATGTTAAACAGTGCAAAATAGTATCAAAATTTACCCCTAAGTAAAAGATGTATTTCAAAAAGTCAAAGGTAAAAAAAAATATTTCCATAACATGTGTGCAATTTAAAGCAAGATCTTTATATGGAGATGGAGAGAGTAGGCTGATAGCAAATAAATATTTTTTAGTCTTAGAAAAAAGCTAATGGTACATATATTTTGTACACATTTTGTTTACACCCCTATATATCTGCCAACACAACCAATTGCTTTGTGGACAGACAACTAGGATTGTATCCAAAATGGATACAAAATGTCTACAACACTATCACTTAAGTACATTTCAAGTTTATCAATGTTATATCTTCTGTAGTGGTGGGTAATGAGTGATTGAGTGTGGTATTAACCAAATTATAATCTGTATGAAATATAGAGCCAATGTTATTCATATTCACGCCAAAAGTTTTGTCCACTTTTTAATTTTTTTTACCGTAATTATCGATACATTTATCCTCATGATTTGAAAATATGTCGAGTTCAGCAGTTTTTCTACAGAACTCCATTAACAAGCTATAATCCAACCGAAGTTATCGAATCTTCCCAACCTTACCTGCTTTCAGCAAAAATAAGATCCGGGTGTATTTAATAATTTAAAAAATCGGAAACTATGTGTTACTAATATCTAAATCTTCTCAAGGATATTTAAAATAGTCATTAATATCCGACTACTGTTTACATAAACTAACATACAAAAACCTTCATTAAAAAATCCAAACTGTGTAAGTTTACTTTGGTCAAATTCTAAGTAAAATTAGGGGTGGATTTGGGCCGGGTCGGGCCTAGGCCCGACGGGCTTTCTAGGATTTGGGGTTGGGCCCGGGACCGTCCCGGGTATCCACCGGGTCCGGGTCGGGCCTCTTTATATATATATTTTTTGCTTTTTCTAATTAACCCCCGACCCCCTGCCCCAAATAGGCCTGGACTCGGGCCGGGTGGCCCGACCCAGAACCGGCTCGAACCGGCACTGTTCCGGCCCGAACCGGGTAGGCCTGACCCGGTGGCCCGGCCCGGGTAGGCCCGACCCGCGTGGGTTCCGGTCCGGGCTCGGGCCCCCCAAATCATGAACCGGCCCGGCCGGTTCCGGGCCTTTTTAATTTTTTTTCAATTTTTTTTACTTTTCGGGTTGGGCTGAGTATTTTGGGCCATTTGGGGTGATTTGGGGGTGGGGTTGGGGGTTAACTAGGGAAAGGGGAAAAAAAATTAACAAAGGCCCAAGGCCCGACCCGGAACCGGGGATTACCCGGGCCGGTTCCGGGCCCCCCATTCCAGAACCGCCAGCCGGGCCGGGCCCAAACAAGTCCGAGTCCAGGCCTACCCCCAAACCAGCCCAAATGGCCCAAAATACTCAGCCCAACCCGGAAAGTTAAAAAAAAAAATTAAAAAAAAAAAGAATAAAGCCTGAACCGGGCCCGGAAACCGGCCGGGCCAGTTCCATATATCCCAGACCCGTACCCGCCCCAGTTTGTGATATACCGCTTATAACTTGATCGAATGAATTGTAACAGAATAGAGAGAGAAAAGGAAGAAGAGAATCAGAACGAGATAGAGTCTAGAATTCTGTGATATTTCATAATCTGTCCTTTTCCTTACACTTTCCCTATATAGTAAAAGATAATTCATAACAGTGGATATTTAAATAAGAAGCCCAACAACACCCATAACAATAAATATTTAATAAACAGGCCCAGCAATAATTGAACCCGTCCAGTTGAATAGTTGGCCCAGCTTATTTAAATATGATGTCCAACACTCTTGGGTGGATTCACGACAATACTCCCCCCCTTTTCAGATCCTTGTCCCCAAGGATATATCAACGGAAACATCTTCTTGAAAGACCTCTTTGAAAGCCACCCCTTGAACTGTCCTTGTTTATCCTCATCCACAAAGAACAGGGTTACTGGGGCAGCCCCCTTTTCTCCAAACTCGACCTTAGCAATGGATGATGGAGAGATGCCGAAAATACCATCTTCATGTACTACAGGAAGAGTAGAAGGAATCACTGCTCTAGAGCTGACACATTTCTTCAAGAGGGAGACATGGAAGACCGGGTGTATCATAGCCCCTTCTGGTAGTTCCAGTTTGTAAGCCACCTTCCCTATCTTTTCCAGAATTGTGTAAGGACCATAATATCGTGCTGCCAACTTCTGATTCTTTCTTAATTGGACAGACTGCTGTCTATAAGGCTGGAGTTTGAGGTATACCTTATCCCCTACTTCGAACTCTCTATCTACTCTCCTTGAATCTGCATAATGCCTCATCCTCTCTTGAGCCACCTTGAGATTTTCTTTCAACTCCTGTTTCATACGCTGTCTCTGTGTGATTATTTCCCTCACTTCTGCTGGGGTTAGGGACGATGGAGTAGGTAAAGATAGGGTGGGTGGGGAATACCCATACAGGGCCTCAAAAGGAGTAGTTTTGAGGCTAGTATGGTAGTTAGTGTTATACCAGAATTCTGCCATTGTGATCCATTGAGCCCATTGTTTAGGATTCTGGTGTGCCATAGCCCTCAAATAGGCTTCCAAGCACTGGTTAAGCCTTTCCGTTTGCCCGTCAGTCTGGGGATGATAAGATGAGGTATAGGTTAGGTTAGTTCCCATGAGCTTAAATAATTGCTTCCAAAACCCACTGAGGAACACTGCACCCCTATCTGTGAGTATATCAAGGGGTTGCCCATGTAATTTGAAAATATTATCCATAAATAGCTTAGCAACTGAAGTAGATGTATAGGGGTGTGAGAGAGTCAGGAAATGCCCATATTTGGTCAGCCTGTCAATGACCACCAATATTACATCCTTACCATATGATTTGGGCAAACCCTCTATGAAATCCATGCTAATATGGCTCCAAGCTTGGTCAGGTATGGGAAGGGGCTGCAGCAACCCGGGATGTGGCCCTCCTTCTGGCTTAGTCTTAGCACATACCTCACACTCCTTCACCCATTGGGTGATATCCCTTTTCATTTTAGGCCAATAGAAGATCCTCCTGATCCTCATATATGTGCCCTGTATTCCCGAATGCCCACCCATGGCTGAGGCATGTAACTCCTTGAAGATGATCTGCCTTAGCCCTGTAGAACTGCCCACTACTACTCTTCCCTGGTGTCTCAGAATTCCATCGATGGTGTCAAACTCTGGGTGTGACATAGGGTCTTCCAGTTTCTCTTTTAACAACTTTAGCAAGAAAACATCCTGTTCATAGCTTTCCTTCACCTGTTGTACCCATGTAGGCTCGACCACAGAAATAGACCCACATGTCACAGTACCTTCTGCCCTCCTGGATAGGGCATCCGCAGCTTTATTTTCAACCCCCTTCTTGTACCGGATTTCATAATTCATTCCCAAAAGTTTAGTGATCCACTTTTGCTGTAGGGGTGATGTAATCTTCTGATCCAATAAGTGTTTCAGAGCCTGTTGGTCAGTTTTAATTATAAACTTATTCCCCTGCAGGTAATGCCTCCACTTTTGGACTGCCATAAGTACTGCAAAAAACTCCTTCTCATAAATTGATAGGCCCAGTTGCTTGGGTCCCAGTTTTTTGCTTAAGAAGGCAATAGGCCTTCCTCCCTGCATAAGCACTGCCCCAATTCCACTACCACTGGCATCAGTCTCTATGAAGAATGGTTTGGTGAAATCTGGTAGGGCAAGGACTGGGGTGGTGATCATGGCTGCCTTTAACTCCCTAAAGGCTTGCTCAGCTTCTTCTCCCCAGACAAACCCTCCCTTTTTCAATAAATTAGTCAAGGGTCTACTGATGATTCCATATCCCTTGACAAATTTCCTATAGTAACCTGTTAGGCCCAAAAATCCCCTCAACTCCTTGAGGGTGGTAGGAGTGGGCCAGTTAATCATGCACTCAATCTTCTCAGGATCAGTGGCCACTCCCTTTTGGTTGATGATGTGCCCCAGGTAAGAGATAGATTCCTGCCCAAAAGTGCATTTACTCCTTTTAGCATATAGTTTGTTTTCCCTTAGTAGTAGGAGGACTTCCTTTAGGTGCTGAATGTGAAGATCCCAGTTTGAGCTGTAGATTTGTATGTCATCAAAGAATACTAGCACTGATTTCCTCAACAATTTCCTAAATATATGGTTCATTAGGGACTGAAATGTAGCCGGGGCATTGCACAGCCCAAAGGGCATAACTAAGAACTCATAGTGTCCATTATGGGTCCTGAAAGCTGTCAAATACCTGTGTTCCGGGGCCATTAGAATCTGAAAATATCCAGAACGTAGATCAATTTTTGAGAAGAATCTAGCTCCTTTTAACTCATCCAACAGCTCATCAATAATGGGTATAGGGTAATCATTTTTAATGGTGAGGCTGTTGAGATATCTGTAGTCCACACACATCCTCCAGCTGCCATCTTTTTTCTTGACTAGAAGGACTGGGGAAGAGAATGGGCTCTTGCTTGGTTGAATTTCCCCTGTCCTTAGTAATTCTGCCACTATTCTTTCTACCTCATCCTTTTGAGAAGGTGAAACTCTGTAAGGAAACTGGTGCTTAGGCAAGCTCCCAGGTTTTAGTAGTATTTGGTGTTCAATTCCTCTAGGTGGTGGCAGTGATTGCGGTTCTTCAAACACATCCAGGTACTCCTGTAAAAGATCTTTCAATCCTGGGGGTTCTTCAGAATACTCTCCCTTTCCTCTTATCCAATAAACTTCCTCTATTGGACTAGGCACCTCTTCACACAGCATTTGGTAAAGGGTGTGGCATGAAATGACTGGGCACCTCACATCACACTGTATTTCCACCCTCTGCCCCTCCAAAGTGACTGTAACACTCATTTTCTTGTAGTCCAACTGAATAGGGGTGAGCTCTCTTAGCCAATCACCTCCCAGAATCAAGTCAAATTGTGGTGTAGGTAGAACTCTAAAGGTATAGCTAAATTCATGTTGTTGTATGTTCCAAGTGAATTTAGTTACCTGTGATGTACTGACCAGTTTTTGTCCTCCTGCAGTAGTTACCCTCAAGGGACTAACTCCCTCCTGTGTACAAGCTACTTTTCGGGCTGCATTACTGCTAATGAAACTAAGGGATGCCCCAGAGTCAATAAGTATGTGTATATCATGCTTTCCAACCCTTCCTTTTACTGTCATTGTGGTGGTTCCTTTAGTGCAGGTAGCAGTTCCCATGGTCAACAACACTTCCACTGGAGCTTCTTTCTCATAACTTGCCCCCGGATCCTCCAGGTATGTTGATTCATCTAATCCCTGAACCTCTTCCTCCATAAGGACATAAATGTGTTTGTGTTTACATGTGTGTCCAGGTGTGAACTTCTCATCACAATTGAAGCATAGTCCTTTCTCTCTCTTGTGTGCCATTTCAGTTTGTGTGAGGTATTTGAAGGAGGGTGTTCTGGCTTGATTCACCTTGGAGTGGTTAGAATTGTTAAGGGAGATAGCTGCCCTTGTTGCACTGGTGGTTGTACCATCTTGGGGTCTTTCCCCTGTTCTGAGTCTACTTGTCAAGGAATTAAGGGTTAACAATTGATTTTTGACCAATTCCACAGTAGCTTCCAGGGTAGTTGGTTTAAACATTTTTACAAATGACTTAAGGTCCTCTGTGAGACCACTTAAAAAGCTAGATATAAAATACTGTTCTGAGAATGTTCCTTTGTGTAGCATCTGCATACATGATTTAAGCTCCTCGAACTTCTCCACATACTCTTCATAATCTGATCCCATTCTCAGTTTGTTAAAATCTTCAATAATAGAAGAGGCCTTTAATCCATCAAATCTGGCTGAAACAACCCCCATGAACTGATCCCATGTCAAAACAGTAAGATCCTTGTCTAAATGTTGGTACCAGGTGAGTGCCTTTCCTTCAAAGTGCATTGTGGCTAGGGTAACTCGTTGTTCCATAGGTATGTGTGACATTATCTTAAAATAGCCATTACACTTGACACTCCAAGACCTTGGGTTGTTTCCATCAAAACGGGGGAAGTCCAGCTTGGGGAAAGGGAGGTTTGGAATATAGTTACCTGCTATATCTGAATGCTTGAGTCTCTGGTGCGGCTTGTTAAACTGCGGATTGGATAAAATGAAGCCCGAGGGTGGCTCTCCCAGGATGGAAGCTCCCTCTAGGTGCACAGACTGACCGGGGTCAACGTCTCCTTCTTTCAGCTTCTGATGAGGTGAGTTCGAGTGATTTGTTTCTGATCGAATCTCCATCTGATCAATGCGCCGTTGTATATTTTCCAACTGTTTAAGGATCTCAGATTGAATCTCCTGGTTTCTGACTTGCACTTCCTCGTTTTTTTGATCTGCAGCTTCTCTCTTCAGAATCTCTGCTAGGAATGACTGCTCCATCCTTTTTTGCCCTTCGATGCATTCCTTCAATCGAGTTCCGTCAGCCATCTTCCTGGATCGTAGTTCTCTGATACCAAATGTGATATACCGCTTATAACTTGATCGAATGAATTGTAACAGAATAGAGAGAGAAAAGGAAGAAGAGAATCAGAACGAGATAGAGTCTAGAATTCTGTGATATTTCATAATCTGTCCTTTTCCTTACACTTTCCCTATATAGTAAAAGATAATTCATAACAGTGGATATTTAAATAAGAAGCCCAACAACACCCATAACAATAAATATTTAATAAACAGGCCCAGCAATAATTGAACCCGTCCAGTTGAATAGTTGGCCCAGCTTATTTAAATATGATGTCCAACACTCTTGGGTGGATTCACGACACAGTTACCGCCCCTAAACCGGGCCTAGACCCGGAGCCAGTACCCGGTTCCCAGGCCGGGTGGCCCAAACCGGGTCCAAGGCTAGAGTACATCATAAAAGTCTAGACGAAAAAATATCAGAAGAAAGTTTTTAAGCCACAATAAATTGAAACAACTGATAATTACGAGATGAAAACTAGACAAGATTTTAAGGTATGAGACAAAAAAGCATTTAGCTCAAAAATCTACAGTCAAATTAAGACTGCTAGATGCCTATCGGCTATCACCAACCAAAACTGTTATTCTCTGAATTTCATTTACATCAGACTGATGTAAAAAACAACTATGGTCTATGGCTATATAATTATATCATTCTAAGTTTGTGAGTGCTCTTGATGGCAATTGAACTATTGATCCTTTGGCTTTTGAATCTTCACATAGGGGAGTAAACCCAACAAGTATTTGACAATTGGATCCCATCCCCGTTGCTGAGCACGACAATACATCAGAAATGTGTTGGCAAAATATGAGTTGAACCCCATCATTACATGCCACATTGCATGACCCTGTGGATTGAAGGGCCATCTTGAGATATCCTTGCAAAACATGCCATCTAATAAAAAACATGCGGTTCCAACCAGTAAAGTGGCCACGTACAGTTTGGCGAGACACTTAGCTGACGTGTCTTTTGTGTGAATGTAATATTTGTACGCCCGAGGAATGCAAAGAAGGCAGAGTAATGCATAGTGCACCTTGAAGACAATCGCAAAGCGAACCTGTGAATGTACAATGGCAAATGCTGCACCATATAGAAACAAAAAGGTAGGCATAGTGCTCCTGTAGTGCCAATCTGGTGAATAGAGAATGTACACATAAAGAAGCATTTCCCACACCATTGGTGTCTCATCACCTTGTTGTTGCCTGTCAAATATGAAGATCTTCAACTATAACAAGATCATTAAACACAATTTCACTCTAAATGTCTCCTTAGCAACCATTCTAGTTTTGTCAGCATTTAAAAAGGCATCTTGTCAATTGTCATGTCTAACCGCGTCAAATATTTCTTGTATCAAGTTAAAAACAATGAAACGGTACAATCGCTCAATTCCCATTTATGCAAGATATTATCATCAAGTAGTTAAAATATTCCAAGGAAAAGAACTCCTTATATAATCAATATCACAGTTTATGCAAAGTTCCCCTGAAAAAATGCAATAAACTTTCGCATCATGTTTGAAAAACTGTTAAGATTAATGATAATTGATAATCACAATATACACCAGAATCCAAAACACGGACAGAAAGTCAATGAAAGACACAAAAAATGGAGAAGCTCTTACATTCGTTGCAACGATGCATGATAAAACATGCTTCCTATGGAAAGAATCATGTTTGATATGTGGAGGACGCTAAACCTTTTTTCAAATCGCTGACGTAAGGCATTCACCAGGCCAATGAGAGCCAAAATAATGCATGGGGTATTTGAGACGGTATTGAAAAACTCTGCAATATAAGATGAGTAGACATAGTTCGGTTCACACCATTCTTTAGAAGTCACAGGGCCCCAAAAACTTGATATATTGTCTGTCATTGTTCAGAATATGTACCTGAATGAAAGTCCGTACGAAATTAATTTTCAGCAAATATTTCCCAAAACTTGCATAAGAAAAAAGGTTAAGGATAGAAACCGTAGTGAATACTCATGGCTATGCCTTGGCCCAGAGAAATTCTAAAAACCATATATTATGTAAATAATAGAACATGCATCGTCTCCATGCCAAAATGATATATGCACAGCAGCACAAGAACAATTTTCACTGGTGTTGGAATTCTTGCTTTTGTAAAGTGGTGCTTAGGGCTGCTAAAGAGCTGCTCCCTCCATGTCAAAATAAGGTAATGGTTTGACTAGGAACGCTTATTAAAAATTGAATTTTGTGGTGGGAGAAGTAATATGTACCACAAATATTTTCCTTATCATATGTCGATTCACGTTAGCTGACCCAAACTCTTTTGGGATTAAGGCTTGAATGTTGTTGCTGTTGTATGAAAAAAATCCTTCATAATAAATAAACATTCTGTTTTAGTAAGCTTTACTAGGACCAAGAGTGTTAGTCTCCTCTAAAACTGGATACAAAAGCCATTTTATTAAAAGCACAGTTTCGACAAAGTGGCTCCTAAAACTTGATAGTTTGTCTGTCATTGTTAAGAATGTGTAGCTGAATGAAAATATCTGTATGAAATTTAATTTTCAATAACTACTCCCAAATACATGCATATGAAACAAAGTTAGGGATAGAAAGTATAGTGAATAGTTATGTCCATGCCTTGGCCCATGGAAGTTCTAAAACCCATATTATTACATACATAAAAGAACATCTACTGTCTCAATGCCAAAATAATATGTGCACCGGTCATTGTATAAAAAAGCGGTTAAGAGGAGGGTTGTGAGACAAGGCATTTTTTTTAGGCGGGATATTTTTGGCTTGTTTCTTTTTTCTGCGGTTGTAACTTAAATGAGGTCCAGTAAATTTTATTTCATGAAAGGCCCATGCATTAAACGTGTGAAGACATATACTTGCTAAACCCTTACAAGTCTGACAAGTGAAAATCGTTAAAGTATTTCCATACTCCTGCAGAACGGTAAGAATGGGAGGAATTTGTTAGTAATGATGGAAGGGATGATAGTGTTAAGGCTATAAGATATGATGATTGTGATAAGGCTATAAGAATATAAGATATGGCAATTAAGCTTCCAGCTTTCTATTGTGCCATCTGTGTGATGTGTTTGTTTGTGCGTTGGGATTCTCATTTTGAATTATCATGTTTGATAATGTGATCATATAATGAGTTTGTGTTCGAGATATATTGGACTTGCAATTATGCATATCTTTAGTCGGTGTTTAGTAATTTAAATATTTTAAGTTTTATTTGTTGGTACATTTTGAGGTTTACGCCTCACTTCTCCAGAACAAACCGCCTCGATACCCGAAATATCCTTTTTAAATTTTGGCACCGGTGCAATTTTCACTTCATGTTGATTTTCTTGCTTTTGTACAACGGAGTTTTTACCCCTTATTGCTGTTAAAGAACTGCCCCTCCATTTCAAAATAAGGTGATAGTTTGACTAGGAAAGCTTGTTAAAAAATGAACAGTGAGTTTAGAGAAATAATAGGAACCACACATTTTTTCCTTAAAAAGAATTAAATACACAGTTAAAGGAGGCTTTACTAGGACGCATAGGAATAGCTTTCTCTATAATAGTAAAATATATTACAAAAGTTATTTTATCAAAAGCATTATTTTAACAAAAGCACAGTTTTAACAAAGGGGCTCGACTGCTCAAGCACATGTTAGTTGAACATTATAACTTTACCCAGAAGTATATAAAAAATAATCTATGTCCTGCACGTTCTTCTTGATAACAATCTACTTCCATAGTTTTTTTTTGAACAATCTACTTCCATAGTTAAGCACTACAGTGGATCCAATTATATTGATTTCCATTGTTGACAAAACTATATGGTATGTAACTTATGAAATTCGATTGATTTTTGCTAACTAACTTTAGCAACATCACCAATTCTCAGATTTAGCATCTACAAATATAAAGCGCATTCCCTCAAACACTAAAACTGCCATCAAAAGAAAAGCTTGGGAAATACGTCAGATTCAAAAATGAAATTGAATAGAGGATAAAAACGCTAACATGCCGCCAAGCCAAAGCAATCCCTCATCCATATATATGTGCGCTATACAATGCCAAATGTAAGTCATACAGAGATATATATGGAGGCAGACATTCATAAAGAGACGAATAAGGAAATAACCTTCCAAAATTGGATCTAAGCTGCTATTCTGAATTTAGTTCCGATCCCCTCTGAGCATAAAGTCCAGACTCAATATAGTTAGAAGGCAATTGCCTATGCGAACCTCCGTTGTGCGTGTATATATATTGAAATGAACATGCGCTGCTCCCGTTCTCCTTCCTAGCTCAAGACGATCTGCATTAGCCTACCTCTCCTGATTTCTGCTTTTTCTTTTCTCAAGCTGAGAATCTAGGGTTTGACATCCGAGAAAAGGAAACACCCTGGAAAAAAGAAACGCACGCGATAATAGAGAATCAAGATACAGAAACAGCGCCCAATACACCATTGAGGTTTTTACTAAAACGTAGTAACCTCCAATTTTGGAAGGTTGTTTCCTTATTCGTCTCTTTATGAATGTCTGCCACCATAGAAGGTTCCGGCAACAAAACCACACGATTATTTTAGATGATACTTAAATAAAGTATTTAGGGTATATTTTGAGAAATAATTTTAATAGGTATATATTTTAATGTGTTAGTATTGATAATTGTGATGTTATAAATGTATTGTTTTAAATATTTAATGACTAATTTATCACTTAAAATTGTTAATTGTTTCCTAAAATGGAAATGGGAACCTTTTAACGGGATGTCCAAAAAAGGAAAGTGAGAACCTTCTAACGGGACGGATGGAGTATTTGGTAATTAGTAAAAAGTTTATGGACAAAAATAGAATTATAATACTATGTGTAAGTTTCTAATCAATGTAAGATTTGGGTACAATTATAATCATTAAAGTTATTATAACACATTTTTTCACTATTTTTGTTTTGGTTATATATTTTAAATTATTTCTATTATTATTTTACCGTTCACTATTAAAATGTTTGACACAATATTTAATGAAAAAACAATTAGAATAATGATTAGGATATGAAAAATGAAAAGTTGGTATTATTAATCCCAACTATCCGTGATCTGCTTTTAATAATCCTTATTATAGATTATTTCCATATAGTCCCAACTTTGAACCCCATTTTCTTTAAATAATCCCTAACTGGTTGTCCCAAGAGGTAACCGGAAAAGAACAAGCACGTGTGTCTCACATGCTATACTAAAGGTGATAAAACATCCTCCCTCAAGTACGTGAACAGTTCACGTTTCTTCGCCGGTCGAATGCGCAGGAGCAGATTTTCATCTTCCATTTGAAGCTTCCAAGGATTTGTTTTCTAAGCAACTCTGTAGCAAACGATCTAAACACACAGAAGAACGTAACCTTCTTGTTCTCTCTCAATCCGACGTAGCTTCAAAGATCCAATTCAATTTCCTTTGATTAAAAATCATAACCATTCACTGGACTATCTAGGATAGACGATTGAAATCTTCAATCAACCCATCTACCTATTTGTTTTTTTCCAACCTAAAATCGATTCAAGAACTTTCTAAAAAAATCGAGCACAAGAAGAATTTGTCGTCTTCTTCGCATCCCCTAGAGATCTCGGACAATTTTCTATCTCCGTGAATGACCTACCACTGTTCAACGCCAATGAGATCTTGAAACAAAAGTAGAGTCTAAACAGAAGAAGAAGAAAAATGGACAGATGCGTGACTCCTGCTCTCTGCTTAACCTTCAATTCGAATGTCAAAACTGTCTTGGTGCCAAATGATTTTTCCAGCTGCTAGGGTGGGCGTGGGGGCATGTAGGTGAGAAGAAAATTGCTGGTTTAGCTATGGTGGTATTGAGATGGATTAACCGGTTGTTGGGTTTAAGTATTGGAATTACCGTTTTTTTTAGGTCTGTCGGACTATTTAAGGAAAATGGTGATCAAAGTTGGGACTATAAGAAAATAATCTAAAATAGGGATTATTAAAAGCGGACCACAAATAGTTGAGATTAATAATACCAATTTTTCCTATGAAAAACGGGAAAAGTGAAGTAGATTCGAGGAGGCTTCATAAGGGAATCACATGGGATATAGTGTCACAATACCCAACACAACTCTATAAGTAAGTTATATGGGTCTTCTTGAATATTTTGAGGATAGGTGGTTGAAATGTATGAAAACGAAGATAAAACGTAGAAAAACTAATACTCCCTCCATTCTTAATTAATAGTCCTCTTAGGTTTATTGTAGTTTTTAAGAGAAAAATAGTAGGGGTAGTATAGAGGGCGTAGAGTAACTGAAAAAGTAGGAAAGAGAAACTATTGAAAATACGGAGTAGTAATGATAAAGTAAAAAATAAAAGAGAAAGTGGTATGAAAACAGTAAAAAGGGGTAAGAGAAATAAAAGTGAGAGGAAAATGAGTTAAATATCTCAAACTTTGAAGGCGTGTGAGATAAGTACTCAAAACTTGCATATGTAATACTCCCTCCGTATTTCAATGTTCTCTACAATAGGTTTGAGCACAAGATTTAAGGATAAAATAGTAGGGGTAATGAATAGTGTGGAAAAAGTAGAAAAGGAGGTGGAAAAGTATGAAAGAGAAGATAAAAAGTAGAAAAAGTAAGGGTAATTGAATATTTTTAAAGGAAAAACTTGCCAAAAAGGGAAATTGTAGCAAACTTTTAAATATATCAAAAAAGGAAAGTGTAGCAAACTTTAAAATATGGAGGGAGTGTATATATCCCAAACTTTATATAAAAAGTTATATTGTCACAATGATCATATGTTTGTTTACAAATATTCCGTATTATTTTATGGTATTAAGTACATAATTTAAAATACACAAACTGAGGATACAATTAAAATTAAATTGTACAGGATGCAATGTATTTATTTCACAAATGAAATTTTAAAATGTTAACTACATTCTGACAAAGCTTAGAGTATTTCTAAATTATGTAATTATTATTCCAATAAATTGTATTTGTAAAAAAACATACAATCGTGGTGCGAAAATAACTTTTTATATAAAGTTCGGAGTAAATATTATTACATATGCAAGTTTGGATACTCATTTTACAAAACATTGAGGTTTGAGGTGTTTAAATTATTTTTCTAAATGTGTGAATATAAAGGTATTTTGATTGACAAAAGTTACTAAAAGAAGAAAGATGGAAAAATATTTAAAAACATCCCAAAAAGGAATACGTGATATTTATTAGAAAAACAAAGGGAATAGTAATTAAGTACTCCGTATTATTAAAGAAAAATGGGGTTCTGACTTTGAATATTATTAAAAATAGATAATGGACATAAAAGTGGTCATTTTTTAAAGTTACAAAAATGTGACTAACAAGGTTATATATTTGGAAAACATGATGTTTCTACGAGATTCTTGCCACCAACAGAATGTCATTACCAAATTTTCATGTCACTTACAAAGGTTACTATTGTGAAACATGTCACTATGACCGTCAAACTTTCCGACATTTTTTCCCCCGAGGAAACTTATAGCACGCCCTAACTCTTTCTAGCCCCCCTCCCTATGATTTGTACCGCCACTATCCCAATCCAGTCCCTGCAACGGCCCAACCACTGCCCCTAGCAATTTCCCTGCAACGGCCCTACCATTGTCGCCCTGAAACCCTACGTGGCGACAGTTCTCTGGTTGCCACGTGTGGCCGTTCAGTGAGACACATTTCGGCCAACCAACTATCAGCCTAGCACCATCAGTCATGATCTTGTCATAGTAACTTCCATCACCACCATAGTTGCCACTCTTCATCATCGTCAAACTCCAATCGATCTCATCGCTCGCCATCGTTTGCCATACATCTCTGTTATGCTAACTACGGATTTGAAGGGATTTAACCCTCATCCATATAGAAGATGAGAAGAAGCGAATGAAGAAAAGGAGAAGAATGACAAACTTGCATAGTTAACACCGACGACGTGGATGCGGAGAAGGCAACGGTGGAGCGTTGGCATTGCGGATGTGGTAGAGGTGGGTGGAGGCCACCCGCCTGAAGATAAGCAGGAGTCTGGGGCGCAGTAGGTGGATGGAAAGACGGGAGAAAAGTAAGGCATGAGTCACTTTTTTGTTCTGACATAAATTAGTAATATTTTATCTCCATTACAACTCTAAGAGTAATATTCGCATTATTCTTTTAATGGAAAACTTACTCAAAAAAGTGTAACGAAAATTAAAATGCATCTCGAAAAAGAAAGCGCAGCAACTATTTCAATACATCCCAAAAATTAAGGTATAACAAACATTTCAAATATGAAACCCCTCATATTGAAATGTTTACTACACGCTGTTTTTTGATGTATTTTTATTTTTATTACATTTATTATTTTCGTCAAGTTTTCTCTTTTTAAAAATATTCAACTATTCTTACTTTTTCGACTGTTTAACTTCTCTTTCATACGTTTTCTCTAATAATTTTTCTCTAAACATTGTGTCAACCCCTATTATAAGTAAAACTTCAGCACAAATGGAGTGCTTCAATAAAATTTATTTACATAAGGTGTATTTGAATCTACTTTTTAAAACTGTTTCTGGTTCTTCAAGGAGCAGAAGTAGATATTGAAACGTTTAACTGAAATTGCATATTTTTTAACTCTGAGGGAGACCAACTTCACAAAAACTAATTAAGTTTCATCTTTAAAAAAGAATCAGAAGAACAATCAATTCAAAACATCCATAATATGACTAAATTTAGTATATATGAACATAATAGCATAATAAGTACCTAAGAGTAAAAGTTGAATATGAGTTAATATGACTACAGTTAATTATATAAATACTATACTAAAGCATGTCACATTTTTTTTATAAAAAAACATTTATTTTAATTATAAATATTTAATTGTTTCTTAACAATATTCACTTTCCAATCTGCCCGGAGGAGGTGAAGATTGTTGTCTTTGATATGCATCAAGATAAAGCGCCAGGCTCGGATGGCATGAACCCAACATTCTTTCAGGCCTACTGGGACGTAGTGGGACCGGATGTATCGGCTCTATGTAGAAGTATGTTTGAATCAGGTAAGTTAGCTGATCATATCAATACTACTAATATTGTGTTGATACCTAAGAAGGATAAACCTGAGTGCATGTGTGATTGGAGGCCTATTGCGTTGTGCAATGTGGTGTTCAATTTTTTTCCCCAAAATTTTAGCGAACAGGTTGAAAGGCATTTTGCATGGCTTAGTGGGAGAAAGTCAGAGTGATTTTATTCCGGGGAGGTCCATTACGGATAATATTATAGTCGCTTTTGAAACTCATCATTACCTCAAGCGAAAAACTAAAGGGAAGGAGGGGCATATTGCTCTAAAACTGGATATGAGCAAAGCATATGACAAGGTGGACTGGATTTTTTTAGAATGAATTTTAGCTAAAATGGGCTTTAGTGAGCGATGGATCCAGGTGGTTATGGAGTGTGTCAGATCTGTTAACTATTTTATTCAGTTTGATTGGGATTTTTAGGACCTATTTTCCCATAGCGCGACTTCTGACAAGGGGACCCTCTATCTCCGTATTTATTTATTTTAGTCTCTGAAGGTCTCAGTGCTTTACTGAGAAAGGCAGAGTAGGATGGGCGAATACACGGTGTGGCGGTGTGTCGTGGGGCACCTCGGGTGTCCCATTTTTTTTGCTTATGACAACTTTCTTTTTTGCAAGGCTGCCGCTAGTGAATGCAATGCTACTCGGTTGATTTTGCAAGAATATGAGGAAGGATCGGGTCAGGCTATTAATTTCTCTAAATTCTCGATTAACTTCAGTCAGAATGTCCCGGACCAGTTTAAAAACCAGTGTTGTAATTTTTTTGGCGTTTCACATGGCGGTGGGTAGCAGAAATATTTGGAACTCCCTAGTTTAGTTGGTCGCGGCAAGACAACTATATTGGGGTTTATTCGGGACAGAATTTTTAAACGTATTAAGAGCTGGAACAATCGATTTCTATCCACGGCAGGTAGGGCGGTTCTTCTTCAAAACGTGGTGCAAGCCATGCCCACGCATGCCATGAATGTCTTTCTCCTACCCGGAGGCTTATGTGATGAAATTGAAAAACTGATGAACAACTTTTGGTGCAAGGGTCGAAATTTGAACAAAGGGGTATCCGTTGGTGAAGATGGGAGGCTTTATGTAAACCAAAGGGCCGTGGGGGGCAAAGTTTCAGGAAGCTTCATGAATTTAACATCTTAATGCTGGCAAAGCAGGACTGGAGACTTTTGCAGAACCCAGGGAGCCTGATGGGGCGAGTTCTAAAGGCGAGGTATTTTCCCAATTCTGAATTTCTCAAAGCTAAATTGGGTAATAATCCGTCTTATATTTGGCGAAGTATTTTTAAGACTCAGGAGGTGTTGAGGAAAAATGTTAGAAGTCAGATTGGGCACGGGAGGGATGTCCTTGTGTGGGCGGACGCATGGCTCCCTGACCCGGGGGATGGAAAATTCATTCCGGAAAATCGCCTTATGTGGCAGATATGAATGTGGCAGCCTTGAGAGACCCTATAAGTAAAAGTCGGAACACGGGGAGAATAAATGCTACTACGTATATTTGATCAGGAGGAAAGTAAGGCAATTTGTAGTATTCCAATTAGTCTACAGGACAGGGGGGTGGTTTCTGGTGGACTAAAGAAAGTAATGGGATTTTACGGTTAGAAGCTGTTACCGAGACCTCATGAATGAGCCCAAAGACGGGGTGCGTGACGGATGGAAAGATTTGTGGGGGTTGAAAATTCCATAAAAAATAAATATTTTATTTGGCAGGTTCTTGATGGATCTCTCCCATCTTCTGCTAATCTTGAAAAAATGGTGTTCCGTTGCAAAATATTTGTAAAGCTTGTTTGCAGGATGAAGAAACAACCGATCATGCACTCCAGAGGTGTCCAAAAGCATTCTGGGCTGAGGCTGGGATAGATACGGGGGCGGGCAACATTGCTTTGGAGTAGAGGCTGAAAAATCTTCTTTCGGGGCCGGACAAGGAGATGAGATGCAAGGTGGTGATGCTAACTTGAGGTATTTGGAAGCCTCGGAACTCGCTCGTGTGGGACGGTGCTTGGCAGCACCCAGCTAGACTGATAAACTGCTGTGCCAGCGTGCTGCATGCCTGGCGGGATGCACATCAACAGATCACGGTGATGGCGAACAACGACACGCGGTCGGATGGCTCTTCCTAGGCAAAACCGCAAAATGGGAGGATCAAAATTAATAGTGATGCTGCGGTGGATCTGTCTAGAGGTATTAGAGCCTGGGGTTGGGTGGCAAGGAACGATAGAGGCGAATTTGTGAAAGCTGGAGGAGGTTCATGCAAGGCGGACTGGTTGCCGGCGGAGACTGAGGTTTTCGGTTTGAGGGGGGCGGTTATTGCAGCTTCTGAAGAAGGGTGGGAGTTGGTTGACATAGAAACGAATGTGCAGATGGTTGTCCGGGACTTCCAGAAAGGGGGAGGTTTGGCTTACTTGGACATACTCCTCCATGATCTCCGCTTTCTGATGAGTAGAAAGAGTTCTTACGATATCTCTTTTTATAGACGATCTGCGAATTGTACGGATCACGCATTAGCGAGAACGCATGCCTGTATCTCAGATCATAGCTTTAGTTACGATATTATTCCGGACTGTGTTGTAAGTGGCTAATGATTCATTATTAATATAGTGGCTTGTTCTGGTAAAAAAATAAACAATACTCCCTCCGTCCCTAAATGTTGTTCCAATTGCGGATTACAAATGTTGACCGACGATAAAGTTAACTGATTCCTGTGAAAACTCGGATTATTTTTAGTAAATAAAATTTACATATTCAGAAACTACATTAAACCCGCTACAAAGTCTGCAAAAAATAATTCAACTTTTATAAAATTTTGATATAAAAAGTAAGAGTTTAAGAGTGATTTAAGTTGACCTTCAATAAGCAAAATGGAACTTCTTTTAGGGACAGAGGGAGTATTCACTTTAATGAGTTCTGTAAATGCAAAAAAAAAAACAATTATACAGTGTAATAAATTGAGGATCAAGGAATCTGGACAGAGAGGACCATCGCGCGGACACGCACACCTAGGCGGAGGCCCTTCCCAGTGATCCCCCGCGCAATCGGAGTTCATCTCCAAACTTCAGCCTTCCCTTCCATTGGAGGTATATCGCTAAGAGACAGTTCCAGCGCCAAACTAACTGTCCTGATCCTCCTCAGGTACTTCCTCGTGTGCACGCCATGTCCTTTATCCGCATCACTAACCGCCCTGCAATATTCATCTATTTATTCTAATTTTCTGATTTCGACTCGCTTCCCATTTCTATCATGCCACGCGAAGCTCCATGTATCATGAACAATATCCGTGTTTGTGTTTGAATCTTCTGTATTACTGTATATGGTTTATAGATTTCACTTTTTGCATAATTTTGAAGGGATGTTTTCATTTTAGGGTGATTTTGGAACTGGGATTCATTTATTGTTGGTGCAGAATAGGTCATGGAGGAGGAGGGGCAGCTTAGGAGAGCACTTATTGATGCTACGGCGGGTGCAGTTTCAGGTGGCATATCTAGAACTGTGACGTCCCCGCTTGATGTAATTAAGATCAGGTTCCAGGTAATTCTACTGGATTTCAGTTATGCCAGGAATTGATATGTAGTGGTTTTCTTTGATATTTTCAGTTGCTTTCAGGTTCAACTGGAACCTACTTCTAAGTGGGCATTGCTTGGCAAGCATGTGTACCAACCTTCCAAGTACACCGGGATGTTGCAAGCGACAAAGGACATCTTCAGAGAGGAAGGCCTGAGGGTATTACAGTAATTTTTTTCTGCTTAGTTATAAACTATTTGTTCATGTGACATTTGGTCACTTGAGTATGTGAATGCATATGGAGTTTTAATCGTGCATTATTAATTAATTTGATAATTGTTGCCTTGAGAGTGCCTTCCCTTAAAGGTGATGCTAATTTTTTCACATTCGTCCTTTAATTGGGAATGTTGCTACAGGGATATTGGAGAGGTAATGTTCCTGCACTTTTGATGGTCATGCCGTATACTGCTATACAATTTCCTGTGTTACATCAGTTAAAAATCATTGCTTCCGGGTCTTCAAAATCAGGTCTTTCAATTTACACCACTAAACTTGTATATACACCTCGTCATAAAATAATTACTCGTGCCTTGTGGAGTTAATGTTCTGTAGCATTATGGGTTTTTGATGGCCTAAATAGCATATAAAATCAACAGTGAGAACTTATACGTTTCAGTCTTTCAGATAAGCTCACTTCCTGATGTTCTTTGCATGCAGAAGACCACATTAATTTGAGTCCAATTATTTCGTTCGTGAGTGGGGCATTAGCAGGCTGTGCAGCAACTCTTGGATCTTATCCGTTTGACCTGCTAAGAACAGTATTAGCTTCACAAGGGGAGCCCAAGGTGACTTGATGACATTTATAATAGACACAATTATACAAAATATTTGTGGTTGTCAGAGTAACATGTAGTATTTCTATGACTTAAGTTATGCCATAGAAAAAGTCTGAATGATGTATAACCGCTTACACTTAAAAGAAGCTTGTTGTATATTGCGCTTATGCTCATTTTGGTATGAAGGTCTTTAAGACGTTGTTTAGATTATGGAAGAACTAGATGAGAGGAATATAGGTTAGAAAGAGAGGAAAAGGAGAGAACTATCGAAGCTTTTGTGTGTTTTGGTATGAGAGAAACACAGAAGAAATAGTTAGAAATTGTGAATGAATGGATTTCTCATCTCTTTTTTTCTATTAGAAGAAACTAAATGAGTGTATTTCATCTCAACTTCTGTTTTTCTCCATCTCACTCCTACGTAAACAAGAGAAATTCTACAGCTCTCTCTTATTTATTCACTCTGACTTCTCTCCACCCTGTTTCTTCCCAAGCAAAGGCTAAATTTGTAAGAGAAAATGAATCCAAGGTGAACGGCCACTGACTTGCCTTCTTTTTTTGAAAGAAATACAATGCCCGGAACGCAATATAGTGATAGAAACACATCCATATAAACCTGAAACGTATTGATGACCATAAATTGATTATCTATAGGATCCTTTTGGGCTTGACAACCATAGGATCAAATAAGCTTTTTATGTCTGAATCTCTATAAAAAGATAAAGTGCTGCAACAAGACCACAAACAACTAAAAGCTGCCATGAGGTGTCAAAGCTAGAAAATAAAACAAGCAGAATCACTTAGATACATGTGGAATAATGCTCTTAAGGGATAAAATGTTTGTTAACGTGTGGATGAGTGATATGAAACCAAATAGTCAAAAACTTCATCGTTCATGCTTAACAAAGATGGAATACAAAAAGAGATGCAAGAGAAAAGGATAAAAGATGAGAGGAAAATAAACAAGTGGCAGGAATTGACCGCTTACCTAGTTAAAAGCTGTTTGTTGCATACAGTCTTCACATTCATGTTAGTACATTGCCCTTTTGAGACTGAAGTGGAGTATGAAACTGCAGGTATACCCAAACATGAGATCTGCCTTTGTTGATATACTTAGAAGTCGTGGTGTTCAAGGCCTGTATTCTGGATTGAGTCCCACACTTGTGGAGATCATTCCTTATGCTGGTTTACAGTTTGGCACTTACGATACGTTCAAGCGTTGGACAATGGTATATACGGCTTTACCTCTTTCACCCACTTTAAGATACAGCTCTACAATTTCTTTATCTGTTTGATCGTCTGCAGCTTGTTTAATTATTCTATAGGCTTGGAATCATCGCAGGCAATTAGGAACGAGTCATGGTGATTTCGCTCCTTCAAGATTCCAGCTCTCTCTGTGTGGGTTCGCTGCTGGAATAACTGCGAAGGTTGCCTGTCATCCCTTAGATGTAGTGAAGAAGAGATTTCAGGTAGATGCTGTACTATATCCTCCTTATTTTTAAGTTTCTTTCTAGGAATATTGCCATGAAGAGAATGGACATTATTCTCTTAATGTACCCGCCCCGAACCACGTTATTAGATATGCACATCGCCAAAAACAATCAAGTGACTGTGAAGCACCAAACATAATTTAGAGCCCTTTCCTTTCTGTCAGTGTTAAGAGGTAACATAGCAGTAGTGTGAGCTAGACAAAAGACAGGAGGGTGATGGGTCCATGACCCCATGTCCCCATTTATGAATAGTGTTTGAACTCCAGTCTTTTCTTTTCTAATTGCCCAGTTTTCAAAGCTCATAGTATAGTGTTCAAAACCATGCAGACTTAATTACATTTTCCTGGTGTAACCTTTAAATTTAGTTATGGAACACGTTGAGAAACATGTATCTAATGTTAGTGAATTCATACATGCTTCATGAGGGTGACTTTGGTAAAACAAAGGCAAGTTGGGGTCAAAGTAAAAGATCCAGGTAATTGTGGTCACTTCTTTAATAGGTGTGTTTTGGGTTAAGTGTAGATAGTTAGGAATGGAGGAGTTAATGGGGTATATGTATAAATATCATCTACGAAAATATGAAGCCCCCCCCCCCCCCATAAAAAATAATGTAAACTTTCTGGCGCTGCCCCAGATAGGAGAGTAAGAAGCTACCTACCGTTAAAAAGCCAACCCAATTCAGTGTCTTATTATGACTTGGTTGATGTTTATTCCATTTAAAATCTTGTTCTACCATACAATGTTCCTCCCTACTGCCAATCTTACGTGTAATTTCCTTGTAGGTTGAAGGCCTAAAGAGGCACCCGAGATATGGTGCACCAGTGGAGATTAACGCATACGTAAATATGTATGATGCTCTGCGCCGGATTCTGCTACAAGAGGGATGGGCTGGGCTTTATAAAGGCATAGTTCCATCGATTGTCAAAGCTGCTCCGGCTAGTGCTGTTACATTTGTTGCCTATGAATTTACATCAGAGTGGCTTGAAGATTTATAGGGTCAATGAGTCAATCTTTTTATACTTTCCACTGTCACTTTACTCAGAGCTTGAGACTAAGGTAAGCAAGTAGACCTTTCTCATATAGAGTCTGAGACTGAGGAAAGCAAGTAGGCTTTGTCATTCTTTCTTCAACTTATTCATACCCAAGGTGTCCCCAGGATGGAATTATTAGGGGGGGGGGGGGGGGGGGGTGAAGGGCTGCCCACTGTTTTTTTTTTTTTTTTGAATTTTTTAAGTCGTACAGTGTAACAAATTTTGTTGGAGGATGTCTTCTGACTTCAGATAGTAAAGTATTGTCATATACTACTACGTACTTCGTATAATATATGGAGAAGGTACAAATTCACACTTGAATTTTTGAACTATATGTTAGAGAATATATACCCCTGAGCTTTCATTTGGAACAATTAACTACAAAAGTTATAAAGTTAGAGCTAATGTACCCTTTTGTCCCACTGGCTGAGGGGTATATATGCTATTTGTTATATAGTTAAGAGATATATATGTTCTCTAATATATAATTTATAGGGTATATTTGCTCTAATTTTAGAAATTATGTGTTTAGTTGTTCCATAACAAAGTTGGAGGGTATTATAATAAAGGGAAATTTATGATTACCCTTTCAAGTTTGATCATAATTATTAGTTCAACCTTATATTTTTAAAAGTCAACTAATTACCCCCTCAGCTACGATTAATGTTGTAATCTCCCCCTTCTATCAACATTTTCATCAAATGCATATTTCTTTGACTAAAATACCCTTGTTTAGGGATTATTTCTCAAGTCTTTTTTTTCAAATTAGGGGGTCTGGTCCGGTCTAGTCTAGTATTTTGCCGAACTCGTACCCGTATCGTGACTATTGAAACGGTTCGCTTCGATCTTAGACTTAAACCCGTTCAATACGGTTCTATTTTCAAACGGGATGGTGTCATATCATACTAATATCAAACAATGTCATTTTTCCAAGTGTTTAAGTGAAAGTTAAAGTTTAGTCATCCTATACAAATCCACATAATTTATCAATTTTCATACTCCGTATTACGTAATTATTAAATTTCAGATAAACTATAGTAGTACAAATTGTAACTAGTCATGACATTGTTTAGAACCGGTACGGTCTGCTTCGCGACAATAAAATTGAGATCCCTTTCAAGTTCCGTTTTTCAGTCCGGTACCATATCGGTCTGGTTTGACACCATGTCGGTTCGGTATTTTTGTTCGCCCCTACTTCAAATACACAACTGAGCGAATTTTCCTTTGATGTACAAATGGGACTGTGACTAGGAATTGAAATTGGAGCAGAAAAGAAGAAAAACGGAAAGGCACAGCACTTTCAAGTGTGCTGCAATGATGCTTGGGAAAACATTAATTTTTTGTTCGAATACTTTTGGAGTAAGCCTGTGAAACTTTCAGTTGATGTACTCTTATTTTATACCACTCCATAGTTTAGTTTAATAGATAAGGACAATTTTGGAAATTTCACTTAGAATTAACGTTCCAAGCAACTTAAATTTAACAAAAGGGGGATATTCTAACTTCAATAAAAGCTTAAGGGGTAAATGATTCTGTTCTAAAAATATAAGGTTGATTTAATAATTATCACCTAACTTCAAGGGGTAATCATTATTTTCCCTATAATAAATTATTTTAGGGCTCGTTCGGTATAGTTTTGAGTTTTCTGTTTTTGGTTTTTTAAAAACAAAAATCCGTTTTTAGTTTTCTATTCGCAGTTTTTTTGAAATCGTTTTGTTTTAATGCTAATTCATTTTCAGTTTTGTCATTCCAAGAAACAAATAATTATTGATGGTCCGGTGGTGGTACGGTGGTGGCCGATGGTGGTCCGGTGGTGGTCCAATGGTGGTCTGATGGTGGCCGGTGGTGGTCCGGTGGTGGCCGGTGGTGGTCCGGTGGTGGTCCGGTGGTGGTCCGGTGGTGGTCCGGTGGTGGTCCGGTGGTGGCCGGTTGTGGCCGGTGGTGGTCTGGTGGTGTCCGATGGTGGTCCGGTGGTGTCCGGTGTTGGTTCGGTGGTGGCCGGTGGTGGTCCGGTGGTGGTCCGGTGGTGGCCGGTGGTGGTCTGGTGGTGGCCGGTTGTGTCCCGGTGGTGTCCCGGTAGTTAGGTATTGAAGATAAAAATGATAACAAATTTATAGAAACTATGTTTTGTGGATTTCAGAATTATGTTTTCGTTTTCTAAAAACACTTGCAAAGATTATGATTTTGGAAACAAAAATAACTTTTTACCAAATGTGTTTCTGTTTTTTTTTCTAAGGAAAAAAACAGAAACCCAAAAACAGAAACGTTACCGAACACACCCTTAACATTGTGTTTGCCAGATTTTCAGGTTCATCTGGAACTTTTAGGATTGAGATTCAATGTTACAAATAGAAAATTCTTTAGCAGATTAGAAAGCTAAATGTAACATTGAGTATATAATGAGAACGTTACGGCCTTACCTGTTGGTCCAAAATAGGACGCTCGTAGGCTCTTAGGAAAGCTACGCTAGACACTCAAGCAAGAATCAAGAAAATAAGAACGAATATGGAAAGTTGCTAGAGAGATTTAGTTGCCAAGGATAGCGTGTCTTTCATTTCAACCGGACTTGTCTTTTATAGGCGATTACATATGGTAACTGCCAAAGATACTAATGACTACTTAATTACATTATTAATGCAGAATTAAATACATAATTAAGTCATGCGTTAATCTATGTAGCACCGATACCGGTACGGGGAAACGCGGAAACGTGGAAACGGGTACGGGGATACGTCAAAACAAAAAAAAGTAGGATACGGATACGGGGCCATATTTATAAATATTAAAAGTTATGGGGGTGTATTTACAAATATTAAAAGTTATAGGGGTCTATTTATAAATATTAAAAAAAAATTGAATATATATATATATATATACACACACACACATATAATATCCTATGATGTCTACTCATTCATTGCATTGAAGCATTTTCCTTTTTCAAGATACTTAGTAATAAATTCATAATATTTCTCATATACACTAGTGTATTTCGAAATATAAATGTAGTCAATGAGTCATTAATTTAAAATGAGAAATAAGTCAAACAACTACAATCTTGAAATTAAAAGTGCAAGTACCCACTTCGGAGTATGAGTTAATGACTTAATTCGAATATAGCCATATAGGCCCATTATTTGATTACCAAGTAAAATGTAGTTTTAGATTTTTCATTTTTTTAGAATTTTATTAAGTAAATTTTGGGATATTTTTTTTTTTAAAAATGGTTGATACGGGTATCCGTCAGGATACGAGTATCGGAAACTTTCAAAAAATTACAAAAAAAAAAATGGAAACTTTTAAAAATTGCAGATACGGCCCGGGAACGTACGGTACGGGTATCCTAGAGTATCAGATACGGGAACGTATCCGATACGCCGATACGCTACCCTAGGGAAGTATCCTTGCTTCATAGGCGTTAATTGCTCTGGCCGTTACAGTTCCTGGCTGGCTGGCGGGTCGGCCTGGCTGGCAGCTCGGACGCTCGAGCTCTTGGGTGGCAGGCTTCAGCAGGCCCGGTCCTGACATTTTGGAGGCCCGAGGCATATTGAAAATAGGGGCCCTTTCAATTATACTGCTGAAAATCAATTTTACTATAAAATAAAAGTTCAATACATTACGAAAGTACTTCATGAAGAAAAATTACAAAAACCAATATCATATCTTCAATGTCGAAGAGATTCAAGAAAGGCCAAAGTTTGCCTTTTCAATGTTGGACAAAACACAGGTGTAACAAAAATCTGTAAATTAAAACAGTAATATACTCCTTCCGTCCCATTAAGATTGTCTCATTTTTTCTTTTTGATCAGTTCACTAAGATTGTTTCATACTAAATTAGGTAAAGTTTGTGTTGTTTTAAATCATTTTTACTTTATCAAGTTCATATGAACCACATAAGTCCACTTTTCTTAATAACCGCACCACCTTCTCATGTCTCAATGTTAGTGGACGAATGTAGTACGTAGTAGTATATAGAGGAATGATCCTATCAGAAATGCCTAACACTCTAACAAGAACCGCTGTCTGGCCGCCTCCGTATGAGTTGCTTCTGGGTGGAACTTTTTTATGAAATTTTGTAATAATGTTCTTCATGAAGTATATATTATGTTCACAAAATTCGACCTTAAAATTCTATCATTAAGTCAGCTAAATAAATTGTTGAAAAAATGTTGCGCCAAAAAATATATAAAAACACAGTATTTTTCAATAATTCATTTAATTGAATTCCTGATTGAATTCCAGTATGAAATTTGGTAGGCATAATCTACCTTTCACGAAAAATATGACCATAAAATTTCACCAAAAAATCCATTCGAACGGTTGTTCCTGTGAGGTAATTCCAGTAGAATTATCTGTCGTAGTGTGTGTGTGTATAATAATATAATTGAAAAAAATATGGGCCTCATGTTAGAGATGGGCCCTGGGCATGTGCCCCACTGCCCCACCCCAGAACCGGCCCTGGGCTTCCGCTCAATTGGATTTGCGCTCCTTGACGGGCTCGATTGGTTGGGCCGGCCTGAGATCCGGATTGTTGGTCTGCTGGTCGGGCCTGTCCGGCCACGTAATGGTCATGGGCTTGGGCCTGCTGGTCTAAGTTCGGGCCTGGGCCAATTAGGCATTGGGCCTAGTTCCATAACCCCATCACGAGTCCCCCACTCTCTTAGTCGAGTAGTAGACTCGGCTAAGAGGGTGTAGTCCATGTCAGCTGCCAATTTTTTCAAAAATATTCACATACCAAGTAAGGAATAATGGTGGATTCTGTCAATCCCACGATTTATGGAGGTTTCCCAATTTAAAACAAAGCTCTCAGCTTTAAAAGAATTCCAAATTAATTTCCGTAGCATCCCAGCATTCCAGCAGTCAACTTTCTCCCAAACTTCAAAATCCAGGTCAGCTCCCCAAAAATTCGTGAGACTATTTTCGGACTTTATTTTTATTATTATTTTTTTCTTCCTTTTTTCTTTTCTTTCCTTCTCTTTTCTTTCTTTTTCTTTTCTTTCCTTCTTTTTTCTTTCTTTTCTTTTCTTTCCTTTCTCTCTCCTGGATGGTCCGCATGTGTGCGTCTGGCGTTCGCGCAGCGCCGCCGTCAGCTCCCCAAGGTTGACCGACGTACGCGGGCTTGCCCCTCCGCCTCGCCGGGCTCTCCCACCAGCCGGCGGCACTGCCGCGGTGTTCGTCGGTGACAGGCCCAGGTCGGTCGGGCCCCCTGCCAGTCCACGAACTGCCCAGCGTCTGGCTTTCACGCAGCGCCGCCGTCAGCCCCCCAAGGTTGACCGACTTACGCGGGCTCGCCCCTCCGCCTCGCCGGGCTCTCCCACCAGCCGGCGGCTCTACCGCCGCGTTCGTCGGTGACAGGCCCAAGCCGGTCGGTCCCTATGCCGGTCCACGAACCGTTCAGCGTCAGGCAGCCAGGCCGCCGCCGCCGCCCTGCGCCTTGGTTTTGAGAACGACGGGCCAGGCTGAAGTCTCCACTACCTGGGGCTTCACGTTGTCTGGCGGTCTCCCCGGCGCTCCTCTTCATCCGAACGGTAGGGTGGTTGCAACCCCCCTTTTCCTTTTTGTTTGCCAATGACGGAAACCATGTGTGCGCGGGGTCCAGTTTTCTTCCATGAAAGCATCTCGCGGGTCCATCACAGGCTGCTGCCCGGCGCCCCACGCGAGCAGTCTTCCCAGCGTCCGGCTCCTCCTTGGCCGCATAAAGTTGGTTGGGGCCGGCCGGCCGGACGCCTTTTACCGGCACGACATCGCCCAGGAAGTCGGCGGTCGACCTATTGCTGACCGGCTTCACCCCCCGTCCAAGTGGTCGTGTGGGTGTGAGCCCCCCTATTGGCGAGCTCCAAGTTGACGGGCAGGCTTGATGTGCAGATGCGCTCCATCCCATTTGACCATGCAACATGGAGGGTGCTCTTCTCATCAAAACAATGGTCAAGGCTCTCACACAGCAATGCAAGTTGAAGTTCAGCCCCTCCCCAAGCCATCAGACTCGAGGCTGCCGACCATCACTGAAGGAAAGCATGGGGCGGCCATGAAACCCATACGGGCCAGTCGCGGCCCTAGACCACGTATGTATGCGGGGAAAGTTACCAGACAGCAGGCTGGGGTTCTCCCAGAGTTAGCCCCAACTAGGCGGGTCACCGTTTTCGAGGGCCAACTCCTCAATGTTCCGGACAGAGCGCGCACCCAACCCGTGGATGTGTCAGATTCTGATGATGATTGTGGCGCTCGGGAAGACCCGAATTCTTGGTGGGACCTGGACAATAGCGGGATAGTGAACCTCCTCCCATGCGTCCAAGACGAGGACCTTGCCGTGGCACGTAGTCTGATCGGTGCCGAGTATTCATCGAAAATTCCGGAGGCTACTGAAGTACTGAGTGATCCCCCGATCCCTTATTTTGGGGTCCATATCCGCTCTCTAGAGTTAGGGATGGTTGTGCCTCTGCATCCTTTTCTGGTTCGATTTCTTCACTTCCTGGGTGTGGCACCAGGCCAACTGGCTCCGGCGGCTCACATGTTCGTAGCAGCTTTCGTGGCGTGATGTGAGGACGTGGGCCTCACTCCCACAATCGATTTGTTTTTTAGCTGCTTCCAGTGGCGCGCCTCCAGCTTTTTTTGCCTCAGTTTCCCAGAGGCCGGTGAGCAAGCTATTCCGGCCGGGTTACCCCGACTCAGGTAGCCGATGGAAGAAGAGGTGGATCTGGGTGTCCGACTTCACCCTTCAATCACCTCCTTTCCAGTGGGGTGAGCGGCTCCGGAAGTGTGACCGGGTCGCCCTCTCCCCTGACCTCAAGTCATCCATCAAGATGCTGTCCGCAGGCGGTCCCCGCTCCATCAGCTCATACTTAGGTGATCGTCACTCCCCCAGTCTAGGTTTGGCTATTTTGTATTTCACCTTTCTTATCCTTACATTTTCCTTCCGCAGATGTGCCAGACAGGCCCGAGAAGCACATCGTTGGCGCCGAATCCGATGACAATGACGAAGAAGCCTAGCCATTCACCACTCGTGTAGCTCCTATGGCCACCAAGGAAAAAGAGCACAAAAAACCGTGTGGCACAAATTCCGAGGAGGGTGAGGGTTACCTTTGGGCCTCAGCCTGCCGCACCAGCGAAGAAGAAGCAGAAGAGGAATATTGTCGACTTACTGGTCGAATTGGATGAATCTGATGACGAGGAGGTGGAGCCTCACGTAGCCACTGCTCCTGTGGCCCCCCAGGCCGAGAGAGGCATGTTTTGGAGGGGGCGATTGTCACCCCAGAATTCTAGTCTGCCGGGCAGGCGCATGAAGATGCTGGTGAGAAGATGGCTGAGCGGGTTGGCTGCGACACTCAGCACACAATTGCTTACACCTTCCCATCTCCGGGTGCCTCGATCATGCACGAGGGCTTCCCGGTCGTGGATTATGCTTCAGCGGTCTTACCGCCGGGTGACCTCGCACGTATGACCTCCCAGGGGTTTCAGCCTCTCATGGAGGGTTCTATTCGGACCCATGTTGAGGTGAGTGGTCGATCACGCCTCCGGCATACTCTGTTTTATTCCTCGATCCCATCATAAATTGTTTGCTTTGTTTTGCAGGGACTTGCTAAGACCATTGGGGCACTTTGGGCAGCTAACCATTCTCAAGCGAGGCTTTAACGTGAGGTTGATGAAGTTAGAGCCGCCCTACAGGCTAGGGAGAAAGCTTTCTCCGAGTATTTTGCATCTTTCTTGTCTTCCACTTGTACACGTTGTGTTTTGACTGGGTGTTTAATTTTGAACTCATGTGTTCCTTTTCCTATACTTTGCATTGCAGATACTTAAGCAATTTTATTTGGGGATCTGGCTTTTCAATCTTCCCGGGGGACGATTAGGCTGGTGTGACCAAGCCTATCCGCGCCCCTCCTGGTCAGATAGAAGTGATCTGTTCGCTATTGATATGGAATCAACAAGTATGCGACTTGTTCGGCCAGCAAGGTCGGACTTTGAACATTCGAGGAGGACACTTAGGTTGGCACCCCGGCGTTCATGACCCGGGGGTCAGTCCTACTGTCGCTTTGACCCGTCCAGTTCGCTCGGACTTGGGGAATAATCTGGTTACTCCCGCGGGGTTAGCCAAACAACAGGGGCGGACCCTGTATGATCCACCAGAACGGACCCGCACCGCCAACTCGGAGATGGCGAGAGTGCGAGCTGATTGGCCAGCGATGTCGGGTTGCGAGCACTCGAAAAGGGACCCAGAGGTTGGCATCTTGAGCGCTCCCGACCCGGGGGTCGGCCCTACTATCGCCTCAACTGTCGCAGTTAGCTCTCTACTTTAGAAAATTGCTCGGATTCTTGAAAATCACTAGGATATTTTCAGTTCAAGAGCCTGACCGAGGTCGTCCAAACACCGAGGGGGGGCATAGTAATTTTTTTTTGCCTCCGCCCTTCATTTCTTAGTGAGGTCGGGCCTCTTTTGAAAACAAAATATCGCTAGCAAAGTATATTGAATTCATAATGTGGGCGGACCACATGAAGAATTACAAATTGTAATCATGTGCCCGGAGCACAGGAGTTCATAAAGAAAAGGTGAAATTTCAGCTCTCTACTAATAAAACTTCATCAGGTGTTCGGCGTTCCAGACACGGTCTACTAGCCGGCCTGTTGTCGTCTTCAATTTGTATGTCCCGGGACCGACCACAACATCAATCACGTATGGGCCTTCCCACTTGATGGAAAGCTTACCCCCCTCTGTCGGCTTGCTGGCCTTCCTACGCCTCAAGACGTAATCACCAACGTCGAAGCTCCGCGGACGGGCTTTGATGTCCTGGTATGCCTTGACTTGGCGCCGATAGTTCTCTGCTTTGATGAAGGCTCGGTCTCTTCTTTCCTCAATGAGGTGGAGTTCGGCTCTGAGCCTCTCCTTGTTGTCGGCTGGTTCGAACTCTTTGACTCGCCGGCTAGGGACTACGGCCTCGAACAACACCCCGCCTCAAATCCATAACATAAGGCGAAAGGGGTCTCCCCTGTCGCCTTCCTCGGGGTCGTCCTGAAGGTCCAAAGTACATTGTTCAATTCTTCCACCCAGGCGGTTCGAGTGCCTCTAACTTTTTCTGCAATCCATCTACAATTGTTCGGTTGGTGTTCTCCACCTGTCCATTCGCTTGTGGGTAGCAGACCGCGGCTCAACTGGATTCCATCCCCCACTCAGCGCAGAAGGCCTCGCAGTCAAACTGCCCCCGTTGTCAGAGATTATTTGAATGGGAACTCCGAACCGGCAAAAAATATTCTTCCATATGAATTTCTTACACTGGAGATGTGTGATGCTGGCGAGCGGCTCAGCCTCTACCCACTTCGTGAAGTAGTCTACCGCGACGATTACAAACTTCAGGTTTCCCGACCCGGTATGCAAGGGACCGACCAGGTCGACGCCCCATCTCGTGAATGGGAGGGCGGTGCTGATCGGTGTGTACATCGTCGCTAGCCGGCCGGGGCTCTTTTGGAACTTCTGACATGTCTCACACCTCCTTGCATAATCGGCACAGTCTCGCATTATCGTCGGCCAGAAGTACCCCTAGAGAACGACCTTCCTGGAAATTGTGCATGCCCCCTGGTGAGCGGAGCACACACCCCCATGGAGTTCGGAGACGATCATGTCCGCTTCATGCCGGCGCAAACACTTTAGCAACGTCCCATTGTAGGACCTCTTGTATAGCTTCCCGTCCAGGACGACGTAGTCCGGAGCTCGTCGGCGGACTAGCCTTGCTTCATCCTCTCTATCAGGTAGCGTCTCATCGGCCATGTAACGTAGGAGACCGTCCACCTAGCACCAGGCGACCGGTTGCAGGGGGAGGACGTTGACAGACGATGAGGCTGCTATGCTTGACGTTGTCATCTCCTCAATGCGGGCAATTCTCAAAATGTGTTCGGGCAACCCCTGGGATAGCTTCAAGAGGAGATCAGCGTCCGAGTTTTGATTTCTCGGGACGGAAACCAACTCTGCCTGCTTGAACAGCCCGAGCAATTCCCGGACAGCATCTCGGTACTTCGTCATTCTTTCTTCCTTTGCTTCGAACTCACCTTTAACCTGTGAAACGACCAACCGAGAGTCACATTTGACCGTTATCCATTCTGCTCCCATGGCGGCTACTAGTCGCAGTCCGGACAACAAGGCCTCGTACTCCACCTCATTGTTGAAGACTTTGAAAAGATAACGGTAGGCATAGTAGGCCCGGAATCCCTCAGGAGAGATGAGGACGATTCCGCCCCCACATCCCTTTGCTCCGGCCGACCCGTCTATTGCCAAGGTCCACCACTGCTCATTGCTCTCCTGCTGTTTCTCCGTCACCTCTCAGGCCGTGCACTCCACAATGAAATCGGCCAAAGCTTGGCCTTTGATGGACGTCCGAGGCTGGAAGTCAACCTCATACTGACTGAGGAGCATCGACCACTTCACCACTTGCGCTGTGCCGGGCGTCCTCAGAGCTGCACCTAGAGGTTGGTCTGACAGGATTTTGATTGGATGCGCCTGGAAGTAGTGTGTCAACTTCTTTGCGTTGATGTAAGCGGTATAGATCGTCTTCTCGAGCGGGGTGTACCGGAGCTCGGCATTCTGTAGGGTTTTTCTTACATAGTAGACAGGACGTTGAACGCCTTCCTCCTCGCGAACCAGCACGGAGCTGATCGCGCCTTAAGAAACCCCAAGGTACAAGATCAACGTCTCCCCCTTTTCCGACTTGCTGAGTAGAGGCTCGGAGAGGAGGTATTTCTTCAAGCCTTCGAAGGCTTGCTGGCACTCATCAGTCCAGACGAAACCATTTTGCTTCTTTAGGACCTGGAAGAAAGGTAGTGATTTCTCGGCAGACTTCGACATGAAGCGCCCGAGGGCTGCTAGCCGACCGGTGAGAATCTGGACTTCTTTCACCGATCTCGGGGGTTCCATGTCAAGTATTGCCCTCACCTTCTCGGGATTTGGCTCAATCCCTCTCAGTGTGACCATGTATCCCAGGAACTTGCCTCCCTGGACAGCAAAAGTGCACTTCTTTTGGTTCAGGCGCAATCGGACTGCCTTCATGATCCCGAAAATCTCTGCTAAGTCAGCTGCGTGGTCGGCCGCTCGGGTGCTCTTGACGATCATATCGTCGACGTATGCTTCCATGTTCCTTCCGAGCACCTTCCTGAATACTTAGGCCACCATCCTCGTGTACGGTGCCCCAAAATTCTTCAGCCCGAAGGCCATGACAAGATAGCAAAAAATTCCCTCCGGGGTAACGAAGGAGGTCTTCTCCGCGTCGTCCTCATGCATAAAAATCTGGTGGTATCCTCGAAAGGCATCCATGAAGCTAAGGAGCTCACACCCGGCCGTCCCATCGACTAGTTAATCGATGTTAGGTAATGAGAATGGATCCATAGGACACGCCTTGTTGAGGTCGGTGTAGTCGACACACATCCGCCAGGTCGGCGGCTTCGGGGCTAGGACCACGTTCGCCAGCCATACCGGGTATAAGACCTCCCGAATGTGCCCGATACTCAGGAGCATGTTGACCTCCTTCTTCACGAATTCCTTCCTCTCGATGGAGAGATGTCTTCTCTTCTGCTGAACGGGTTTCACCGACGGGTCGACCGCCAACCGGTGGACAGCGATGCTTCGGTCGAGGCCGGGCATGTCCTCCGGTCCCCACGCAAAGACAACGCTGAAAAGGATCAAGACCCAGATGATTTTTTCCCTTAAGCCGGCCGGGAGGCCGGTTCCAATCTTGACCTTCCGCTCTGGCCTCTCGGGGTCAATCTGGATTTCCTCCACTTCCGAGGTGGGTTCAGCACGGAGCTGACCCTCCTCATACTTCATGGCCTTGTTGTTGATAGTATGGACTCAAGTTCTTCTGGCTGATTTGCTTGCAGGCTTTTAGATAGCAGCTCCTAGCCATCCGCTGGTCTCCCCTAGCCACTCCGACACCATTCGGAGTGGGGAACTTCATGCACAAGTGCTCCTGGGATATCACACACCTCAGGTCCTCTAGGGCCGGCCTCCCCATGATGATCTTATGCGGACAAGTTAGGCGTACGACTATGAATTCTAGGGCTGCACAAGAATAACCCGAACCCGCATAACCCGCCTGACCCAACCCTACCTGATCACTTGTAATCGGGTATTTGATTTTTAAAAATATTCACGGGTTAAATTTGTATGAACCTGCACCTAATGGGTAGGGTTGCAGAATTAAAATCTCAAACCCGATAGTACCCGACCCGGCCGAAAGTTCAATTTATTATTATTATTATTATGCTACAAAGTTTAGTTGGATAATTTCTATTTAAGACCGATGTGCTCTATCTAAGACTATGATTTTAGCATTATAAATATTTACCATTTTGATTAGGTGATTAGTATGTACACACACACACACACACACACAGTGTCGTTGATCTCGATCTTGATCATCAAGGCATCCCTGTGCGGCGGCGGCATCGGTGGCATCGGCGGTAAATCTGCATCGGTGAAGAAGATGGGATCCCTCTTCACCTTCTTGTCGGCGGGTATCCTGGTTATCTCTCCGACGTATAGGGCTCGGGCCCATTGCTTCCGCTCTCCCGATGTATCACCTCCCTGGGGTCCCCCGAAGATGTATGAAGTATGAACACCGATGGTGTTTACGGGAGCCGTCCCCAAGGTTTGCCTCATCATCCTCAGAAAGGGCTCCGAGCTCTCGCTTTTTGGCCGTCTGTTTCTCCTTTGATGTGGTAGCTTGGTCACACCGTTGCCACATTAGGCTCCTCTTCTGCGGGATGTTCCCTTGCTTGCCCACAAACTGGCCCAGATACCCTCTCTGGATGAGCTCTTCAATCCGCCGTCGGAGAATGACGCATTCATCCGTATCATGCCCTGCTCTCCGGTGGTATCGACAATATTGGTCGTGGTTACGCTTGGCGGTCACCACATCGCATTCTTCCGCAAAGTCAATCAAACCCTGCTCCTCCGCGTAGTTGAGGATGGCCCCGACCGGCTGAGGAAGTGGGGACAATTGTTTGACGGGCAAGAGCGGCCCGCTCGGGACGTCCGCCCTGCCCTTACCTTTGTTCTTGTTACCTTTGTACTTATTTTTGTTGTCGGCCTTGCCGTCAGCTTTTTCGGCGCCAGAACCAGCTTCCTTCTTCCTCTCTTCCTTTCCACCTTCTTCCTCATCTCTCTTCTTTTGCACGGCGTCCTCCGCCTTGGCTTGGCGGTCAGCACGGCCGAGCGCTTCTTCGTACGAGGTGGGGGGGACTTCTGACAAAATCTTTGTAAAGCTCGCCAGACCGGATGGAGTTTGTGAGCATGGCCACCCCGGTCCTGTCATCAAGGCCCTGAACCTTGATTGACTCAGCCCTCCACTTCGCTAAGAAGGCGGACAATGATTCCTTCTTCCCCTGTTTTAGGCCGAACAGGTGGCTGAAGTTCCTCTTGACGTCTCGGGAGCTCGTGAACCTTAAGAGAAAGCGCTGAGCCAACTCGCGAAAATTGATGATACTCCCATCAGGCAGAGAGTCGTACCACTCACGAGCTGGGCCGTCCAAGGTGGTTGAGAAACCGCAACATCGGATGGCATCCTTATACCCCATCATCACCATGTAGGAGAGGTATCGAGATACATGATGTTGGGGGTCAGAGGTGCCCTTGTATGTTTCGATGGTGCAAGGCTTGTAACCCCTTGGCAACGGCGCATCCATCACTGCCTGGGTGAAAGGTTCGGGTATCCGAAGGTCGCCCGTGTAAGGCTCTCCCCCGACGACCCTTCTTCTCAACTCGTCGAGGAGATGACGCAGATCCTCCACCTCGGCCGGTGGTGGGCCCCCTTGATGGTCTAAGCATGGGGCTGGGCATGTCAAGCGGCGCCCCCAAGTCGTCCATCAACAGGAGGTCGGGCCCCCACGTTCCGCCTCGCCAAGGAACCAGTCCGGCTGCTCGCCCGGTGAGAGGGGCGAGAGGACTCGCTTCCTTCCATCAGCCTCGAGCGCCCCTGTCGGGCGCCCATCTCAGCCTGTTGATGGGCTCGGCTAAGCTGTTGAGAGACTTCCTCTCTCCTATGCAGGTTGGATCCAGAGTGTCGCTCTTCACGCCGCCTGGATGACACCTCCACTTCCGCCGGTGTTTGTTGACGGGCATGCCAGTTCATGTTACCGACAGATACCATCTGCTGGAAACCTTGAGGGAGGGCCCCCAAAACTCGAGTCGCCTCCTGTAGGGCTTTGTTGGTCCCGATTAATATGGTAACCAGTCTAGAGGGGGGGGTGAATAGACTGGTTGGTTTTTCAAATTTTCTCTAAGTCAAAAGTGACTTATCAGAGAAGGTCTGATTCTGATGACAGAGATAGGCTGGTTCTGATATTAGAACTGGCCTTGGCAGCGGATTCTGATCTGTCCGGGTAGCCTCAGAAACACTAAGGCAAATGCCTTTCTGATAACTCTTAAAACAAGATCTGCTGAACACAGATTCCAAGTCTTAGAGTTAATCAGTTAATATCCTAAGTGCAGAAATGTAAATTGCAGTAAAGTAAATGACACCGGATATTTTATAGTGGTTCAAGGAACAACTCGTTCCTCTAGTCCACTGTTCCACTAGCTTTGAAGTAGATCAGTTACAAAGCTAATTCCTAGCACTTAAGAAGCACTCCTCGTCTTCTTCAAGCCTAGATGCCACCCAGGATGCAATTCCACGTCCTGATGGCTGGTCCTTTCACTCAGCTTCCCGGAAGTATCACCACTTCACTACTGCAGTTACTTGGACGCCCTTCTTTTCAGAAGATGTTCTGAAAACAAAGTTTTCTCCAACTTGCTTCGTTACAAGAGATATGTAGTTGAAGTTCTTGAAGTGTTGAAGAGCAGGATGAACTTTGCTCTTGTTGGGGATAAGAGATTGTGAGATTGAATCTTCCCAACGTAAGCTTTTTCTTGTTTTTGTGTTGTGGAGTTTGAATCTCAAGAAAGCTTGAAACTTTGTTGAGCAAAAGTTGTAGCAAAGTTGTATCCCTGTTCTTCGGTGAGTAGCTTATATACTGGGGTTGTCTGCCCGTTGGAGGAGGAGACAACTGCATTAAATGCGCGTACAGTTGACTTGACCGCCGTTTTGGAAGGTTTCTATTTTTATAATATATCTTCCCGGATTCTTTGGTCAATCATTCGCAATCAATCCTTCAGCGTATCAGGCTCATTTAATGTGCAATAGATGCTTTCCTTTCATGCACAGTCTTCTAGCCGTTGGATGTTTTACCCGTTGAATTCATAGCTGTTGGATGTTGCTTGAAATCTTCTAAGTGTTAGTCGGGCTCTGATCAGGCTCTTCTGATGAGTTGAGTTCTGATGGCTTTCTGATCTTGGATAGAGTTCTAACTCTGACTCTGATAGGTCCGCTGATGAGTACCTCTGATCTGTAGTTCTCATCGGTTATCAGATGTCCAAGTTTATCAGCAACTCTCATGGTGCAACTCTGATGGACTTCTGCTAAGAGAACTCTGATGGAGCAGTTCTCATAGAGCAAGTCTGGTCGAGCAGTTCTGATACACTTCTGATCTGATCCAAAATAGAGCAACTCTGATCGACGACTACACTAATACTTACAATTTGAAAATTCTAATACATAAAATCTAATTTGGGGGTACTTTAAAATTCTAATCCTATAGCATCATCAAAATCTAAATACATTTATTCCTTACAATTTCCCCCTTTTTGATGATGCCAAAACCCTTAAACTATCTCCAGAGAAGTGCCTCTCACCATAAAGAAAATAGAAAAAAAGAAAAACTTTCATTTAAAATCTTGGTGGGCACTTGGCATAGGAGAATAGTAAGAGTAAGATACAACCAAACAGATAAATAAGATAAGAAATAGCACAAGATATCAGAGCATAAATAATCAGAATGCAATAATTTGAAGTTGCCATGCAAAATAGAGGCAAGCAGGTTATCTTATTAATGAAAGATATTTAAAGCAACAAGAGGATAGAGTTTAGATATCTTCCTCTTCTAGTTGAGCTTCCTTTGCCTCAATTTCCTTCAGATCAGCATTGACCCTAGCTCTGATTGTAGCAAGATTCCTGGGATTCTGATATTCTGACCAGGCAGGTTCAAGCTGGCAATCTAGATAGTTTCTGATGGCTTCAGATAGGTCCTTGCCAGGAATCACTTTCAATCGCCACCAGTCTTCTGCTTCTTGCATAGACCCACCATGGTTAATTATTATTAGCCCATCTTTATCCAGAATGAGATTCTCTTGTTGAGTAGGGGTCATATGCTTCTTCATCTCTCTGAATTGAGCAGCATCAGGTGTAGCTAAGTCACTGTTAAGCCATTGAGCTAAAGTAAAAGTGGAGCCTGTCTTCTTTCCTTTCTTAGAGCGAGGAGGAGGAGTTGGTCTTTGAATACTAGCAGCAATCTGCTTCTGTCTGGTTCTCTCAAAGTATATAGCAGGGTCAGGGGTACCAGAGATGGGAGTCAGAGCTCTGGCGCTTGATCCTTCTGCAGTTCTGATAGCTATTGCAGCATCAGGTGTAGCTAAGTCACTGTTAAGCCATTGAGCTAAAGTAAAAGTGGAGCCTGTCTTCTTTCCTTTCTTAGAGCGAGGAGGAGGAGTTGGTCTTTGAATACTAGCAGCAATCTGCTTCTGTCTGGTTCTCTCAAAGTATATAGCAGGGTCAGGGGTACCAGAGATGGGAGTCAGAGCTCTGGCGCTTGATCCTTCTGCAGTTCTGATAGCTATTGCAGAATCTCTGGTATCTTCCCCCTTTTTGGCATCAGCAAGATCACCAAGGAGGAGTTCAATCTTTGAGAATTCGGTGGCCTGATTCTCCTTAATAACTTCAAGGGCACTTGGCAGAGTCTGAGTTACGGAGGCCAGACCTTCAATAAGCTCCTTCTGTTTATCTACAGCACTCTGAATATCTTTGGTAGTAGCTTCAAGGAGAGTCAGCTTGTGATCTCTGTCCTTTCCACTATTGATCAATTTGATTGCAAACTCTTTGTTGTCTTTGCACAATCCTTCAACATCTTGCAGAAGTTCTGTATTTTTGTCATGAGACCACTGAAGATCACTTACCGCATCAGAGATATTCTTAATAGCCTTGTCTTGCTCTTCAAGGGCCTTTGTGTGATGAAATAATACGGCAGAGATTCCATCCACCTCCTTGGCAATGTTGCTCAGATTCTCTGTAGTTTTGTCCTTGTGGACCTCAAAAGCTGTGGCAATGATGCCTACATGCTTTAGCAGCATATTGATGCCGTTGGTGAGATGGTCACTGACTCTGGTGAGATGAGCATCAGTCTCATACTCAGCATCCAGGAGCTTTTCCATTCCTTTGGCAATTTGGTTCCCAGCCTGCTCTATGTCTGTCATGAAGTGTTGAAATGGAGCAGAGCCTGTGACAAGAGTTTGTACTGGCATTTTTGCAGGAGAAGATGATTGCTGTGTAGGAGCTGGTGGAGAGTTCTGATGATTGGGTTGCTGATGAGGAGAAGTCTGATGAGAGTTAGGGGATTTCAGATGTTGTGGAGCAGGAGGAGGTGAAGGAGATCGGTTTCTGATGGGTGTAAGGGATTTGCAGGGTGAAGGTTGTTTGGGTGAGGGCTTCTTGGGTGAAGGGGTTGGGGTTCTGTGAGGAGAGGGGGATTTCTGATGGATTGGAGGTGAGGTTTTCTTGGGTGATGGAGTGGGTGAGTGTGATGGAGGTTGAGGTGAAGGTGGTGGAGTGTAGTCAGGTGTTGTGGGTTCGGGGGATGGAGGAGGTGAGATATGGGGCTCTGGTGTAATTTGAAGAGGGGGAGAAGGAGAGTTAGGGATTACCTCAATAACAGTTTCTGCAGATTTTGAGTCTCTCCATTCTCTGATTAGATTCATCATTGTCAGAGCTTGATTATTTACAGTAGATGGCTCACCTTCTTCACCAGGGATAGGTTTCATCTTGATCATTGATTCATGTCTCTTCTTCTCCATCAACCAGTCATCAAAGCTCGGAATCTCATGCTCAGCTAGAGGTTTAACATGATCCTCTGGTGAGCTGGATATCAGAATAGCCTTGCCTTTGCAGTTGGCTTTCTTCTTTTCTAGAATAGCTTCTAGAAATTCAATGTCAAAGCATTGTGAGACATCATCTGTTCCCACCCACTTGAGGACTTCAACTTCCTCAGCTTCATAGTAGGGGAAGAATTGAAGAATCTTCTGAAGGGGACCCATTCTCCACTCTCTCCAGGCTAGCACACGCTCAAACTGTCTGTCCAGAGCAGCATGAAATTCTGATGTAGTGTCCTTGATTGGAGATGCTTGATGGTCTGTAGGTAGGTCCATCAGAGGCAAGTCTGGTAAAGATTCCGGCTCAGGTTCCCCTTGAGTTTCTGACTTCTGAGGAGAAGATCTTTCTTTCTTCTTCTTCTTTGCTCTAGTTTGAGAGGAAGATTCATCAGAGTCACTTCTGATAATAGTTCTTCGTCTCCTCTTTTGCTTTTTCAGAGGTGAGACTTTAGGAGCCAAGTCTGATGCCTCCTTGTCTGATGCATCCTCCTCTGATGCAATCTTCTTAGAAGAGGCAATCTTAGACCTTGGACTGATCTTCTTCGTTGGAGTGTGAACAGGCTTTGCCTTAGGCTGTTCAGAGGTAGTTACAGCCTTCGTAGTGATCTTCTTGGGTGCAGCTTTGGGTTTTTCAACCACTTTCTCCCTGTTCTGCTCATGCTTGCTAGATTTCTTTAGCTCTGCAGCAATTGCCACATGCAGTTTAGGAGATGCGGTGAGGAAGATTGTCTTCATGTGATTGGCTGGAGCAGATCCACGGAGTGCAATCTGGGCGTTGGTGATGAGCCTGGAGATGAGAAGTCCATGGCCCATCTTAGTAGAGAATTTCCCAGTCTCAGCATCCTTCTTCTCAATGCATTCAGAGATAGACTTGAAAAGAACTTGACCCCAGTTGACATTCATCCCACGATGAACTGCATAGATAGCTTTGGCATTTGCATTGTTCATCTGGTCAGTTGAGCCAGTTTTGCACCACAGACACCTGTGCATGATGCTCATTAGTCGCTCATAGTCCTTCTTGAGCTGGTTCTTCTTCATGTACAGCCTATCTATTCCAGTTGCATCATCCCGGCAGTAGGTCTGCACAAATGTGGTGACTGAGATGTCCACATCATCAAGTTCAATGAGATTGGGGGTGTCTTCATCCTGAGAGTCCAGTTGAATGTTGAAGAATTCGTTAAGGGCAGCAGCATCTATCTTCGGGTCCTTGCCCTGAACCTGGGAGAATATAGCGTTGTTGGAGATGTAGGCGTTGAGGTAGAACTCAGCCACATCCAAATTGCTGAAGTGCATATAGGGGTGAGCTACAATCTTTGTCAACTGAGAATCATTCATCCCTTCAATGATTCTCCGCATGATTTTGCTGTTCTCTGCTAGCAGCGGCAGAGATGACATGTCAACTTTCATGCCGGTGACGATATTGGCCATTAGGGACTTGGCTTCAGCTTCAGAAAGATCAGTGATGTTGATGAACTTCATTTTGAGTAGGGATTGAGGAATTTTTGAGATTGAAGGTTTGAGAGTTCTGAGAGCTTGAAGACGAAGAGAGATGAGATGCAATGGCGGTTTAGGTTTACAGACTGAGTATATATGAGTTCGGGTTAGTGGACGTTTGATATAATTTGTGGTTTCGAGGTCGCATTTAATGGAATGCGGGCGGAAAGCCGTTTTCCAAAAGTGGTAATAACTACCGGGGGTAAAATAGTAAAGCCCAGTTTATTGAATAGCCTCGTCCGAAATTTAGAAAATTTTTTTTTTAAGTCCACAGCCACTCTGATGAATATTAGCCCTGGTATCAGAGAGATGTTCTGATACGAGGATCTCTGATGAATACCAAGTCTGATCCTTCCTGCAATTCTGATCCAAACTTCTGATGGATAAGAGCTTCGGGTATCAGAGATGGGGTGTTCTGATGAATCCACATCTGATACTTCTGCAACTCTGATTCATGTATCTCTGGGAAGATCATCCATCATTCCCAATTCTTCTCTCAACTTATTAAACCTAGCCTCTGAAAGAGGTTTGGTTAGGATATCCGCAAGCTGATCTTCAGTTGGAACATGCTCAATTGAGATATGCTTCTTCTCCACATGATCTCTGATGAAGTGATGTCTGATCTCAATATGCTTTGTTCTTGAATGCAGCACCGGATTCTGAGTGATGGCAATGGCACTTGTGTTATCACACAACAGCTTGATCTCCTTTGCTTGCACTCCATAATCCTTGAGTTGTTGCTTCATCCAGAGCAATTGAGCACAGCAGCTTCCAGCAGCAATGTATTCAGCTTCAGCAGTGCTAGTTGAGATTGAATTCTGCTTCTTGCTAAACCAGGAGACAAGTCTCCCACCTAGCAATTGACAGTGACCAGAAGTGCTCTTCCTGTCCAATCTGCAACCTGCAAAATCTGAATCAGAATAGCCAATTAGTTCAAAATTACCTCCCTTGGGATACCATAGTCCTGCGTTTGGATTTCCTTTGATATATCTGATAATCTTCTTAGCAGCAACTAGATGGCTCTCCTTTGGCTTTGATTGGTATCTGGCACAGATTCCTACTGCAAAAGCTATGTCTGGTCTGCTTGCAGTCAGATAGAGGAGAGATCCAATGATTCCTCTATAAGTTGTTGCATCAACATCCTTCCCTTCATCATCTGGTCCAATTCCTTGAGATGCATTCATAGGAATTTTGACTGAAGATTTTCCATCTACTCCAAACTTCTTGATGAGATCTCTGGTGTACTTTCCTTGGTTGATAAAGATGCCTTCTGGTACTTGTTTGACTTGTAATCCAAGAAAGTAACTGAGTTCTCCCATCATGCTCATTTCAAACTTCTTCTGCATAACTTGAGAGAATTTCTTGCATAATTCTGGATTAGTGCTTCCAAATATAATGTCATCAACATAAATTTGCACTAACAGAATATGATTAGCAACAGAAATTTGAAAAAGAGTCTTGTCCACCTTTCCTTTAGTAAACCCATGGTTCACTAAGAATAAGGACAATGTGTCATACCAAGCTCTGGGAGCTTGCTTAAGACCATAGAGGGCCTTTCTGAGCTTGTAGACACAAGAAGATTGAGTAGGAATGACAAAACCTGGAGGTTGTTCAACATAAACTTCCTCTTCAAGTTCTCCATTCAGAAATGCACTCTTGACATCCATCTGGTAGACTTTGATGTCATTGTAAGCAGCATAGGCTAGAAATATCCTGATTGCTTCCAGTCTGGCAACAGGTGCAAAGGTCTCATCAAAATCTATGCCTTCTTCTTGACAATATCCCTTTGCTACAAGCCTTGCTTTATTCCTTACGATGTTGCCTTCTTCATCTGCTTTGTTCTTGAATACCCACTTGGTTCCAATGACATTCTGATGCTTTGGTCTGGGAACAAGTTTCCAAACTTCATTCCTTTCAAACTGTGTCAGCTCTTCTTGCATTGCATTGATCCAATCTGAATCTTCTAGAGCTTCTTCCACACACATTGGTTCCATCTGGGATATGCAGCAGGTGAACATGGCTTCTCTTCTAGATGCAGATCTGGTTCTAACACCACTGGTGACTTGACCTATCACTTGATTAGGAGGATGATCTCTTAACCAAGTTAGATCAGGTTCTGTCAGTTGCTGTCTAGGCAACTCTGATGGTTCATCTTCTGATACATCATCTTCATCTTCATCTTTGTCTATCAGAACTGGATTGGTAGTAGGAGTTGAGAATATAGGATTGTTGGTGGCCTCTTCTGATGGTTCTGAACTTTTGTCTTCAAGGTTAATCTTCTGCAGGGTTTCTGATAATTCTTCTGCAGAGGTACCATCATCAAATTTGACATGGATGGATTCTTCAACTTGTAGAGATCTTCTGTTGAGTATTCTATAGGCTTTGCTTGAACTTGAGTAGCCTAAGAATACACCTTCATCAGCTTTTTCTTGAAATACCTTCAGATTCTTCTTTCCATTGTTTAGAATGTAGCACTTGCATCCAAACACATGGAAGTAGCTGATGTTTGGTTTTCTTCCTTTCCACAGCTCGTAGGGGGTCTTCTGATGATTCTTGTGGATCATGCTTCTGTTCTGGGTGTAGCATGCAGTGTTGATTGCTTCAGCCCAGTATCTGATGGGCAACCCTGATTCTGCAATCATAGTTCTTGCAGCTTCTTTCAGTGTTCTGTTCCTTCTTTCTGCAACACCATTTTGTTGGGGTGTTCTGGCAGCAGAAAGTTGATGGAAGGTGCCATTCTGATCACAGAAATCCTTGATCACTTTGTTGACAAATTCAGTTCCTCTGTCAGATCTGATCGTCCTGACCTTCATGTTCTTCTCAGTTTGAAGTTGCTTTAACAGAGATGGCAACTTCTGAAGAGTTTCATTTTTCTTGGTTAGGAACACAGTCCATGTGAATCTTGAGTAGTCATCAACCATAACAAGAGTATATCTTTTTCCACCAACACTGGGAGTTTCAACTGGTCCAAATAAATCCATGTGGATCAGATTTAGAGGACAAGTAGAAAGATCTCCAGCTATGGGTTTGAATGAGGTCTTCACTTGTTTTCCTTTCTGACAAGCACTGCAGAGGGTCTCCTTCTTGTAGACAATGTCAGGCAGACCATCTACAATGTGTTCCCTTGCCAGTTTGTTGATGGTTTTGAAATTCAGGTGGCTAAGCTTCTTGTGCCAGTCCCAGCTTAGCTTTGAATTGTCCTTTGCTATCAGGCAGGTTCCATCTTTTGCTGTTTGCCAGTCAACAACATAGATGTTCTTCCTTCTTTTGGCTGTAAGAACTACTTCTTTGGTTGTCTCATGCTTGACATAGCATAAGGTCTTGGTGAATTCAACTGTGTAGCCTTTGTCACAGAACTGGCTAGCACTCAGGAGGTTGAACTTCAGACCTTTGACATATGAGACATCTTCAATGATTATCTGGTTCTTGATCAGCTTCCCTCTTCCTTTTGTTTGCCCTTCCTTGTCATTTCCACCGAAGGTGACTCTGGGTCCATTGATTTTCTGGAACTCTGATAGGCAACTCTTGTCACCTGTCATGTGCCTGGAGCATTCACTGTCAATATACCATTCTTGTTCTGAGGTGGCTCCAGCACACAGTTCCTGCAAGATTAAAAGGAAGATTTAGGTACCCAAGCAATGTTGGGTCCTGGGGGGTAATGCAGTCTTGGTAGTTGGTACCATTTTGGTCTCATCAACTGAAACCTTGGTGGATGATACCCATTGTCCACCTGGTAGTTGTAGTAAACAGATGTATGATTCACTTTGGGCAGATGCTTGTGAGGATCATGCTTTCTGTTTGCATACTTCTGCATAGCCTTCTTTGTTGGAAAGAAGTCCCATATGCTATCAAGATCAGAGGAGCGCTTAACTTTAGGCTTCTGAGGTTTACCAGACAACCTCTTCTGCCTATAGTTAATCTTCTCTTGATATCTGCCTTTCTGATAGCAGTTTCTGATACCATTGTCATGAGATTGTCTGATTGGATTAGGCCTTTGATTATTATTTTTCTGAAAACTCTTCCTTTTGTTTGAGTTTCTGCCAGGTTCATTAGTTCTCAAACTGTGTTTTGGTTTGGCCTTTAGAGTTTGTTTTTCTGGTGTGACCTTCTCATGAACAACTTTAGTACCAGAAGTACTAGCATGGCAAATGGGGCTCAGAGTCTGTGGCACTATGACCTTTTTAGCCTTAGCAACTTTGGTGCTAGGCCTTACAGAAGGCTCACCAGACTCTGGTTCAACATATCCAAGACCAGAGGTGAAGTTATGAGGGTCACCAATATTCTTCATGGAAGATTGCATCTTCAGAAGACTATTATATCTACTCTCAAGTTCTTCAATATCTCTTATTCTTTTAAGAAGAGACTCATTTTCAGCCTTCAGTCTATCTCTTTCCTCAGTTAAGAGATTAAGTTTGCACTCAGTCTCTTTCCTTAGATCAGAGATATCAACTTTCAGCCTACTGTTCTCATCTTTAACAGAAGAATAAGTGGCTTGGATAGTTTGGAACTCTTCCCAAAATGATGACATTGGATCATCATTTAAGGCTGTGCCTACCGAAGAAGAAACAGAGTCAGAAGTAGAGCATACCTCATCATCAGATTGTGCCATGAGGCAGAGGTCTTCAGTTTCTGCATCTAAGCAGCAGAATGCTTCATCAGAGTCGGAGTCTGAGCTGGACTCTGATTCAGAGAGTGGATCTCTCTCAGCTTGCTCTGAGACGAATGCTCTTCTTCTTCTGTGTTGATCATCAGGTTTCTTTTCTTCTTCATGTCCTTGTTTCTTGGACACTCTTGGATAGGGGCAGTTTGCTTTGAAGTGCCCAGGCTGTCTGCAGTTGTAGCAGAGGTACTCTCCATTGCTTTCAGAAGGTTTGGTCTTCTGATGAGGTCTTCTGATGGAAGATGGACTCCTTCCATCTTTCTTCATAAACTTCTTAAACTTCCTGGCAAAAGCAGCCATATACTCATCAGATAAAAGAGTAGAAGGGTCAAAGTCACTTACCTTTGAGGTGCTGGCAGTGAGAGCAGTGGTGGTCCTTTCATCAGGAGCTTCCTCCTTCTCTTCATGCATCTCAAACTCATAAGCTTTGAGATCAGAAATGAGTTTCTCAGTGGCATAGGTCTTGATGTTCTTGCTTTCTTGGACAGCAATCACCTTCATCTTCCAAGCTGAAGGCAGTCCCCTCAGGATCTTCATGTTGACTTCTTTGATAGTGAGCTCCTTTCCAAGCTCAGAAATCTCACTAATGAGAATCAGCAGTCTCTCATGCATCTTAGCAATGCATTCTTCTGGCAGAAGTTTGAAGTCATCAAACTTCTTCATAGCAATGGTCAACTTGTTATCTCTTTCTTGTTCATCTCCTGCTCCAATCTCATCAAGCTTGTCCCAGATTTCTTTGGCAGTTTTGCACTTCTTGATTCTGTTGAAGTATCTTTCATCAATAGCCTTGTAAAGGATGTCCTTGGCTATATTATCTAGATTGTACTGCCTCTTCTCTTCCTTGGTCCATTCTGACCGGGCTTTCTCAATCATCTGGGACTGAGAGTTATCAATGGAGTGAGCAGGATTGATCTTCATGAACTGGATAAAGGGTCCATTCTCCAAGACTTCCCACATTTCATCATGAAGAGCACACAGATGTGCCTTCATTCTGATCTTCCAATCATCATATTTCTGATCTGTGAACATTAGATGCTTTGCAAGAGAGTTATCCATAATAACAAATAAATAGAGGCTAAGAACAAGTGGATCTTTGTTCAGAGAGTAACCTAAAAGATTACAAGAACAAGGAGGCTCTGATACCACTTGTTGGTCCCGATTAATATGGTAACCAGTCTAGAGGGGGGGGTGAATAGACTGGTTGGTTTTTCAAATTTTCTCTAAGTCAAAAGTGACTTATCAGAGAAGGTCTGATTCTGATGACAGAGATAGGCTGGTTCTGATATTAGAACTGGCCTTGGCAGCGGATTCTGATCTGTCCGGGTAGCCTCAGAAACACTAAGGCAAATGCCTTTCTGATAACTCTTAAAACAAGATCTGCTGAACACAGATTCCAAGTCTTAGAGTTAATCAGTTAATATCCTAAGTGCAGAAATGTAAATTGCAGTAAAGTAAATGACACCGGATATTTTATAGTGGTTCAAGGAACAACTCGTTCCTCTAGTCCACTGTTCCACTAGCTTTGAAGTAGATCAGTTACAAAGCTAATTCCTAGCACTTAAGAAGCACTCCTCGTCTTCTTCAAGCCTAGATGCCACCCAGGATGCAATTCCACGTCCTGATGGCTGGTCCTTTCACTCAGCTTCCCGGAAGTATCACCACTTCACTACTGCAGTTACTTGGACGCCCTTCTTTTCAGAAGATGTTCTGAAAACAAAGTTTTCTCCAACTTGCTTCGTTACAAGAGATATGTAGTTGAAGTTCTTGAAGTGTTGAAGAGCAGGATGAACTTTGCTCTTGTTGGGGATAAGAGATTGTGAGATTGAATCTTCCCAACGTAAGCTTTTTCTTGTTTTTGTGTTGTGGAGTTTGAATCTCAAGAAAGCTTGAAACTTTGTTGAGCAAAAGTTGTAGCAAAGTTGTATCCCTGTTCTTCGGTGAGTAGCTTATATACTGGGGTTGTCTGCCCGTTGGAGGAGGAGACAACTGCATTAAATGCGCGTACAGTTGACTTGACCGCCGTTTTGGAAGGTTTCTATTTTTATAATATATCTTCCCGGATTCTTTGGTCAATCATTCGCAATCAATCCTTCAGCGTATCAGGCTCATTTAATGTGCAATAAATGCTTTCCTTTCATGCACAGTCTTCTAGCCGTTGGATGTTTTACCCGTTGAATTCATAGCTGTTGGATGTTGCTTGAAATCTTCTAAGTGTTAGTCGGGCTCTGATCAGGCTCTTCTGATGAGTTGAGTTCTGATGGCTTTCTGATCTTGGATAGAGTTCTAACTCTGACTCTGATAGGTCCGCTGATGAGTACCTCTGATCTGTAGTTCTCATCGGTTATCAGATGTCCAAGTTTATCAGCAACTCTCATGGTGCAACTCTGATGGACTTCTGCTAAGAGAACTCTGATGGAGCAGTTCTCATAGAGCAAGTCTGGTCGAGCAGTTCTGATACACTTCTGATCTGATCCAAAATAGAGCAACTCTGATCGACGACTACACTAATACTTACAATTTGAAAATTCTAATACATAAAATCTAATTTGGGGGTACTTTAAAATTCTAATCCTATAGCATCATCAAAATCTAAATACATTTATTCCTTACAGGCTTCCACCCTAGCATTAAGTCGGGCCGGGTCCATGCGTGGGGCATGACGTCGGCCTCCCCGCGCCGGCTGCGGTCCGAGCGCTCACCCTGGGTATGGTTGAGCGTCGGCCTCAGGTCGCCGTGGCCTGACAACCGGTTCCGAAGGTCACCTTGGCGTGTCGCCTTCTGCCCTGTCCGTGGTTGTCGAGGGCACGCTGGCGGCCAGACCGGGTGGATTCCTCGGTATGGACCGAAACATGGTCACGTCGGGTCGAGATTCCGGCCATCTCTCTGTGTGATTCCTACTCAAGTGATGTGAGAGACAATAGAGGCTCTCAATGAAAGCACCAATGTTGGTCCAAAATAGGACGCTCGTAGGCTTTTAGGAAAGCTATGCTAGACACTCAAGCAAGAATCAAGAAAATAAGAACGAATATGGAAAGTTGCTAGAGAGATTTAGTTGCCAAGGATAGCGTGTCCTTCATTTCAACCGGACTTGACTTTTATAGGCGATTAGATATGGTAACTGCCAAAGACACTAATGACTACTTAATTACATTATTAATGCAGAATTAAATACATAATTAAGTCATGCATTAATTGCTCTGGTCGTTACAGTTCCTGGCTGGCTGGCGGGTCGGCCTGGCTGGCAGCCCGGACGCTTGAGCTCTTGGGTGGCAGGCTTCTGCTCAATTGGATTTGCGCTCGTTGACGGGCTCGATTGGTTGGGCCAGCCTGAGATCCGGATTGTTGGTCTGCTGGTCGGGCCTGTCCGGCCAGGTAACGGTCTTGGGCTTGGGGCCTGCTGGTCCAAGTTCGGACTTGGGCCAATTAGGCATTGGGCCTAGTTCCATAACCCCATCATTACCTAAACGAAAAATGTTTGTTATTATGGAGAATGCAAACAGAAACAACACACATATATAATTTAGTTCAAATAAAGTATCATTTCAATGAAAGTAACAATAAATCCAGTGCATCGGAATTGTGATCTAATAATGACTATAAATATGTTAGCAATGCATTAAATTTGATAAAAATGTGGTGGCATTGAATGTCATTGAAAAAGTGCATCGTTTGAAAAAAAAGATGACACCCCGTCCCCGAGGGCCCCCCAACACCGACCGTACGACACGAAGGGAGGATGTAAATTGGACTATAATCACAATCTGACAGATAGAGAGTGAGGCTCCGTCCCCGGTATTAAGTGCATAGTTTGAAGGCAATGGGACCTTCAAACGGGACAATGTATATGATCAAAAGTGCAGGCGCTTGAAGAGTGGAAGGGAATACTATTTTTTGTTGGAACGGCATCCTAATATATGTGTGCAAGAGAGCGTGTTAATGGGTAGTATTTGGGACCTTGGGTTGGAATTGTAAATTCCAAACTTGTACCGCATGGAAAAACAGAGTCATATTTGCATCTAGACTCTTATTTGTAAATTCCAGAGTCATATTTTATGATTCTAAAGGTTCAAGCATTTTCATGTCATATCTTGATCGGTTTTTACAATGCATTTTGATTAAGAAAAGAGATAACCAGATAAGCTGGTGCAAATTTTTAATTTTCTTTAATAATCTTTATTATGAAAGTTTATTGTTGAGATATATTTCAACAAGAATATTCAATTATTCTGGACCAAAAACCCAAGACTAAGTTTTGAGTGTTATGAATGTGTCAAGATATATCTGAAATAATAGAATCGAAGAAGCTGGTAATATACATCATAGCAAGATATAAGGAGTAAAAACGTTTTCACTTGGATTGATTTAAATCTGACAAGATCAAACAATCTTTAATTAAACCAAATTAGGCTTAAAGTAGAGCAGATCATATTATCAAATTGTGAGAGCAAAACACATGAACGACTTTGAGAGCAAAGTCATTTCAACATTAGACAGACTCTCCCAAATACTTGTTTATTGTCATTGCAACAAATTATCTTCATGTCAATGGAGTAAAAAACGCTCTAACAATCAACACATTATCTTAACTGTATACATAAAATGTGGAATCGATAATATAGCTATGTAGTACCATTATAGGTACAAATAATAATAACAATATATGATAAATTATGTAATTTAATTATGCTCCAATAAGAAACTCCTTACATTAGGTACATAGCATTTATAATCTAATATACCCCAAATACACACCAGATTTCATATTCATGATGTTCTCAAGCCCTACTCACTATGCATCATGGTCCGAACATACATATGATATTAACTTGTAAGAATTAATATACATCCATACTTTTTACACGAACACAGACTATATATGTAAGAATGAAACTCATGCAAATATATAGAAAGTACGTAGGGTGGGAGTATATATATAGTATTGCCTTGTCTCTGCCAGCCAGCCAAGTTGAATAGCTAGCAAGTACTACCTCCGTTCTTAAATAAATGCAACACTTTGACTTTTACACTATTCACATGTTCTACTTTGACTACGTTTTATTTATTAATGTAATAATATTATTTTATGAAAAAAATATTGTTAAACTTGTCTCATTGTAAATTTTCATAATCTAATTTTTTTAATTTTTTTACTAATACAAAATCATTTATATTAATGGTCAAAGTTGTGTCTCGGCAAGTGTGAAATGTTGACTGTTGCATTTATTTAAGAACGGAGGAAGTATATCTTTGAAGGCCAGGGAAGTAGTAAATTAAGGGCATTTGTGGTCATATTGGCAAAGCAGGGACAGACTTCTTCGTTGCCGGAGGTTCCCGGGGGAACGCATTTGCATCTGTGACAGCAAGTCCCGCACGCGAATCACTTCTGCACTTTCACACAAACACTCCGGCTTCTTATTCTGCTCCCTGAAGGAGCAGAAGCAATTTTAAGAATCAGATCCAAACACCCCCTAAAGATACAAACTAACATATAAGTCGGATTAGTATTCCTCTTTCCAATTTAACCTTGGGAAATTTACCGGGATGTGACTAAAACTCAATGAGTTTCTCAATCTATGACCTAACTAGTTTTTATACCTTTGTATGACCGAAAATCCAAAAACAAATAGAAAATTCGTTTATAATTAAATGCTGAATGACGAAAATACCCTTATTTAAAATATGTGCATTTTGCACTAATTTCGTCCAATTAAAATTATTGCACTTTATATTGCTGTTAATGCACAAAATTAATGCACGTCTTTACTGCACATCTGGTAATAATCACTGCACTTCCTCAAAATTAATTCTCTTCTCATTCACTTGAGGAATTTGTTTTTGTTTTTATTTTTTATTTTTTTAGATTTAATAATTTTATTATTTTACATCTCATTAAGTATATTGTGTTTCATGGTGAAATTATTGTTATTTTACTGCACTATTGGTCATAATCACTGCACAATAAACTTCATTAATGCATTCATTTACTGACATGTACACCATATATATTGCCATATTCACGATCATGTTCACTGCCAATGTCCAATGCTCAAATTTAATACCCGCAAACCCTAAATTCACTCACAATACTCAACAATATCTATTATGATTTCACTGCCCATATTCATCGTGCATATTTAATGCCCACAAACCCTAATTTTAGACTCCTAATTTCAAAAAGGAAAAGGCAAAAATGTGAATGAAGGGCCACCTAGTAGCAAATCTAAAGCAGTGGCCTACTACGTGTCTAACAAATTTAAAGCAGTGGCTTAATTTGAAGAGATATGAAAAGAAGAAACTCACAAATCCTAATTTCAAACAAAAAAAGAAGAATGGAAATTGTGGTTCTTGAGGAGGTCCACTACGTACCCACGTATATACTCAACAAATTAATTAAATCTAAATGCTATCTTATCCCCCACCTACTCGAGCAACCAATTCTGTCGTTCCACACAATTTATACCTTATCTCTTGACAAAATGACTATGGGTAAAGTTAGGGACGCTGTTCTTCTTGATTTGCTGGAGACACGGAGTTGCAGACCAAGAGGAGGCTGAAATCGACGACAGGGAGTTGTAGTGGCCGTGCGGCTGGGCGGCGGTGGCTGTGCGGTTGGGAGGCCGTGCGAGCGGCTAGGTTTGAGAAAATGATTTGGCTATTAGGGTTTTATAATAACAATTTAAGGGCATATTAGTCCATAAAAACATTTATTTAATTATTTATTAATATGTTAATTAATTAGGACGAATTTAACTAGTATTTTGGGAAATAAAGTAATAAGGTCATAGATTGAGAATGTGATGGAGTTTTACTCATACCTAAGATAATTATCTCTTTAACCTTTACTATATCAAAGACAAACACACACGCCATACTCCGCCATTATTCTTTGGGAGAATTTGACTTTGCACTCCATCTTTTGGGTGATACTTGACTTTGCACCCTATTTTCAAAATCATTAATGTATGCACCCTAATTCACGATAAAATCATTTGACTTTTCACCCCACTCCTTCATAATATTTGGGCTAATGTGGTGCATACATTAATAATTTTAAAAATGGGGTGCAAAGTCAAATATCACCCAAAACATGGGGTGCAAACTCAAATTCTCCCTTATTCTTTTGTATACATTCAAAGAAAAGTTTGCATGCTTAAGGAGTGTTTGCAGTTGATTAAAAAAAGTACTTTTCAGCTTTTGGCTTAAAAAAGTTAAAAAGAGTGTTTTCAAATGACAGCTTCTGCTTAAATTAATCACTTAAAAGCTAAAAGTTGGAAGCAGGTCAGGGGCGGATCCAGCATTGACATTCAGGTGGGGCCAAATTATAATTAAATAAAAAATATATTAAAATGTGGTAAGATAGTATGTATTTAACAAAAATTATCTTGAGATACGTATAAAATAGTATCTGTTGCCACAAAAATGTCAAAGAAAAGAATAATTATATTAAAAGAATAAAAAAAAAATCAAATTCAAATAGAAAAAACACCTCAAATTAACTATTCTTCAGTGATTTTCATGGACTGATATTGTCAAATTAGATGTAAACATGAATATAAAAATTACAATTATATAAAAACATAAAATTGAAAGCTTAAAAGCTAAAAGAATGACATTATAAAGAACAAAATCAGTAAAGGGTTAAAGCAATAAAACCATTAAAACGCTATGCTTGGTGCCAATTTTCTTTTTACTCTAGTCTATACTCTCTAAAAATAATTGAACTAATTTTACGTAATAATCCGAACTAAACTAATTTAATTTTTTAGGCTATTGAGATTGGTGTTTAGCTTGTACAAATTGGTGGAGATGTGTGGCCTGTGAAAATGAGATTTTGAGTGGTAAACATTAAGCTTCCAAAACACTATGGCCTCCAATGAAAAAAATGGAAAAAATTAAAACCCACATAGGGATTGAACCAAAGACCCGTAGTTTGATGCAGAAGTCTACTTTCATCTCGCCCAAGCCACAATTGTCTACATTTTGACTTTTACTGTTTTTATACACTTCATTTACAGCACCATATACTATAATATACATATTTATATATACTAGTAAAAAAAATTGAGCATGGGCCTAGGCCCACCCTGATTATAAGGCAGATCCGCCCCTGAAGCAGGTGGAAGGGTGCTTTAAACTGCTTTTCACTTTTTCTATTACACAAAAAGTACTTATTTTACCAAACACTATCAACTTTTACTTTTTCAGAATCAGTTTTTCCTCAAACACTACCAACTTTTACTATTAATCACTTTTCCCCAAATCACTTTAAAAAATCACTTTTTTAAAGTTGAAGCAATTGCAAACACTCCCTTAGCCTGGTTTAAACCCTGATTTCTCTTTTCACTAAAAACTACTCCGTATAAACATAGTCCACTTTTTTTTTTTTTGTAATTAGTGTGTTATACTCCCTATTGAGTACAATTTTAAGAAAACTTTGGGACTCATGAGGATTTAGTTTAAATATTATATGGAGCATCAATAATAACGTTTGAATTGATACAATATAATGTATGATTGTATCAATGACTATGGGTTGGTTTGCAACTCCTTTTAAAAAAGCACTTCTCAGTTTTTGGCTTTAAAAAAACACATATTTTCCCAAACACTACAACTTTTATTTTTCTCGGCTTCCGCGTCAAAAGTGTTTTTACTTTTTCTATTACACAAAAAACACTTATTTTACCAAACACTACCCACTTTTACTTTTCAAAATCACTTTTTTCTCACACTAACTTTTATTTAATCACTTCTCCCCATTTCATTAAAAAAAGCACTTTTTTAAAAGCAGAAGTTGTTGCAAACAGACCCTATATATTGATGATCTCGGGGACCCGGGACAAATTTGAAATATGGTTACCAAGGAATTGAAATTAATTACTAATTAGTAACCTATTTGAACCGTGGGAGGAGAGCTGCGCTGCCATCAAGTCCCTGCATTGGTAGATAAGAAGATTGAACCATGTCAATGGTAAGTAACACGAGCAGGAGTGAAGCAACGACAAAGGTCTTAGACATGGCAGCCATGTATATAGGCCAGGATGATTAATAATACTGAATAATAGGGGTGGAAACAGGTTAGGCCAGGCCAGGCTTTCGCCTTAACAGGCCGTGCCTGTTTTAGAATATATAGGCCTGAGCCTGGCCTGTTACCTGTTAAAGGCCTGTTTTTTCGGCCTGAGCCTGGCCTGTTTAAAAGTCTGACCTGGCCTGAAGCCTGTTTACCGGGCCTGTTTAGAAAAAAAATCAAAATTTCAAAAAAATAAAAAATGAAAAGTGAAAAATCTTTTTAACCCGGTATAAAATATATTTCCCAAATATTCACTAAAAGTCTAATAATACATTATTTTTGCTTTGGGTGTCTAATAATACATTATTATGGAGTATTATTATGTAGTTTATAAATTTCTATATACTTTGAATTTCAATTACCTTAATAAACTATTAACACACTTTATGTATATTTAAAATAGTATTCTATTCTAATTTATAATACACACTCCCTTAAAATAATATTATACCGATTTTGCTCTAGTTGAGTATACTAATATAAATATGAGTATAAATAATATAAATAAATATAAATATAACTAAATACATACATACATACATACATACATACATACATACATACATACATACATACATACATACATACATACATACATACATACATACATACATACATACATACATACATACATACATACATACATACATACATACATACATACATACATACATACATACATACATACATACATACATACATACATACATACATACATACATACATACATACATACATACATACATACATACATACATACATACATACATACATACATACATACATACATACATACATACATATACACATATAAATAGACCGGCCTGTTAAGGTAAAAAGGCTTTAGAGTTGGGCTAGATCTGGCCTATTTAGATGAATGGGCTTTTTGAAAAGCCCAAGCATAGTTTGATTACTAAACAGGTCAGATCAGGCCTTTAACAGGTCAGGCCACAGCAGGGACGGATCCAGGATTTTGAGTCAAGGGGGGCGAATTTTTTCGTTAGCCTAGGGGTGAAATTTTCCGCTAGTGTGCTGGGGCGAATTTTTTTCACTAGTGTACTGGAACGAAATTTTTTCTCTACTGTAGGGCTCTGATGCTATTTTTTATTCAACTCTTTTTTTTAATATATACACGACAACATTCAAATCTATTAATTTCTATATTTAGACAATAGAAAAATAACTTTGATTTTATTATTGAAGTGTTCTAGAAGAAAGTATTGATACATTAAAGCGTATGAAATGACAATTCAAAGGAAAATTATTTGAAAATACAAAAAAGACATATAATATTTTATCAAATTATTTGAATATAAAAAGTTTAAAGCGTATACATCCACCAATACTTTTTAAATAACTTCTTCTTTGTTTAATCACGTGAATATTTTCAGAATAAATGATTGATTTTTGAGCTGCAATTTTTGTCTACCCAAGAGGGTATTTATGAGTCACGAGAAGTTTTCTTAATATTACAATAATATGTATGAGATTATTATTTTTAGAATAATATTATATTGTAGATTCATATATATGGTGCATATTATATTTGTGTAATTTAATGTTAAATGTTATCAACAAAAATTTATATTTTTTTATTCAATTCACATGATTTAAAAATTGTTTAACTATTTTTTTGATAATTAATCATTACAAAACTAGGATTTTTTATATAAAAAGTATCATAAGTCTTGAACAATGAGTTGTTCTATTCTTTATTTGTTTAAGTTATGTAATTAAATTATTCTAGATGCTATATAAAATTTTGAAAACTAAAAGTTAAGGGGAGCGAACACACACACACACACACACATATATATATATATATATAATTAAAGCATAAAAAATTAATGAAAATATTACATATATAATAGAAAATTTTAAAAGTCCAAGGGGGGGCGGTCGCCCTCCCGCGCCCCCCCTTAAATCCATCCCTGGGCCACAGGCCCCTGACAGGCCGGCTGGCCTATTTCCACCCCTACTCGATAAGCTAGGAATATAAAATGAATGTATAATGAAGAAGATGATGATGGATTCGTTGTGTATATCCAATCTCTTAAGTCACGTCTTAAGATGATAATAAGGTGAATGTGTATTTATAGAATTGTAGATGGTACATGGAAGTAAAACTGATGATCCCGTGGAAAGTTCCTCAAATAGGAGTTTTTTTTCGAATTAATGTTAATTAAATAATTGATTACGAAAATAATGCTGGCAAAAACTTATTACTGATCTACTGCTAACCTTAACCATGGTCAGGGGTAAGTCGCCCAACAGTTGGGCGACTTATAAGTCGCCCAACCGTTGGGCGACTTACCCCTTGTATATGATCGAAGGCCAGCAGCTACTGCCAGCCACGCACGATCGTGCGTACCCTGGGACGCACGATCGTGCCTACGTCCGAAAACAACATTTCATCATGTTTTTCGCCCCAGTTCAACCCGGACTTATCTGTTTGCTATAAATAAGGTCTCTCTTCTCCTGTTTAAGTGTTACGAGCCAGATACAACACATTATAAAACATACAACACACGTCTTCACAATCACATACATAACACCTACTCTCAACAACATAAAAAACACCTTGTAAATACCCTTTACAAATCAAATACAAAACTTTACATTCATAACCGGTATAACACAGTACAATCATCCAATATTCATAACAAGTAATCATCTAATATTCATACTCGAACACATCAAGACAACATACAAGAGTTTACAAGAGAAAATACGTAAAATGTTGTAAATTGTTCCTACAACATCTACTGTATAAGAAAAACTGCAATACAAAAGATAAACTACAAGTTCCCATCGTCAGCTTGGTCATGGAGATGTTGCTGCTCATGTCTACGCCTATGCCGTTGTCGTGGTTGAAGAACCACTCTCTCATGCTGCGTTTGGGATGATGAAGTCGCCGCTGCACTAGACGTGGATGGCATGTAACACCGCCCCCAAGTATTTGTACTTTATCCAATAATGTATTGAACCCTGAGAAATGAATAGATGCATTTTTCGCGATTGTAGATTTTTATCATTTCTTTTACGTGAATAGTAAAATTCACGTGGGGCCCACGCCGGAAGTGGGAGCCACCCGACATTTTCGGGACCATATATTATATTCATCCGGGTCTAGATAATATTTATATAACGGTGGATATCCATGTTGGGCTATGGAAACCATATGAGTTGGCCAGTTGTGCATATAAGGCCCATTTATCGGTACCGGTGTACTGACGGATAAAAGCCGTAATAAATTATGGAGACCACTAAATTAAAAGTTGGGGGATGAATATTCATTCTACAAACCAATAATAATTGGAAGAATGATAGATATTTCATTTTACCCGATAAAATGAAATATAGTTAAAACAGTCCGGAAAATACAACTTTTGGGACCGAGTGTACACTCGGGGACACAAAGGGATGACCACCCCTCTAAGTGGGGGCCATCCCCACGATTTTAAGCTGCAATTGCCAAGGGGAGACGCACAAAGGGATAGGAGGAGGGGGCTTGAGTTGATTGGGATCAAAGACAATAAAATAAATGGGGACCCTCCCCGTGTTATTATTGAGAGAAATGCCAAAAAAGGCAATCTCAATCACCCCAAATCATAGTAGCTCGGCCATACCACCTCCCAAGGAGAGAGAACCTCTCCAAAACTCCATTGTTATCACCCATACACGCACCAAGAACAAAGGAGGAAGAAGGAAGGAAAAAGAGAAGAGAAAAGAGGAGTTTAGGTGGGAAAACTTGTGGTTAACAAGGTAATGACTTCATTAACCCCATTTCTTCTCTTTATCATATTTCATACTCCTAGGATAGTTCTACACATGTAAAAGTGTAGAATGGGGGTTGAAGGGTTAGTTTATACCCAAAACAAACTTTAAGAGCAAAGTTGACGGGCTCGCCGGAAAATAACCTTTTAGAGGTTATTTGTATTGATATGGGTTTTATGATGATAAAACCTTGTTATTAACTTGTATAATGTATTTCAAGAACTTTCACGGAGTTGAAAGGGTCGCCGTAGTTGTCGCCGGAGTTCGTTGAAGTTCGCCGGAGCTCAATAAGAAAGGCTAGAACTTCCTAAGCTTCTTTTAAGGTGAGAAGACGGCTATATGCTTTATGACTTTTGCGTGAGGCATGAGATTACCAATATTAATCATGAATATGTTTTATGGATTGATTAGTGGTATTAAAGTATGTGCTATGTTGTGATTAAAGAGTATAACCTAGTTGGAAAGCATGATTTGTAGGTTGACTAGTGAAATTATTATAAATTGATATGTATGATGTTCCAAGGACCCAAATAGGTATTTTTGGATTAAGGACGTCAAGAAGTACATGCATGTAAAAGTTCACGTTAATCGGACTTCGTTTGGGCGGTCAAACGGGCGTTGACCGCCGAGTTAACTGTTATACCCGACCGGGTATTGGCACATACCCGACCGGGTATTTACTGGAAATTATCCCCAGGGGCTACTGCCTCCTATACCCGACCGGGTATAGGTATGTACTCGACCGAGTATTGGGTTTTACACCCAAATGGTCAGTTTTGAATAAGTATAACGTGGGTCATTCGGGTGAGAACCGTCCACGTTGATCATTAAGGATTATTATATGACTATAGGGCTAGGTATTGTCCATAGTTAAAGGAATGAAAGGTTAGCCATATCCAGGTTAGGGTTTGGTAAGGAATAAGGTTGAGGTTGAGTATCCTCGGGACGGTAAATGATCCTAAAACTCGGTTGAGGTTGAGTATCCTCAGGACGGTAAATGATCCTAAAACTCGGTTGGGGTTGAGTATCCTCGGGACGGTAAATGATCCTAAAACTCGGTTGGGGTTGAGTATCCTCGGGATGGTAAATGATCCTAAAACTCGGTTGGGGTTGAGTATCCCCGGGACGGTAAACGCTCCTGAAACTCGGTAGGATATTATGAAGGTAGAATGTAGCTTGTGAGTTAGGCATTCGGGAATGAATGGGAAAGGTTGGGTGAGTACCCTATCTCTAAAAGACTCTTTGTGAGAAAACGACCTACGGGTCAAGTATTTTACAAAAATATACGGTATGTATTACCTTGGGGATGGGGTAACAATGGTTACACCTATAAATATATGTATCATCCTATTTTTGGGTCTCGTGTCTGAAACATTAGTTATTCCTCATATAGCCTACTTGTCACTAGTACTTTCTATGGAGTACTGACCCCTTCGGGGGCCTCACATTTTTCAGGTTAAGGCTTGAGACCTATTCCTGCACCTTTGCCTAGGGTGATCATCAATAAGGAAGACGTGGTTCGTGCTTCCATTCTCATTTGAAACGATGTAATTGCTTATGGATATTTAAACAACGTTTTCTATTAAACTATTGAAGGGCCTGCGTGCTCATGTTTGCCACGTGTGGCTAATTATCAAACATATTTTATTTCCGCATTTGTTTGAGTAATATATTGATGTTGATTGCATGGGTTTACTAATCGGTTTGGCAATAGAATCTATCAGACGCCTTGTATGATTTAATAAGAATGAACTACGTTGTTCTTATTGGGTTGTACGGCAGTTGTCTACGTGGCACGGATGCGGTCCGGGGCGTGACATGGCATCTCCTGAGATGGGGGCACGTGTATAAGATGTTCGTAGTCGACTCGGCCCAACACATCCGAACACAAGGAGGCAATGCCTGTCAGAGCCTGTCCATACATGTCCACATCATGAGTATCAGTCACTGTGGCGGTAGCCCGCTGATGTATGCACTCCAAAGCTCATGTCTGAAATATGAAACACAATTACAATTACATTGAAATACATACAAGTATTACATAAATAAATGACTTACTTTACTAATTACTAATATACTCACCGTAAGATGCAAAGCCAAGGAGCTAGGCTGATAATGATGAGTAGGGAGTCTGAACGAAGGAGACACGAACAAACGAGTGATGCTGTAATACCATCCCATGTAGTCTCCTGAAACAGATGGGACAAATGTCGGTGTCCCAGCCACAACTAGCTCAGCTCGCCTTTCCCACATAGTGACGTATCAGACATGTCTGAGTGCCCAATCCTCTGTATGCTTCCCACGCCTATCCAGCCTATGCAGCTCAAAATAAGTGTCGATAGGCCGTGGAATGACCTGCTCAAACCCAAACTGTCGCAAGACTCTATCAGGCAAATGAAGATCAACAATGTCAAAACATATCAATGGCACACGTGCTCGCCATATGTGACTATGCTCTCGTCCAGTTGGGGGCAACTCTGCTAAAATCTCAGGTGTATACGACATCCATGTAATCTGTTTCATAAAGATACAAAATTAGTATTTATTCTATACATATTATAGTTAATGTTATATTACCCACACCATACATGATCCTCAGACATCCGATCAAATGCATCCCTGTACACACCGAGCCCAGTAGCGGATGACATGCGAGATAGACCAGCATATAGTCATCTAACCATTCATTCAACAGTATCATTTATATGGATATTATTAATATATTTACATTCAACATACAATCACATAAATACCAACGATTGAAAACATACCGACGGCCTAGAGGGTCCTCGCCCCATACATGATATGGGTATACATACCGTATACCCATATTTTTCCTTCAGCATCTCAATGATAGTATGCACTTTAAGGGAAGGATCAATGCGAACAATGTCAATCACATCTTTAGAGATGAAATCTGAAGTCAAAGCCACGTGATCGGTAGTGTCGGTGTTGCCAACGCACGAAGCAGAATGAGGTCCAGGATAACGCACAATTGTGAAGGTGTCAAGGTTGCCTTTGTTCTTTGTGGCGCGTATTCTCCAGGGGCAATCACATTCTTTCTTCCTTTTGCATTGTGCCACCCATTTGTGTTTATCGGACTCTATCACCCGATAAAATTGGTTCCATTTGATAGAATACAAGCTCACCATATTGATGACTTGTTCTTTGTTGTCAAACTGTTGACTGACCTCAAACTCACCATCGGGGGTGAACCTTTTCTCACCTGATCCACTCATCCACACATCAGTAAAGCCTTCAGGGAGATCATACATTCTAGTAAAGTGGCTAGACGGGGCAGTTGCCGTGACAGTATCACCATCATCTTCATCAGATTCTGTCATGTCATCACCATTGATGTTCTCGTCAGCATCATCATTATTTCCCTGCCCATCCACAAATGATGCACCGTTGTGCAAATACCTACCATCTTCCTGTATAACCATGTCCAGTACAGGAGCCTTTGAGGAGTTCCCTGCATTGACATCATGCATAGATACAATAACATTTGATGTTGATTGAGTACCATAAGCGTCACAGGATTCCTCAATGTATATCTCCAGCGTCGACATATCCTCCATCTGAATTACGCCCCACATATTTGTTATAGCTAGCTCATCAATGAGGGGCATAAGCATGTACTTTCCCCCGTTCATGAGAAATTTCATTTTCAACCGCAAAGAACGATTAGGATGAATCATTGTGGCTGCATGTATTTTTTGAAGGATCTCGAGCATGCAAGCACCACGAGAAACCATGACAAAGCTGGTTCTACCACCTTCATGGCATATTTGCCCAGCATCCTCATAATAGTTCCCTCCCCAATGACACACGATTGGGAAGCTTGAGAAATCCATATTCTAATAACAATTCATTGTCCAACATTCATGAGTAGGCATCAATATACACACTTTATACACATTCAAATTTTCAATAAAAAAAGCTACCAAAATTGTAATATATCCAAAAGTCAAAATTCACAAACAATTCACATTTAAATATGAAACTACCCAAATTTTTATATCTACATTCAAGTCTACATTTAAATACCCAAATTTACCTTCATTCAAGTCTACCCAAATGCCCAAATGTAAAAATACACATTAAAATTTACTATCAATTTAAAATCAAATTTCAACATTTCATACATATCCACATTTCACAACAACTAAATTCACAATCAATTAATAATCTAAAATTTCGAAAATTTTAACATTCAAAACCGTAAGTTCAAAATGAGATGAAATGGAGTTTGATTTACCTAAAAGAAGGAACAAAGAGTGTTGAAGAAGAAGATGGAGGTTTGCCGTAGTGGGGTCGTCGGAAATGGAGGTTCGCCAGAGTTGGAGGTGGCTCTCGTCGTGCGCCTGTCGTCGTTCGTCGTTCGTCGTTCGTCGCAGCAACTTTGGGGATTTGGCTAACTTTCTGCGTTCTGTTCTGTGGCTGTACGCGATATTTTTAGTTAACGGTAAGTCGCCCAACGGTTGGGCGACTTATAAGTCGCCAAACCGTTTGGCGACTTATAAGTCGCCTAACCGTCTGGCGACTTACCCCGACCATAGTTAACCCAGCAGTATATTGGTAAATACTTTTAACCCAACCCTATTTTCGTAATTATTTAATTAATTAACATTAATACGGAAAAAGTATGATTGATATGTTTTTCTTTACGAAATAGGACTAAGGATGTTTTTACTTTGACTCTTTCAGTCCCAGATCAAACCCGACTTAAACAAATCAGGTCAGACTAGACTAGACTTTCATAGTTATAAAATACACAAAGACCGGACTTAAACAGACAAAGACCCGTAAATTTCAGTCTAAGTAAAAACATCCTAACATAGCATTATTTACTATCACCTTGAAGTCATTACTACCAAAATAGTTGCAGTACTAGACATTAACGCAACAGTATTTTTTTTGCCACAACGCAATAGTATTTTCTGCCATTAATGACTCTTATCTCCAAAAAAGAAAACTTAAAATTCAACGTTCAAAAAGACGTAAGAAATAGTTTTGCTTGATGGATACGGTAGATCAAGCACTAACTAGCTAGATTAAAGTGGAATCGATTAGACTACTTGTAACCTCAACCAATTAAAGAAATCTTAACAATTAGGGCTTAGGGGATTGGATAGATTAAAAGATGATCTAATATTTGCTTTTATTTTGCTTTGTTCGAAAGTGCAAGGCTGTGCCGCCTGTGCGTAATTCAATCAAAATCATTTGTATTCCACTAGTCTATTGATTAGTTTTAAAGGTATGGTAATTTAATTTCATGTTATAATTAATCTTGTTGTGTTTATGTAATTTATTTACACATCAGGTCCTGTCCAAAATTTTTACACCAACAAGTACATTTTTTGACAAAAGAATAGACCAAAAACTCATTGTCGGTGGAACATTTTATGCTAAAAATTATACATTCAGGTGGCAAAGTCTTTAATTTTAATAAATTTATTGGTTTTAATTAGGGCTTTTTTCTTGAGTATTACTACCTCTGTCCCATTTTATGTGTCTGGCACAATTTTTAATAAAGTGATTGAAAAAGTAAAACTTGTGGTTGATATTTGAGTATACTAAAGTGAAATGTTGTAAACCACACATTTCTTTCCAAAAACGGAAATGTGACAATTATTTTAGGACAGACAAAAAAGAAAAGTAAGACGGCTAAAATAGGACAGAGAGTATTAAACTAAAGTCAATTTCCAAAAAAGTGACTCTTTTTATAAAAAGACAAAATTGTGACTAAGAATGTCACTGTCATTTTTATGTCACTGTCATATAGTCACTAATGGATCCGGATGTCACTGTACCGGAAAACGTGTCGGTGTGTTGCTGGAAATTTTTCCAACGACCTTTCCTCGTGGAAATTTTCACCGGAGATCATCACCCTGCCGCCTCAACACTGCCGCCATCACATGAGACCGCCTACGGCCCGTTATCCCAAGCCCATCCACTTCACCCCAGGCCCCTCCCCTGCACCCCAGGCCCCTCCCTGCTGCCCCACCCCCCTCTCCTGCTCCCCAGCCCCCTCCCTTGCACCCCAGCCCCCTCCCCTGCTCCCCCCAGCACCCTCTGCACCCCCTCCCCGACACCCAGCTCCCCCATCCCCGTCCCAAGCCCTGAAACCCCTGCCACCGTCCAAAGCTGATGTCACCGGCCACCACCCGCCCCTACATAGACCTCTATCACAGCCCCCCTTTACACTGGGTAAGAAGATGGGAATTTTGGGAGAGGGAGAATTTTGGGCAGCCGAACAAGCATACAGAAAGTCCAGATGTCAAGCTCACTTTTTTGTCCAATCCTAAATTAGTCATATTTCTATCTAATGGAACCCTAGAAGTGATATATAGGTCATTTTTTTGGATCATCAAAACGGTTTTTCATTAATATAGAACAAACATGCAAGACAAAATCCAGACAACTATTACAGATACAATCGTAAGCTTTAGGAATAGACTTAAGCTATGTTTGGCAGACACAAGTCTCTGCCTTCTAGCTTTTGTATTGTTCAAAAAGTCTCTAAAAGCTTCTAGTTTTATGTTTGACATGACAATTTTTAAGAGTTTTTCAAAAATTAAAAGATCTTTTTGAGATGCTACAAGGAGTAGCATCTGAAAAACCCGTGACTTTTAGTATTAATTAGTCCTAACAACTTGTATATCAAACCGAACTAAACCAAACAGTCAGCTTTTTACCAAACGGCTATCACCTTTTCTTTTTAATATCTTTTCAGTCACTAAAAGCTAAAAATTATTAAAAAGCTCTCAAAAGTATTTTTTCAGCTAGTTGTGCCAAACATACCCTTAGAGTCAGCCACCCATACAAAACAAAATGACTCACTAGACTCAAAATGGGCAAGAAGAAGCCTAAAACGATCGAAAATGAGGTATTACCTATCAAAAGTTATTCAAAAATAGAAATATCCCAACCATACTTGCTCGAATTGAAATAAAAATAAGTATTACGAAAGGAAAAATAATATGAAAATAAAAACTTTCCCCAAATTGCTTTGTTCTGGAGGAGGGCGAGCTGCTGTAGTATGGTAGAAGAGAATTTCTACCCCCGAAAAATTCCCTGAAACTTTATCCTTCTTGCGCTCGCCAATTTGCTCTCGCCAATTCGCTCCTTGAGATTTGCCATTGAAATCAATCCCCGAGGTGTAGAAGAAAAGTCTATCATGTTGCCTTGTGTTTCTTCTACTCGAAAGAATCAACAGTGAAGAAGAAAACCCTAACGACAGAATAAAAATGGGGTCTACCACAAGAATCTTTTCATTAGAAAGTATAATTTCTAACAAAAATATTGATCCAAAAGCCACCGCCGACGTGAAATTCTCTATCGGTCATTGTTTCTTTTAATTTACGTAGTTTTTTTATCATCAAATTCAACTCTTATATTAAATCATCAGGAAGTAGATCGTCACAACAGACTCAAAAAGACCAATCCTGACAAAAAATATCTCTCACCAACTATCGCAATCAACCCTATGGCTAGACTCTGAGATGATAACCTCTGAAAGAGCAATACGAATCGCTAACCACCAAGCGGGTGTGACACAACAATCACTGGCCATATAGATCCTTCTAATGACATAATATCTAGCAGAATTGACAATCATTATTGTAGACCCAAACCTAAAAACTTCAACAAACATAACATGAAACCATAAAAAATAAAATAACGGACAAATACTCCAAACTTCTTGAAATTTCACCTTCCACACCCCGACATCTCGATCAATCCAAGGCGGCGGCTCAGGAGGAGGACGGACCACCGATCTGTATTCTAGAGAACGCATAATCTCCCTTGCCCGCTGACAAAACTCTGAAGCGTTACTAGAATCCCCAACCCTCTGCAATTCCATGTGATGATACGCATCTTCCCCTAAACAACACACCCCCACGGCTTCGATTTCTGGAAACTGCAAGAAGTATGCACACGTCCAACACTCCTACAGTCCTACCAATTCGGAAAAATCCGAAAGTAATAACAAAAACCAGCGCCATGATCATAATCGATCACAGCCGGACAACCAGGCTAGGCGTTGCCTTACGACAACCCTAGAGAGATAGCTTCCTAATACCACAGGATTATGTAGTTTTGTTGGAATTAACGAACTATTTTCATTTACATAGTTTATATGCAACTGAGGATGTTTTTACTTGGACTGTAATTTGCTGGTCTGGTCTGGTCTGCTCTGGTCTGAACTGGTCTGGTCTGGTCATGTCTGGTTTCTTTGTATTTTTATAATTATTCAAGTCTGGTCTGGTCTGGTCTGGTCTTGTCTGTTCTATTCTGGTCTGGTCTGGTCTGGTCTGGTCTGGGACAGATTACAATCCAAGTAAAAACATCCTGAGTAAATTATGGAATAATACTCCGTATTAGAAATCTACTCCGTATAATATTTCATCGTAATCTAAAAAATGACTGGAGACTTGGAAAACTTCGTCCAAACTCCCAACGTCCGTATTATTGGAGCCAATAAAAGTTGTTGTGAACAGCCAATTTTGCTTTTTTTACAAATGAATTATTTGTGTACACAAGTAACTAGGGGTTTTTGTGTACAATTCATGTACTCTAAGAATTTTCTTAACATTATGGCCTTCACTAACTTTTAATTTCATACCACTATATTAAAGCTCCGGTTTGGTCACCCTGTTTTTCATATTATCAATCTTATAACTTTTATTAGTCAGTTTTTCACTAGATACGTAATTTTTGGTTTCGCACGCTGAATTGTGTAATAATCAAAATAAGTAAAGTTGAAGTCACTTTTCTGACTAAATTGGTTGAAGTTATTTTAAAAGACCACTTTAACTATTTTTCATATAAATTTTTCTTTATTTTATTAATAAAAAATATTTTAAATATAAGTTTTCATAAATCAGCAAAATCAGCAAATCTAGACTCTTTTGCCAGAATTTCATAAAGAGCCTGTTTGAAACATTGAAATTGACTGAATCTACTGATTTTATTGAAATTTATGAAGTTCTGGATAAAGTAATTGGATTAGTTGATTCTGCTGATTTAATAAAAGTTATATCTAAAATATATTTTAACTTCGACCAAACTATTAATACTACAGTGGTTATTAGTTATATTTTTATAAATAAATTTAATTTCACTTATACTTTTGAAAGAAAACTATAATAATATTTAATGTTGGTTTACCATATGAAGCCTACCATCACCGAAAGCATCTTGTGTCCAGGTCAAGTGTATCACCAAACTCATTTAATAAAAAAGTAGTACTTGGTAGTTGCTTTTACCTTTATTCACTTGTTGCCCTGTTGTGTCCGTCTATATAAAATCTTATTCTTTCCAATATGAATAGTGTTGAAGATTATTCCTTCAACCCGTAGGCCTAACACGTAAGCTTATGGATTTCGAGTGGATGGTGTATGTGAATATGAGGAAATAGCAAGTAAGATGGGCTTGGAAGTATATGCAATAGTGGGCCAAGTGTTATTAAGTGATTAGGCATGGCCTCGGGTCGGGCCTAGGCCCGGGTGGGCCGGCGGTTTAGAATTGGTGGACCCGGGTAGCCACCGGGTCCGGTCCGGGTCTGGGCCCAGGCCGGGCCTCCGGTTTGTTTTTTGTTTTTTTGCTTTCCTAAACCCCCCCCCCCCACCCCCCACCCCCAAACCCCCCACCCCTCCTAACCATCAAGCCCAACCCGGGTGGAACCCCAAAAAATGAAAAAAAAAAAAAAAAAAAAAAAAAAAAAAAAAAAAAAACTCAATTTGGCCCGGGCCCGGACCCGACTTGGCCGGGCCAGTTCGCCAAATGTAAGACCCGCCGCGCCCCCCGGGCCTAGGCCCGACCCGGACCCGGACCCGAGAACCGGGCCGGTCCCGCACAGTAGCGGGCCGGGCCGGTCCACGGGCCTAGACCTGTCAATGGGTCGGGTCCGGGTCGGAACGTAGTGTTCCAGACCCAGACCCGCTAAGTAAATAAAGGACCCGGACCCGACCCGTTTACCCGGCGGGTCTAAAAATTTGGACCCAGACCCGGACCCAACGGGTCTCGGAACCGGGTCGGGTAGACCCGCCAAGTATCATATGCACAACATTATATAACTTTTTTTTGACAGAACATTATATAATTTTTTAAAAATAGCAAAACATGTATATGAAATGTAAATCAAAGTGCACAAATTTAAAAGCAAAATATATCTTCACTGTAAAAAAAAATCAAGGTTTATCATAGAAAATTAGTACTTTTATTCAATAAAATATCGGTTCTTGTAGATGCGTACAATTCCGCACTTTGTGTCTATTTCTCTCCCACAGAAAACTCGTATATTAGAATAGAAATTAGGTCACAAAAAATTCTTTTGGACTAAAAGCATATTATATACTACGTACTATTATATTATCACTTATACATTAGGTATGTATTAATTCGTTTCTTTTTAATCAAAGAATTAAAACTAATCACTTTATATATATTAGTTTGTATTTTTATTTGAAGTATTATAACTAATCTCTTTATGTATTAGTGTGTGTGTGTGTATACTAATAAGAAATTTTAAACGGGTCCGGGTCCTTAACGGGTCGGAATCATAAGTAACATACCCGACCCGTTTATTAAAAGTACTAACGGATCCGGGTTTGGGTCCGGGTTTGGGTCCGGGTAAACGGAATAAAATAAGGACCCATACCCGTTAAAAACAACCGGGTCCGGGTCGGGTCCGGGTCTAGACCCGACCCATTGACAGGCCTACACGGGCCGGGCCGGTCCACGGGCCGGGTGGCCCGACCCGAATCCACCCCTGTAAGTGATAATAAGAACTCGTTACACTGCACTAATGCTATTGGGCCATTGGCCGTTCGTCTAACACTCAAACAGAAGAGTTGTGAACAACTGAACACTGCTAAAAGCTATAAGAATGCTAGAATGCTAAGGCGGGTAAATTGCCAACCCTTAACAAAGAAATAAATGCTAATATTTATACTGCTAAAGGGCAGGTGATTATGATGACGTGGAGAGCTGTAGATGACTGAGGTCTCAACCACCAAATCTCCGGCATTAAATGCGCTTCCCGTCAGAATCTTGGTTTCCCGCCCAGTCATCGGGGACGAGCGTCCCCGTGGGCCTTGGGTCTGTCCTGGATGATGCCGCCAAGGGTGGGAGGCCGTGCGTCTTTCGGCTGTTGGTATAGGAGTATGTTGGCTAACCTTGGGCTAGGACTCCTTGAACTGAGGGCCTGGGGAGGAGACGTACGTCGTAGCTGCCTTGGGCCCTGATGGATAATTGTCATCGATTCGTCAGAGACGTTCGTCTGGACTTTCTTCCCTGTTGGGCCTAGATGTTCGTCCGAGGAGGGGGTAATGGGCCAATTTCCAGTATTGGGCCATTAACTCAACAAATAGTAAGAATAATACTACGTGAATGAAAATAAAATGCATGTGGATGTAATTAAAATAATAAATACAAGGGTGTAAATAGGGAGTTACGTTAAGCCTCCGCTGGTTTCACACACTAGAAAATCTTTATCTTTATATTATATAAAGTAACAAAGTTGGTGCAATTGTTGGAGGGAAAATTCCCGCCAATTTGAAGAGCATAAATGGTACATACTAATTAATATTGCATTAAAACTGAGTATATATATTTGGGCAATAATCAAGTAGTACTAGACTACTAGATTATGCATTTGTAAATTAGCTAAGAGCATCTCCATTCATGCTTTCTAAATAAACGATTTTTTTATTACACATCATTGACACATCACATTTATTCAATAAATTCTGAATAAACTCAATGCTTAAAACTCTTCATCAACAATAATACTCAAATAATCAGTTTTTTTTGGACATGCACTAAATGTAGTTTAACTACAATCTAAAATAATCCGGGATTTGAATCTTGGTATCGTAATTTCATTTTCAATAATCTCACTAAATATTCTCTCACTAACAATGATAATCTTTAAAATAATCTTACACATCATCCAATTGATCTTCAAATAAGCTCATGAATGGGGATACCCTAATGCTACGAATCATTCAAATTGAGTTTATATATATATATATATATATATATATATATATATGTATATATATATATATATATATATATATATATATATATGGAAAGATCAAGTACAAACTGTGCTTATTGTGCAAATATTTGTACGATGCATCTTGACGTTATTTGCATTGCATATTGAGGTTCAAAGTAGTGCATATTATTCAACTATAAAATGGCAGTTGCACATTAACGTTCAACGAGTTGCACCCTAAAAAAGTTGGGTTTTATTACAAAAGTGCCACCTTGCTTTTATGTCCTTTGGATCAACTCATCAGATGGTCAAGATGAGTTTGTACTTTGTAAATTAAGAAGGGTTTGTAATTTTGTATTTGATCTCTATTCTATATATATATATATATATATATATATATATATATATATATATATATATATATTTGGGATCATATACAAAGTCCTCCTAATTTACAAAATACAAATTCATCCTAGCCGTCCATTTAATGGAGATTACTGTTCGGTGATTACTAATTGAAGACATTAAGCTGATTTCTATTGTGGGTATTTTAGTAATATAGTCTATTTTTAATAATGGGAAGAAGATCACGTCTTAGAGTTTCCTTATCTATTTCTTTCCATTAATTTCGTTCCTTCTTACTGCGATCAATACTCATGCTCTTATCTCTATGGATCTCTTCATCGGCTTCCATTTGTGATCAATACTTCTGCTTTCATCTCTACGATTGTCTTCATCCATCAGTACACAATTACTCCAGGATAACTAAGATTCTTTTCATTTCCATCTCCATCTCCATTTTGATCTCCTTCTCAAATCTAATAGAATCTGATTGATGTTCTTATATTCGAAGGCCATGGATTCCGGAACACACAAGGAGAAAGTCAGTTCTCGAAAGCCATGGAGTCCGATGTGCATGCCGGATTTTTTTATTTTCTTTATTTTGGTTTTTGTTTTTGTATCAATTCAACACTTTAGTGTTTATGCGAATATCTTGTGGTTTTAGTATGCAAAAATTTCATATGCATATTGTTTGTGTGTACAATGCAAATATCATAATTATAAGATGCATCAAATGATCTTCTACGATGCACATGTATCTTATATTCTTATTAAAGTGCAATATACGAACTTCTAAAATGCACATGGTATAAGGATAAAATGCACAATATGAGCTATTACAATGCAAATGTCGTACTAAAGTGCAATGTAAGAGCTTCTAAAATGCACAATAAGATGTAGTATGAAATTTTAAAGTGTGCATATCAACTTACGTACTAAAGTGCAATGTAAGAACTTCTAAAATGCACATATCAACTTACGCACTAAAGTGCAATGTAAGAACTTCTAAAATGCACATATCCAAACGATAAAATGCAAGATATGAACTACTAAAATGCAACATAGACATGTTTTATCACTGTGTAATTTTAATATAAGTTATGAAGACATGATAAATATATAATATAATGCACATCTCGAACCCTTAATACGCCCATTACAAGATGCACTTCTCATCTAACTTATATGCATTATTAGTTACATTTGTATGCATAATACAATCGCCTATTGGAAAATTAAATGTTGGACCAATAATGCGTTGTTCTATACAATTTCTTTATTGTCATCCAAATTACATTACAATATACACTTCTCTTCACCCATTTATATTTTTAATACATCCACCATATTAGTCTGCTTCATGCCTTTGTAGTACTTGGGTTTATAACCTGTTAATTAAGTTTAATCTAATACTGTACCAACAATAGTACACATATGTCCCTTTTACAGTGAATTATTTTCAATCACTTCAATGATTTCAACATTTGTGGTAGCTATATACCATTACAATATGCAGCTCATACAACAATTTATTGCATCGTACATTGTCTTTATATGCACCTTAGATTAAAATGTATTGCAACCATGTCACATTAATTTACATATAGTTTAAGCTTCCCCTAATCAGAACAATGTATGCACATCAACGCATTTCATTTAGATTTTAGATGAATTTCATGTCTCATTGTCCATCACCACTCACCTCCTAATTAATTATTAACCTAATATCTAAAAAACACAATCAGAATCAAACATTCTATTGCATCTTTTTTACAAAAACTTGCACCAAATAAACCCTAGTATTGCATAGCACTCTGAAGCACACACATGCACTTTGGTGAGTTTCAAACGAATTTCATCCTCAGGGTTCCTGCTATTTCCCTCTTCATATGTTTTTCTTGTAGAGAAACCCTTGTTTCTTTTAGGATTGGACATTGATTCTTCACCAGAAACATTACTGTAAAAGCTATGCACCCGCCTACGAGTGTCTTGATGGTCGACTTCCATTGAGATGGACTCTGCAACTTACCTTTTTTAAATTCTTTATACTTGGACGGTTAATGCATCAAGGGATGATTAGCGTAGAACCATGGATCGTGTAATTTATGTATTTCCAAATATAAGAAGCGATGATTGGGATTGATTTTGTAATTTACTGTACTAACCTTGGGAATAGCCGATGGGTTGTAGAACGAATTTGTGATACAATTCTATACATTGTAGTCCACATCTATTAACATGCACCGCGGACGGATGACTCTCCATTTTTTGTAAATGAACGGCCCAGATTGTTTTGCACTTTGTACCGGAAGAGGAGTTTGTATGTGATCTTCCCCCTATATATATATATATATATATATATATATATATATATATATATATATATATATATATGGTTGGTAATCAGTTTGGCCAATAATATAATAAGTAAGATTTGCACGTTAGATTAATAAATATGACAAAATTATATTAACATTACAGTTCAAAAATGGCAAATTTAATTAATCGACCATTTATAAACTATAACTATTCAAAGCTACAAGGAGACTGAAAAAGTGTCACACACTAATGTCACTATTCTACCTGTGTGAGGGTATACTACCCCGGCCTACTACTGTTCAGAGGTCCAAGACATTGCCCCGATACGGGACCCAGTCAGTGAGGATCATTTAAGCCAACTGGCCCGTTTCGGCCATTCTGGCCCAACACGGTCCATTTAGGCCTTATTGGCCCATTAGAATAGCCCATTAAAACCCCTCCCCTTCTATAAATAGGGAGGAGGGCTCCCATTTGAGAGGACGGCTCTCTTCTGCCATGATCTTCCTCTCTGCTTATTCTTTAGAAGCTAGTTCAAGCTCCATTAATGGAGGCTCCAAATATGTACTATGTAAAATGGTGAGGAGAGCATATTAATAAGAAAGAGCGGGCTTGGACGTTAGCCTAAAAAGTCCCGTGGTTTTCTTCCTTTCCGGGTTTCCACATAAAAATAGCTAGTTCAAACACTTTATTTACTTTTATACCGAATTCATCGTCCCTAATATCCGAAGTTTATGTTGGGCTTTCGGATCTACGGGACAAAACCTCAACACTACCTATTCATGTTTATTACTTCATATAAAAATGCCAAAGTTTTTTGACAAAACTAAATAAAAAGAAGTTGAAAAAGTTTTGTGGAGTGTTTTTATTGTTGTGGAAAAAGTGAAAAAAATAATAAATTAAAATGCATCTTGATTTGATTACCTTTATATTTTGAAGTGTTTAATTTAATTGGAATCTTCTTAAATAAGATAAAAAAATATTTGTAAATAAAAAACATGACTATCATGGTTTTATCAGCTAAATAGAAGTAATTACTGACATATTTTGTACTTCTCTTTCAAGAATATAATTTTCCGTAATCTAATTTAAGTAAAGGAAAAATTGCACTTTTGGTCTCTCAATTAGTCATCATAGTGAAATGTCAGACCCATGTTTTTGAGACTATAAATGTCACCCCAAATTGACAAATGTGTTGTAACTGTCATCACTGCCGTTATAATTAACCGGGAATGACATTTACCACACATTTGTCCATTCAGGTGACATTTACAATCTCATAAACACGGGTTTAACATTTCAATATGGTGACTAATTGAGAAATCAATAGTGCAATTTTCCCTTAAAACACTACTTTAAATTTAGTAAAAGTAACACAAAAACAAAACAAAAAAATACTTTTTTTGTAACGTACAATCTCATAATATAAATACACACAAAATAAAATCTTAAGTTAAAAAGTAAAGGAAAAATTGATAGTAATAATCACAACTATTGGCGGTCCGCTCATAATAATCCCAACTACCGATTATTTCAGAATAATCCCAATTTTAGGGGCCTTCCGCCACTATTGGTCTGGCTACATGTTCAGTCAATTAAACAACAAATATTAGATTATAATAATTTAAACTATCATTTGAATAAATAAATAGAAAGGGTAAAAAAAATTATAAAAATTATTTTTACTTAATTACTATTTTTAGATAGTTTGTAGATTTAAAGAATATAATATATGTAATTATAGAATATGGAAAAACTTATATGAATTTCAAAATTAAAATTTCATATCATGTAAGATATTTTAAATATATAAAGGAGAGTAAAAATGTCAATATAAAAAGCTTAAAGGGAAAATGAAATTCAAATTAAGTACAAATTATAATTAACCGGGAAAGACATTTACCACACATTTGTCCATTCAGGTGACATTTACAATCTCATAAACACGAGTTTAACATTTCAATATGGTGACTAATTGAGAAATCAATAGTGCAATTTTCCCTTAAAACACTACTTTTAATTTAGTAAAAGTAACACAAAAACAAAACAAAAAAATACTTTTTTTGTAACGTACAACCTCATAATACAAATACACACAAAATAAAATCTTAAGTTAAAAAGTAAAGGAAAAATCGATAGCAATAATCACAACTATTGGCGGTCTGCTCATAATAATCTCAACTATCGATTATTTCAGAATAATCCCAATTTTAGGGACCTTCCGCCACTATTGGTTTGACGTGAACGGCTACATGTTGAGTCAATTAAACAACAAATATTAGATTATAATAATCTTTACTATCATTTGCATAAATAAATAGAAAAGGTAAAAAAGATTATAAAAAATTGTTTTTACTTAATTATTATTTTTAGATAGTTTGTAGATTTAAAGAATATAATATAAATATATATATATATATATAATTATAGAATATGGAAAAACTTATATGAATTTCAAAATTAAAATTTCATATCATGTAAGATATTTTAAATATATAAAGGAGAGTAAAAATGTCAATATAAAAAGCTTAAAGGGAAAATGAAATTCAAATTAAGTAAAAATTATAATTAAAAAACGAATACCTTGATTTTCAAAATTATGAAAGTGAAAAAGATAAAAATACTAATACATATTTTCAAAATATAAAAAATTAAAAGCTAATCATCCTAAAATATTAAATCATTTTAAATTAGTTAGAAATTAATAAAAATCGTGAATTTGTAAAAGAATCCAAAAACAGTTATTTATCAAAAATAAATTTTTTCCTAAAAATAAGAATGAAACATAAAATGTAACATTTTTTATTTCTAGAATGCAATAAGTTTTTATATTTAGTTAAACTTTCATTTATAAATTTGAAAAATTGAAATTTAAATAAATTTTTCTACTTTGTGTAAGAAAAGTTGAGTTGATGCTTGGGATTAATAAAAGAAGAACGAGAATAGTTCAGGTTATTTAAAAAAAATACTTAGTTTCTATTTAAAATTGACCTGTTATAGCAGGTAATAAGCGGTCATGGATCATTATTGGCGGGCGGTCCATATTGTTGAAGCTATACAAAAATAATCAATATTTTAGATTATTGTTAATGTCAATGAAGACTCCACTTACAATATAAAACAGCTGGGAAGCGATCTAGCTGAGCTAATAATCAAAGTGAAGCTTATAATATGGGATGAAGCTCCGATGACACACAAACATTGCTTTGAAGCTGTTGCCAGGACATTAAAGGATTTGCTCAGATTTCGTGATAGCTTGAAGCTTCCATTTGGAGGGAAAGTTGTTTTTTGTGGTGATTTCAGACAAATACTTCCCATCATATATTTGGAGACATTGTCACATTCTCACTTTGACAAAAAACATGAGACTGCAATGTGGTTCTTCGCATTGTAATGTTGACGAATTGAAAAGTTTCTCAGATTTGATGCTCAAAGTAGGAGATGGAAACGTTGGGGACGTCAGAGATGGAGATGTGTTCATTGATATACCTGATGATATGCTTATTACCACTTCAAGTGATCCTATTGCTTCAATTGTTGCTAGCAGTTATCCTTCATTTCTGGAGAATATAGCGGATCCAACATATTTTCAGGAAAGAGCTATTTTGACACCAACAAATGATGTTGTAGAGTTTATCAATAATTATATGATTTCATTGATGCCTGGAGAAACAAGGACATATTTGAGTTTTGACAGCCCATGTTCACCTGAAGGCTCAACCAATGGCGTCAAATTCGATGGAGTGCATACTTAAGAGTTTTTTAACACATCAATGGATCAGGGATCCTGAACCATAAATTGGGACTAAAGGTTGGTGTGTCTATTATGTTAATGAGAAACATTGATCAGTCCCCTGACTTATGTAATGGAACACGCCTGATCATTACTCGGTTGAGTAAATTTGTTTTAGAGGCGAAGGTTATATCTGGCAAAAGTATTGACCAAAAGGTTTTGATTCCGCGACTATCATTGATCCCGTCGGATAGCAGAATTCCTTTCAAATTTTAACACATGCAATTCCCAATTGTCGTTTCATTTGCCATGACGATAAACAAAAGTCAAGGACAATCTCTACATCAAGAGAGCATATATCTCCCAAAACCTATGTTTACGCATGGTCAATTGTACGTTGCCATGTCAAGGGTTACCTCAAGGAATGGGTTGAAGATTCTCATATTGGATGATGAAGGTTGTGCTATCAACACCACCAAAAATGTAGTCTATAAAGAAGTTTTCCAAAATTTGTGAATCATTTTTTACATTGTCAACATATATGATTGTTTTATTTTATATAATTTCACGATACCCACCAATAATTGTAGTATCAACTTATTCTTTGTCACACAAAGCTAATTGTTTTTTCATGTAGAGCTTGGTTACACATTATTGTTTATTTTATTTTATTATATATCGTAATTTTCATACGATTTAAATTTTCCTGCAACTATTACAACGTATATAATCAAACTCACATTATATAAACGTTAAACTATATTCTTATTTAGAAAATTATACATTATATACCATCATAAAACATTAATTTATTAAATTGCGTATTATTCAATTCTAGATATACCCCGTGCATCGCATGGGTACTTCGTCTAGTTATAATTATAAAGTAAGAAATTAAGATTTGAGTTACTCTTCCTACAAGGTTGACCTTTTATAATAAAATCTCGGATCTTAAAATTGTATCAGAGCCAAATTGATCCATAATGGTGGTGTGGACTCCCTATGAAAAATATGACGATGATTATGAAAAATGATAACGACGAACTCATGAACCGATGAAAAATGAATGATGACACGACCCATACAAAGTGTCTAGTAGTGAGGAAGAGTGTTGAAGTCCCACATCACAAAATTGTTAAGTAATAAAATGATGGCCCTAAAATGATATATTAAGATTCGGACACAACATAGTAACATACCCAAAATTTGAAAAGTTCTATTTATAGCGTACAATATTATTTTGAAAAAGTAATTGTATCGAGTCAGTCCGATGCATCCTCCTCGCTCCTACATACACCGCTTAATATACATGTACATGGGTATTCATAAAACACTTTATTTATTTAATACCAAAATAAATAATTTAGTTAATTGTAAATTAATTAAGAATAGATTAATTATCAATTCAGGATCCGAAAGATGAAACGTATCGGTATAGGACCCGAATGATGGAAAACTATCAATTTAGGACCTAATATTTCATAGGTTTTGATTTATTTAATTTTTTATTAAATCCATTACTAATTTTTGATAAACTTTTCTTCACAAAAGTTTATTAGTTTAATAAAACTAATTAATATTTAAAATTTTTAAAATAAAAATAATAATAAAATTCATGAAAACTTAGGTCCTAAATTGATAGTTTCCAATCATTCAGGTCCTAAATTGATAGTTTTTCATCATTCGGGTCCTATATCGATACGTTTCATCTTTCGGGTCCTAAATTGATAGTTAATCTATCTTTCGGGTCCTGAATTGATAAAATTCCTTTCAAAATCATATACGTAGTATAATTTAATGTGATGTAAAAGCAAAATAAACTCAGTCTCATATAAAGCCGTTTGATAATACCAAAATGAGTTGAATTGTCTGACTCTACTGTAATAAATTAAATCTAATTGATTGGGCTAAATTGACGGAATTTTCCAAATTATGAAAAAGGGATGGCTGAACCGTGTCATACAAATTAATACAAATTATGAATTAAATCTACTGTAACTAAATTTTATGAATGACGTACTTCATCTAAAATTTAGTTCATACAAATAAATTTTCAATCTACTTTATTTTTTATTACAAATAAAAAAACGATGTTGATCCGTGTCATACAAATTAATACGGAGTAATTAAGTAGAGGTTCTCAAAATGTTACGTAGTATAAATAAGGTGGATTCTATATAATCGTACAATATTTTGTTTCTATATCAATATGCAATAAAAAATAGAATGTAATAAAAAATAAAAAGCATAAAAAGTAATTAATAATTATTATATATGATGACATGGCAGGATTATGTGACACACCGTATGCTCTTAAAAAGTTCCTCTTTTATATATATATATTGATTGTTGCTATTTGTCACTAATAATATTACCTTGAACATTATATTTGTAATGGTCTAAGAAGCCATATACAATCTCTGTTTCATTAACATTGAGAAATAATGAGGTGGCACAATTATTAAGAAGTGTGACCCTTCTCACTAACCCGGTACTAGTACCGGGCCGGTAATCAAGCCCTTTTTGCAACTCTAATACAACATTCTCACTTCCTTCCCCTCTCAAAGAACACTTGTTGGACTTGATTACCTTATTCTTGGGATTTCACACCCTTGGATTTTATGTATAATTTTTGCAAGTGCACTCCACTTTTCTTATTCTAAAAACAAAATACTCCTATATATTACCCATCATCTAAAATGCCATCTTCAACCAGATGGATATAAACAAAACAAATAATGGTTTATCAAATGAAGTTACAAAGGAAAGGAAGTTGCGGGTGATTTGAACGGACGGCCCTAATTAAAGATGCAATGGGTGGGGAAATGGAAAATTTTGAGATGTGGTGCATTTATGTATAGAGATAATACATATATACATTAAGTTTTCCCTTTTGGCAAAACTTAAAAAATGATTAAGCCTCTATAATGGAACAGAGTTGGTGGTTACCCACGCGGCACATACTATGGTGTTCTTCATGCAAACATTGAAGTAACATATTCCATGAAGAAGAGTTTGGAATAATACCCTTTTCCACCATTTGTAGAAAGACGATGAACGCATTGTGGAACTCTCCTTTGCTGCAAAGGGCTTCAAGAAACAGACTATAGCTTTCTATATCAGGAAAGAAACCTCTACTCACAATATCCTCCATAAATTTCAAGGCATTCCCAGTTTTACCCTTCCTGCAAAGCCCTTTGATTAGAGCGTTGAAAGTTGAAGCAATGGGCAAATACCCGTGCCTCACCATCTCATTCATTACCTGAGTCGCTTCCCTTAACCGTTCTTTCACACAAAACACATGGATTAGGTTGGCATAAACCAGAGCACACGGAACCCTACCTTCTTCGATCATCTGAATGTAAGTGTTTTTCGCTTCATCAACACATCCGTCTTCGCATAACTTAAGAATTCTCAGGCTCCTATCTACTAGACGTGGAAAAGTATTCTCCATCTTCCTCAAGAATCCTAACGCTTCATCCAAACGGTTTTCCTTATATAGGCCATAGATGATTCCATTATAAGGCCTTATGTGACCCTCCATTTTGTTATCCTCCATTAAAGCTAAGATATTGAACCCATCTTGAATCCTCCCACCAAAGCAAAGCCCATGAATTAAAGCATCATAAGTGGCAGCATTCCACTTTAACCCAACCATTTTCATTTCATTAAAAATATCAAGGGCCATGTCATACATAGAACACTCACATAAACCAGATATCAATGCATTATATGTGTCTGCATTTGGTAGGCATCCTTTCTTCTCCATCTCATGCAAAAGGCGAAGCCCGATTTTGACCTTCCCTGACCTGCAATAGCCTTTGATCAATGTATTATAAGCCAAAACATCAATCGCCCCTTCCTTCCCCTCTACTCTTTCTAGGATCTCAACAGCCTCAGACAGACGCCCTTTCTTACATAGAATTTCAACTATCTTAGTCATTGTTATAACGTCAGGAACAAACCCTTTGTTGAAGCTTTTCTCCAGCATCACCAGTGCGTTCACTAAATTATCGTCTTTACAGTAAGCAGAAATCAAGATATTGAAAGTGACATTATTAGGTTCAGATATTTCCCTCATCAAACTCCTTGCTCTACCAACCTTCCCATTCTTGCAAAGGGCATGCATCAGTGTGTTGTAGATCACAATGTTCGGTTTTGTGTCCCAACTCTTCAACACTTGCAGAAGCTTGAATCCATCTTGGATTCTGTTAGTGGCGCATAGCCCTTTCATAAGAATCGCATAGGTGTAATCATCTCCTTGTACACCATTGCATCCCATCATTTTCTTCCTGTAAAACTCTCTGGCAATATCAATATCTTCCTTAACTAAAACATCAAGAATAGTATTCATGAGCTTTAGACTAGGGTTCAGATCAAACTTGGATGCCAATTCTGGTATTTGGATCACCTCCTTCATCATTCTAGCCCTGCCAAGACCGCGGACAAAAGTAATGAAAATGCCTTCATCCGGGGTTATACAAGCTGAGGTGCGCATTTCGTCTAGCAGTTGATAGGCAATGTCGAAACGCCGGAAAAGACATAACTTGTGAATCAAAGCTCGGAATGTGGATCGAGAGTGAGTGAAATGCGGTATATCAGATGCCCATCTGAAAGTTTGGAGAGCTTCAGAAACAGACTTTTGATCAAGTATTAGGCGAGTTATATTTTCTTGAGTAGGAGCTGGACTGGTTACAACTGGGATTGATCCTCCAATGGAAATGAATCTGCGATATGTTCTCCTGCTGTATAGAACAATAAGCTTGGTAGCTTTGAGCATGAAGCTTCTATCTGATTTTACAGTGGGATTTCAGTTAGAAATATTTTTCCTTTTCAATTAAATAAGAGACATCGCAAATAAATTCTGATTCTGGCCTTCTGCAATCACACCCTTAATGGGAAGATTTGTAAATATATTATCAAATTTGATCCTTCTTACCTATTAGGGTATGTTTGGTTTGGGGTAATCTCACATGAAGGCCGGAATGTAATGCACGGAATGTCAAATACTCATGTTTGGTTTACGGGTTTGAGAAAAAATGGGAAAAGTTACATTCCCAGGAATGTAATATAGAGGGGAATCTTATAACCACCCATGTCTTAGGTTATCTTACATTCCCGATGATGGTCTAATTTTCTTCCGAAAATACCCTCAATTAATTATCTCTTTTCATTTAATTTCTTTATATAGTGCGATTTTATAAAATTTTTAATGTAGTTTCTAAATATGTAAATTATATTTACTAAAAAATAATCTTATTATTGAAAGAGATCAGTTAATTTTATGGTCAGTCGATCGTAGATTGTGTGACAACCATTTAAGCAGGACATATGGAGTATGTTTATTTAATTATATTCGAATGTCTATTCTTGTTATTTTCATAATTCTTTTTTCCTTGACATTTAAATTTTTTAAGGTATTTATTTCATAAGACTTATAGATTATCCTAAGTTTTTGATGAGTGGATTTCAAAATTTAATGGAAAAATTGATCATTTTTCGTTAATTTGAAAAGAAGTTTTATGAATAACTTGAACATTTTTTAAATTTAATTTTTTTGAAATAATAATAAATATATTTAGATTGAACAAAGTTTTTTTCACTTTTGAATTGGATCTACAACTTTTTACAATTAAACATAGTTTACTTAAAAATAATTCAATTAGGTTTGATTTTATTTATTATTATGATATTTCATTTTCTCTTTAATTTTAATTACTTTAGATGTAGGTTGTAATAGATTTATTGCGTTAAGATAAATATTTAAAGAGCATTGAAGTAATTCACCATATTTGCAATATAAGATATCTTTCAACCAAGTAAATTAATATCACATTCCCTTAATCTTAACCAAACACAAATGGGAATAAATTGGATACATTCTCATCAATCTAATATACCCAACAATCTGACATTCCCATGGTAATCTAACATTCCCTGAACCAAACATACCCTTAGTGCGTGTAAGGATAACTTTCTGATGAGAAATTATTGATACCAAAAAAGAATCTGATTATTTAATTTTCAATAAGTTGATGGTGTATTTGTAACTTTTCCGGTTCAGGGTGTGATTGCATAATCGCTAATAGTTCGTTAGCTTATTCCCCCCCCCCCTCATTAAATAAAAATGGTGGGGTGTATTCTATAAGTCTAAAAAACTTTGTCACTTTTTTTTTAATCATTTAATCGAACTGTGTTATTTTTCTCTCATCTGCACAAATCTTTATCACACAGTTTTTATCTCATTATTCCTCGTGATGATCAAACCTGACAAAGTTTTGAGGGACGGAAGGAGTACTACGAATGAAATTAGACGAAATGTATTACTATTATATAAGGAATGATAGGAACCCACTTATATTAGACTAATAATAGAAGTATTAATAATAATATTAGTAATAAGGGTCTGAGTACCCTAGTATAAATAGAGGGGTAAGGGAGTTAGAAAAGAGGCTTTTGGGACTTTGGTCTGGGAACTGGGAAGATTAGAGATTGACGATCTCTTCTCTTTTGGGAGGCTTCTGCTTAGGTCACTGTACTGTTCATCTTCTTCAATAAAGAATTTCAGTTTGTTTCTTGATATAATTTCTGCAATTGTTCTTGAATATCTGGAGGATCCTATCATTGGTATCAGAGCCGTTATTTCCTGGAGACCGAGAATCTGAATCATTGGTATCAGAGACTTCGATCGCTGGTTGAGATACTCGCGTGCAGAATGGAAGGGAGAATTAACGACCTGGAAAGAAAACAAAAAGAAACATCGGCAAAAATGGCGTCGATGGCAACGACCTTGGCAGTCATAAAGACGGACATCGCAAGGCTGGAAAATACAGTCCAGAGTCGATCGCGGAATAGATCGCATGCGTCAAACGCATCGCAGGGCGAATCTCATCATCCTCACACGCGAAGGTCAGCGAGTCCAGAGGAATTAGAAGAGCGGAGGCATCGCAGACAACCTGGCGACCGAACGAGGAACAGTAAGCCTCATTCGCCATCGCAGACAGATTCGCGCACTGTTTCTTCGCAAAGCTCTTTCCATCGCTATTCACAAAGTTCTTCCCATCGTTCTTCGCAGAGTTCTTCTCATCATTCTTATTTTCGCTCTTCGCATCAGACTTTCTCAACGGACATCAGTACGCGTTCAAGAAAGAAGCTAGGGAGTGGAGAATCATCACATTCGTCGCCAAAGGATTCTCACAGTTCACCTTCTTGGTCAAAAGTCAAGTCTAGGAAGTCAGATATTTCAAAGGAGGAATTACCTCTATTTTACGAGCATGAAGCATACGAATGGATTGGGAGGATGGAAAGATATTTCCAAGTCCAAGCTATTGCAGAAAGATTTAAAGTGGATGTGGCAGCAAAGGCTATGGGGGAAGAAGCAGATGGCTGGTTTCAATGGTGGGATTTTCACAAGAGAGAAGACAGTTGGGATGCACTAAAAGAAGATTTGATTAGGGATTTTCCACCTAAACACCTGCAGAAGACAGGGAAGACGGTAAAACAGGAGTCATCCAAGTCACGAAGAACTTCCAGTTCGCAATCTTCTAAGCGAATTAATGTTACTCCATGTTTGAAATCGAGTACTGCTTTGACCAACTCGCTAATTAATCATCATCTTCAATCGTCATCAGAAGGAATTGTTACTGATTTGCAGATGTCATCAAAACCTTTGTCCCAGGTTTCCGAATCAAGATGGAATCCGGCTGAATCATCAATTTCAAATGAACCTATAATCAAGATGGAACCAACTGAACCTGTAATCAAGCAAAGGAATAAGGAAGATGAAATCAGGGAGGAAAGAGTCCTAATGGTTCCTGAAAAGTCTGATCCAAAGATTCATAAGGATCATGTTTATCTTTTTTCTGAAGAATCTGCTATCACCCGGGGAAACCGCACACAGATTAATGCTGCTGATAAATCTAGCCATGGCCAACACCTCGAATTACAACAAGCAGAATTACAGCCATGGGTTGAGAGCATGTTAGATTACCCCAAGCCTGACTTACATAATTCCCTTAGAGTAAATGAAAGTTATCAATTGTTGGGAGACATCTATGCAATGACAGCTCATAACCTATTACTTCCTGAGGTTTATAAAGTCTTCACAAGGTTTTTACAGAGGTTGAACCCAAAGAGTTACCAGCAAACTCCAGTAATTAGGGCTCCTGGTAGCATACAGCCTTTGGATGTTCACATTTTACCTTATGTTAGGCAAATGTGGACCAAACCACGACAACATGGTGAAGAATTGGTTATTGATTCACCAGATCTTCTGCCACTATGGTTGAAACCTTTACCAATTGATGACATCAAAGCTGTGAGCGGAGTTTCTTGTGATCCTAATACCAGGATAAATTGATAGGAACCCACTTATATTAGACTAATAATAGAAGTATTAATAATAATATTAGTAATAAGGGTCTGAGTACCCTAGTATAAATAGAGGGGTAAGGGAGTTAGAAAAGAGGCTTTTGGGACTTTGGTCTGGGAACTGGGAAGATTAGAGATTGACGATCTCTTCTCTTTTGGGAGGCTTCTGCTTAGGTCACTGTACTGTTCATCTTCTTCAATAAAGAATTTCAGTTTGTTTCTTGATATAATTTCTGCAATTGTTCTTGAATATCTGGAGGATCCTATCATCCCACCTTGAGGACAAGGTGGTTGTTTAGGGAGGGTGTATTGATAGGAACCCACTTATATTAGACTAATAATAGAAGTATTAATAATAATATTAGTAATAAGGGTCTGAGTACCCTAGTATAAATAGAGGGGTAAGGGAGTTAGAAAAGAGGCTTTTGGGACTTTGGTCTGGGAACTGGGAAGATTAGAGATTGACGATCTCTTCTCTTTTGGGAGGCTTCTGCTTAGGTCACTGTACTGTTCATCTTCTTCAATAAAGAATTTCAGTTTGTTTCTTGATATAATTTCTGCAATTGTTCTTGAATATCTGGAGGATCCTATCAGAATTAGAGACAAATTTTTAAAAGCTCACGGATTCTAAAGGCTCGAGTGCATTTTAACTAGATGTTTAAAAGTTGGGAAAACTGTCAAATAGGTCCTCCTACTATTGTCAAAAAGTTAATTGAGTCCTCGTACTTATCTCTCAATCAATTAAGTCCACCAACTATTAAAAAAACACTCAAATAGGCCATTTAACCGGTTGGCATTCGGTTGAAGGTCAAATGCACAGACATGACAGTCCATTTGGATTTTTTATTTTTCCCTTTTTCACTTTCTTTTCCTTTCACCTTCCCTCTCCTTCTTTCTTCTCCTCTCACACTTCTTCTTCCCTGCTTTTACCTGCGTGCGTTTCTGCATTTTTTTCTTTTCTTCTTTTCTTATTTCTTTCATTCTCTCTTTCTTTCTTATTCTACATAGTAATTCTTTCCACAAAAGGCATCAACCTTCGCCGCCCATCTCTTCCTCATTGGTCGCTAACCACCAACCGCCACCGCCGCCGCCGCCGCGCCGTAGCTCGTCTAAATGCCGGTCGCCCACAAAGCCACAACTTGTCTAATCGCTAATTTCTCTGACTTCTCCAACCGCCATCGGGGATCGCTCGTCACCCACGACTTCTTAAATTTGCCGCCTATCGCCGGTAGCCAGCAAATCATCTATCACCTAGTAGCCGCCGCTCGCCGCCCGTCAACTACACTTCTCAACCGCCGTCAGCCGCCTCCCGTAGCCCCACAGCCAAAGCTTACCTAGCTGACTCCGCATGCCGCCCACCTTCCATGTCTTCCTCAACCTCCGCCCGCCATCCGCCGGCGCTCGCTGCCCATCCAAAAAATGAGAACCGGGAAGAATGGAAGAAGTGAAGAAGATTGGAAAAGAAAGAAATTGGATGAGGAGAAAGACAGTGTAGAGAGAAGAGGAATAAAGAAAAAAAATTAGAAGATTGTCGCTGCAAGTAGGCGGAAGAAGAAGTCAGCAAAGAAAGGAGAGAGAAAAAAAAGAAAAAAAAAAGAGAAAAAAAAGAAGAAACGAGCTAAAGGAAAAGTCAGAATTATTGTCACATTTGCTTCCACATCAGCTACTAACCGGTAAAATATATATCCAACCGGCTAAACAGCAAAATTGGCTGTTTTTTAAGAGTTGGTGGACTTAATTGACCGATCTATAAGTATGAGGACTTAATTGACTTTTTGACAATAGTACGAGGACCTATTTGACAGTTTTCCCTTAAATAGTTAAAGACTTCGAGGTATATTCAAACTATCATTTATTCTCTAAGTTTTTATTTTATAAAAACACAAGGATTGCCGTAGACTACTAACTCATTCCTAGATTTTCACTTGAACTCTAAAATAGGTGCAGACATGTATCAATTTAAGTATTTCTTATTCATCATATTACTGATTAACGTTTATGGTGAAACTGAACCATTATAACTATTGAACTTATTGGTCAAGTGCCGAAGTGATTCTTACATGTTCAACGGAGTTTTCTGAATAACAAAGTAGTCAAAAATGTGTAAGAATCTTATACGCCAGGCCAAACATATGTAAAATAATATTAAATCAACCAACCGTGTATGCATAAGTGGAAATAGAGAACTCACTGGTGCGTGTGCATGCTCTCAACTTTTCTTCCATGGAAATGATGAGTAGTCTTTTATACGTAGTATTTTCATTGTAATAGAGTTCATCACATCAGACTTGGTTGAAATGAGACCGCACATGCACACTTGCCTACATACAACAAACACACTGTGAGAAGAACAACTAACAGAGGATAAATTAAAGAAATGTCTCATGTTCAAAGTTAGAGACAAACATAAAATAATCAAATGATTTGCACACAAACTTAATAAATAGAGGGGGCTAAGATGCTTTTAAAACTGGTGGGAAAGTAAAACCATCACAAATTAAAGTACTGCTATTATTAAAAATCAATACACCACACCTTGTCAGTTGTGATCAATTTAGTAATAAATAAATAGAGCATCTGTCAATTAATTTAGTAAAAATAGAGAGGATTAGTCACTAAACATACTCAAAATTGCATTTTTGGACTCAAGAAATGAAACAAAGAAAACAAAACAAAACAAAAGTCGATATGAGTTATAGTCCAGTCTTAATTTATAACTAATTAAAACTGCACTCCAATATTTAAGTGAATGGGCTTAAATAGTAGAGTGACTTGTAGGAACAATATAGTTTCATGGAAGATGAGAATATTGAAGCAAAACATATGGTAACAAATGAGATCAAATAAGTGAAATGAAGTTAATGGGAAAGATAATCATATTTGGATTAAAATTAAAAGTTAAAGCATCTTGTATAAATCAAGAATGCCAGGAATCAAACTAAAGAATTGAAATGAATTGGATAGGAAAAACAGAGATGAATTGAAAAAGAAACTTCATCTTTATCCATATGCTAAGAAATTCTCTCAATCAAACCCACCATGATCCAAAGATGCTAAAAACCAAATAAATAGATTTAAGGCAAAACTGCAAAACCAATACATTTAGTAATTAACAGTAATCTGTTTCCAAATATTGCAAATGTAATATTGTTCAACGCTGACAACTGCTACCAATAAATCACAGAGTTCAGTAAACAACTCATTCAGAATTCAGATATTATTGAACCAGAAAATTTTCAGTAATTAGATCAAACCAAAACCAGTAAATTAAGTGTTCATTAGTAATCTATTTCAAATATTGCAACTAAAATATTGTTTTCCCCAGTAAACTAAAGAACCCAATGAAGATGAGAAAAATTAGAAGGAAGATTGAAGCAAAACAAATGGTAAAAAATGAACAGATTGAAATGGAAATAAAAAGGAATGAAACCCGAGAGTATCATTGTCGTCTAGTAATTTTGTTCTCAAGAGAGGGACAAAACCCTTAGGAACGGAAAACAGCGAACTTTGTGTTCTCAATTGATGATGATACCCTTCGGCCAGAAATCCAATAATACTTTATATAATTCTACAAAAATCAAACTGAAATAAGGAAATGGAGATGAAATGAAAATACCTGATATGAAATCGAACAATAGTTTATATAATTTTAACGAAAATCGAGCTGAAATTAGGAAATCAAAATGAAATGGAAATACCTGCTATGAAATGCTTGCGCTCATGGCCGAACTCAAGGGAAAGAGCTGAGAAATTTGACTAAACTTAGATGAAGTAGATTGATTCTGAAATGAAGAATTATAAATTTCTATGGATGAGCGAAATCAAACTGATCTTAAGGCAAATGAAATTAAAGCAAACAAAAATCAAACTGAAATTAGGAAATTAAGATGAAATGAAAATACCTGCTATGAAATGCCTGCGCTTATGGCCGAACTCAATGGAGAAAGTTGAGAAGTTTGACTACACTTCGATGAAGTAGATCGAATCATCAAATTCTGAACTGATGAATTTCTATGGGGGAACGAAATGGTGTAAGAGTTCCTGTGGAGAGTGAGGTCTCTGGAGGGAAGGGAAGTAAAGGGCCTGTTTGGTATGACGTAAAGTAAACACTTTGCCTGCCTGTAAAGTGAGGGGATGTGAACATTTTACACCGTTTGTTTTGAATATTTGGTGTAAACTGTAGGGTACTTTTTTAAAAACATTTTACACTGTACCGTGTAAAATATTTTACGTGGGAGGAGGGTAGTAAACTACTTTACACTCATTAATACCGAGAGAACTTCTTTTACAATTCAAGAAGTTTTTACGATTGTAATTAGCTGATGGCAGCAAAAGAAAATTTTGGCTGCTAAAAGCAGATTTCCCCTCCTATTTAAGAACACAAAATCGTGAAGCAAATCACCACTACCTATCTTGCTGATCTGTGTTGCCCTACTCGATCTGCTCCTTCGAATAATTGAAGAGCTAAGCCAGCTTCTGTTTTTTTTTTTTTAAATTTATCACCATGATTCCATGTTGGATCTGATCTCTACCTTGTTTTTCAATTTTTTTTAAACTACGTAATTCACCGCATGCTGCTTGAGAATATCAGTAGAAAGGTTTGTAGAACTTGCTATCTTAATACATTTGTGTGATTGAGAATGTAAGCATAAAAGCAGATTGTAAGCAACTAGCATCAACTAGCAGCAATCGGCTATGTATATGATCCGTTTGTTAATGCGGATTATTTTATTATTTTCCAAACAAACATTTTAAAGAGTTTGCGTGTAATTTAATAATAGATTACATAGATAGCCAAACGGTGTATTTTTAATTTACACGTAAACTGATTAGAGTCCTACACTTTACATGCAAAGTGATTGCATGTAAAGTTTTAATGAGTAAACAACCAAACGAGCCCAAAGTGTTAACATAATTTTACCTTTGTTTTTGGGAGAATCAAATGAATGAAGTGTTAATAATGAAGTGTTATAATTTTACCTTGCAAAAGAAACGAGTAAAGAGAAGAGATGAAAAAACATATCATCAGACCCGCGGGAAAGACATTCAAAGTGAAATGTCGAAGCATTTTATGTTTTTCAGGTAAATGAGAAGGGTAATAATTGTCCAACACCTCAAAACACTCCAAATCGGGGTGTTAAAAAAATGGACAATTGAGGTGTTGGGAAGGTTATTATTAACACTTCCTAACCATTACTAACACTCCTTAACATCTCTGGATTTTTCTTCCAAACAAGTGTTAGCATCAACACTTACTAACATTTCCATTACTAACGCTCCTCAACACTCAATCCAAACAGGCCGTGAGAGTTCCAAGCATGACTCTGAATGAGATCACGAAATGGGGAAAATGCACAAATGGAACAACCGAAAGGAAAAACAAAAAATAATTTTAGCCGAAAGAAATCGGATGGCTGGAAATGTCAATTCTACATAGTTTAATATGTAGTATGCAAGTGAGTAAATTATGGAATAATATTAGTTACATAAATATATTGTGGAACCAAATCTACGAGTTTTTTTTTTCGAATTAATACTAATTAATTAATTAATTACAAAAATAATGTTGGGTTAATAATATTTACCGATCTACTGTTGGGTTTAAACATGGTCGGGGAAAGTCGCCAAATGGTTGGACGACTTATAAGTCGCCATCCGGTACCGAGCGTCTTCAACGTGTGTGAAACAAAATTAAATGTTTCTCGCACGGGAAGGACCGCCCGGGCCATGGCACTTGGGTTCAATCAAGTATATCCAGGGACACGGGCAGTACCTATCCCGGCCTTGACAAGCTGATCGGGAGTCAGGTAAGGCATAATCTTGTAAGAACCGCCCTTCTCCACGGCAATGATGTCCTTGCTAAGTTCCTCAGAGATGAACAGCTCGGGAGACTTCGGAGGAAAGGCGTTCCATTTCTTCGGAATCAGACCATCCGAGACGGGGACAAAGAAGAACCGTTCTTTCCATCCCTTGATTGAGGAAGGAGCATCGGAGAATAAAATATGGCCCGTTCGGGCACTCGCGACCAAATACCCCTGAGCCTGCTGGGGAATCACCGAGAAAAAGTAGTGGAAAAGATCTAAGGTGGGCGTCACCTTAACGTCCACGCAGTGGCAGATAAAACCAGCCATGGTCCAGTAGGAGTTCGGCATAATTTGGGCCGACACCACCTCGTAAAAATTTAAAAAAGAAACAAAAAAGGGGTGGAGCGGGAATCTAAGCCCAGCTTTCACCGAGTCCAAATGGACTACTACTATTCCCGGGAGATGGCGCATTGGGTGGAGCCCAGCTTGAAGGCGGAAATCAACCGGGTCTGGAATTAGGCTTGGAATTTGGGCCCTATTCGGGGTCGTAAGCTTCTGCCGCCGGTGACGGATTAGAGTTAGGTCAAGCTTATGACGTGGAGCATCGCCTGAAGGGCCAGCCTCCATAGAATCAAGCTCGTCGCCAGATTTGGTGCCATCCGAATAAGTACTGGAGGAGGAGGAGTCCTCGTCGGAGTCGTTGCCGGAATCCTCCACATTTGCAGTAGCATTCTCTGCAGTGGCATCTTGAACCTCCCCTTGGTGAACCGTGGATGAGTTGCCATGTTAACCGAACAAGAAAGGAGAAAGAATAGGGGTGAGGAAGGCACAAGGGTTACCTGGACACAACCAAAAGTTTGAACTCTAGAGAGAGAGCAGAGTTGAGGCACGAAGGATTCAAATTTTGAAACCCCGGAATCAAGGCCCTAAGATCCTATTTATAACCTGACATCACTGATTCTCCAACCAATCAGGAAGGGACACGTCGCTAGGAATGATTGCAGGAACACATGTCACACGGAGAAGCATCAACAAGTAATCATGACGGTTACCGGGAAACTGAAAAGGCAGCCGCTGAAGTGGGGGACTTGTGTTGGGGTATTGGGTAACTTTTTCTACTTCCTTATGCACTCACTACCGTTCGAGACATCGAAAGTGGGGGGGCTTGTGTTGGGGTATTGGGCTGTAGCCCAATATACCTGGTCCAAATCAGAGAGAAGCCCAGAAGGAAGAGCAAGCCCATCGCATCCAAAGAAATCAAGGAAACTCAGTTAAGACATTACCCGATCGGCATTCGGGTTAATAATCCAACTTGGGCAATTAGCAAAGTGTCAAGTGCTTAGGCATCCATTTATGGGGCCCAAACCCCGAACGAGATACCCGCATGGGCCACATCCAAGTGGCAACCACATTTAATGCCAAAGTATGGCGGTATCAAGTGGAGGCATGGGTGCAAAGGCAGCAGAGGCAGCAACCACCCGGGTTCCACCACGTCATCATCCCACCTACCCCCTCTTTAGTATAAATACCTGCATTGAATACATTGTAAAGGGTTAGCATTTTGATACTCAGAGCTTAGCAATAGAATTATCTCCCTTGTTCTTTTATTAGATCCTACTCCGACGTACCGTTCAGGTAGTTCATTGTAATATGATAGTTACTTAATGCAAGATTAGCTTCTAAGTTCAGTTGACTCACTATTTTTATATTTCATACACCGTTTAGACCAAACCTACGTCCTAAATATCCAAAGCGTGTGTTGGGCTTTCGGATCTACGGGACTAAACTTCAACACACACACACACACACACACACATATATATATATATATATATATATATATATACACACATATAAAACACAGTTATCTTCTAAAAATCATTTGAGTGTCTTCCCGGTTGAATTTTTAGCTGAAATTTGGTATGGATAAACTAGACTTTATGAGGAACATGCTCAAACAATTTCATCAAAAAAATCCTCCGGGAAGGGCCTCTGATGGGACGGGAGGGACCGTCCGGCCAAGGCCATCAGAGGCCCTTCCCGGAGGATTTTTTTGATGAAATTTTTTAAGCATGTTCCTCATAAAGTCTAGTTTATCCATAACAAATTTCAGCTAAAAAATCAACCGGGAAGGCACTCAAATGATTTTTGGAAGATAACTGCGTTTTATATGTATATAAACTGCGCTGTTAACTTCCAAAAATCATTTGACTGCCTTCCCGGTTGAATTTTTAGCTGAAATTTAGTATGGATAAACTAGACTTCATGAAGAACATGCTCAAAAAATTTCATCGAAAAATTCCACCAGGAAGGGTCCCAAATGGCGACGGCCGGACGGCGGGTCCTGTCCCTCCGGCTGGACATGATCAGGCCTCTATATGTATGTGTGTGTCTGTATATATATATATATATATATATATATATATATATATATATATATATATATATATGTATAGAGAGAGAGAGAGATTTTGGTTCAAATGAGAACACCTCTTAACGTGAGAAGTGAGAACAAATCCTGGCCATTCATCTTTCTACATCCACGTAAGATTAGATCATTTATTGTTGGGTATTTTGGTAATCATGTGTGGGTAGGTTAATTTGGTGAGTGTGTAACCGTCACCATTGTGTAATTAAGTTTGTCCACTTACGTATTTAACTTTAGTTGGTAATTGACTTTTTAAAATTATTATATTGAATAGAATATGTTATTCTTGGAAGCATTTAACATATTACCATGTTACTTTTATTTAATGAATATCTATTTATTTCATGTGTGTTAAATATTAAATTTTGTGTATTTACATAGACATGCATCACACGATGGTTATCAATTTGTGCATCAATTTATGATTTTTTTACATGTTTCTTGTGTATTATATATTGATTTTTGTGCATTATTATAAGCATTATATGTACGATACTTTTCATTTGCATTCAATCTTAGGTATTGTATATCTGATATGGGTTTTTGTGCATTATGTACTAGTTCTTGAGCTACATACGTATTATGCATTAGATACCGATTCTTGTGCATTATTATAAGCATTATGTGTACGATACTTTTCATTTGCATTCAATCTTAGTTATTGTGTGTCTCATATTGGTTTTTGTGCATTATGTACTAGCTCTTGAGCTACATACGTATTATGTGTTAGATACTGATTCTTGTGTATTATATAATATTTTGATTTATATGAAGTCTTAATTTGTTAGATATTAATTAGTTCTTAATTATTGTGGACCAGATACTGATTTTTGTGCCTAAAATACTTGTTCTGACGTTTTATATACGTACCGTGTATTATATACCGGTTCTCGTGCATTATATACTTACATAATTTGTCTGAAATTCTAGTGTGTGAAATGATACTTGTATTTTTTTTGATAATATACGACCCGTATTATCTTCTATTTTTTAGTTGACTTTATTTTAGAAAGTATTATAAATTGTGTCTTAAACTTCCTTAGTTAGGAAACGTAAGACTTTATACACCATAAATGCTCATTTTCAGAATTACACATTTGTCCTTAATGAATCCACGCAAATGGAATCCTTTAGAGATGTAAATCATCTCCTATGCTTGTCCACACAAAAATAGGGTGTACCACACATAATTCAACCGTTGATTTATTGCAATGAGTGATTAAGATTTGTTCTCATTTCTTACAATAAGACTTGTTCTCATTAGAACCACTCCCGATATATATATATATATATATATATATATATATATATATATATATATATATATATATATATATATATATATATATATATATATATATATATATATATATATACCCCGGAAGGTCAACCACTAAAATCAGTGGGGTAAATGCGGGAGACATTTACCCCGGCATATATATATATATATATATATATATATATATATATATATATATATATAGAAAAATGATATTAAAATTGCGAGTTTAACCAGATAAAAATCCCGAGTTTAAACAAATCACCAGACAAACCGCCAAATGCAAGAAAAGGAAATAATAATAATTAGTATAAATTAAAATAATTAAAAAATAAGGATAAGAAAACTTATCGCAGCATCGCCCGTTAAAACGGACTGGCCTTGAAGAAAGATAGCCCCCGTATCCCGATAGCTATTCGGACGGGTCTGGCTAGCTCGCTCCCAGGATAATCCTACCACGTTTCAGACTCGTAGCTACCTTGACTGAAACCTTCGACCGTTGCCAAATTTGCCAAGAAATAGAGTTGACTTGAACTCTTATGAAAGTATAATATATAAATTATACGTACTCTTGGAATGGACAAACTAGTGGAGTAAAGACCCACTCAAATCAAAAAAATGATTTACGTATGTATGTATGATGATCTAAAGAAAATGATAGAGAAAGGATGTTTTCTATTCTTTTGTGTGTAAGAGCTCTCGTCAAAGCAATATGCAGAAGTGGCCTTTATACTTCATCTAACGGAATAAGGAGGTAGGGGAATAATAGTTCAACGGAAATCAGAATTTCAAAGCATGAAACGGAAAACCACTTTAATGCTCATCCAAACCTCTACATTAACCACCATTAAGATATGTATGGATGTAACGCAGGACCAAGCATCGTATTTCAATTTTGAATTCCAAATTGAATACTGCTTTGCACGTTTTATTTTATGATTTAAAATAAAACTGTTCAGATTCAGCAAGTCATAATTTTTGTCAAAACGCAAGCAATTCCTTGATACATTTTAAATGATACTTGAACAATGTTCCTTATCATATAAAATAATTTACAACGGTAGCTTTTACTTATAAGCGACAAAAAATTTATCATATTAAAACATCACTTTACCACCTTTACAACTATGGATTATTTTATTAATTATAATCCAATCATAAAAGTTGTACTTTGATGTATATAAATCATTTCCAAATCATACTCTATACATTTATCCTCAGGACTCATAAATGAGCCCCCTTAAAATATATATTTTCCATCATATTTCCAACATATATATATAGAGAGAGAGGGAGAGGGAGAGGGAGAGAGAATTATTCAGGTCCGGCCAGGCCAGACCACTCCTCTGTCCGGCCACCTCAATTTGAGGTGGTTCCCGGTGGTATGTTTTGCTCAAATTTTTGGTGTATGTTCCTCATCAAGTCTAGTTCATTCATACCAAATTTGAGCAAAAAATTCAATCGGGAAAGTTGTCAAATGATTTTTGCAAGTTCACTGCGTTTTATATGTATATTCCGGACCAGTTAACTTGCAAAAATCATTTGACGACCTTCCCGATTGAATTGTTTGCTCAAATTTGGTATGGATGAACTAGACTTGATGAGAAACATACACAAAAAATTTGGGCAAAAAATACCACCGGGAACCACCTCAAATTGAGGTGGCCGGACGAGCCTTCTGTCCGGCCAGGCCATGACTCATATATATATATATATATATATATATAGAATAGAGATCAAATACAAAGCCTTCTTAATTTACAAAGTACAAACTCATCTTGACCGTCCGATGAGTTGATCCAAAGGACATAAAGGCAAGGTGGCATTTTTGTAATAAAACCCAACTCTTTAGGGTGCAACTCGTTGCACCTTAATGTGCAACTGTTATTTTTATGACTTTATAATGTGCAATACTTTGAACCTCAATATGCAATGCAAATAACGTCAAGGTGCATCGTACAAATATTTGCACAATAAGCACACTTTGTACTTGATCTTTCCCTAGCTCAGGTCAAAGGATGTTACATGTTTTACATCAGAGGGAATAGAACAAAGCATATAGCACCATAATTTTTCTCCACACATGATCTCGAGAAAGAAAGAACAATTGATGTCAAACAAATCAAGTCTTGCGACAACCCTGTTGATTTAGGATGTTTTTACTTGGACTGTAATTTGCCCCAGACCAGACCAGACCAGTCCAGACCAGACCAGACCAGTTCAGACCAGACCAGACCAGACTTGGATAGTTATAAAAATACAAAGAAACCAGACCTTACCAGACCAGACCAGACCAGTTCAGACCAGACCAGACCAGATCATACCAGACCAGACCAGACCAGCAAATTACAGTCCAAGTAAAAACATCCTTATTCACAAGATCATTGGCTCCGAAGAAATTTGAAGAACTGGTCCACAAACTGGAATGTGCCATCTTCAATATGTATATATATATATATATAATTGAGGTGGAGTAATATACTGCATTGCACTTTTTTCCATTCGTTCAGGATTTTACCCCACTGGGTTTTTCATGACAAAGTTTCTGACGAGGCAATACATTATAATACTATGACATCAAGTGTTGTACTCTTTTTCCCTAACTATGATTTTCATCACATTGTGGAAACAATAGTAAGGTTTTTAACGAGACAACTAATACCCATGAGTAATTGGAATATGACCATTCAAGGGGAGTATTGAAATATAATGAACTAGTTTGTGTACCCGTGCATCACATGGTAAATAGTATGTACAATGTTTCTTATGAAAAAAACATGAATGAAAATATATAGAAAAAAATCGTATGCGTACTCATAACCGGTGCAATTCAATGAATTAGATTGAGTCGTTAAGATGAGATTTAGAAATCGTTAAGATTATTGTTGAAAAAAAGAAATGAATATACAATTGAGTCGAGGATGCGAGGAAGACAAATGAATCTTACATTAGGAGAGAGATATTAATAAAACTTAGACAAAAGAATGAATCCACCTTTACATGTTGATGTGGTAGACTATGTGATCTAGGGGCTGTTACGTTTGTCTAAATTTTATTGCTTACTAAATTTATTTAGATCAGATTAGATGATTTGATTGGAATGATAGAGATCAAGTTAAACCAGATAAAAGAAATCAAATCAGATCACAAATATTCACATCAAACATGAAACATTCAGAGCAAATCAAATACGATCTATTACGTTTATTATTACTAATACTATTATTACTATTACAATTATAATATGTATTGTTGTTGTTGTTTGATTGAGTATATGGACTCGAACCCCCTGTCTCTATACTATTGGGTGCAGACAGCGCCCCACACATGCTCAACAGACAGCATTTACATCATTGTACACTCTGGTTATTCATGTATACCCATCATTGTACATTCATGGTTACAGCCATTTATTGCCCTTTTATTGTAACTGGGCATGCCAGGCCCAAGCCCGGAAGCCTAACCCACTTTTCTCCTATAAATACTCCCTATGGGAGCCACGTAAAGGGTTGGAAAATCATTTATACAAATCACTTTATCTCTCTAGCTCCCCTTCTCTCTAGATTAATAATCTATTATTGTGACAGATTCTATTATAACAAACATCTCAATATGGAGGAAATACTCAAACTTTCGAGGCACAATTTGTCATATAGACATATTGTCATAGAAAGGGCATTTTAAGTACTCCATAGGATACCTTTTTTGTTCTCTTGCTCAAACTCTCTTCAAATACCAATTACAGTAAAGATCTAGTATCATATGTGTTTTAAGATATTTAATATACTATTATCTAATAGGGAAAAATACTATTGAAGAAGTGTGAGGTAAATACCCCAAACTTGCATGTGTAATGTAAATACCCCCAAAGTTCACATAAAAAGTTATTTTAACATCATATCATATATTAACTTAAAATTTATAGTCATAACTTATGTTGTAAATTATATGTTCATGGTTCTAACATAATTCTTTATATTAAGTTCGGGATATTGCAATTACATACACATGTTTGGAGTGTTTACCTCACACTCTTTCAAAGTTTGGGGTATTTTAATCACTTTCTCCTATATAAATTATATAGCTTATTGATATGAGTAGTATATTAAAGTACATTTTGGTTCCGCAATAGCTAATTTTTCTTTAATGCAAGAGCTAATACATGATGCGTTTATAAGGCCGGGGACATCATATGCTGATGAGGGTTTCCTATGTTATGCTACATACATAGTGTTGAGATATATTATCCCGGTCCGTTACTATTCAGGAGTCCAAGACTGTACGTAGTACGGAGCCCGATCAACGAGGCCTACCTTCAGCCTATCAAGCCTATTTCGGTCCTTGGGCCCATTTCGGCCCATCCGGCCCATTAGGTTAGGTTTTCCCCCTTTCCCTTACCCCTATAAATATGGGGCTTTCCCACATGTTTAGGGAGGACTTTTTTCCTTAGCTTATTCTTCTTCCTTCTCTCTAGCTAGCTTACTTACAATACTCCATTAATGGGAGCTCAGATTGTACTATGTAATGGTGAGGAGAGATTAATGAGAATGAGAGGGCTTGGACATTAGTCTAAAAAGTCCCGTGGTTTTCTCCCTTTCTGGTTTCCACGTAAAAACTGAGCTTGTTCATACACATTTATACATATATTTACTATATCGTGTTGGATTAAACTCAGCACTGGTACCGTCTGTGGGAATCAGTTCAAAAAGTTTAGCGTGTTCTTGATTTTTCTACAAAAAATCTGAGGCAGAGGACTGATTTTCAACAAAAAAAAATGATACGGAAATGCAATGGATTTCCAATAAACAAAAATGATTCTAGAAGGGAAAACATGAAGAAGATCTGACGTGACCAAGAAAAATAAGGAGCTAGCTACGAAAGAAGGAAGAAAAGTCCAAGGTTGTCCAGACCGGGTTGGGGTCATCGGAGCCGCCGCCGCAGACCCTCCGGTGGGTTCACCTGCCCCAGGTGGAGTTCGCTACGGCGTACCGAGTCTCACCTATCCGTCTCTAGTAAAACGCCGGCGGCTACAGAATTACCGGTGGTTTGTCGTTGACTCCACTAAAGGAGAAAATAGAATAGACAGACAACATGTGAAAACTGGCAGTATGGCAGAGAGGTCCCGCATGTACCGTACTCAAGAATGATGGGCCTTCATGGTGTGGAGTGCGGACGAGCGGATTTGCCTCCAAGCACTTTCTACGGATGTAGTCATGCACCAGCCGGCTGGCCGCTCGGCCTCTCAAATGCAGGCTAGTGGTCAACGCACGTCACTAGGCAGGGAACAATTCGAGTACCATGTAAGCTGCCTGCCCGGCGTTTGAAGTGTTGCCCAATGATCAGCACCGCTCAATTCTCCAACACGGCTAAGAGCTGTGGACATGCAGCACGGCCCACCGCCCAGTCAACGAGCTGCCGACCGGCATGTGGCTTTAGCCACCTTTTTGCTGCCAGGAATTTCAGAGGACCTGACGTATATTGACGCACGGAGGAGGCCGTTGCACTACCCGTCATTGTTTTTTCTTTCACACGAGAGGAGGCCGGGATCGGAAAAGGGTAACCATATCTTAGCTCGGCTAAGGGAGCTTTAGGGAAGCAGCCGCTCCCACCTGGTTCGGGGGTATGGGGGGGATCCCTTACAGCTTGAAGTTGTTACTTTGATTCTCAGTAAGAGATGGGACGCTCGGCTTGAAGTCGGGGTAGATATCAAGCACATCCATGCCACCCTACCCTAGCACCGGATGCTCTGCATGAGTTTTTGAGCCTAGGTAGCGCCGCTATTATCCGACCCTTGGCCGTCTCCACCGGTATTGGATAGTACCTTGGCCGGTCGGTACATAATCTACCACGACGAGCGACCGCTAGTTCTGTTTGCCCATCCGGGAGGAAACGTCGTCGTAGGGGCTCGGACGGCTAGATGATATGCATCGCCGCTCGTCCCCCCACTCAGATCCAGACTGCCGCTCCGCGTGAACTCAAGTTTTAGCATTGGGTTGCAACCTTGCTCCAAGAGCGTCCTGGGGCTGGAAAACATTGCATGGTGGAACAGCAGGGGGCGTGTGATGGTCAGCCAGCGATCTAAGTTGTGAGGGCTATTCTCTGGCAGAACGTCTATAGCAAAGTTTGGAGCTTGGGAAACTCATAGCTAGAAAATTTTGACTAAGTCAAAATTGCCAAAAGGAACCAAATCAAGCTTCAGAAAATCTCAACTGGCCGAACGTCCATCGATCTCCAAAAGCTAAGTACCCCATACGGTGGTACATTTAAAAATTGACAGTGAGTAAGTATTATTATTCGCTATCAACACTATTTATCAGGGATTAAAATGTCCCAAAATAAATATTAGCGAGCGAAGTTCGGGGATGAGCTTCCACCGACATTTTTATTTAATAGTTAGGGGCTGGGTGACGGGCCGAGCCGAGGGTCATTGTACCCCGAGGCCAACCGTCCCGGAAGAGCCCCTGATAAAAAAGAAAAAAGAAAAAAAATAATTAAAAAAAAAAGAATGTGCACATATACATATTGTCTGGCCATTTGGCCGCGTTACTATGTTCATTGTGCAGATAAAGATCATAATCAGATTAGAGATGATGCTCAAAATGAACCTTGGTGTCAAGGGCTTGGGGACGAACATCTCCACCCCAGAAGCCGAGCGTCTAAAGAAGACCACCAAAGGTCAAGGGCTCGGAGACGAGCATCTTCCACCCCAAGAGCCAAGGGCCGTGGACGATCATCTCCTCCTCAGAGGCCGAGTGTCTAAAGAAGACCATCAAAGGCCAAGGGCTCGGAGACGAGCATCTTTCACCTCGGATGTCGAGGGCCCGAAGACGATCATCTATCGTCCAGTGGCCTAGGCCTGGGGACGATCATCTTTCGACCCGGAGGCCAAGGGCCGGAGATGATCATCTAGCATCCCAAGGTCAAGGGCTTGAAGACGAGCTTCTCCACCCGGAGGCCGAGGGTCGGGAGACGCGCTCCTCCACCCTAGAGGCCGAGGGCTTCGAGACGCGCAACACATCCTGAGACCGAGCATGCCCAGGGTGAGCATGTTGAGGTAGAAATGTCCCAAGGAGACCCAACCTAGCATCTGGAGGTCGAACGTCTCTAGGAATAGGCCGAGGATTGTCGTTGTATGACGACTCTGAGGACTGCTATCGGGTCGTGCATCAAGAGCAAAGACACATCTAGGCCGAGTTTCTAGGGACGAACGTCCAAAGGAAGTCGAGTCGGGTTTCTAGGGACTAATCTTCCTAAGCATGTCGGCCCAAGCATCCAGAAGGAAAATTCCAGAGCCCCAACAACTAGAGTTCGAGCGGGCTGACCGTCAAGGGATCGGACGTCCAGGGAAGCCCAACCTGGCATCCGGAGGTCGAAAGTCTCTAGGAATAGGCCGAGGATTGTCGTTGTATGACGACTCTGAGGACTGCTGTGACACCGCACCCGAATGTACTTGAATTTGAAAGTGGACATGTATTGAATTTCCTAGCGAATAAAATTCGTGAAATTAATTGGCATATTTAATTAATGTGCGATTAATCAAATTATTTATCGGGTCCATTAAATGTGAATGGGCTACCAAATATTTAGTTGGGCTATCATAAAAATCATAGGGGTCCAATAAAACGCCAACCGAAGTTGATAAAAATATTTGGACAACCCGGGTGCTATTTTGACCCGACCGGCCTGAAATAGCGGGAATAATTGGGAGGAACTTTCTACCCCATTCGGGGTTTTTCCTACAAGATTTGTGGACTCAAAATAATGAGTTGAGACAAGGAAACATGGGGAGGGGCGGACTCAATAGGGGAGGGGATTGCACAAGACAAAACCCACTCACCCCATGCCATATCCCACACATTATTGTGTTGGTTGAGATAGACATCTCCCCTACTCCCCTTGCAATCATTCGGCCAACACAAGGAAGAGGAGAGCTCTGGGAAACACTCTCATTGAATCCAAGGTTGAAGGAAGAACCAGCAAAGGAAATCCAAGGTGTTAGGATTGGAGGTAAGAACTTATATAGTCCTTTAACTAGTTTATGTTGTATGATTTTAAGAAATCATACGACGGGTTAAACATGAGTTTTTACACGTTTAAAAGTGTAGAATAATGTTATAAAGTGGTGGTATTTAACTTAGAAGAGTCGTGGAATCGATAGGAGTTGAAACCACCGGAAACCGCCAAGAAGGAGGAGCTGTTCGTGGTAGCAGACCACGAACGTCGCCCGGCTTTCACGAAAGCCGCCCGGCTTTCACCTTCTGTCCAGACTTTTCACTCTTGATCGGTTTAGAACGAGGATCGATCGAAGGGCTTATCAAAGGCAACTAACCCAGCACTTCATAAGGTGAGGATGGCTGACTATATTGCTTATAATCTTTGGGTTAATTTCGTAGGATTACCTAAAGTAAATAAATGTGATTTTCATGGATTATTAATGATTAATAATGCCTAAATGAAAATATTGTTGTCAATGAATAAAGGAGCATAATATACAAATTTAAGGATAAATTGTGTATGATTATGTAATATGAGCATATTGGCTTGATGAAGGGATTAATTATAAATAATGTGTTGAAATATAACTATAACTTCATATAAGGATATATGAGTGATTAAAGGTTATATTTTGTATATTGATATGAACTATATTTTCAATGGAAAATTAGTTTGGAAATTGTCTATATGACTATGAATTGAAAATGAGTTTTGTTGGAATTTATCCGACTAGTATTATGATACTAGTCGGGGTTTTGGAATGAAATATGTTAGAATTGATCCAAGGTTTGGATTGTAGATTGTTGAGCCTTAAGTAGTCTTAAGAGATACTAAGGTGGATAAGTGATGCTAGGGGTAGGCCTTAAGGGATACCCAAGATAAAGTGAATAATAAATTGATCCTAGGAATAGGATTGGCCTACGGGTGTATTCGGTAGTCTTTAAGGATTAGCCGATAGAGTATTGGTAATTAGTAAGGACCATGGCCCTTCCCGACTCTAGAGAGCGGGGTTGGATAGCATGGACTTACATCGTGATCACGGGTTAGGGTGGAATCCGAACCGGAGACCTTACGAGGCTCCCGACAGCGGTAACACATAAGATAGGACCCCGAATGGACCTTACCTTCCTACGGGACGATGGGTATGAGTTCAGGGGCGGGATGTTGGACTCCGGCCCGAGAGCCCGGTGAGGCCTCGGAGAGCGGTGACAAGTCCCGTAAAGGAGGACAAGACCTACGGGCGGCGTCGTGCTAACGACGGGTATAACGAAATATATGAAATGGGCCGTGTGCCGACAAATAAATAAATTTACTTATTATAGAGATAATAAGTGGGAAATATAAATTATTATTTATATTATGATATCACCCTATTTTGAGGGTCTTAGAAATTAAAACGTTGATTATACTCAGTATAGTTGTCATTGTACTTGTCAAATGCTTCCAAGTACTGACCTCCCCTTCACGGGGGAGGCCACCTCACAGTTTCAGGTAGGGAGTAAAGCTTGCTACCAGTGCCCGTTGCTTCGGGGAGATTCAGGAGGGAAGACGTGGTTCGTGCTTCCTCCGTTCTATCTTTTTTTAAAAAACATTAAATTAATGCTCATGGATATTTTTGAATGATTATTGGGGCTTGTATGCCCATGTTTGCCGGAGTGTGGCATAGACACTTGTATTAAACGTTTCCGCTGTTTTCAATTGATTATTTTACATTATGTTTGTTTATGGATGTACTATTGTGAATGATATTCAAGACGCCTAGTATAGTATGGATGAGTTGGACTGCGGTTGACTATTCGTACTGTACGGCGGGTTGTTGACGTGTCCGGTAGGTCCGGGGCGTGACAATTAAGTTGGTATCAGAGCCTTAGTCCGTAAACTTCATAATGAAGCTTCAAAATTCTTTTTGAAAATGATTTTTGAAAACCATGAGCATAAAGTTTTGTACTCATAGAACTTTTGGTACTTGAGTTGCAAGGTCTCTAATTGTTAAGATGGTACCCTTAACAATTGGTATGGCGGTGATTTGAGCCAAAAGATGTCTTTAAGTACCTATCCGTCACTTGACATTTGATACGAGTCTAATGGCTCATTCTAAACTTCTTTCAGAAATGGAGCCAATTGGAAGAATCACTAGGAGGAACCCGACGGGCCGTGTACTGGGTGGATCCGAACGCGGCAGCCGGGGGTCCACTAGGGTGACAAGGGGAAGGGGCCGTGGAGGCCAGCAACAAACCGTGAGCGACGGTCACGTTGACACGGAGGACGAAACTTATTGGTCCTATGAGGACTCAACTTATAGGCCGGAAACCGAGCCGGTGGAAACCCCATATGATGGGGAGGATGACGACATGAGCGGGGAGAGTGACGATAATGGCACTCTTGGGAGGATTGAGGCGCTACTCGAACAATACCATCGGGAGCGTGAAGAGAGGAGGCAACGCCGAAGGCGCCGAACGGGGCAACCTTCGGGTATGGCTTCAAGAGGAGGAAGCCACAATGCATCTAGAGTCCATGTGGAACCACATGGAGGTCAAAGTGATGGAGGTCCAACCATAAGGATCTCTGTTAGAACTTTTATTGTGGGTCAAGTTTGTCTGTAATGTCTTGTTTAAATAAAGTAGACTAGTTATACCATTTATGGTATTAGATTAGTATTTATTATGTAGCAAATAAGGTAAAGGGAATAAGGCCCAAAAAGGCCTTGGCCCAACTTCCAAGGTTTACCTAAATCGGTAACCTGTACAGCGCCTATAAATATGCGCCTTGTGTACAAGTACCGATATCGATCAATACACATTAGCCTTACGCTGCCAAATTTACTTCTCGATACCACAGAAAGAAGGTTTCACTGTTCTCGATAAATCTTATATCATTATATGAAATCCTTCTCTTCTGTCTATCGATGACGTTCATCTAGCTGATCGTTAGTCTACTAAACTGGGACCAACAACTGGTATCAGAGCCTGCTCGAGTGTGATCGTCGAAGAAAAGTTTTCGAAGTTTCTCTGTTTTCATACTTTTCGATATATTTCTTTGTAATCACTGTAATCTTGTTTCTGATCGATAAACTGTAAAAGTTATATCATTGGATTCGCCATTCAGAAACGAACCAAGGGTATATCTTACTTTTCGATTTCAGTAGATTCGGTATTTTTGATTTCTCGATAGTATGAGTTCGAAAAGCAGGGTTCTCGACATTTAAGCAGGTTTTTCAGGACGATAACTATACAGGAAGACTCTCGAGATCGAAAACTTCACAGAAAAGTTGTTTAAACTGTTTTAATCTGAAATTTTGATTTGCAGGATTTCGATACTACGTTCTCGATACAAGTTCTCGAACTGAGTTCTCGAGATTGCTTTCTCGACACTCAGTTTTCGATACTAAATATCTAAAACTCTGTTTTTTCGAATTGCAGGTTCTCGATACAGCTTCTCGACACTCAGTTCTCGAAACTAAGTTCTCGAACTTAGCTTCTCGATACTGATGTTCTCGATACAGCTTCTCGACTCCTGCTTCTCGATAAACAGTTTCTCGATATTCACTATCGAAAACTGGTTCTCGATAGAACTTCTCGAACCCTAGTTTTCGAATTTCTTTCTTGAATTAGGTTTTCGACATTCTGCATATTAAATTTTTTTTTCTGATCAAAACACTCGACCGATCTGTTAAGGCTCAATCAGCAAAGATGGATGCTTTATCACTTGGTAATGACAGTAGGCCCCCAATTCTGAGGAGAGGTGAATACCAGATGTGGAGAACAAGATTCTTAAATTTTCTAGAAAGTAAAGATAACTCTTCCGCTATGCTGGAATCCCTCACCCAAGGACCTGCTGAGATTTGGGCAAGTGTGAATGGCGTTGATGCAAACAACCCACCTGTTAATCAAGAACGAAGATTGAAGACAAAGGCTGAGTACACTGAAGAGGATAGACAGAGAATCAAAGCTGATCTTATGGCAAAGACATTCCTGCTACAAGCAATCCCAAATGACATCTACATTCTGATTGATAGCATGGAGACTGCTAAAGAAATGTGGGATGAAGTAAAAAAGCTGATGATTGGAACTGATCTTGGACTGAAGACGAAGAAAGCAAACATCTTAACTGCTTATGATGCGTTCAAGGCGGCACCAGGGGAGGCGCTCCATGAAACGTATAACAGATTTGTACAACTGATCAACGAGATGAGGAAGATCAAGGTTGTGAAATCAAACATGGAGATGAATATACGTTTCTTGTCGAGCCTGCCCCCTGAGTGGAAAAGAACTGTAAAGAACCTGAGACAACACTTGGACTTAGATGAACTAGATCTCTGCACACTTCATGAGCATCTTCAGCAGTTTGTGAATGACACTGCTGAGATGGAAGGAAGCTTTTCTGCTAATCCTTTAGCACTCATGATTGAAGCTAAACCAAAGAGTTCATCTAAGGTTCAGAAGAAGAAGAAGGCAGTTAAGGTGGAGACAGAAGAAGAAGACAGTGAAGAAGAAGTGGATGTTGAATCTGAATTGGCTGATCTGCAGAAAAAAATGGCTCTGCTCACCAATCAGTTCAACAAGAAATTCTCTAGGAAGGGAAACTCATCCAACAAGCTGCGAACCTCCTCTGCCAATTACAAAACAAAGAACAATGATCAGAACTCTTCCAGTAGAGCTGTTGCAGCAGAAGATCCCCCCAAATGCTTCAACTGTGGAAAGGCTGGACACGTTATCAAAGACTGTCGCCTACCAAGAAAAAGGGACTTCAACTATTACAAGCAGAAGATGCTGTGGAACAAACAGAAAATGTTCATGGCTAAACAAGATGATGATAGTGCTGCAACACTTACTGAGAATGACCCGTGGCAGGAAGAGAGTTCAGATGAAGAAGAAGAGGAGAATCTGGCCCTGATGGCGCTTGTAGAAGAAGAAGAAAAGGAAAAGGGTGATGCTGCGATCCCCGGAGGAAGTAATAGCTCAAGCTCAAACATCACTGTAAGTAACTCTGAAACCGTCTGTTCCTGCTCTTGTAAAGTTCACTCTTCACAAGTCAAAGACAATCTAATTATGGAGCTAAGAGACAAGGGAAACATCAACCATAAATATTTAATTGACAGTCTAGATAAAGTCAGATCTCTGAGCATACAGTTAGAAAATGAAAAAGAAATTGTCAAGAAGCGAACTTTAGAATTAGATCAACTCACCCAAAAGGTAGCTCTACTAACAAGGAAAGTTTCTGAAACTGAATTAGAACGAAACGTTGCAAAAGCCGAAAATGATTTTCTACATGAAAAAAGGTGTACTCTTTACACAAAAATCAAAGAATTAGAAGATCTACTTGCCAAGAGAGGACAAACAGAACAAACCATCTTTCTCAATCAGAACAAAGACACTCGCTTTTATAACTCTAAGGAGGGTCTCGGTCTTACTAACCCCAATAATCTGAAGAAAGTGGATTGTATTCAACTTTATGACATAAATTATATGGGGTTAGGGTTGACTAAGTTGATAGCTTTTACCTATGGAAAAGAAACGGCAGAAGAAGAAGAGGTAAAGCGATCAAACCCTTCCAGAACAGAAATTCCTTTCAACTATGACTCTCTGAATAAAAGTTATGAAAATGCTGAACCTGTTTTCTCAACTGATGAGAGTGTGAGTCCTTATCCTTCTGAGAAGGAAGCTGTGTCGGATCCAGAAACCCCTTCAACCTCAGGGTCAAATGAAGAAGAACCTTACATCCCTCCACTAATTAGAAAATTCGAAAATTTACATATCTCTTTGGAAAAACAAAGAAAAAGTTTTGAAGAAGAAAGAAAAAGCTTTGAAAGTGAGAGGGAGAGGTTATTAAGAGAACTGACCTCTTTAAAGGAAAGCTCTCAATCTGACACAACTTCCCAGTCAGCTAGTGATACAACTGATTCTCAAAGAAATCTTCAGAAAACTAATGTTTTCAAAAGATCGACCACTCACTCCACGACTCCCTTGAAAACAGGAAACACCGTGAGTAGGAGACTGGAAAGGAGAAGAGAATGGAGGTTGAAGAGAGAAGAGATAGCTGAAGGAAAGAAGAAAATGTTTTCTGAACATGAAAAACCCTGTTCTAGTGCTTTGTTTTACTCGAATAATAGTAGATCTAGATTTCAGTCACAACCATGTAGATCCAATTCAGTCTTGTGTCCCAAGCTGAATCCATCTGAATTTCCTTCTAATCAATTTTATTTCAATAATAAGTTGTATGCTCCTGGAGTTGAAAATGATAGTGTTGATGTTTCTAATTTTGAATGTGCCATGAATTCTGTTCGTAAGGATCAACGGAGAGAACGCAAACAAAAGAAACAATCTGAGAATAGATCTGTAGAGGGAGTTTATAATTTTCCAAATTTAAAGTACCCTCTTAAGGTTCATTCAAAGAAACACTTACACCGTCTCTCTAAAGAAGAAATTCTCAAACCTTACCTCACGAACCAGCCATTCACACACAAAGACAATAACTCTGTCTCCTCTGCTCCTAAAATCAAACAAAAATGGATACCAAAAGCTGAACTTGAAAAACAAAGAACATTATCTGAAAAGGCTGTTGACCTTGGATCACAGCTGAAAGAAAAATTCAAAAAGATTTTCTCAATTGATAAGGAAGGACCCATCCTGAGGTGGGTACCTAAAAATCCTTAATCTGTTTTGCAGAACGGTCATGTGTGGCATTTAGATTCTGGCTGCTCAACCCACATGACCGGAATAAAGGACCTGGTGAGCAACTACATCAAATGCTACGGAGGAAATGTGAGATTTGGAAACAACGCGGCCTCTCCAATCCTAGGATATGGGGATGTCATCTGTGCAAGTGTCACCATCAAGGCTGTGTCATATGTGAAAGGACTGAAGCATAATCTGCTAAGTATTGGACAGTTCTGCGATAGTGGCATGGAAGTGAAGTTCATAGCCAGACAATGCTGTGTGCTGGACAGGTTTGGAAAGGTATTATTGACCTGCACAAGAACTTCCAACCTGTACACCATTGATCTGAAGAGCGTACAATTACCTTCTGCCATCTGTCTGCTGTCCAAAGCTTCCACTGAACAAAACAGTCTATGGCACAGACGCCTGTCTCACCTCAACTTCAAATATCTCACTACCTTGTCCTCCAAGAAACTTGTGAAAGGGCTGCCTCCTCTGAAGACTTCCGCTGACACTCATTGTGATGCCTGCAGACTAGGCAAGATGAAAAGGAGCTCTCACAAGTTAAAACCTGTTCCATCCTCCTCCCGACTGTTGCAACTACTTCACATGGATCTGTGTGGACCAATGAGAGTCCAAAGCATCAATGGACGCAAATATACACTGGTCATTGTGGATGACTTCTCTCGGTACACATGGACCAAATTTCTGAGGACAAAGGATGAAACAGCTGCAACCATCATAACCTTCATCAGGACAATCCAAAATTTTCTACAAAAGAGTGTGGAGATCATCAGAACAGATAATGGTACCGAGTTCAAGAACCAGTCTCTTGCTGAGTTCTATGAAACTCAGGGTATCACGCAACAATTCTCTGCAGCAAAGACACCACAACAAAACGGGGTCGTTGAACGAAAGAATAGAACTCTTGTTGAAGCAGCACGCACCATGCTTATTCAGTCAAAGCTTCCCCATTTCATGTGGGCTGAAGCAATCAACACCGCGTGTTTTACTCAGAACAGAACATCAATTCACAAGCGCTTCAACAAGACCCCCTATGAAATACTCTTCAACAGAACACCTGACATCTCATTCTTCAGAGTGTTTGGCTGCAAGTGCTTTGTTCTAAATGACAGAAATGAAAGAAGCAAGATGGATCCGAAAGCCTTCGAAGGAGTATTCATTGGGTACTCCACGCAATCAAAGGCGTATCGGGTCTATCTACGTGATCGCAGAACAGTCATTGAGAGTGTCAACGTTGCATTCTATGAAATGGCTGACTTTGCTTCTGAACATTTCTTGATAGAAAACACACTCTCTGTTCAAAGGAAGCAACCTGATGAAGCTGAAGCAACAAAGCAAACAACGGTTGACAGTGCAATTCTCGACTCTCTCTTTGAACATTTCTATGAAAATGCAAGCACTGCCAACCAACAATTACCAACAGAAGCTGCTCAACCACCATTCATGCCTGACCTCAGTGAAGAAGAAGCTGACTCACCTCATACATCAGATCACGAAAATTCTGAGGATCATGGCACGGCAGCAACACAAGCAACTTCACCAGCACAAGTCTCAGAAATACCAGCTCAAGCAGACACAGAATCTGAATCGACCCCTGTACACTCCACTCCTCAACAAACCACATCTACTACTTTTGAGGACCCGGACCACCCCATCATAACCCCAATCCCTCTAACTCATGAGCGGAAATGGACAAAGGCACATCCTGTAGAACAAATTATTGGAGATCCGAGTCGTGGAGTTTGCACAAGAACGGCTACAGCAAATGAATGTCTCTTCTCTTGCTTCATCAGCCAATCTGAACCAACCAAAGTTTCTGAAGCTCTAGCAGATTCAGATTGGGTGATAGCAATGCAGGAGGAGATCAATCAGTTTGAAAGATTGGATGTATGGACCCTGGTGCCAAGACCCCCAAAGAAAACAATAATTGGCACCAAGTGGGTCTTCAAGAACAAGAAAGATGAAGACGGTGTGATTATAAGGAACAAAGCCCGACTGGTTGCAAAAGGATACAATCAACAAGAAGGCATTGACTACGATGAAACCTTTGCACCAGTGGCCAGAATTGAAGCAATCAGGTTGTTCCTTGCTTATGCTGCTCATAAGAGTTTCACCGTCTATCAAATGGATGTCAAGACTGCATTTCTAAATGGAGCACTGAAAGAAGAAGTTTACGTCGCACAACCAGAAGGCTTTGTTGATCCTGAACGTCCACATTATGTCTACAAGCTGAAGAAAGCTCTGTATGGACTAAAACAGGCACCGAGAGCCTGGTATGATGCACTATCTGACTTTCTTGTACAATCAGGCTACTCGAAGGGAAAGATAGATCCAACTCTTTTCATCAAGCGAGAGAACAGTGACATCATGTTGATACAAATCTATGTCGATGACATCATATTCGCCTCGTCCAACCCGAATTTCTGCGAAGAATTCAGCAACTTGATGCGCACTGAGTTCGAAATGAGCATGATGGGAGAGTTGAACTTCTTCCTAGGGCTACAGATCAAGCAACTACCAGACGGAATTTTCATCAGCCAGTCGAAGTACATCCATGAAATGCTCAAAAGATTCAAGATGGACAGCAAGTCAACCATGAAAACCCCCATGTCTCCCTCACAAAAGCTCGACTCTGACCCTTCCGGGATATCAGTCGATGCTACCAATTATCGGGCTATCATCGGTTCCTTGCTGTACCTGACATCTAGTAGACCGGATATTGTCTTTGCAACTTGTCTGTGCGCTCGCTTTCAAGCAAATCCAAAGGAATCACATCTGAATGCAGTAAAGAGAATCCTGAGATACCTGAAAGGAACAGTCAACTTAGGACTTTGGTATCCCAAGGACACGGGTTTTGACCTTGTTGGTTACTCAGACGCTGATTTCGCAGGTTGCAAGTTAGATCGAAAAAGTACATCCGGTGGTGCTCAATTTCTGGGAGAGAAGCTAGTCTGTTGGTCCTCCAAGAAGCAGAACTGCGTGTCAACTTCTACAGCCGAGGCAGAATACGTTGCGGCAGCTAGTTGCTGTTCACAAATCCTATGGATGAGGACACAACTCAGAGATTATGGCTTCCTATTCAACCATATTCCCATCTACAGTGATTCCCAGAGTGCAATCGCCATAACCAGCAACCCCGTTCACCACTCGCGCACCAAGCACATCGATTTGCGCTATCACTTCATCAAGGACCATGTGGAGAAGGGAGATGTTGATCTGTACTTTGTAAGCACTGAGCTTCAACTGGCTGACATATTTACTAAGGCACTGGATGACAAGAGATTCCAGTTCCTAGTATCTAAGTTAGGCATGTTGAATCTCGATCCTATGTAATTGTGTTATCTCCATGGTCTGAATAAAATGTGTGAGTGTGCGTGGTGTGCGTTGCATGTGTTGAGGGGGAGAAAAAGGGAGAAAATAAAAGAGGGAAGAATACTTTGAGGGGGAGAAAATCAGAAAATCAGAAAAAGAGTGTGTGTGTAAGAGTGTGTAGAAAATCAGAAAAGAAAGAAAAAGAGTGTGTGTGAGTGAGAAAATCAAAAAAAAAAGAAAAAGAGTGAGTGTGTGTGAAAATAAATAAATAAAAAAAGAATGAAATAAATGTGTGTGAGTGTGTGAGAAAATAAAAAAAAGTGTGCGTGTGTTTTTCATTGGCACAATTCGAGGGGGAGTTTTTGATCAACGAGAGTGTAAGTGTTTTTGGGCCTCAAACATAATTTTAAAAATGAAACTGGGCCCAACTCAAAATCTGGGCCCAAACTCTTTCTCGCAAGGCCCAGAAACATCTCGCATATAAATTGGCTTCTCGAGAATTTCCTTCTCACTTCTCACTTCTCACATCAAAAGTTCTCAAGGCCAATCTACTTCTCGCATAACCCTGTTTCTCGACAAACCCTCTTTTCTCGCAATCTTCTCGAATCAATCTTAAGGTAGAATTCAAGTTTTTTAATCATCAACAACATCCATAAAATGGTTTTCGCACACAATGGCAAGGTTCCCGAATCAAATTTTTGAAAATCTCTCGAAATGGTATATCGAGAACCGTCTTTCTCGAAACCAAAATCTCAACATCGAAAAGTTTCTTTGATTATCATTATGAATGTGTTATTGCAGGTGGTTTCTCGACATATCTCTCAGTGCGAACTCGAAAAGGTCTTTTCGATGTTTAAATACCGAGAACCTACTTCTCGAAGTTTGAAATACCGAGAAGCGGTTCTTGATATTTAAAACATCGAGAAAGGAAGTTCTCGAAGTTTACATCTCGAGAAGGACTTTTCGACATTCTCATATCGAGAACTAAGTTCTCGATGTTGGAATATCGAGAAGAGCTTCTCGGTATTTAAATCTCGAGAACCCACTTCTCGAAGTTCAATTATCGAAGGTGGTTCTCGTGGTTTACACTTAGAATATTTTTCGAGGTTTCACCTGTACACACCTGATCTGAAAAATTGCAAAAACTGAACAAATAAAATTTTCAAATGAACATTTGTGCTGACCCAATTCTTTCAGTTAACAATGTCAGGAACAGACAGGAATGCACAATCAAGCAATGAACTGTACCCAAAAGAGAACTGGGTCCCACTTTATGACAACAACTTTCAATTAGACCTGAAGCTCTTCAAATGTCAGGACCCGGTCATTCTCTCCATTCTACAGAAGCACTACCTCTGGTTTGCATTCAATGAGGCCAAACCGGTACCAGAGGTATACCTGCAGCAATTCTGGGGCTGCATGCGAACTGAGAGTAAGAAGGATCGGTCAAAGATCATGACCAAACTAGCTGACAAGAGAGTGGTGCTAACACCTTCTACAATCAGGGAAACTCTGAGACTCCCTGTGCACCAAAACTATGCATCACTCCCCTCAAACGAAGAGTTGATCAAGGGGATGAAAGATCTTGGATACGACAGCCCACTGCCCCTGCTGTCAAACTTCACCATCTCAAACCTGCCCCACCCATGGAAGAGTCTGTTCGGCCTGGTGAACAAGTGTCTATCTCCTAAGCACGCCGGACATGACAAGTGCAACAAGCAGATCCTACAAATCTTCCATGGGATCGCATATGACAAACAGTACGACATGGCCCAGCTCTTCTGGACAGAGCTGATGGACCAGGTGAAGATAAAGGAGAACAACAAGGGTAGTACAATCCCTTACGCTAGGTGGTTGGCATTGATGATCCATAACATGATGGAGGCCACCCCTACTATTCCAAAGCGTAAGGGAGATGATCACTTCACCGCTCCCAAGCTCAAATACTTCCAGAGGGACAGCAATAAGGCTGAAGCACTGCCTATCCCGGACTCACTGCTTGATCTAGCAAACCCGAGGGATAAGGCAGTCATTGACTACAAAGAGTCGCTGAAGAGAACGGTCCCTATGGTTCAGCAAAACCCAGCTGGACCTTCCCAGGGGACCAAGCCAAGTGAGGGTAAGAAGAAGAGAGCCCCGCCACAGAAACCAGTGGCAACCCGGCCTAATGATGATCAGTCTGCTAACTCTTCCGAGAGGACCCAGACTGCTGAGGGCCACCCTAATGCTGAGGACACTGCCGATGAACCATCAAGCCAGGCCCTTTCTAATAAGGCTGGTGGTGAGGCCTCCGATAGCATGGCCAAAGGGAATGAAAGAAGAGATGATGATGATGATGCAGATGATGATGATGACATGGAGGGAGTCCTGATCAGCAACAGGAAGAGAGCTGGTAAACAGGCCATCCCGATAGACTCCGACTCCTCATCAGAAGATGTTGAGGCTGCACTCACACCCCGACCACTCAAAGGGATCATCATTAGTGAGCAGCGCTCCAAGAAACGCAATGAAAAGCCTGCATCATCACAGCCTATGAAGAGGCTCAGAAAGAAAAGTGCAGTGGAGGAGGAGCTGGCACTGTACGATGACTGTGACACCTTCGTCACTATAGACCGAACCACGCCCCTAGGAGCAGGAGCTGACCTTGTCAGTTCCCGGGTAGAAGTCGCAGCATCCGGTTCAACTGCGCATGCACAGCCATCTCCCATCCACTCTCCAGTCTCCCAACAGACTGGGGTTTCAATAACTCAAGGGGAACTTACACCGACCTCACTGATTCCTTCCGAATCTGCTGAGAGACTTAGTGGTCAACAGCCCCGGACCACTACCCCCATTCGTTCTATCACATCGAGTCTAGGTGTCACCATTCCTACATTTTCACATTTTTCTAGGACACCTACACTATTCACTACACATACAGGTGCACTCACCCTGAATGCAACGACCGGAGTGCAAACTATGATGGTCGGAAGCCCTGCTACGCCAACAATGCCTCGATCATTGAACGCAGGCCACACATCAGCTATCTTCACTGATGCTGTGACAACAGTTACAACCCCTGTAACTGGTGCCATTATCCCCGAAGACATTCTCGTATATCTGAATAGCTTTCTAGAGTCTACCATTAAGCCATGGGTGCATGAAGCAATAACCGCTAATGCACAAGACTCTGGAAGTACCCCAGTTGTTCAGAATATACCATCCAAACCCCAGACAACACAGCCCCCAACCATTTCCATACCTGTTTCCAAACCCTTAGCCATAGAAAACCAACAACCATCCACATCAAGGGGAACCCAGGATACAGAACTAGTATTCTCCCCTACAACGACCAAACCTAACCTAACAACCGTACCCTTCGAGGATCTTGTAGCTGAGATCTACGACCGTATACTAGACGTGGAAGAAGGCAACCTCACCCCTCTTCAAAAAGCCCTTCTCCATGCTCTAGATACACAGAACACTTGCCGTGACAGTCTCCGTGGCGCTAAACGTTCACATGAGGATCCTGATGATTCGGATTCTCATGAGGGGGAGAACAAGCGCCAGCGGATACTTGAGCATGTTGCTTCTACTAGCCAACCCTCAAAGCCAAACCAACCCTCTACCTCTACCAATGAGCAACCCACTACTTCAGCTAGCCATAAATCCCTAGCCACTCTCTCTAGCATGGTCGAGCTAGACATAACATCCCGAGGTGCATCTCCTATAGATGTTAACCAAGGACGGAATGGAAGTCCTGATGATGCTACCACGAGTACATCTTCTTACTCAGGCCATCAGCTAGAACCTAGTTCGAAACTGATGTCAACGGGCAATCCTGAGGATCCCGGTGTTTCACACGATGAGTCACCTTCGACACAGCAGCAAGCTCCCTCTGAACCCTCTGACAATCCAATACAAGATGAGCTTGAAGATCTTCTAGTTCATGATCAATGGCCTCCTAAATGGACAGAGTGGGATGACCTTAGAGTGGAAGCCGATCAGTACGAAATGTGTAGAAGCTGGCATCTCAGAGAGTTCCTCAATAAATACCATGCAATGATGATTGGACTCGATAAAGACGAACTCAAGGAAGAGGAGAATCAAAAAGAAAACCTCAAGGAACCAGAACCAGCTAAAGAAAAATGGGAAATCATAAGGATCAAAGCCCCCTTTCTTGAAGAAATTCGAGAGAAGATTTGGAGACAACCAGAAAAAGTCAAGCAGTTCAGTGAATTAAAAATGCGAGGAATCAATCACTTGAAAGGAAAATATAGAGGAGGAAATCTGTATATGCTAGGACATAGATCCACAGGGCAACGTCGACAAGTTCTAAATCACAACCTTGCAACAAGTGGATGTCCCATATTGAAAATCTTGGAGATTACAGAAGATCACCTGGAGACAATTAAGTTCATGATTTTTCGTCTACAACGTACTGATGGCTCGGAGTTCACCTGTCAAGAGAATGACTTCTTTCTACTGCACATGGATGACATTTATCAAATGTTCATGAGGTGCAGGGAGCTTCCAGTTCACAAAGACAGACTCGCTAAAGAAGGCTTCGAGGCGATAAAAAGATTCATGACAAGACAAGTTCGGTTCTACGCCTCTCATGACCTCCAGATGACCATAGGCCTGGGACCGGTTCGGTTCTTATCAAAAATTGGTGGAACCGTTAAGAAATGAGTAACTCTTAATATCGGTTCGGTTCTAGTCAAAACTTTGAAGAACCGTTAAGGAACCGAACCATGGCCTAACGGTTCGGTTCTTGCTTTTTATCGGTTCCTAAAAACATAGTTACTCTTCAATAAATATCTTTAATCAACATTACAATCACACGAAACAGCAAATGTTTAAAAATTAATTAAAATATTAAAAACTTAACAAACAAAAAGTTTGTTCAATACATAATTAGAATATGTCAATATGATTCTAATGGATCAACAAGGATGATTGTAGATGCTCAAACAAACCAGAACTGGTGTGTAGCTTCAAGTAAATCAAACCTGAAAAAATATATTAAATTGACATTAAATAACAAAGATATAGTAAGATTACCATTATTGACTATGTCAGAACACTATGTTACGTTTTATGTGAATACACTTACATGCTAGTTTATGTGTTGTTGTAAATGCCTCGACAACAACTCGAATATAACAATATTTGCAAGTAGATATTTGAGTGTTAGGATATAAAAACTCTATGAAACATACTCAAATATTGCAGCTCTTCACTAAAAACTCCATTCACATATTGCAGCTCTACATTGCAAACATAACTTAGTTTGCAAAGTTAGGCCGTTAGGGCTGTATTGAACTGCATCAACTCTTCAGAATACATGGCCATTTGATATATAATAAAAGCATTACAAACATTAATTGTCAAAATAGTCACTAAAAGCTGAATATTTTGAGAGAAGCTGTTTGATTCTACTATCATTTAGTTCCAAGGAAAACTTCCAGTTTTTTAGACGAAGTTGATTCAATTCTATTCATACACAAATAAGGTATATACTTGGAACAAGAACAACACTAACAAATGCATATGCTATTGATCATTATTCATTTTACAGAAATGGAATCAATCGTCCCGTAGCTCACACCCCAAGAAAAAAATAAAACCAGCTCATAAATATTCCATCTGCAACCAAATCAAATCTGAAAATCTCAAAACCGAACTTCTGAATACGACCAGACATCTACACCAAACAGAAGAACTTAACCCAAAAATACCTATTCATAAGCCAAAACTTAACAATCTGAATCAGCTGGGAAGAAAAACAATATACGAGTCCTGATAGATGTTTTTGTAGAAGAGATAAAATAGATAATAATTCACATATGGAAAAACAAAAAAAAAATGTTTAAAAGAGAAATGAAGTTAGATAGCTTCTTTACCTTATCCTCTTCGCTTTTGATGGGAGGGAGCCCCGGAGCAAGAAAACTAAAACGAGCAGAAGCTTCACTCTTTCACTCTTGATAGGAGATCCCACACCAGAAGAAGCGTCGCTGACCAGAACAAGAAGGTGAGACTTTGGTGGTTTTGCTAGTAGCTACGAAAGTTTGAATTAAAAAATACAGATAACAAGAGATGATTACCTACTATCTATGATCTCTCCTTTGAGGAAGCTATGAAATTCATAGAAACATGAGAGAATTTGAATCTGCAAGAGCGTAGCAGAGCCGCAGAGCAGGGAAGAGGCTAGGGTTTTCCTCCTAATGTTGGGGGTAGTGAGCGTTGCGGGCTAAAGGATGAAGATGACTAAAGGTTGTCTAGTGGGCTTTGATATTAGCCACAGTATAAACCGCATAACCCACCAGCTGTCTAACACTAACTATTAAGATTTTAGAATGAATAATGTATTAACGGTTCCATGTCGGTTCTAAGCCAAAATAATTATAACAAACCGAGAACCGAACCGATATTATAGGATAGGAACCGAACCGATAATTATTTTAACACCATAAATAGGAACCAAACCGAACCGCGGTATATCGGTTCGGTTCCGGTCATTTTTTCGGTTCCCGGTTCCAAAATCCCAGCCCTAGATGACCATAGAGCACAACTATTCAAAGGTGAATCTTACTAGACCGGACTTGAGTAGACCTGGCCTTGAATCCTTTGAAGCATATCATATCTTTGACAATCCAGTATCAATCATCTATCTGAATCATAACAACGAGAAACGTCTAATGTTCGTGGATGAAATTAACAAGTATTGTGACGGAACGTTGAAGATCATCCAGGAGCAGCTCCGATCAAAGAAACAAGAACTTGGACAGAAATCGACTGAAGCCACTGAAGGAGAGCAGAAGGAACTGCACAGAATTAACAATATTCTACAAGCCATTGAAAAGCAACTTGATAGAAGAAATTCACTCAGAAACTATGAGCACGCACTTAATCTCAGAAAGAACTATTACAAAGCTCAGAAGTGAAGAAACCCAGCAAGACGGCACTTGACCACAAAGGGGGAGATTGTTAGAACTTTTATTGTGGGTCAAGTTTGTCTGTAATGTCTTGTTTAAATAAAGTAGACTAGTTATACCATTTATGGTATTAGATTAGTATTTATTATGTAGCAAATAAGGTAAAGGGAATAAGGCCCAAAAAGGCCTTGGCCCAACTTCCAAGGTTTACCTAAATCGGTAACCTGTACAGCGCCTATAAATATGCGCCTTGTGTACAAGTACCGATATCGATCAATACACATTAGCCTTACGCTGCCAAATTTACTTCTCGATACCACAGAAAGAAGGTTTCACTGTTCTCGATAAATCTTATATCATTATATGAAATCCTTCTCTTCTGTCTATCGATGACGTTCATCTAGCTGATCGTTAGTCTACTAAACTGGGACCAACAATCTCCAAGTTTATCAAGGAAGCAAGAGACTTGGGGTGCAAACCCTTTGACGGGACCGGAGATATTTCGGTTGCCGCCCAATGGATCAAGAGGTTGAATGAAGCGGCCCTTGACATGCAAATCACGCCCAACCTTAAACTGAGAATCGCAGTAAGGTTGCTTGAGGGAATGGCGTCCAAATGGTGGGATGGGACCAAGACCAAGTATGGGGAGGATGTCGTTTGGGAGGACTTCCAACGAGAGTTCTTTGCCCAATATTATTCTGATTTTGAGGTGAACAAGAAGGTTAGGGAATACACCCTCCTAACCCAAGGGGGAAACATGACAGTGAAGGAACTTGAGTACAAGTTCCGGGATCTCGCCGACTACATACCGGAGTATGCTTGTGACGAGAACCGAATGGTGAACCACTTTTGGGACGCCCTTGACTTGGAAATACGTGATAGGGCAACACAATTGCCTAACATGACCTTCGCCCAAGTGGTAGACCAAGCCTTGAAGGGCGAGAAACAGTGGGAGGAGAGGAAGAAAAGGGACGCCGAGGAGGCGAAGAAGAGGAAATGGGAGAACAATGGCCCCCAAGGTTCTAACAAGAAGGGGAACCACGGGGGAGGTGGCTCATTTAAGGCCCCTGCACCACCATCGAGGGGGAATCAAGGCCCAAGCGGGCAATCCTCGAGGTCTCAAAACTCGGGAGTACCAAGGTGCAGCAACTGCAAGAAGCTTCACCACGGCAAGTGTCGTGATCCCCCGAGATGCTACCAATGCGGGGAGGTCGGGCACATGAAGGTGAGTTGCCCACAGCTTGGGCGAGGTACAGGTTCCGGACCGAGTAGTGGGACCATGGTGAGCAGGAACCGAACGGGAGCACCGAGTGCAAGTATGGGGCACGGTGGAGCTAGCACAAGCAATGCACCGTCCGTTAATCAAGGGAGGACCCAAGCGAGGGTCTATGCGATTACGGAGGCCGATGCACGTGCTAACCCGGACTCCGTTGCGGGTAAATTCATGAACTTTTGATGTTAATTTCTTGTAAACCTTTTAAATGTTGAGATGTATAAGTTATATGGCCAACCCCGCCTGTTTAAAGTTCAAAGGAGTGGACAGATATCTGCCTGGGGCGAAAGCCGCCCGGCCTTGACGAACGTCGCCCGACGTTTGTCTATGATTTATTACATAAATCCTACGGCGACCATAAGCCGCCCGACGTTGACGAAAGCCGCCCGGCTTTCGTGCTTGATTTTTGGTTAAATCATTCGGCGTATAAAAACCGGCCGCGTTTCGTAAAAACCGGCCGGCTTGTGTTCAGGAATTCCGGTATGGGGCGCTGCTAACGAAAACCGGCCGGCATTCGTAAGAACCGGCCGGCTTTTATAATTAAAAGGTTGGAATTCTTTCGGCGACCGAAAACCGGCCGGCTTTGGCAAAAACCGGCCGGCTTACGTAACCAGCCATTCCGGGCTGAAGGCCAAAGTACGAAAACCGGCCGGCTTTCATGAAAAGCGGCCGGCTTTCCCTCATTGGTGCTCGATGTTGATTTCAAGGGGGAAAACCGGGATGGAAGCGGGATGGGGCGTTAGCTGACGATCATCCAAACCATAGCCGGGGTACTCTATAACCTAAGAAATGAGTCTAATAAATGGGGAGTGTGTCTTACATTGCTTATGAATGTAGGAACACTCAAGATTAACGGGAGAGACGCAAGAATCCTCATTGACACCGTGGCGCAACGATCATTTGTGAGTGAGGCGTTTGCCGGGGGATTCAAAGAACCACTTGTACCGATGGCTCAAGCCCTATTGGTATCCACACCTCTAGGGGAAGATATCGAGATAGATAGCCACTATCCATCGTGTGAGGTGGAAGTGGAGGGCCACAACTTGACGTGTGATTTCGTACCGCTGAGTATGATTGAATTCGATGCAATCCTGGGGATGGATTGGCTTGAGAAGCATCATGCTAGGGTCGATTGCTACACAAAGATACTTGAACTCGAAGGCGATGAGGGCGTAACCTTACGCTTCGAGGGGGATCGGGCCAAATCCAATAGTTGTATCATCTCCGCCGTGAGAGCTAGGAGTATGATGAGGAAGGGATGTCACGCATATCTAACATATGTGGTGGACAAGACCAAAGAAGAGATGAACATCGACGATGTGAAGGTGGTGTGCAAGTATCCGGACGTCTTTCCAAAAGACCTACCGGGACTTCCACCCGATAGGGAGATTGAATTTGTGATCGAGGTCGAGCCCGGCACCAAACCAATCTCCATACCGCCATACCGAATGGCACCCGCAGAACTTAACGAGTTGAAAACCCAATTGCAAGAGCTTTTGGATAACGGTTTCATTAGACCAAGCCACTCCCCATGGGGAGCACCGGTCCTTTTTGTGAAGAAGAAGGATGGGACACTTCGAATGTGCATTGACTATCGTCAACTGAACAAGGTCACAATCAAGAATAGGTATCCTTTGCCTAGGATTGATGACTTGTTTGATCAACTACGAGGAGCAACTGTGTTCTCGAAGATTGACTTGAGGTCGGGGTACCACCAATTGAAGATCAAAGAGGATGACATACCGAAGAGTGCTTTCCGCACTAGGTATGGACATTTTGAGTTCCTTGTTATGTCGTTTGGGTTGACAAACGCCCCGGCGACATTCATGGACTTGATGAACCGAGTATTTCACAAATACTTGGACCGATTCGTGATTGTGTTCATAGATGACGTCTTAATCTACTCAAAGAGTGAGGAAGAGCATGAGGAGCACTTGATACTCGTTCTCGAGACATTACGGGAGAAGCAACTCTATGCCAAGTTTTCTAAATGTGAATTTTGGCTTAAGGAGATTGGCTTTCTCGGGCATGTGGTTTCAGGATCGGGAATTGCGGTGGATAACAAGAAGATAGAAGCCATCACCGAATGGGAGAGGCCAAAGAATGTCAAGGAAATTCGTAGTTTCCTTGGATTGGCAGGCTACTACAGAAAGTTCGTGGAGAAGTTCTCCGTTTTGGCATCACCATTGACGAAGCTCACCCGTAAAGGAGCTAAGTTTGTATGGGATGACAAATGTGAGAAAGGGTTCATTGAACTAAAGAGGAGATTGACCGAGGCACCGGTACTCGCATTACCCAAGCAGGGTATGGGGTACGATGTCTATAGTGATGCCAGCATCCAAGGGTTTGGATGTGTGTTGATGCAAATGGGGAGGGTAATTGCCTATGCTTCACGACAATTGAAGAAACATGAGGTAAATTATCCTACTCATGATTTGGAGCTCGGGGCAGTGGTATTTGCACTGAAGATTTGGAGACATTATCTCTACGGGGAGACATGTCATATATACACTGACCACAAGAGCTTGAAGTACGTGTTTACTCAGAAAGAGTTAAACATGAGGCAAAGACGGTGGATGGAGTTGATAAAAGACTACCACTTGGTGATTGAGTACCATCCAGGCAAGGCCAATGTGGTGGCAGATGCCTTGAGCCGGAAGAGCTCATCCGGGGCATTGATAGCTAACTTGAGGGCTTTAAGAGCCCAACTGGAGGTATCCAGTAATGGAACCTTATTGGCACGATTTAAGGTAAGACCTACTTTGCTTGATGAGATCAAGAAGGGTCAGGAAACTGATGAGGAAATTATAAGGATCCGAGAACGCATGCAAGCGGGACCAGTGGAGGACTTCAGGGAAAGAGATGACGGTCTCTTATTATTTCGTGACCGAGTGTGTGTGCCGGCAGATGGGGAGCTCCGAAAGTCCATCTTAGAGGAGGCTCATTCATCGGCTTATGCCATGCACCCAGGGGGCACGAAGATGTATCGTGACTTGAAAGAAAGTTACTGGTGGTCTGGTATGAAGAGGGAAATAGCCGAGTACATCAGTCGATGCCTTACTTGTCAGCAAGTCAAGGCAGAACATCAGCATCCAGCGGGGTTATTGCAGCCACTTTCCATTCCAGAATGGAAATGGGAACACGTGACTATGGATTTCGTGGTAGGGCTACCACGGACTGTGAAGAACTATGATGCCGTATGGGTTGTGGTTGATAGGCTCACGAAGAGTGCACATTTTCTACCTATCAACACCACCTATGCACTGGAGAGGTTAGCCAAATTGTATGTGGATGAGATCGTGAGGCTACATGGGGTTCCTATAACCATTGTATCCGACAGGGATCCACGATTCACATCACGATTTTGGCCGAAGTTCCAAGAGTCTATGGGGACAAGATTGAAGTTTAGCACTGCTTTTCATCCCCAGACAGATGGGCAATCCGAGAGGGTTATACAGATTTTAGAGGATATGCTGAGAGCCTGTGCATTGGAGTTCCAAGGAAGTTGGGACAACCATTTAGCACTTGTTGAGTTTGCCTATAACAACAGTTATCAGGCAAGTATCGGCATGCCTCCATACGAGGCATTGTATGGGAGGAGATGTCGTACACCGTTATGTTGGGATGAAGTGGACATGGCCAAACTTGAAAGCACGGAATTGGTGGAGATCACCAAGTCAAAAGTAAAGATGATTCGCGAGAGGCTTAAGGCGGCCCAGGATAGACAGAAGAGCTATGCCGATAAGCGCCGAAGAGCCTTGGAATTTAAGGTGGGAGATGAAGTGTTCTTGAAAGTTTCGCCTTGGAAAGGAATCATTCGGTTCCAAAGCCGAGGGAAACTTAACCCACGATACATTGGACCATTTGCAATTCTTGAAAGAATTGGGGCCGTAGCATACCGATTACAGTTGACTCCAGAATTGGAGAAGATACATAACGTGTTCCACGTGTCTATGCTAAAGAAATACGTGCCGGATCCGTCTCACGTGTTAGAGAAACCACCTGTGGAAATACGGGAAGACTTGAACTATGCCGTTCGACCGGTAAGAATACTTGATAGGCAAGTAAAGAAACTGAGAAGCAAGAAAGTTCCAATGGTTAAAATCCTTTGGAAGAGTGACCGAGTTGAAGAAGAAACTTGGGAAACGGAAGCCTTAATGAAGGAACAATACGCATTTCTGTTTGAGTGAGCATTTGTGAATTTCGGGGACGAAATTCCCGTTAAGGGGGGGTGAACTTGTGACACCGCACCCGAATGTACTTGAATTTGAAAGTGGACATGTATTGAATTTCCTAGCGAATAAAATTCGTGAAATTAATTGGCATATTTAATTAATGTGCGATTAATCAAATTATTTATCGGGTCCATTAAATGTGAATGGGCTACCAAATATTTAGTTGGGCTATCATAAAAATCATAGGGGTCCAATAAAACGCCAACCGAAGTTGATAAAAATATTTGGACAACCCGGGTGCTATTTTGACCCGACCGGCCTGAAATAGCGGGAATAATTGGGAGGAACTTTCTACCCCATTCGGGGGTTTTCCTACAAGATTTGTGGACTCAAAATAATGAGTTGAGACAAGGAAACATGGGGAGGGGCGGACTCAATAGGGGAGGGGATTGCACAAGACAAAACCCACTCACCCCATGCCATATCCCACCCATTATTGTGTTGGTTGAGATAGACATCTCCCCTACTCCCCTTGCAATCATTCGGCCAACACAAGGAAGAGGAGAGCTCTGGGAAACACTCTCATTGAATCCAAGGTTGAAGGAAGAACCAGCAAAGGAAATCCAAGGTGTTAGGATTGGAGGTAAGAACTTATATAGTCCTTTAACTAGTTTATGTTGTATGATTTTAAGAAATCATACGACGGGTTAAACATGAGTTTTTACACGTTTAAAAGTGTAGAATAATGTTATAAAGTGGTGGTATTTAACTTAGAAGAGTCGTGGAATCGATAGGAGTTGAAACCACCGGAAACCGCCAAGAAGGAGGAGCTGTTCGTGGTAGCAGACCACGAACGTCGCCCGGCTTTCACGAAAGCCGCCCGGCTTTCACCTTCTGTCCAGACTTTTCACTCTTGATCGGTTTAGAACGAGGATCGATCGAAGGGCTTATCAAAGGCAACTAACCCAGCACTTCATAAGGTGAGGATGGCTGACTATATTGCTTATAATCTTTGGGTTAATTTCGTAGGATTACCTAAAGTAAATAAATGTGATTTTCATGGATTATTAATGATTAATAATGCCTAAATGAAAATATTGTTGTCAATGAATAAAGGAGCATAATATACAAATTTAAGGATAAATTGTGTATGATTATGTAATATGAGCATATTGGCTTGATGAAGGGATTAATTATAAATAATGTGTTGAAATATAACTATAACTTCATATAAGGATATATGAGTGATTAAAGGTTATATTTTGTATATTGATATGAACTATATTTTCAATGGAAAATTAGTTTGGAAATTGTCTATATGACTATGAATTGAAAATGAGTTTTGTTGGAATTTATCCGACTAGTATTATGATACTAGTCGGGGTTTTGGAATGAAATATGTTAGAATTGATCCAAGGTTTGGATTGTAGATTGTTGAGCCTTAAGTAGTCTTAAGAGATACTAAGGTGGATAAGTGATGCTAGGGGTAGGCCTTAAGGGATACCCAAGATAAAGTGAATAATAAATTGATCCTAGGAATAGGATTGGCCTACGGGTGTATTCGGTAGTCTTTAAGGATTAGCCGATAGAGTATTGGTAATTAGTAAGGACCATGGCCCTTCCCGACTCTAGAGAGCGGGGTTGGATAGCATGGACTTACATCGTGATCACGGGTTAGGGTGGAATCCGAACCGGAGACCTTACGAGGCTCCCGACAGCGGTAACACATAAGATAGGACCCCGAATGGACCTTACCTTCCTACGGGACGATGGGTATGAGTTCAGGGGCGGGATGTTGGACTCCGGCCCGAGAGCCCGGTGAGGCCTCGGAGAACGGTGACAAGTCCCGTAAAGGAGGACAAGACCTACGGGCGGCGTCGTGCTAACGACGGGTATAACGAAATATATGAAATGGGCCGTGTGCCGACAAATAAATAAATTTACTTATTATAGAGATAATAAGTGGGAAATATAAATTATTATATATATTATGATATCACCCTATTTTGAGGGTCTTAGAAATTAAAACGTTGATTATACTCAGTATAGTTGTCATTGTACTTGTCAAATGCTTCCAAGTACTGACCTCCCCTTCACGGAGGAGGCCACCTCACAGTTTCAGGTAGGGAGTAAAGCTTGCTACCAGTGCCCGTTGCTTCGGGGAGATTCAGGAGGGAAGACGTGGTTCGTGCTTCCTCCGTTCTATCTTTTTTTAAAAAACATTAAATTAATGCTCATGGATATTTTTGAATGATTATTGGGGCTTGTATGCCCATGTTTGCCGGAGTGTGGCATAGACACTTGTATTAAACGTTTCCGCTGTTTTCAATTGATTATTTTACATTATGTTTGTTTATGGATGTACTATTGTGAATGATATTCAAGACGCCTAGTATAGTATGGATGAGTTGGACTGCGGTTGACTATTCGTACTGTACGGCGGGTTGTTGACGTGTCCGGTAGGTCCGGGGCGTGACAACTGCTACCGGGGTCGTGCATCAAAAGCAAGGACACATCTAGGCCGAGTTCCTAGGGGTCGAACGTCCAAAGGAAGTCGGGTCGGGCATCCGTGGGCCGAATGCCCCAATCCCTCGCACCTAGGCCAAGGCATTGTTAAGCCTTGCTCCGAAGACCGAGGCCATGTGCAAGGAAGACCGAGGAAGGGCGTGGGCAAAAATATACTTTCTCGAGCAGATTCGCACGCTCACTACTCAAGAAACTGGGGGACTTGTGTTGAGATATATTATCCCAATCCGTTACTATTCAAGAGCCCAAGACTGTACGTAGTACGGAGCCCGATCAACGAGGCCTACCTTCAGCCTATCAGGCCTATTTCGGTCCTTGGGCCCATTTCAGCCCATCCGGCCCATTAGGTTAGGTTTTCCCCCCTTTCCCTTACCCCTATAAATATGGGGCTTTCCCACATATTTAGGGAGGATTTTTTTCCTTAGCTTATTCTTCTTCCTTCTCTCTAGCTAGCTAGCTTACTTACAATACTCCATTAATGGGAGCTCAGATTGTACTATGTAATGGTGAGGAGAGATTAATGAGAATGAGAGTGCTTGGACATTAGCCTAAAAAGTCCCGTGGTTTTCTCCCTTTCGGGTTTCCACGTAAAAACTGAGCTTGTTCATACACATTTATACATATATTTACTATATCGTGTTGGATTAAACTCAACACATAGTATGATATATACTTCATTTGTCCCATTCGAAGGTTCACACTTGAATATTTGAGCATCCCATTTAATGGTTTTTATTTCAAATTTAGAAAATAATTAACACTCTTAAATAAATATTTAATCATCAAATATTAAAAAACAATACATCTATAACATCTCAATTATCATCAATAACTCATTATATTATTTACTTAATTATCAAAATTATTTCTCAAAATATATTCGAATTAGCATATTTAATTACTGTCCAAATGATCGTGTTATTTTGCAATTGGGAACCTTTGAACGAAACGGAGATAGTACATGGAGATTCGAAAAGTGCACCAATTTTCCTTCATCTTTTAAAATACTTATAAAACATGTGTATATACTTTATAGCATGAACGTGTGCTAAGAAGCTAAAAAAGGTTTCTTTTATATTTGTACACATTCAATTTTAGAAGTCGAATTACTTGAATATGTTTTCCTTTCATCTTCTTTTATTAAATTCATATAAATATTGTGTACATATTTTATGTCATGTACATAGTATGCAACTCACGTAAAGCATGGAGCTATATTGAAAGATGGAGTAAAATTTATCATGGAGTTGTCACTTGGCGAATTTTCCCATGAAAGGTGTTGCCACATGTCAAAACTTTCTTCAAAGCATTCCTCTAAGGGTTTGCTTTATTATATTATATAGATATAGATTAGTCACCTCCTAACTATTCATGATTAATAAGTCATCACTACGAGAAAAATGATTTAATTTTGGGCATCAAAATGGGGAACAATGTGCAACAAAATTTTATTTTGTTTCACTTGATCAAGTGTTTGGGCAACAAAATTAAGGTGTAGCACTTCTTATTCTATTCTTGGACTACGAGTTAGTCTTAATGTTGCACAATTTAAAAATTGGGCATGGAGTTGGGAGTTTGCTGCTCTAAATTTATTTTGTGCTACGAAACCAAATACCCGTCGTAGATCTAGCAAGAATGTGCAACAACTTGTGTCACTTAATCTCATTGGATTAGAATTAGAAATAGTGGAAAATGCCTATTTCAATCACTTTTCCCTATTGTACGTATCTCTTTTACGGAGTATGATCCAGCCTAATTTTTTCATTTTAAACTTTCTCCATTTCAGTTTTATTCAATCAGCCTACTTTATTTCAAATATAGCCTCCGGTCTGAATTTTCTACTAGAATCTACGATTAAAAATTCTCCCAACCTAAATCATTTCCAGTTTGCACAGTATTTTGCTATGAGCCCGGAGTAAGGTTAGAGAAAAGGAGGGCCGACAGAATTCACTTCGCCGGCAAAAATTTGCTCCTGATCAAAGCTTTTACTCTTGGATGAGGAGCTATTTTGTGGAAATCGTAGTGCTGTAGCGGGAAGAAGATTGATGAAAATGAGAAAGCGGAATCTGTAAAAATAGAAGCAAATATTTAGCCAGATCATTCGAGAGTAAGACAGAAGCAGACAAATTTCATGTGGTTGAAATCGAGTCTTCATAAACTACTTAACCGGTATCGACGGTCAAAGTCTAGAAGCTGTCAAAATGGATTGGATCGAGATTTTCTTCAGTGAGTAAGTTCTCTCATGTTTGTCCTTTGATAACACAGATTAGGAGTGTTATTACAATTTTAAATTAGATAGAAGCAATTTACAAGTAAGTTTACTCATAAATTGATTAATTTTGATGTGGCTAAAGACGATACTGTCTACAAACACTACTTCTTCAAATAATAAGTGTGCGTAATTAGAGTACTTCCTGTGCTTATATTAAAGTATACTTTTGATTTTGATGTTATCCTATACGGAGTATATACATCCTATTTGGTTTTCATTGCTTTAATTACCATTACTCTTCTTTGATGAGGCAAATTTATATTGTACAGTTCCTGATATTTACTAAATCGTTGTAGCCACTTCAAAAAAAATCACATGATTGTTTATCCATGTATTGATAATTTTTCTAATATTGATGCCTTTTAACAGTTTTTAGTTTGGTAACTTCATATGAAAATATTATATTTTTCTTCTCTAATTGTGTTGTGTCATATGGTGAATTACTGAAACTTTGTGATTTTATTTTGACTGGTTTAATCTTATTGTGAGTTGTAAGTTCGTATACAGGGAAGGATTTCTATATTGTGGTTATGCTTTTGCCAGGAGATCTGCCAATTTGAATTCCACGCTGTTTGAGGAAAGATATATCAATTCAAATATTTTAAATCTGGAAGCACTCAGATCTCATGTATTTGACACAAATTCCTTTTTATAATTTTCAATTTACTATCCTAAAAAAAATTACTATGGCCTTGAGTTGTGATTGTTGCTTAGCCACTCTGGTTGTATAAGTTTGGTTTTTGCAAGACTTTGGATGACATTATCTAAATGGATAATTTCGAGTACATGATTGATGATTCCCTCTATGCATCTTTTCTTTAATAATGTGAACCCAGTTGTTTTCCAGCTTTACATTTCAGCATCTTGGACCATCTTTACTTTTCTGTTTAATTTGTAGATATTTATTCTAGCGTAGTAGTTACTTTTTTGTTTAAATGAAATCTAAGACATGAACCATGCACTATGCACTAAGACATGAATGCTTTTCATTCTTATGCACCAGGCAAATGCTGCATTAGGCATTGTTGTTCATGATGACTGCAAACTGAAATTTTTGGAGTTCAAGGCGACTCACCGATATAGTATTTACATTTGGGTGTTCAAATGTTAACTGATCTGTCTGATCATGGAGATCTATCCCTAAAGACTAAATTTTTCATCTCTTATGTTTCATTTGGTGTCATATATGGTTTACTCTTGTACTCAATAATCTGTTAATAATATGTATTTTGAGGGTGCAGATTGATGAGAATGTAGCAACGGAGATCATTAATCATAGATCACTTTGACACCTAAACATCATTAGATCCAAGGAGGTGAGTTATGCATTTCAAACAGTTGCATCTTGCTCTATCTATGTGAGGTTGCTGATCTAACCAACTTTTTTCCCAGATTGAGGTTGTATAGACACCTAATCATCTTGCTATTGTCATGGAATATGTTGTATGTAAGTAAATCATATGCTTTATTTCATAATACTCCATAAGTTCATATACATTTTGGTGTTTTTCCAGCGCATATTGGCTGTGCAGTGCAAGGTTCCTGCGTCTACATATCTCAAGATTGTAGGCACCTTGCCTAAGATTATAGAGAATAACTAAGATTACCACAAGAACAATTTGATTATTATTAGTATTCTTAGTTATTTATTTGATTATTCTCTATAACTTAGTTTTTAGTTAAATATTTTTTGTTTTCAGCTAACGCTTCTCACAAATGTATGCAGGTGGGGGCTTGATGGTTTGTAGTGAAACCATGCATACTTCAAGTGCTACTTCAAAAAATCATATTAAAAGCCTATTAATAGAGTTATATACTTCATCAAGTTCAAAGTCTTTTATTTTATTTTTATATCTTTAAAGTTTGTAATAAATGAACATGTAATGAGTTGAGAATTCCCGAACTTTTGCATTGTTATGCTTTGTAAGTTTCATGGGATTAACTATGAAGACACAAGTTGTAACAATTTTACAATTTTATTAAAAGTATTTGATTTCAAATCAAAATTTTAAAATTGATAAAATGCAGTATGTATATGTGTTTGTGTGTAAATAAAGACATGAGGGGACTTAGCAGTACTACTATATGGGCAACATATACGGAGTATATGTTGCACAAAGGACTCATGTGCAACAAAAAAAGTATAACACACAAAAACACCATGTGCTACAATTGATAATATATTGTTGCACCAAATGCATATTTGTGCCACATAAATTTGCAAGACACAAAAGTAATTGGGGCTACAACTATTAAAAATTCGTTGCACAAAGTGCATCTATATATAGGCAACAAAAGCAATTGATGCACAAGCATTACTATGTGCAATAAATATTTGGTTCACCACATAAGGTATAATGGGCCACGATACTTGGGCAACGACCTTGTGAAGAATTTGATTTCATTGCCCAATGAAATGGGCAAGGAATTATCAACCTTTGGCAATGAAAATTTCCGTTGCACAAAACAATTTTTCTTGTAATGCATTATTATCATTATCAAGACAATTCATAAATCACAATTATGATTTATAGATAATAACTATGTGGCTAATATTAATCCTTCATCTTGATCTAATAACCTGTTTAGCCTATAAATATAGGCTCTTTGCTTCATTGTAAGCACACCATGATCACACCATAATCACTGCTCTATCACACCATCAATAATATCTTTATTACTAAGTGTTCATACTATACTTTCTCTTCCTAATCTTCTGCTTATTTCCTTCCATTTTATAATAATTATCCATTTGTCCTATGGAGGAAAATTTTCCCAACACAAAAACAAAGTCTACAAAATCTACAATGCGCATAGGATTGATTTTAAAATACGGGTTTAATGCATCAAACCCCCACGTAAAATAAAAAATCGGTGCATGAGCCCCATGTGATTTAAAAAATGCGTCAAACCCCCATGTGTTATAATTAATCTTGCGCAAAACCCCTCTTCAAGAACAAATTTTATAATTTCAAAATCACTTTTCTTAATAATATGGTTGAATATGCAAGTAAGTTTGTTAAAGTTTATGAATTACACAAACAACTAATCATTTTTCATTTTGTTGGAAATTAAATTTGTTCTTGGAGGAGATTTTGCACATGATTAGTTATAACACAAAAAGATTTGATGCATTTTTTAACTCATAGAGGATTAATGCGCCGAATATATATTTCACAAGAGAGTTTGGTGCATTATTAATAATTATTAAGGAATTAATTTCACTTGTGGTCCTACGAGTTTTGTGCCAATTCCACCTTTAGTCCACGTCTTTCACTTTATCCACTTTTGGTACTTGACTAATGTTTTTTAACCGTTTGTGGTCCTTTTATGGCGATTTTAACCATCGGAAACAATGCCGGAAGGACCATATATGGACGAAAACACAATAGTCATGTACCAAAAGTGGGCAAAGTGAAATATGTGGACTAAATGTGGAATTGACCTAAAATTCGTAGGACCAAAAGTGGAATTTATTCAATTATTAAGATACTAGTTGTTTAATAATAGAGCACCTAAAAGTTCTCTCTCTAGGGTTATTGGCCGATAACCCTTAGTTTAGGTTTGTCCGCCTTCGATTCTATCGAAGGGCGTGTTTCATTGGTTGTTTGGGCGGTTCTGGTTGGAGGGTAAGGCAGTGCTGGTTGGAGGTTTCGGATTGGTGGAGAGGGCGGTGGTCTTGGCTTTATATCTAGGCAATCCGAGAGCTTCAGGGAGGTACGAAGAGAGCAAGCGGCCGATTTGTTAGCAGAAGCAGAGTTTGCGGCAGTGGTTTATAGAAGGCTTATGGATAGCGTTGTTGATCGGTATAAGCAGATGGCGATCGGTGATGACGAAGAAGAACTGAATCTCGATGAAGGGGAGGTTGAGGGCAGTCCAGCGGAGGAGGCGGCGATCGGTTTCCCAGTGATCGGCCAAGTTCTTACTGACCGTAAGGTCAAATTTCCGGACCTCAAGGAGACGATGCTTTCGCTTTGGCGGCCGGGGAAAGGTATGTCGGTGAAAGAAATCGATGAAAAAAGGTACCTATTTTCGTTTAATCATCGTTTTGATATGAAGCGTGTGCTTGATGGGGGTCCTTGGCAGTTTGAACGTAGTTTGGTCATGTTAAAAGAAGTTATGCCTAATGATATCCCACACAAAATTATATTAAATGAGTCTGAGTTTTGGGTCCAGGTTCATAATGTTCCCTACAGTCTTGTTAATCTGGGTACTGCCAGGCATGTGGGAAATTTCATAGGGGAGTTTATTAAATATGATGATAACCGAAAGAAGGATAAATTAGAGCCATATATGAGGATTAGGATTCTTATGAAGATGGATAAATCGCTGAAGAAGGGGACAAATCAGAAAAAAGATGGTAAAAGTTTTTGGGTAGACTTTAAATATGAACGATTGCCCAACTTTTGCTTTATTTGTGGTCTGATTGGACATTCAGATAATTTTTGTCCCCTAAATCATGAAGAAGGCTTAGTTTTAGAAAAAAGATTTGGACCCCAACTTAGAGCAGATAGTGGGGTGAAGACCAGCCCAACAGGAGGGCATAATTGGCTCTTGGAGGGTTCATAGAGCTCTGGCAGAACGGGTGGCTGCCCAGGGGCATCCAAGGCAGAAGGAAGGATAGCAGAAAAGAGAAAGTATCAATGACTGAATCAGCCCAAAGCCTTACACAAGGTGGGGAGGAGCCAAAAGAAGAGGTTTCTAAGAGGAGCCAAAAGAAGAGGTTTCTATATGAGAGACTCAGACAGAGAAGGAGCAAGTGGAGGACACCACACCATGGCTATGGACGGAGCAAAAAATGGGGAGGAGGGGGGCTTTGCTCCATAAGCTCGCCGAAGATGCTGGTTGAAGGATGGGGGCCGCACGTCAGAGGGATATTTCGGGTGTTTTGGCTGCGACAAGAGTGTTTTTATTATAGTGTTTGTTTCTTTGTTTACCTACCAGTTTGTAAAGCGTTGATTTTGGATATGGGGGATGAGAGGAATATGGTGACCGTTTTTGGGTTTTTGTTTCTCAATTATGGATCAACGAATTTTATTGCATAAAAGGTAGATTATATGGTTTTTTGTTTTTGGTTTTTTGTTTCCCAATACATAAAAGGTAGATTCTATGGTACCCATAAGGTACCATACCTTTGTCCTAATGGACCAATGAGAATGTAGCAGTTGAATTATTTAAATCTAAATTAAATGATAAAGTGGTGTGGTCCAATCAAATGAATGGTAGGTACAATACCCCATTTTTTAGTTGGGTACAGTACTAGATATCTATTAATATATAAAGGAACACTTTTTTTGTGAATAGTGTTCCCCCCAAAATATGTCAGCATCAAGCTTTGGTTATTTCTCCATCAAAATAAATTGCAAAATCAATTTTTGTCATCAAAATTTTCAACACCGAGAATTTAATTTGCAGGAAGTTGGTGTCCAATTTGTATTGGCTGTTGAAGTACGCTACACTGTTTATCAACACCGAGAATTTAATTTGCAGGAAGTTGGTGTCCAATTTTTCAAGCCCGAGAAATTAATTTGCAAGAAGTTGGTGAATGGTGTCCGATTTTTATTGGATTTTGAAGTCGGTTGCACTATTTAAGAATTTCGCATTTGTTTCTATTGGGTGATTAGGTCGGTGTATTGTTTGTGATAGATATCAAATTTCTTTCGTGTGGTTAAGATTGGTAGCTGGTGAGAGTTTATTAAAGTAGAATGCTCCTATTGGTTCAACCGGGTGGTGGGAACAGTTAATAAGATTGAGTGTATCTCATTCCCATGTTGAATGAAGCACAGTAAGGTTCAGCTATAAAAGCAGCAAGTCCCCATTAGACTTCCCACATCCATCTGCACATCAAACCTGAAATTGCAAAAAATAGTCAATACACTATTTTAACATGGTTGGTATGTGATCTATGATTAAGCAGATTGATCAAAGAAAAACAAATTGGGCAATACAGGCCAAGGCCATAAGAGTCTGTCGAGAATAGCTCATGACAGTTTCCCAGAATCAATGGAAGTTGTATTTCATTGTGAGTAGGTTAACATAAAAGAACCGATTGTCTTGAAAAAATCAGGGCTTCAAGATTCACATCCCAGATCAGTTCATCGCTAAATTCAATGGGATATTTAAAGAGTGACACATCCAAGATTCCCCGAATGACACTGAAATAAACATTCCAGATGTTTGTTTTTAAATTTAGTAATTTTCTTTTCATGTACCTTGATTTTATATTCTAACAGAACACACATGTCTTCTTCTTCTTCCTCTTCTTCCTCTTCCTCTTCCTCTCCCTCTCCCTCTCCCTCTCCCTCTCCCTCTCCCTCTCCCCCCCCCCTCCCCCCCCCCCTCCCCCTCCCCCTCTGTTAGGTCCCTATTTTCTAGTCTAGATATATGTGTATGGAAGATAGATATGTGATTTGAAGCTTTCCATTGAATGATGAAGAAGTTTACAGAATGATGAACAAAACTAGCGTAAAACTTCTATCACCGATATAGGCACTGCGGCACAGAGAATGAGAATATCTGAAAAGCTTGACCTAGCTTTTCCCTTAAGGCATATATATAGCCTGACGGGAAAGGTAGGTTTAACAATCATTTGGGCTCCTTTTTCTAGGAGGCCCATACCTAAAAAGGCATGAAAGCCTTTATTACAAATTGCCTTAAAAGGCCTATTCATTATTCTAGCTAGTCTATTTATTTAAATAAGCTAAATACAAAGAGCTAAGAAACATTGATCACAATATAATGAAAATATCTCTAACAATCTCCCCCTTTGTGATCAGATGTTCTTGCTTCTTTTATTCTTCACTCCCGAGCTTTATAATAATGCTTTCTGAGATTGAGTGCATGTTCGTAGTTTCTGAGCGACCTTCTTCTGTCAAGTTGTTTCTCGATAGCTTTCAACACTTTGTCAATTCTGGTTGCCTCTGTTAGTTCATCGTCTGTGGCATCTGCATACTTCTGTTGTTTTTCTTCAAATTCTTTTCTGATAGGTTGCAGTTTTTCTTTAATGATCTTCAGCGTTCCATCACAGTACTTGTTGATTTCTTCTGCCACCAACAAACGCCTCTCACCTTTGTGGTTCAGGTAGATGATAGCTAACGGGCGATCGAAGATGTAATATGCTGAAAAGTTCTCAAGCTCTGGCCCGTAAAGCTTTGGTCTTGAGAGGTTTGTCTTTGGCAGATTTGTTTCTAGGGCCATCTGAAGGTCATGGGAAGCAAAGAATTTGACTTGCCTGATCATGAAGCGCTTGAGTGCCTTGAATCCGTCTTGTGTTGATCTGTCCCAAGTGACCGGAATTTCCTGGAATGCTAGATACATATGATAGATGTCATCCATCTTTAACATATAAAGGTCATTTTCCTTGCAGGTAAATTCAGTCCCGTCAGAGCGTTGTAGGCGGTAAACAGAGAATGGGATGTCTTGATGATTTATTTCGGCTACATTTAGTATACTCCACACTGGGTCTTTTGCTGTTTGTAGTTCATGTTGCCATACTTCTCTCTGTTTCCCCATGTAATGATGACTAAGCAGAAACAGTTGTCCGCCTTTGTTCTTTCCTCGCAGATGATTGAGTCCACGGATTTTCAATTCGTCCAATTCCTTGACTTCGTCATCTCTCCGCCATATACGCTTTCTGATTTCCTCTTGGAAAGGAGCATTGATGTTAATATTTTCCCAAGGTTTTTCACTCCTGGGCATTCGAGCCGCTGTTTGTCTGATGATGGATTCCAGCTCCTTGGGAGGTTCCTGATAATTCTCTCCTTCCTTGAGTTCATCGTCATCAAGCAGTATCACATCAGCAGCACATTTAGCTAGGAGCTCTCTGAGATAGGCTCTTCGTTGTATTTCATCCACATTTGTCCATAGCCGAGACCACTTGTTATGAACAAGAATTTCTTCAAGCTCGTCATGCATTCGAACATCATGTTGGCTAGAGGGAACTTGCTGCTGCTGTGGCGGTCTGTCAATAGTAACTCCGGGATCACTAGGATTACCCGTTATCATCAGATTAGAACTAGGTTCTTTCTGATGGCCTGAATAAAATGGTGTACTTGACGTAGCAACCTCAGGACTTCCACTCCATCCTTGGACAGCACCTGTAAAGGATGCGCCTAGGAGTGTTGTTTCTAGCTCGACCGGGCTAGATGTGGGTGGATTGGCTGTTTGGCTTTTGTGTTGAGTGGATGGTGGGGGCTGATTGTTCGAGGATTCAGGTTGGTTGGATTGCGTAGAAGGTTGGCTTGTCGACGCATCACACTCAAGTATCCTTTGTCTCTTGTTCTCCCCCTCATGAGGATCCGAGTCATCGGGGTCCTCATGCGAACGTTTGTGACCGAGGAGACTATCACGGCATGAGCTGTCAGGCTTAAGGATCCGAAGAAGGTCTTTTTGTTTCTGGGTTAGGTTGCCTTCTTCGGTGGCTAGTAGTTGATCTATCATTAGGTTCTCGAGTACCTCGAACGGTAAAGTTTTAGGGTCAGGAAAAGGTGTGGTCGAAGTAGGGGAGGACACTAGTTCTGTATCCTGGGTTCCCCTTGAAGCAGTAGGTGAGTGAGGTAGGGTTGCGGATGGTTCAGAGGTTTGTTGGGTAGGTATGATAGGAAGTGGTTGGGTTTGTTGGGTATGTGAGGATGATGGTTGGGGTTGGATGATGTCATTAAGCAACGCCGGGGTGTTCCTGAATTCCTGTGCCCGAGCGGTTATTGCTTCGTGCACCCATGGCTTAATGGTGGAATCCATGAAACGCTGCAAAATGACTGAAAGGTCGGTAGGGTTAGGGTTACCGGTTACAGGGGTAGTAACCGTTGTCACAGCATCAGTAAAGATTACCGATGTGTGGCCTGCAGATAATGATGGAGGTATCTGTTGAGCGGCAGGACTTCCGATCATCATCGACGTATCTCCGATCGTTAAGGACAAGTAGAGTGCACCTGTCGTGTGCGGTGGTGTGAGAAGTGTATGTGTCCTAGAAAATGTTGAAAATGTTGGGATGGTGGAAACTAGACTCAATGTGCTAGAAGGAGGGGTAGTGGTCTGGGGCGGAAGACCACAAAGAATATCCTCAACTGCGTCGTAAGGAGGCAGTGAGGTGGGTATAATGTCCCCTGTATGTGAAACTACTACCTGTTGGGAGGCAGCAGAGTGGCTAGGTGAGGCTTGTGCATGCGCAGTTGGGCTAGATGTTGCGTCTTCTACCCGGAAACTGAAAATATCAATTTCTGCACCTATGGGGTTAGCCCGGTTTATGGTGTCTAGGTCAGAGCAGCTGTCATACAAAGCTAACTCTTCTGCCAGGTTGCTTGCGGTTTGCACTCTTTGCACAGGAGTAGATGATGAAGAGGGGTTGTCATTACGTACCTTGGAGCGAGTCTCACTGATGATGTTTCCTTGAGTGTCCTTGATTTGATGAGACTGCTCCTGTGTTGTAGCCCGAGAAAGCCTGATAACGAGACGTCCTTTCTTTGCGGGGGCTTTCTTGGCTTTCTTGGCGTTAGCGTTTGCGTCGTCGTCATCCTCATCATCGTCATCGTCGTCGTTCTTCTCAGCCTTGCTCCCAGAGCCCTCATCGTCAGCGTCTTGTGTTGTGGCTACGCTTGGCGAATCATGGGTAAACTCTTCAGCAGGGGTGTGGCCCTCAGCAGACATAGTCTGATCATCATGGGGCCGGCTTGCCACTGGTCTCTGTGGCCGGGTTGAACTCTCAGGACCCTCACTTTCTCTCGGCTGACTCCCCGGGGTAGGCTCAGGGGGGTTTATCTGAGCCATAGGGAGTATGATGTTGTTCTCCTCACTGTAGCGTATAACATGTGGATCATTTCGCCCAGCTAACAGGAGGAGAGGAACAGGAATTGGTAAAGGTACCAGCGCGCGTACCTCTGGCATTTTCTTCAGATATTGGAGGGCTGGAGTGCTGACATTCTCAGATGATTTGCGCCTTTGAATCGTAGGAATTGTTCTGCAGAAATGTCGCACCAGCAATGAAAACCATCTCATGTATGGTAGATGTTTGATCTGATCAGTGTCAAATTTCCTTCTTCGCATTTCCAGAATGTCACCCCAGATTAGTGAGGTGAAGTCGTAGTTCTTCATGAAAGCGATGCCGTGGAAGATGTAGACGAGGTAACCGCTGCATTTGTCGAAGCCACTGTGCTTAGATGTGCAACACTTGTTTAGTGTAGCCATCAGCGTCCTCCATGGTCGTGGAAATCGTGCTGTCTTGATTGCGGACATCAGTCGGAGGGGTTTAGCGTGGCCTAGTTTGATCATGTCCTCAAAGATTTGCGCTTCTGAGGCCAACGCATCATAATGTTCCTCCTCCGGGATCTGTAGCACTTGTTGGACCAGCTCCTTTGTGATTGTAACTCTGGTGTTATGGATCGTGGCAGCTAGCACGTCATCAATTTGTCTACCATTGTCGTCAACATCCTTGTCAAGTGTTCCCCAGAATTGTTGGAGATACACCTGAGGGACTTCAGCGTTTTCGCTCAGTGCCTTCCACAGCTTGTGTCCTTTCAAAATGGAGACGACCACATTGTCTTGGCAAGAGAACACTTCGGGGTCTAACTGTGAATTGTTTTCCTTGATTGGGATCCATTGTTCCCTAGCGTAGATCATGTTGATTGGAGTGTTGGCAGCCATTTCAGTCTGAAAATGAGAAACAGATTAGAGCATATGATTGAAAATGGCTAAGTCCACAACTTATTTCTCACTTGGGCCCTTTGTTCTGTGTTTTTTTTTGAAAAGTGGGGCCCAATAAAAAGGTTAATGCTCTCTGTCTGATTTGGGTCTGGACTTAGTGAATTTTAGCCCAAAAGTAGAATTTTCACTAAGGATATGGTCCGGGCTGGGCTTGATTGATTTCGCGCAGCCCAAAAGAAACACGCAAGGGTCATTGGGCAACCCTAATCGCGCAATGCATGAGATCGCGCAAGGGCTGGCATCGCGCAGACCAGATGGATCGCGCAAGCCTGGTGATCGCGCAACCAAGAAAAATCGCGCCAGACTTAGGGATCGCGCAAGGTTTACAATCGCGCAATTCAACTTGATCGGGCAAGTCTCCTGGTTTCGCGCAACTGCCCAAATCGCGCAACCTAGGCGAATCGCGCAGAGGGGAGTTTTTGCGCAAGGAGTAGATCGCGCAACCCCTCTGATCGCGCAGGCCCTGTGTTTCGCGCAATCCACCTGTTCATCGTCTTCCTTGAGTAAACAACCTGTTAATCATAAGCAAGATCGCGCAACCCCTGGTTTTGCGCTAGTCAGAAATCGCGCAAAGGGGTTCGCGAGAGGGAACCTGTTCGTCGTTTTCACCAGTGGATATGTTAAAGCATTTTCGAGTGAAGAAAAATGAAGAGATTTTACCCTTTGAAGCTTGAGGAGGAGTTGGAAGATGAAAGGAGAGATTTGAGCTCTGGGAGTTCTACCGTTTCGCGCAACAAAAGTGAGAGGAGGAAGGGGTTGCGTGTTTCAAACAATTAAATAGGCCCGGGAGAATTTTGAACTTAACGGGCCCAAATCAGTCTGATTTCAAAATAAAATTGCTCCCCCTTAACACTTGCTTCTCTTTAAGAATGAAAATTTTAGCAAACTCCCCCTCAAATTTTATACAATTTTAGAAATGCTCCCCCTCAATTTGTGAACGGTTTAGAAAAGCTCCCCCTCAACTTATGAACAATTTTGAACAGCTCCCCCTCAATTTATGCATTTAACAAATGATGCATGAAAAAATGATGCATGAGAGAGAAAGAAAAGAAAATGTGATGCAGAATAAAATAAAATAAGGAAAATTAAAAAAATGCAAAACATGAAAGCACACGCACACACACAGTTCAGAGTTACTCATTCGTTCAGGTTTAGCATCCCCAGCTTAGAGATCAGGAAATTGAATCTCTTTTCATCCAGGGCCTTTGTGAAAATATCAGCCAGTTGCAATTCCGTAGACACAAAGTACATGTCCACGGTGCCTTTCTCAACGTGATCCTTGATGAAATGATATCTGAGGTCAATATGTTTTGTCCTTGAATGATGGACCGGATTGCACGTGATGGCTATTGCACTTTGAGAGTCGCTGTAGATCGGGATGTGTGAGAACGTGAACCCATAGTCTTTCAGCTGGGTCCTCATCCATAATATCTGTGAGCAACAGCTAGCAGCCGCGACATATTCTGCCTCAGCTGTAGAAGTGGACACACAATTCTGCTTTTTAGAGGACCAGCACACCAACTTATCACCAAGAAATTGAGCACCGCCAGATGTACTCTTTCTGTCCAGTTTGCAACCCGCGAAGTCAGTATCTGAGTATCCAACAAGGTCAAAACCTGATTCCTTGGGATACCAAAGGCCTAGATTGACTGTTCCTTTGAGATATCGCAGTATTCTTCTAACAGCATTCAGATGTGATTCCTTCGGATTTGCTTGAAAGCGGGCGCATAGACAGGTTGCAAAGACAATATCTGGTCTGCTAGATGTAAGGTACAACAAGGAACCGATGATAGCCCGATAATTGGTAGCATCGACTGATTTCCCGGAAGGGTCAGAATCGAGCTTTTGTGAGGGAGACATAGGGGTTTTTATCGTCGACTTGCTGTCCATTTTGAAGCGCTTTAGCATATCGTGGATGTACTTGGACTGATTTATGAAGATTCCATCTGGCAATTGCTTGATCTGAAGCCCCAGAAAGAAGTTCAACTCTCCCATCATACTCATTTCGAATTTGGTGCGCATCAGGTTGCTGAACTTTTTACAGAAGTTTGGATTCGACGAGGCAAAAATGATGTCGTCCACATAAATTTGTACCAGCATGATGTCACCATTGTGCCTCTTGATGAAGAGAGTTGGATCTATCTTTCCCTTCGAGAAGCCTGATTCTACAAGAAAATCTGACAGTGCTTCGTACCAGGCTCTCGGTGCCTGTTTCAAACCATACAGGGTTTTCCTCAGCTTATATACATGATTGGGACGTTCAGGATCAACAAAGCCGTCAGGTTGTGCAACGTAGACTTCTTCTTTCAAATCTCCATTCAGAAATGCTGTCTTTACATCCATTTGATACACCGTGAAACTCTTGTGTGCAGCATATGCTAGAACTAGTCTGATGGCCTCAATCCTTGCCACTGGTGCAAAGGTTTCATCGTAGTCGATTCCTTCTTGTTGATTGTAACCTTTTGCAACCAGGCGGGCCTTGTTTCTCACGATCACACCGTCTTCGTCTTTCTTATTCTTGAATACCCATTTGGTGCCGATAATGGTTTTCTTGTAAGGCCTTGGCACCAGGGTCCACACTTTCAATCTTTCAAACTGGTTCATTTCTTCCTGCATTGCAATCACCCAGTCCGGATCAGCCAATGCGTCAGTCATCTTTGTTGATTCTTTCTGACTCAGAAAACATAAGTATAAGCATTCATTGACTGATGCCGTTCTGGTTCTGACTCCTTGAGATGGATCTCCAATTATCAGCTCTGGCGGATGTGCTCTAGTCCACTTTCTCTCGTGCTGTAGAGGCTGTGGAGTTATGATTGGATGATCAGTGTCAGAATATTCTTGCTCTGGTTGTGCTTCAGGGGTTTCTTGCGTTGCAGCTTCTTCAGGTTGATCATTAACAGGAGTGTTTGGTTCATGCTCAGCTTCATTATCTGTATGCTCATCATCATTCTGAGTAGGAGTGTTGGTTTCTTCAGTGGTTGGAGCAGGTAACAGGGGGTTCTGAGTTGTTGTAGCATTTGTAGTTGGTGCTGCACGTGGTTGGCTGTAGAAGTGCTCAAAGAGAGAATCCAGAACCACATGCTCATCTGATCTTGTCTCACCTCCCTGCCCTCCTATTCCAGAAGATGATGGAGTTTCATTGTTTGCAGAGGTTGATGGTTCAGACTGAAAATGTTCAGAAGCCAAGTCCGCCATTTCATAGAAGCTCACATTGATGCTCTCCATGACGGTTCTTCTGTCCTTCAAGTATACTCTGTACGCCTTAGAGTTGGTAGAATATCCAATGAATATCCCTTCATTTGCTTTTGGATCAAGCTTCCCCCTAGCATCCCTGTCGTTCATAATGTAGCATTTACAGCCGAAGACGCGGAAGAAGGCAATGTTAGGGAGCCGCTTGAACACGATCTCATAGGGCGTCTTGTCAAATCTTTTGTGGATCACGGTCCTGTTCTGTGCGAAGCAAGCCGTGTTAATAGCTTCCGCCCACATGAAGTGAGGAAGCTTTGACTGTATCAGCATGGTTCTGGCTGCTTCCACCAAGGTTCTGTTCCGTCGTTCTACAACACCGTTCTGTTGTGGTGTCTTAGCTGCAGAGAACTGTTGAGTAATTCCCTGAGCTTCATAGAATTCAGTCAGTTCCTTGTTCTTGAACTCCGTCCCGTTGTCAGTTATGATAATCTTCACATTCTGCTGTAGATAGTTCTGTATGGTCCTGATGAACGTCATGATTAAGTTTGCAGTTTCGTCCTTGGAGCGTAAAAACTTGGTCCATGTGTAGCATGAGTAGTCATCCACAATTACCAAAGTATATTTGCGTCCACTGATGCTATGCACGCGCATCGGACCACACAGATCCAAATGTAATAGCTCCAGGGGACGAGATGAGGAGGGAAATTGTTTTGACTTGTGTGACGCTCTCCTCATCTTTCCCAAATGACATGCAGAACAGTGATGGTTGGGGGAGTTCTTCAGAATAGGCAGTCCTTTCACCAACTTCTTCGAGGAGAGGGAACTGATGGCTGGCAGATTCAAGTGTGAGAGACGTCGGTGCCATAGATTACTTTGTTCTTCAGATGCTTTGGACAGGAGACAGATGGATATGGGGGATCGTACCGATTTCAGATCAATGGTGTAGAGATTGGTTTTCCTCTGACACCTTAATAATGGTGTCCCACCCATATCCATCACACAACATTGCCTAGCATGGAATCTCACTTCCATTCCATTGTCACAAAATTGGCCGATGCTAAGCAAGTTGTGCTTCAGTCCCTGCACATATGACACGTTTCTGATAGTGACGCTCTCACAAATGACATCTCCTATCCCGAGTATGGGTGATGAAGCATTGTTCCCAAACCTCACATTTCCTCCAAACCTTTCAGAATAGTTGCTCAGTAGTTCAATCTGTCCAGTCATGTGTGACGAGCAACCCAAATCAAGATGCCACACATGACTGACCTGCAAAACAGATTAGTTTCGCTTAGGTACCCATCGCCAGATGGGTCCTTCCTTATCAACAGTGAGCAAATGTTTCAACTTCCTTTTGATTTGGGATCCTAGGCTGGCTGGTTGAGAAGAATTTTTCATTTTTAATTGTTCTGCTTCAGCCTTAGGAACCCATTTTTGTTTTATTTGATTGATTTTTGGAGCGAGAGAACTTTCATTTGTCTTAAGTGATTGTTCAGATAAGTGGTTTTTCAAGTTTGGTTCACGTGATAGCCTTCTCAGATGTTTGACTGAGTGAATCTTGAGAGGATACCTTAAGAATGGCAATTTGACCTCACTCTCAACATTCACCCTATCAATCTTGGGCTTATTCGCAACATTCTTAACAATCACAGGATCATTTGGTTTGCGAGAAGAAACAGACTCAAAACAACAACATTTCATTGATTTAATGCAATTCAGAGAAACACATTTAGTACAACGATTCGAGACAGAAATCTTAGAACTAGAAGACTTAGGAGCCACTCTTCTAGTATAACTAGTGGAAGGCTCACTAATGCTAGAACTAGACTTATTCTTATCATAAAATATGGCGCTCGACCGCTGACACTTATTTCTTAATCTCGACTCTTCTTCTCTCTTCTTCCTTCTTATTTTGTCTTCAATCCACTCTCCTTTCTTCTCGACTCTCTTCTTCACATGTTTCCCTGTCGGAGAATGAGACTTGGGATGAGAAGAAGTCTTAAAACTATCGCTTGGATTTTCAGAAGTGTTTTCAGAACAAGAAGGGGAAGAGGGTTGAGAAGCTGTGTTAGACTGAGAGGCGGTTTTCAAAGAGGTTATTTCTTTTAAAAGTTCATCTCTTTCTTTTTCCAAAACTTGCTTTTCCTTTTCAAAAGAATCTTTTAACTCAGCAAACTTTCTCACCAACGGTGGAATGTAAGCTGGTTTCTCAATTGGTTCAGAAGTGGAAGCCTCCTCTCCGTCTTTCACAGCTTCCTTTTCAGGAGGATAGGTCAAGATTTCTTCAGCTGGGGTCAAAGGGAGTGCTTTGGTTTTATAGCTCTTGTTTAACTCTGTGTAGTCAAAAGGAACCTCAACACCAGCCTTTGTCTTTCTCTTTTCATCCTCAAGGGCATTCGTTTCTTCAGCACCAGTGAAGGCCATGAGTTTGGTCAATCCTATTTTCATGTATCTAACGTCATAGAGTTGTCTACAGTTGACCTTTTTCAGGTTCTGAGGATTGGTCAAACCCAAGCCTTCTTTGGCGTTATAGAAACGAATGTCCTTAGGCTGGTTAAGGAAAATAGTCTGATCTGTTTGATCCCTTTTGGCTAACAGATCCTCAAGTTCTTTGATCTTAGTATAAAGAGCACCCCTTCTTTCCATTAGCAAGTTATTGACACCAAAAAGTCTAATTCTTTCTTTCTCAGTAGTTCTAAGTTTCTCTGTCAGTTCTTTTTCGCTAGCACTAAGTCTTTTATTCTCAGTCGTGAGCTTAGTGATTGTTTTCTCTGAATTGATTATCTTAATGTTTGAGCATGTCTGTTTTTCACGCAGTTGATTATATACATCATACAATCTATTGTATTTCACCTCTAGCTCCTTAAATTTATCATGCATATCAGTTCTAGAGCAATTAGGAACAGATGGATTAGAGGTACTTACTTCATTGTCAGCATTCCTGTTCTCAGCAGACAGGGCAGTCATTTCATCAGCACTGGTTGGGGTAGGCAGGTTCTTCTTCTCTTCAGCTTTGTCTTTCTCTTTTTCATCAGCAGCAGGGGTTGACTTCATCTTTCCTTCCTCATCAGCATCCTTCTCTTTCTCGTCTTCCTCAACAACTGCCATCAAGGCCAGATTCTCTTCATCGTCAGAGTCATCCATCCAATGATCCTTTTCAGCCATGAGGGCACTCTTCTCACTGCTTTCTTCCATTGCCAGCAACATCTTCTTCTTGTTCAGATTTATCTTCTGCTTATAATATTCAGCATCCTTCCTCCTCTTTGGCATCCTGCAATCCTTCATCAGATGTCCAATCTTCCCACAATTGAAGCACTTTGGAGCATCCTCAGCATTTCCATTCTCAGAAGAATCAAAAGATCGCTCTTTTCTTTTGTTGTTGCTGGAAGAGGACTTGCGGAGCCTGTTGTTTGAGGAGTTCTTCCTTTTCTGCATTTGATTGTTGAACCTCGAGGTAAGAAGGGCTATCTGTTTCTGAAAATCACGCAGCTCATCATCATCAGATTCATCCCAAAAACCGATGTCACTGTCAGCACTCTCACTTTCATCAGCTATCATCTTATCTTTCTTGGAACTAGACTTTGATGGTTTGTCAAGCATTAGGGCAAGGGTGTCAGCTAGCTTGTCCACAGCTCCCTTCCCTTTGTCAGCTGTCACAGTGGCAACCACAAAATCAGAGAAATCTTCAGCATACTGGTCAAGTGTGTTGTACACTGCATGGATATCCATCCCATCCAGATCCTTTGTGTGCCTTATCTGTGAGCTCAGCTTCTTCCAGTCAGCTCCAAGAGAAGACAGAAATCTCACATTCAGCTCCATGTTTGACTTGTGCACGCCAATCTTCCTCATCTCATTTATCAGCTGCAGAAATCTCAGGTAGGTGTCTTCAAGTGATTCTCCAAGCTTGGCTTTGAATGAGTCGTATGCAGTGAATGTGCTTGCCTTCTTAGCTTTCACTCCGATCTCAGTGCCTTGCATGATCTTGAAGATCTCATCCCACATCTCTTTTGCAGTTGACATGCTGTCAATCTGCATGTAGATGTCGTTCGGGATGGCTTGCAGAAGATAAGTCTTAGCAATGAGATATGCACGGAGTCTTGCTCTGTCCTCGTCATCATATTCGTCTACCGTCTTTGGTCTCCCATTCTATCTCAACAGGTGGATTGTTTCCATTGTCTCTCTCAACAGCTATCATCAATTGAGCAGGTCCATTTGTGATAGAGTCAAGAAGACCTGAGGATTGGTCCTTGCTTTCCAGAAAGTTTAGAAATCGGTTCTTCCATACATTATACTCTCCTCTTCGTAGAATCGGGGGTCTCATGTCGTTTTCAATTGATAATGCATCCATTTTAAATGATCGGGCTGATCAGTTGATTGAATAGGTTCTGTTCTGTTGTTTGGGTCTTCAGTCAGATGTCTTTGTTCTGGTTGCAAGGTGTCAAAATCGCGCAAGTACTGAGAGGTTTTGCTCAAGTTGTAGAAGGATCGCTCAACTTTTGAAGGATTGCTCAACTCTTTACAAAAGATTGCTCAACTCTCAAAAGATCGCTCAACTTCTTACAAAAGA